>CAXKWD010000004.1:113995454-115195454 GCA_964059195.1 Ectobius pallidus | reverse complement strand
CAAATAAAAATAAAAGTAAACGGTTATAATAAATTAAGTATTTTATACATAAAAAAATGAATAGAGAGGAGAATGGAATCGTCACAGCTGGTAGCAGGAATTATACATTACCACGAGGAAGAGGTACCGCATAATATAAACCTAGGCTACACAAACGTCTTAGACCTAATATTATTCAAAAATTTTAAAGGCAACCTATATAATCAAACAATTTATTAACAACATTTTAAAAGTATCAGAATTTCATGTACGAGGGTTGGACAATAAGTAAGGTCTCCAACACTCTAGGCCAAGCTCACAACGTCGGACGAGAGAGTTGGCGCCACTGCCATGTCCCGTTATCTCCCCTCTTTCAAACGAGCCATTGCTGCAGCCTCTGAACCTTTTAGTGTCCGAGGAAGAGCTGTTTGAAATGGATCTCCCGATTTCCGTCCCCGCCAAGTGCGGCCTACGCGAACCCACCTTGCACAAATCTTATGGAACATCAATTTGTCACTCAAAGTGATCTGTATGGACCCTTTAGAAATGTCAGGAAGCAATAAACAAATTTCACGAGTAGTGACGCGTCGTTCTTGTCGCACCAATTCATCGACTTTTGCCACCATCTCATCTGTGAAGGCTGTTGTTGGTCTCCTATTTCGTTCTTCATCATGAATATTTGTCCGGCCCTGTTTAAACTCACGAACCCATTTACGCACGTTTTTTATGTCCATACATCCCATTCCATAAACTTCGCAAAGCTGTCTGTGAATTTCAATCGGCGGAACTTTTTTTGTAGTAAGAAACCGTATGACTTCGCGTAAGCGCACTTGGCGGAGACGGAAATCGGGAGATCCATTTCAAACAGCTCCATCTCGGACACTAAATGGTTCAGCGGCTGCAGCAATGGCTCGTTTGAAAGAGGGGAGATAGTGGGACATGACAGTGGCGCCAAATATCTCGTCCGACGTTGTGGGCTAGAGTGTTGGAGACCTTATTTATTGAACAACCCTCGTAAATGTAGGATATTTGCTCCAAGCCAGCGACCATTTTCTGTTGTGTCTTAGGGTGTTCTTCTAATAGGAATATCTACTGGAATATCTATCTTACAATGCATTCATACATTGTTTGTTGAAGTGAAGCCTACATGCAAGTCAGAAAGATTCAAAGTGATAAGGGAAAGTGGATACCTATGCAAATGTGGTGAACAACAAACTGTGGATCACCTTTTATTTCATTGCGCAGTATTTGAAAGAGAAAGATATATTTTAATAGGACACTTAGACTATTGTAATCTTACTTACACCAAACCATTATTTCAGATTTTGTTAAAAAAATGCTGTTCTAGACAATTTTACTATTTTCTTTCTCATGTACACAATCAATTATAGGTTAAAGGCATTTTGTGATCAATGATACACAGGCTTTGCTAGTATAGAGCAGATGGTATATCTTAGGGTAAATGACATGGATAATTAAGAAAACACTGTAATTTTGTAACAACTATAACCCTAATATACCTACGGGTCAAATAGGGTTTCGTTAAATTGTGTATTCAATAAATAAATAAATAATACTTTCAAGAAATACGATAAAAATTTACTTTAAAATTCATTGCTTATCACGTTAATATGATATATTTTGTTCTCAGTATAAGGGTTTCAAGCTAGTGGAGGTACTTAACAGAGAAAAATAATTATTCACATTTTCGATTAATTTTACCAGGAGATGAATCAAAATTTCTTACATATAGCATAGGCAAATGTTTGATGACCACTGGAATACAGTATAGTCTCAGTTATCGCAAAATCATACGCAGTGTAACGATTTCACTGCTTAGCATGAGGTGTGTCTAAAAAGTTCGGTGAATGGTATGACAAAAACATAAAAACAGATTGTTATTGACCTTCAAAATACTCTCCACTAGCCACAACACACTTCTGACAACGTTCGTATAACGCTTGAAAACTGTTGGAGAAGTCTTGATGTGGAATCGTTCTCAGAATAGCCGTCACATTGTTCTGAACCTCCTCGACGTCCACAAACCGTGATCCCTTTAAGGCCTGCTTAAGACGTGGAAACAAAAAAAAAAGTCAGCAGGCGCCAGATCTGGAGAGTACGGTGGATGTTGCAAGTAGAATGCGGCATTCACCGTTTGGCCAGCAGGAACGAATTCCTTATGGATGATTCCTTCTTTGTCGAAAAATGTGATCAACATGGTCTTAACTTTGGATTTTACCGCACGGCTTTTTTTTTTGTCGCGGGGAAGAAGGTGACCGCCATTCCATCGATTGTCTTTTCGTTTCGGGGTCGTACTGGTAACACCAAGTCTCGTCTCCTGTAACAATGGAACCTAGAAAGGTTGGATCCCTGTCACACATGTCGATGAAATCGCCACAGATCTCAAAACATCTTGCTTTTTGTTCATCTGTTAGCATGTGCGGCACAAATCGTGAGCAAATCTTGCGTTTGCCCAATTCTTCATGGACGATGGTCCTTACTGTGTCTTTGCTAATACCCAATTCTTCTGCTATTAATCGCAGAGTCAATCGCCGATCTTTTGTTAGCATCTCTCGTACACGTACAGTGTTTTCTGGTGTCCTGCTTGTGGATGGCCAGCCTGAACGTGGTTCGTCCTCCACAGATTCCTTACCAGGGCGAAAGCGTACAAACCAATCATAAACACATTTCCTACTCACAGCATCCTGCCCGTACACCTGCACCAACATCTCATGGGTTTCTGTCGCTGTTTTACCCAATTTAAAGCAGAACTTAATGTTGTGTCGTTGCTCCATGACGCGTACTACTCGGAACACTCAATTAGACTGAATGCAATAAGCACTGCGCTAGAAGATTCACGCTAGTATCGACAGAGGTCAGGTCCAGACATGTCCAGACGTGTCTACACAGGCACGCGTGCTTCTATCAAACTTTGAATACCCACTTATGAGACCATTCACCGAACTTTTTAGACACACCTATGAGACAAGGCCGTCGCGGCGGCTCATGCTTTGTGCGTGGGCTTGGCGTGCAAGCGGTTCTGGATTCACATCCCGAGGCAAGCAAATAGAGGCCGTGATTTAGGGTTTTTTTTTTCTCGGGGATCCTCCCGTTTCCCCCTCTCATTCCACCAACACTCTCCACTTCACCTTCAAACTCCCTCTCATTATTCCGTTTCCTTTCCTGGCTTCGACCCACCTCCCGCTGCAGAGTCCGCTGCGGGCCTCTCCCGTCCTATCCCGTGACTTGTGGTTGCTGGTGGTATGCTAGCACCTGGGGGCTCTCATTGTGCACCGCGAACCTCTGTGAGGGACCGGGGGCGTGGCGCACGGTCCTACATGAGGGTCCCTGGAAGCGTGGTGCACGTGGTGAGTTTCAGGATCTTGATGGGCGTTGGGAGTTCCAATGGGCTCGCAATGGAATCTGCTGGGGGGGGAGGGGGCTTTTGCCATCCCAATCATCATTACCAGGGGTTGGCCCGATGGGCCTGAATCTGTGGCCTACGTGCTTAGGGTCGTTCCCAACCCAACTCTCCCCCTCCGTGGGTTACAACAACAACATATAATGCAAACCATTATGAAATTTAAACAAAGAATAAAATGTATTAGTAATGACATGTAATGCAAAATAGCAGTAGAAATTAGAAAATAATAATATTATGAAATTAAAACTAAGAATACAATTTATTAGCAATGACACTATAAATTTATAATGCCAATTTAATTTTTCTGTTGTAACCATGTTCAGAACAATAATATTGATTTAGAATATAATTTCAAGTGAAGAGCAATGATTAGAAAATAGTTCCGCAATATTTATAAACATCATTCCAGTTCAATTCATTCCGAGTTTGAGTATCGAAAAATCCATTCAATTCATGGTACCACGCGATAATCCTGTGTAATAAAACATTTTTCACTTCTATTTTAATTATTATGGAAGAATTTCACGAAGATAAACAGTAGATCTTCATGGTTTGCATGGATGTACAAGGCATAATGAAATGTTTTCAAGGACTGATGGAAGAAATTTTCTCTGATCATTTAAATGTGGAATAAACAGCGTATAAATTTAAATCTCCAAGAAGAAATTAAAAGAGATACTGAACAGTCAAAAGAGAGGAATTACACAATTAGACTACCATCAGGGAATTCCATACGAATTTATTGTGAGTAGGCTATTGTATGAACGTAAATAAATGTACGAGTAGAATTTCAATACGATGGGCAGTGTCCGAAAGCTGAATTTTCATCTGAAGTAAACAGTTGACTAGAAAACAGGATGTGATGTTACAAGTCATGAACTAAAGATACCACAGTGTATTACGTCAAGCAGTTGCGACTCTCTCTACTTTCTACAAATAAAAATGTATCTCTTTGACAGCTGGTGCAATTGTAGTAACTCCGGTGGTACGCAAAGCACCCATAAGTTTCTGTGTTGCAATATAGGCCAGGTGTAAAAATTAAGGAAAATAAAATCAGGAAATTGATATAACAAAGTGTTGAATCAATTATAATTGCAATTATGATGTGCAGAAAATAAGTTTTTTAATCAGATTAAAACAGTCCAGCGTCAGCAGAACTACAGATTTGTGATAGCTTGACAATCGCGCACTCACATAAAAATAAAAAATAAAAAAATCCATGTCAAACCGGCCGGCTCCGCGATTTGATCCAGGGACCTCCAGAATACGAATCCAAGACGTTACCCCTCGGCCAACTCAGTCAGTTTGACGGTGTAGTTTGAGCATATGTTAAGCAATAGTGTTAATTGTCAAATCTCAATGTATCGCAACTTGACATTCTTAAAATATGTCAACATTTCGCAAAATTCAGTGTCATATTATAACACCGCTAACTATTTCACAGTAATGTACCTTCTGTATATAACAGTATTCATGTAGTAGGCCTACTCAATTTCAAATACATCAACGAAGTAAACAAACATCTGACTGCACTGCACACAAAGCCCTCAAATGATTAAAAATGAGGCATTGTAGTATACCGGTAGACATAATTTAAATAACATGTGACCTTTAATTAGTTGTTACTCTGGAACCGGTCAACCGATTAGGTCCAAAATTAATAGGCTTATTGCCATGGACGTTATAAATTCTTATACCAAGTTCATTGAAAATCCGATAAAGCATATTTGAGTTATGGGGCCTTTTGTTATTTAATACCATAAAAATGCACTAAATAGGGCATTATTCCAGTACCGGCCAACCTATTTGGTCCAGTATCAACAGACGTCTTTCCGTGGGCATTATAAATGTATATACCAAGTTTCATGAAAATCCGATGAAGCGTATTTGAGTTATAGCGCGTAAAGACACACGGACGACGGACAGACATTTTTCCTTCCCCCACACAATCTCATAAAGTACCATACTGGCACTTAATAAAACGTGCACCATTTTCTATGACTTCTAATACATTTTCTTCTTTGCAAGTTGGGGCATTAGGCCTAAGATATATTTCTTCTTGTATGGCTCTCTAGAAAGAGGAATTTGTTCCAAACAAAATTTAAGTTATCGATCTTTCCTATATAAGAATGATTTAAATCTAGGCCTCTTTTAAGAAATAAACTGAAAGAATAACTCTGTCAATGTTTAAGATTCCGTCCGTATAGCTCTCAAAGTGGGGACTTTCATTAAAACTGTAAACATATCATGCGCTTGGAAATGTAAAAATAAAGTTTTGGGAAAACGCCACTTTAAACTTTTCGTATATGAGTATACAGATTAAAAATGACTGCCAAACCTGGCAAGGAGGACAGGGCAAACAATCTACTGTAACCGTCTTTTAAAAGATGATGGAACATTTTGTCGTAATAAACAAAAAATAATTTATTCAATTATTTTCGCTAAAATTTCAGTCCTAACCATTTTTAGAGCCTGTACTCCTAAGTATGTGACCGCCTACTAGATAACCTCTTACATAGAAGACCAGTATTAGGCACTAACACTTTTTATTCATCGATTTGTGCATCATAGCATTAGTCATGATCTCTTCGAATGCTAGCCGTTATGCAAACAGTATGGAAGGCAACGTATTTTGTAGCACTCTTTCCGGGAAAACTAGAAACTACATTTTCGAGTGCTGAATTATTCGCTAAATCTCACTCAGAGAGAAGGTACGTTATTGTTAAACCTGACTGTGCATGCACTATTGGGCTTTGCTCCTTTCCAGCTATGATTCACGGAGGCACAATGAGTCTAGCATTAGTTGTAGGATGATGTATTGTCGTGTGGCAGAATTTCTTAAATGCGCGTATTGTATTGTGAAGCAACTTGGCGAATTCTGTATATGATCTGTTAAAGAGACTCGTTTTAAGCAGATCTTTCGAGGAGAAAATGACAGTTAAAGAGTTCGGTAGACCTACTCTAAACTTAAATCAGTTAACAGGCTAAAGGTAGCGGTAAAAAATGCGAGTATACAAGAAAATGTAATGTGAACGTGTATGAAAACAGATGGATCTGCGTCTCTGATGTTCGGAATGTTCAGCATAATTATTTTTCTAAACATATGTTGGCTTTGTAAAATGTGCAGTACTGTACTTTTATTACAGACTAGGCAAGAAAATAGGATGTTCATAAATTTTTCTTAAAGACACAATGCAATAGGCCTACCGATATTAAGTTGTGTTACATTTATAACGTCAACGCTGTCGAATCCTTTTAATTTTAAAAACCTATATAAATCATTCTTATACCCTCTTTATTAGCCTGTATCATAAGTGGACTTAAAACTTTTTTTTAATCTAAATGCAGGCCTATGAAATGATAATTATCTGCAGCACAGCCTCGTTTTAAGCCACGAGCAGTGACTGGTCATGACCTTTTAGCATTAGTAGAAGTGCTCAAAAAGTTAAAAATCACTGAACCAAAAAGTTTCATATTTTCATCTCTTCTCTTTATATAGTATAAAGCGTATGTTCTTTTGAAATTTGCGCTCTCAATAATGGTTGAAGTATATATAGCATATTTAGGGGATATAGGAAAAAAGATACAGATATATAGTATATTTAAATTTCTATGACTATATATCCGATATCATTTCGTTCAAAACATTTCATTTCCGAAGCGCAACGAAAATTTCTTTACGTTAGTGAATAACCCATATAAAATAAAGGTATTTTTGGGAATTGTTAAAAATCATAACAATCTCAATCTGTCAAGGGCATTTATCAGAATAAGTTCACATATTCTCACGAATAAACATTATTATGATTAGACGATAGTCTGTGAATTTTTCAACTGAAACTTCTAGCTGTTAGCTGTTATTGTTAGCCACCAAAGAATTAAAGCCCGAATTTGAGCACACGAATCTGGCTTATAACTTCCGTTCAAGTCGTTAATGCGGCTTTCGAGAAAATCATAGAAAAATGTTATTCCATGTTAAAGTGACAGTAAAAGTAATGTATGTTACAGAGTGGTTTATAAAATTGGTTATAGAATAAGAGGCCGCATTGCAAGGTGTGCGTTATCAGTTGTCTCAGCGTCATACGTAGTAGTATAATACCAGCTTCAAAACTTGCATTGTTATCAACTGGCTGATTACTTTCGTTCTAAGAAAAAATAAAGGTTTGATATAAATACTGTAGATCTAAATTCTTAATAAAAGTAAGATCTCGTGTACAAGATTTACACAACATCGTTGAAGCCGTTTCCGAGAAACTCTAGGTAAAAAAATCATAATGTACAGTAGAATTAAAGTAAGAGACATTCGTCGCCATTCTTCACGTCACATTCCCAAAAAATACTTAACCTAAATATATTATTTTCATATGTTTTTTGAACGATTTTCCTTTCCATTCCTCAAAAATATTTAACCTAAATATATTATTTTAATGTTTTTTTTAACGATTTTCCTTTCCTCGACAAAGAAACGCCGTCAGACACAAACACACACACACACGCGCAAGCATTTCTGAAGATTTTATAGTTAGGCTCAGGGAACCTCAAAACGCATATATATATAATAAAAACTCGACATCGAATTTCAGGATCGAACACAAATCTTTTTGTACCTATAACACTTTGGTACGGTTAGAGAAGTAAAAATACAAAATTTAAAAGGACAAAGTAATACTTTACTCTACAATTTAATCCACCTCAAATTCTTGATATAAGAGACAATATAGCTATCGAAAAATTATTAAAAGTTTTATCCCGAAAAACATTTGTAGGCCTACATGAAAAATACATAGAAAATAGCTCAAATGAGGAACTTTCAGGGGTACAATGTAACTATTACGAAGAAATCACTCCCTAATTGGAATAGATAGGGAGTGAATGACGCTAAATTCTATGAGCAACGCTTTATTCGGTGGCTAATTAAGAGAAACCTACTGTTTTACGAGCTTTAACAATGCGTTATATTTTCACAAAAATTTCCACGGAAATGGAATGCGTCTTTGGGAATAGAAATAACAAAAATTACATTAAAAAATTTATAGATATTAACACGTAAATTTGTAGTAAATACATTACTGATACAAATCTAAATATGGACTGAGATATTAGAAAGCAAATGGAGATTTCGATCTTCAGGGGAGACCACAGAATTAACAATATCATGAGGAAAAGGTAGGCAAAATACGAACTCTGCACACATGAACATCGCAGGCCTCGTAAATGCAAATGTTTTAAGTGCAGCCTTTAAAGAATTGAATTAATTATTACAATCTGAAAAGTATTCATTTTTTATGTAAATGCTTCAGGGAATTGATACCCCCTCTGTATTCTGTATGCAAGTGTGATATTTACAATGGACTCCTCATTTCTGCAGGATACAAAAAAATTACATTTCTGGATCTTGACAACGATTAATGGAATGCTGGCCAGCAGATGCAGTGGGATTTACAATTGGACGGAAGAAGTGAGAATACAACACCGGAGGTGACTGCCTAAGGTGACTGCCTAAGGAAAGAAGGAAAATGTGTGCTGGAGAAGACAGCGGAAGAAGAAGGGTATTTTCCATATTACTGTGTGTTCATTGAAAAGTATGCAAGTAATTAAAACATCCATAGGACCAAAGACCAGATCTCAAAGTAAATTCTTCAAATTTAGCTATTAGCTATTATGGACTATTTTGGCAAATTGGCGCAAAGACATAAACATTTAAATTAATATAATGGGATATTAAATTTTCACTTACCATACCCAGACTACGAGATTTTCTCATTTGGATATTGTATATCGTGTTTCAAACACGATTTAATTAAAAAGAACTGGTCTTAGGTGAATCGCTGCTTTGTTTAATACACAATAGCGATAACGGAGCCTAATGTCTGTTATTCCTTTGCAATTTCATATTCACTGTAATTTATGTGATGTTAGGAATCATGTTTAATTTCAAACGAATAACAGAAAATCCTATCCTTCGCGTCCACGTTCGCAGGCTCTGGAAATGCAGTTGAACAAACTGACTGAACTCGACTGCAGCCAAGAAGGAAGGGTGAAATAATATTTTTAAAAATATAGTCTACAGCAGGGATTTGTTCAGCCTTTTTAGGTAATGTAATGGAATTTGTATTTTATCACAGCCGTATATTCATTTCGTAACGGCTCGTATATCAACGCATAATTATGTATTTGTCGTTAAAGTGCGATTATGTATAGTTTAAAGGTAAAATATACCAATAGTGCAGTAGGTATGACCCAGTCATCCAAAACAACAAAGCATTATTTTGTGTAAAGTGTTTGGTATCCTTCTCCCTTAACGACCAGAACAATTCGCTAAAAAATTGCATCCGGTTTTGGTGATGTGCGGGGGTAAAAAGCGAAACTTTTCATACTTTTTCAAACCTATCTTTAAACCTGCGGAGTTTAGCACAAAATGATCAGGAACAAAATTATCACAATAAAGCAAATAAAATTAGTTTCAAAAAGATTCTATAGAAGTATTTGCTAAACCCCATATCTAGGCAGATATAGAAGGGGAACGTTTGGAAAGGCAAGTGCTCCTATTGCATGTGGCCCCGAACAAATGATAGTCACCAGGTATAGCATTAGGCTTGGTGATTATGTGCCAAGTCGGGAGGGTATAGTGGGTGTGGCATTAATGTGAATCCCATCTGATCAATGCTATCAGTAGGTTCTCGGATGTATGACAACGTGCATTGACATGACCTTTCGTCATATTTCTGGAGTTTTCTTTTCAACTGAAGATGTAAGAGCCTGAGGTGTCGCCAAATATGCTAATTCAAATTCCAGACAGTGGATTAGGGTGAGGCTCTTCCTTTTTCTTATAATAACACTGTCGCAATATTCTTGCCAGTTGAGGGCACTCTTCGAAATTGGTGCAGGTAGTTTGCCCTTACGCTTCCATTGCATCAATTGCTGTTTCGTCTCTGGTTCATGGCAATGGAGTTAATTGTCTGTGCAGTTAACTGTGTAACACTAGAACGCACATTTTCCGCGACTCTACCACGCCACGAAACGAAGGGATATTAGCTTCAATCCAGCGTCTATTTTCTGTTGTGTCTCAGGGTGTACTCCTAATAGGAATATCTACTTTTTTGGGGGGGCCCACCCTTACCCCCGGAGTGCCAAGCAATTCAGCCTAAAACTCCGGTCAAACAAAATTTTGGTAATCATATGTGATGAGTGTATACCTATTGTGCCCTTATGTACATCCGTATGGGATGTTGATGGTGTGACGTGTCTGGGGTGTGTACTTGTGTCTTTGTATTTTGGCGCAGGATAGACCTAAGTGTGGATAGGTCTTATGTGCTATATTTCCAGAGTGTGTTTTTTTAGTGACTTGTAGTTATGTATTCTAGAGATTTGTAGTGCATGTATCTGTTTGAGGGGATTATTGACCAGTCCGGCATTCGCCTTAGAACGAGGGAAACCCCTCAAAAACCTCGTTCGGACTGGAGTAGTGGCCAAATGACTGTCTACTTTGGTGTGTTAATTTACTAGCCTATAGACTTTTCGAGAAGTGCTGTTTTTGCAAAGGTTTTAAGTGCTGAGGAGGTGTTTTTACGCGTCCAGAACGTGAGGTCCGGTGCCCAGGCTTCCTCCTCTGCCCTAGCGGCTTCGTGGTGGAGTAGTCGAGCTTCTCGATATCTAGGACAAGTATACAGCACATGATACATGGTGTCTGGTTCGCTGTCCTCACAAGCGCATAGGTCGTCGTCTGTGAGATTGAAGCGGATTAAGTTAGCGGCAAAGTTGCCGTGGCCAGTTAATACTTGTGTGACGAAGTGGTCCAATTTAATCAATGGCATTTTAAGTCTATTTCTGATACTTGGGAAAAAGTCACGAGTGATGCTACCGTTTTGGGCAACTACCCATTTTTGCTGCCAAATATCTATTAACTGTGAATGTATGCGTTCATATAGATGTGATCGATCTAAGCTCTCAAAGTCCCTTGGTCCGATTTGAAGGGTACCTAAATGAAAATTAATTTGCTTCCGCGCTTTGTACCTGGCTATCCTTTCCTCAAGCAGGAGATCAACAAGAAGAACACCAGCTATGACTGGTAGAGCATCATTCGAAACAGTGGAGTAGGCTTTAGTTATTCGCAAGAGAGAATGTCGCTGGGCAGATTTGAGTTTACGGATGTGATGTGTGTTAAGTTTAGTGGCCCAAGCGTTTGCTGCGTACGAAGCAATAGCCTCAAATATAGCAGAGTAAAGTACACGGTAGTTAGTGAATTTGTATTCCCACTGCTGTCCAGAAAGTCTGGCTAGGGCCTGAAATAGATTTTTAGCTGTAGCACTGATTCTTTGAATATGAGCGGTGAATTTATTACCTTCTTGTAAGGTTATACCCAAATACTTTGTTTCTCGAACATATGGGATCCGATCTTGTCCTATCCTGATGATTGGAGGGTGATTTCCTATTTTCCCCTGGAGGAGCATTGCATTTGTTTTAGTTTTAGAAATCTTTAGCTTTGCTTTGTGGGACCAAGTTTCCAGAATTGTTAGTGCCCAATTAGCTTCGCGATCGAGATCTGTTCAATACATCCCGTCCTGCCCCGTGGCGTGTGGTCATATGGTTGCTGGTGGTGTGCTGAGTAGCCTACCCGGGGGGATCTCATGGTGCACCGCGACCCTATACTGCCCGCCTTATATCTCCGAGCTTCGCGGCCGTTAAACTTCTGGAAATTCCAGAGGAGAAAGTGGAGTAGTGGGCGGGGGTGAAGGTCAACCGGGTACGAATTCATCCCTTACTGTTCGTGCAAAAACATACGGTCATTTCAGTTGCTACGTAAGTTTAGACGTGTGCGAAACTATACCGATCATTTTCTTTCTGTAATAAATTCATTTTAAATAAGTTTATCAAAAGTACTGTAGTTAATCTCCTAATCAGTGTGTAGTAGGTATAATTAGTAGAGCCCTGATTTATTGGTGAAATAAAATGGCTGATTTCGGTGTTAACTTCCTTCTATTTCGGTGGGTATTTCGTGAAATAAATTACTTTATACTACATTGGGAACATTGCGCAATGGTAAACTTTGCTTCGTTATTTACATGAACAAAACCCCCCCTCATTTCTATATTGTTCTGCCCTTGTATGAAATGAAGTAACTTTCGGTTTAGACATGATTAGAGTTAATGTTCAAATATAATTACGAGAAATATTATCGTAATATCTACTAAACACCATCAGATAGCAATTTGCAAACAAAAGTGCCAACCATACCACAGTGGATAAAAGACGAGATCTGTTGAATACAAGTAACAAACATTTTACACTCTTCTGCTATAATCGATCATAGGCATCGCTAACTTGTCAAAGAGATAGCAGGAAAGGAGAGTACTCAGCAGTACAAACCAGGTCACAGACGATCTTTTGACTTTGAGGGGTGGGGACATTTTTTAAATTTTGTTTTTTTGGATTTTTTAATTTTGGATCTTTGAATTTTGTAATTTTTGATTTTTTTAAATTTTGGATCTTTAAATTTTTATTTTTTGGAATTTTTAAATTTTGGATTTTTGGATTTTTAAATTTTGGATCATATTTTTTATTTTGAATTTTAAATTTTTTGTTAATTTTAAATTTTGGACACTTGGATTATTTAGTTTTGAATTTTGTATTTTTGTATTTTTAAATTTTGTATCTTTGATTTTTTTAATTTTAGAATTTTTTTTTTTTTTTTTTAATTTTGGCTCTTTGAATTTTTTATTTTTTTATTATGGATTACCGATTTTTTAATTTTAAATGTTTAGATTTTTTCAATTTTCGATTTTTTATTTATTAATTTTTTAAATTTTGGATTTATTGATTAAATTTTGGATCTTTGAATTTTTTAATTTTGGATTTTTAAAATGTTGATTCTTTGAATTTTTTATTTTTTTATTTTTGAATTTTGGATTTTTAGATTTTTTAATCTTGGAATTTCGATTTTTTTATTTTTAAATTTTGGATTTTTGAATTTTTAATTTATATAATTTTTAAATTTTAAATATTTGGGTTTTTATTTTTTAAATATTGTATTTGTGGAGTTATTAAATTATAGATCTTCGAATTTTTTAATTTTTGATTTTTTAAATTCTGGATCTTTTATTTTTTTATTTTTAATCGCGGTAATGAACTTCCGGATTCCATAATAGATAATATTCCATTAGCTTGTTTAGGATTTGTTTATTGCCATTGAGCAAGTAAGTATTATAATAATAATAATAATAATTATTATTATTATTATTATTATTATTATTATTATTATTATTATTATTATTATTATTCCCACTATTCCCATTTGCAGGTCCTCGTACTAGGTCTGAATTAAATCGTATAGCAGCTGATTACTCCTAATCATTGAGTTGACTGTTTTCTGTGCAGTCCGTTCCGTCACACGTCATTAATTTCGTGATGATTTTTGAGCGTGACACATTTTTCGATTTACCCCCTACCGCGGCTAAAGAAGTTTCACTTCAAAACCTTGAAGACGAATACTATAAACTAGACATTGGATTTAATAGTGAAATTGATCCCATTGACAGTGATAGTGAATGTGATAGCACGGGTTATTCAAGTGACGAAACAAATGACAAAGGACATCACTGAGCTCGAAAACTGTGAGTGCATGCATGTTTTCAGTTTTGCCTTAGTTGTATAGCAACCATCTTCTATCTCTTTCTTCCCTCTATCCACCCTCTGCCACATTCAAATTTCTGTTACGTGGGCTAGGCTCGGAGATATAAAGCGCGGAGTATACGTGCTCTCTGTCAGGGACCGGGGGCGTGGCGCACGGTCCTACATGACGGACCCTGGAAGCGTGGTACACGTGGTGAGTTACAGGATTTTGATGGATGTTGGGTGAGTTCCGTGGGGGCTCGCAGTGGAATCTGCTCGCGTGGGGGCTTAGTCATTCCAATCATCCCATTACCAGGGGTTGGTCCAATGGGTCCGGACTTGTGGTTTACGTGCGTAGGGTCGTTCCCAACCCGATTCTGCCCCCTCCGTGGGTTTCAACAACAATATATAATACAAAATAACAGTAGATTAGAAAATAATAATATTATGAAATTGAAACTAAGAATAAAATTTATTAGGATGTCACTATAAATTTATAATGTTAAATTTCATTTTTCTGCCAAGTTCTGTTCCATAATATTAATAATATTGATTTAGAACATAATTTCAAGTGAAAATCAATGATTAGAAAGTGGTTCCGCAATATTTATAAAAATCATTCCATCCAGTTTAATCCATTCAGAGTTTAAGTGTAGAAAAATTAATTCAACTCATGGTAGCAAAGGATAATCCTGTGTAATGTCTCTTTTTCACTTCTATATTAATTATTATCGAAGGATTCTACGATAAGCAGTTGATCTTAATGGTTTCCATGGATATATAACGCATAATGAAATGTTTTCAAGGACAGATGAAACAAATTTTCATCACTTAAATGTGGAATAAACAGCTTATAAATCTAAATCTCCAAGAAGAAATACTAAGAGGATCAGTTAAGAAAGGGGAATTGCACAATCAAGGATTTCCAAGACCAGTAGTACCTACGAATTTATTGTGAGTAGGCTATTAACGTATAAATTTAAATAAATGTAGAATTTCAATACGTTAGCCAGTTACCGAAAGCTGAATTTTTATCTGAAGTAAACAGTTGACCAAAAACGGGATGTGTATAAGTCATGAACGAAAGACACTACAGTCTATTACGTTAAGCAGTTGGGAATCTCTGTACTTTCTACAACAGAAATTAATCTTTTTGACAGCTGGTGCAATTGTAGTATATCCGGTGGTACGCAAAGCACTCATAAGTTTTTGTGTTGCAATGTAGGCCAGGTCTAAAAATTAAGAAAAATAAAACGTACACCATTTTCTATGACTTTTAATACTTTTCTCCTTTGCAAGTTAACTCAGAAATAGACCTAAGATATATTTCTTCTTGCATGGCTCTCTAGAAAGAGGAATTTGTTCCAAACAAAATTTAAATGATCGATCTTTACTATATAAGAAAGTATTTAAATCTAGCGTTTCTTTTAAGAAAATCTTTTAAGAACATTATTGCTTAAGATTCCGTCCGCATAGCTCTCAAAGTGGAGACTTTCGTTAACACTGTAAATATATCATGCGCTTGGAAGATTCTGAAAATCTAAAAATAAAATTTCGAGAAACGCCACTGTAAAGTTTTCGTATAAGAGTAGGCCTATACAGATTAAAAAACTACTGCCAAACCTGGCAGGGAGGCCAGACCAAACAATCTACTGTAACCGTCTTTTAAAAGATGATGGAACATTTTGTCGTTATAACACAAAACTTATTTTTTCATTTATTTTCGCTAAAATCTCAGTCCTACCCCTTTTTGTAGCCTGTACTCCTAAGTTCATGACTGCCTTCTACATAACCTCTTACATAGAAGACCAGTATTAACACTTTTTTATTAATCGATTTGTGCATCATAGCATAATCAGGGGCGACCAATGATCTTCTGCAAATGTGCTACAGAGCAATGTGAAAACTGAACTAACAGTTTGCCTATTCTCTTCGAATGCTAGCCGTTATGCAAACAGTACATGGAAGACAATGTATTTTGTAGCGCTTTCTCCGGGAAAACTATAAACTAAAATGTAGAGTGCTGAATTACTGGCTTCAGGCACTATGATCTTACTCAGAGAGATTGTCGCATGGCAGAATTTCTTAAATGCGCGTATTGTATTGTGAAACAACTTGGCGAATTCTGTACATGATCTGTTAAAGAGATGTGTTTTAAGCATTTCTTTGGAGGAGTAAGTGACAGTTAAAGAGTTAGGTAGATTTACTCTAAACTTAAATCAGTCATCATGCTAAACGTAGTGGTAAAAAACGCGAGTGTACGAGAAAATTCAACGTGAAAGTGTATGAAAACAGAGGGATCTGCGTCTCTGATGTTCGGAATGTTCAGCTTTAATTATTTTTCTAAACATATCTTGGCTTTGCGAAAATGTGCAGTACTGTCCTCTTATTACAGACTAGGCAAGAAAACAGGATGTCCATAAATTTTTCTTAAAGACACAATTAAACAGGCCTACTGATATTAAGTTGTGTAACATTTATAGCCTCAAATCCTTTTAATTTTAAACGCCTATATAAATAATTCTTATACACTTTTTGTTATGTTATAAGTGGACTTAAAACTTAAAAATAATTTAATGCAGGCCTATGAAATGATAATTATCTGCAGCACAGTTTCGTTTTAAACCACAAGCTGCGACTGGTTATGACCTTTTAGCATTAGTAGAAGTGCTCAAAAAGTTAAAAATCACAGAACCAACAAATTTCATATTTATGTAACTTCTCTTTATATGGTATAAAGTGTAAATCTAGTAAATTTTTTCTTGCCAATGCATCTGTGTTCATCACTTTTGTTTCTTTTGAAAATTGCGCTCTCAGTCTTGGTTGAAGTATGTATAGCATATTTAGGGGATAGGCTATAGGAAAAAAGGTAAAGATATATAGCATATTGAAAATACTATGATTGAATATCCTTAATCATTTCGTTCAAAACAATTCATTTCCGAAGCGCAACAATAATTTCTTTATGTTAATAAATAACCAATATAAAATGAAGATATTTTTGGGAATTGTTAAAAATCATGGCAATCTCAATCTGTGGAGGGGATTTATCAGAAAATGTTGAAATATTCTGACGAATAAACATTATGATAAGACGATAGTTTGTGAAGTTTTCAAATATTAATAAAACTTCTAGCTGTTAGCTGTTATTGTTAGCCACCAAAGACTTCAAGCCCGAATTTGAGCACTCGATTCCGGCTTATAACTTCCGTTCAAATCGCTGACGCGGTTTCGAGAAAATGACAGAAAAATGTTATTCCATGTTAAAGTGACAGTAAAAGTAAATTATGTTACAGACTGGTTTATAAAATAAGTTATAGAATAATAAGCCGCATTGCAAGGTGTGCGTTATCAGTTATCTCACCGTCATACGTAGTATAATACTAGCTTCAAAACTTTCATTGTTAACAACTGGCTGATAACTTTCCTTCTAAGAAAAAATAAAGGTTTGATAAAAATGCTGTAGATCTAAATTATTAATAAAAAATAAGACCTCATGTAGAAGATTTACACAACATCGTTGGAGACGTTTCCGAGAAAATCTAGGTAAAAAAAATCGTAATGTACATTAGAACTAAAGGTAAGAGACATTCGTCACCAATCATCGTCACATTCCCCAAAAATATTTACCTAAATATAATATTTTTATGTGTTTTTAGAACGATTTTTATTTCTCTACACAGAAACGCCGTCAGACACACACACACACTCAGACAAGCATTTCTGAACATTTAATACATTAGACTCAGGGAACCTCAAAATTCATATTTATAATGAAAACTCGACATCGAATTTCAGGGTCGAACACAAATCTTGTTGTACCTTTAACACCTTTGGGACGGTTAGAGAAGTAATAATACAAAATTTAAAAGGACAACATAATACATTACTCTACAATACATTCTTGATATTTTTCTATTAAATTTTATTAAATATAAGACACAATAAAGTTATCAAAAAATTATTAAAAGTTTTATGGCGAAAAGTATTTGTATATGAAAAATACATAGAAAATAGCTCAAATGAGCAACTTTCAATAAGAAAGATAGTTATTTTTGACTCCAGGATACAATGTAACTATTACGAGGAAAACACTCCCTAATTGGAATACACAGGGAGTGAATGACGCTAAATTGTATGAACAGATCTTTATTTTGAGGCCAGTTAAGCGAATCCTACTGTTTTACGAGCTTTAACAATGCGTTATATTTTCACAAAAATTTCCACGGAAACAGAATGCTTCTTTGGGAATAGAAATAACAAAAATTACATTTAAAAAATTTAAATAATGGGTTTAGTTTCCCACTCTACTGGATTTCGGCACGCGATGTTCGGCGTTGGTATGCGGTCTCTGGCTTGCAGACCAACACTCCCATTGGCTCCCAACGACCTTGCATGTCATTGGTCTGTTCCATACGGTCCTGCAACCTCTACATAAAGCTAAATAATGCAAAACACTAACCACATTAGTTAAGTGCGCGAGCGGAGGTGGTAGCCGAAGCGAAGCGCCCTTGCATTTTCGAATAATGTACGATACACTGTTTGTCGGTCTCGAAAATGTGGCATATTATATCTTCCGGAGGGTTGTCTGACCATTATCACGTTGGCAGCTGATTCCAGCACCACGTGACCCATCGGCTTCTTCCCAGCATGCACCTGCGCTGTTTCTAGCAGCTGATTCTGTATTATTGTGATTGCATTCTGAGCGCCATTTAGGTTAGTTTTTTGTGAACTTCTTACCGATTTTACCCATATTTAAAATATTCTTAGAAACAAAAGGTGCCCTTATATGGATTCTAAAACTTCTGGAGAATAATATTACATGAAATTTTGGCGTTTTACGTGAGTAAAAAACAAAATTAACGAATCCAGTAGAATGGGAAACTAACCCCTAAATAATTATAGACATTGACATGTAAATACGTATTAAGTACATTACAGATACAAATACAAATGTGGATTGAGATATGAGAAAGCAAATGGAGATTTGGAACTTCAGGGAAGACCACAGATTTAACAATATCATGCGGAAAAGGTATAGCTTGTATGAACATCGCTGGCCTAGTATATGCAAATGTTTTAAATGCAGCCTTTAAAATCTTAAGAAATGAATTAATTATCACAATCTGAAAAGTATCAAAATTCGATGTAATTGCTGCAGGGAATTTATACCTCCCCCTTCTGTATTCTGTATAAAAGTGTGATATTTACAATGGATTCCTCTTTTCTGCAGGACATACAAAAATTACGTATCTGGACGTTGACAACGATTAATGGAATGCTGGCCAACAGATGAAGTGGGATCTACAATTGGTCGGGAGAAGTACGAATACAACGCCGGAGGTGCCTGCCTAAGAAGGAAAATGTTTGCTGGAGAAGACAGCGGAAGAAGAAGGGTATTTTCCATGTTACTGTAGGGTAAGGTGGTACATTTTCGAACACTTAACAAATATTCTTATTTTATGAACACAATAAACATAAGACAAGTTCAACTGTATTGTATTCACAAAGTTGGCAATGTAGTACGGTTAGAGAAGTAAAGATACAACATTTAAAAGGACAAAATAGCAGATTACTCTTCAAATTATTCCAACTGAAATTCTTTATATAAAAGACAATATAGTTATCGAAAAATTATTAAAAGTTTTATCCGAAAAGTATTTGTATATGAAAAATACGTAGAAAATAGCTCAAATGAGAAACTTTCAATAAGAAAGATAGTTATTTTTGGATCAAGGGTACAATGTAACTATTAAGAAGAAAACACTCCCTAATTGGAATACATAGGGAGTGAATGACGCTAAATTGTATGACCAAAGCTTTATTCAGTGTCTAGTTAACCAAAACCTACTGTTTTACGAGCTTAAACAATCCGTTATATCTTCAGAAAAATATCCACGGAAACAGAATGCGTCTTTGGGAATAGAAATAACAAAAATTACATTTCAAAAAATGTACTCTTTTCTGCAGGATACACAAAAATTACGTATCTGGACCTTGACAACGATTAATGGAATACTGGCCAGCAGATGCAGTGGGATTTACAATTGGACGGAAGAAGTGCGAATACAATGCCAGAGGTGCCTGCCTAAGAAGGAAAATGTTTGCTGGAGAAGACAGCGGAAGAAGAAGGGCATTTCTCCATGTTATTGTATGTTGTTGTTAAGTATAAAAGCAATTAAAACATCCATAGGACCAAAGACCAGATCTCAAAGTAAATTCTTAAAATTTACTATTATTTAGGGACTATTTTGGCAAATTGGTGCAAATATTTGAACATTTAATTTAATAAAATTGGGTATTAAATTATCACTTAACATCCTCAAACCAAGAAATTTTCTCATTTGTATATTCTATATCATGTGTATCAAACACGATTTAATTAAAAAGAACTGGTCTTTGGTGAATCGCTGCTTTGTTTAATACACAACGGCGAAAACGGAGCCTAATGTCTGTTATTCCTTTGTGATTTTATATTCACTGCAATTTATGTGGAATTCATAATCATGTTAAAATTGAAAGGAATAACAGAAAATCCTCTCCTTCGCGTCCACGTTCGCAGGCTCCGGAAATGCAGTAGAACAAGCTTATTAACTGCAGCCAAGAAGGAAGGGTGAAATAATATTGTTTACAATTGTAGCATACAGTGAGTGATCTATAAAGAAAATTTTCAACTTTGAGTTATTGTCACCTCTGTGTAGCACATACACTTACGTAATTGTAAACATAATATCAAAGGTTTGTGTGGGTTCCTTCCTTGTCTATTCTTGAAAGATAATTTTCTTAAATTAAGGGAATTGTATTTATCCTGCGAAAGAGTGGCTATGCCCGCTTGGAAGCAATAGTAACGTGATAAGCAGATGTTATGGTCTGTGCGTCTGTCTGATTGTAGACACTTACCAGTTGATGCTATCATGGTGGATGATGAAGGAGAACTTGTTGTTAACAGCTGGGAGAGATCGAAAAATGGGTAAAAAAGAGTCTCAATGGACAAGAAAAGGCTTGAGTGTATAGGAACTTAGGATTAGGAAACTCGCACATTAGCCACAAAGCAAATAATGTGATTGCGGCAAACCAGCAAGATGTCGGGTGTCACTGCTGTGAGCTGTGGCAGGTAGTGTCAAGTGGTGTAACAACCATTTGTTAAAGAACACTGAGAAAGAAGAAAATTTCAGTGAATTTTATAAAACTGGTGTTTATAATGCGCAAAATGCTTTTTTGTTTGGGCTGATAACTAGGCAAGAATGTAATGCCATTTACGTAAATAAAAGGGTAAAAGCAGCATCACGTAGAAGACAAGTTTCATTTACATATAAGTTCGTGTAAATAATTCCCGTGAACAGCAAATCAGGGTATGTAGTAAGGCATTTAAAGATGTATCTGGAATATCCAAGAAATATATTTCTACAGCCAGAGGATATAAGAAGACAAGTAAACCTGTGCCCAAGGGGAATGAATCTGATTCTGAACTGGAGGGTAAGATTTATACATTAATGACACACTAAAAACCTTTACGTAACCACCTACATAATCACAGACATTGAGGAAAGTTATTGGGTATATAATGAGATAAAAGGGGCATAAAATCTCACATACAGACGAACAGTTGTAAAAGGGCCTAAGAAGGTCATGAAAGGTTGGCACTGTGGTCTGAAGTTGATTTTTGTAAACATTTTGAAATGTGTAAATTCAGGTAAGAAGGAATACATTAAATGTTAAGTTGAAAATTTTTATCATTAGAAAGCAATACACAAATTTGAAAATATCTCAATTCCATTATTACTGGCATAGATCACTCTCTTACTGGATGTTTAAAGCATGACTCTGTTGAGCATTTTTGTAAGTTATGTACCACAAGTTGTATTTTTTATCATAGTCGTATTCTTATGTCATATCTGTCTCTTATGTTATTGTCGTAGATATACAGATAAGTGTAAGTTAAAAGGCGCAATCGACCAAAGAAAAAATCGGGCGAGATTTGATGCAGGATTTATTAAGTCCCAAGAAATTATTATCATGACAGTATTAGATCTGTTATTTTTCTAAGGAATTACATTGTAGTATCTTTGTTAATAGGCTACGGAACATTACTTCTCATTCAGTTAAGCATGAAGTGTTTTGCTTTCATTAAATGTTTTTTATTTTAATTTACAATGACAGGAGGTAACGGTAATTGTTTGAAATTTATGTTGACTACCCTACCCAATGGCCTGTATAGGGATCACTTTACTTTATCTTTTACCCTTTGATTATGCTCTTATCGTCCTTTAGGTCATAAATAATAATACAAATTATGCACAAAGTGTAAATATTACAAACCACAGTTTACTACCAACATCTCTAGTAAAAAGACGTAATTTTCAATAGCTATTTTAGTTTTGAACTTAGTCTCAATATAGCATTAATTAATTATTTTAATTCAAGAAATGCTTCAGCAGTTGTGTATTTATGGTACTGTTTTTGTTACCTACTTAGTTAGTACGTTAAAGTGAAAACATCTACAGACGGGTACAATGCAAATTTTATTATTTGTTTTAACCAGCTGTTAGCTATGACATAAAAATCTACACAGTGTTAGCTGCATTTATATCGGCATCGTTTTCTGAGACTCCAGATATATTTTCCCTTTTATAAGTTGTATTAGAATTGAGATATATTTATTCCAGCACAATATAACTTTATCATCATTTTTCAGGTGTTTTCATTTTTATTTTTAAAAATTCCTTTTGTTAAAAGAAATTGTAAGCAATTTATGTCTCTAGGATGGTCTCAAATTGTGTAAATAAATTTTTGAGAATTTGAAACTAGAAAAAGTCATTTACACAATTAAACTGATTATAATTGGCTGCCAGATCTAATTAGTAGGCAGACATAAAAAATCTAATATAACGTTTTTTTTCTAATTTAATTGAATATTTGTTCATAAGAAAAATCACAGATAATTGCAACGCTCTCAGTCCGAGCCTCTCCTAGAGCTATTAGTCCTATGTTGACAACAGGCTACAAGAAAGGCACTAACATAGCATAATATTGGCCTATATAAACAATATGACGTGCATCATAGTCCTTTACGTTTGGTGGAAATACGGAAAAAAAGGAAAATCGTTCGACAAGAAAATTTCATGTTTATATCTCTTCTCTAAAAGTTATCAAGAAAAGTTTTTGTAACAATTTCATACCAATAGGTTAATTCTATTTTCAACGTTTCCTCCGAAAATTTGCCTGACAATTTTGCTTGAAGTGTACATAATATTTAAGGGGGACATACAGCTTTCGGTTAAATTCATAGGTGATAAATAGGTGAAATTCATTATTTTATTCCTCAGCAATGAATTTCTCTACAACTTTGTAATCTGATATACACTTTATTGACAACTTCTACAATTGCATACTATTTTCAAAATTAATCAAACTGTTACAGTTGCGGGTAGTTATCGATTGAAAATGGCAGCCACGTTTCATGCACTTAAATGCCGTTTCCTTGATAACTTCCACAAATATCAATATTTCTGAGTGTTCATTTTCTATGTATTTGTTGATATCACATGAACAACACTGTCTACAATCATTCATTTAACATTCATAGTTTATTTATTTTTTTTAAATATAGGCTATATACTTTAATGAAAAATAAAATTTAAACAAATTGACCTTTTAGAATTACTTATACTGTAGATATTCCAAAGACTGTAGATGATGTTTGCATACAGATAGGAATAACTAAAATATATTGCCATTTGTAGCAATTTTCATGGAAACGCCATTTTAGCGCACGAAACATGGCAGCCATTTTGTAATGATGATTACCCATAACTGTAACAGTTTCATTAATTTTGAAAATACAATTTTAGAAGTAATCAGTGAAGAGTTTGTCAGATTGGAAGATTGTAGGGCAATTCATTGCTGAGGAAAAAGAATAATGAATATCACCTATTTCTTACCTATGAATTTCACCGAAAGCTGTATTTCCCCCTTAAATGAGTCCAAATAATAATAATAATGTATGAAACATTTCATAATTGCAGGACAGTTATAACAAAAATTTCCATGATAGGCCTATAGACTCATACATATCCACCATAATTAGAATACCTTTTGCGAAATTGTCAAAACTTCAGCTTTACAAACACTCATATAGGTTCTCTCTATCCTAAGAATGGACAGTGCAATTAGGTGCAGGCCTATTTCACATGAAATTCTGATTAAGTGCCGTATCGCTGCGAGTGGGAATTCAGTTACTTCGACCTCCAAACTGTAGGCTATTGTTAGCCACGCAAGACTTAATACCTGAATTTGAGCACAGGATAACTGACTTATTGCTTCTTTCTTAAGAAAAAGGTTTCAAACGAAAGTTTTATTTCTTACTAAGCTTGTAAGCACCTCATGTACAAAATTTAGAAGAAATTATTAGAGCAGTTTTCGAGAAAATTACGAAAGAATAATTATTTTAATATTAAAGTTATAGTAGAAGTAAGAGAAAGTCGTCGCCTAACTTCGTGAGAAAGTTAAACTGCCCATGTTTTAGGTAGAGAGTTGTAGAATAAAAGGAGTGCGTATTCAGTTGTTCACCATGCAAGTCTTGAGAGCTTAGCTTATACTTCAGTTTAGAAAATTTTTAAGAAATAATTAATCTGGTGTGAATCACATAATTTGCTCTGCCCAAATAAAAGTTTTGCCTCTTAATATGCCTCTTAATACTCGTATTATGTATGCCATTCTCTTCATGTAACTTACATTGGTTGTAAAAATGGACAGAATGTCGTTACCACATCGCATCCCATCCCCGAAGGATACATAACGCAAATAAAATCTGATTAAAGTAGTCAAGTAACTTTCCTTATTGTAAGCATGGCCAACAATAGGTCTTTCTCACATCACATTCTGATATAGAATAAGAGGCCTTGAAAGAGCGCGTATTCAGTAGTTTTAAACCTGACGCTCAGCTATATTGTTCACCAGGCAAAACTGAGTTTCTACAAAAAGTGGGTGCATATAACAACCTTTCACAGATTTTTTCGAAAAATCTTAAATATAAAAGTTTTAGCTGTTTGTATAACCACCATAATATTATGTAGATATTTTAAAGGAAATCGCAAGCAAAGCAAAAAAAGAAAATGCTTCATGAAAGTACCCTTACAAATAAGAGAAAGTCATCGCCAATCTTCGTGTCGCTTCCTTAGAAAGTACCTGACCCAAATAAAAAAATTGTTTTCATGCGATTTTCGTTCTGGAGCTAGGCTGTTCACAGACACACAGACATGTTCCGAAAATAGTATTTTTGGATACAGGGAATCTCAAAAAGTGCATTTATGTTAAAAACTCAACTACGAATTTGGGCGTCGAAAACAATACTTCTACCTATGGTAGGGTAGATGGTAGCATTGGGGGCACGTGGTTAGCATACATACACCCATGGCCGTTATTGAATTTCCGTGACCGGAGCCGCTTCTTTTCAGATAATTAACTCTTCGGTTTGTATCACGAGGAGTTGCCGGGGATCGAACCCAGGCCTCGGGAATAAAGAAAGCCATAGAATAAGCATCAAAAGTTTCTATATTAAAAACAATTTAAATATTATATCGCAGAAAGTAACTGTTCAATCGAACTGAAAATTGTTAGATCATTCATGGAATTAATCATTGTTATAATTTATAAGTAAGAATCTCTAAAAAAGAAAGAAGAAAAGAGGGGTCAAAATCAAAACATTACAGCAGTTAAAAAGTTATTGACGATATTTTATGAGCAAAAGTTTATTTAGATGCTAGTAGAAGGTTAAACAATCCCTTATAATTCTACAACAATTTCTACGGAAACAGAATGCCTGTTTGCAAATAAAAATAAAAGTAAATTATAAATATTAAACTGAAGTGTATTATAAATATAAATCTCAACATGAATTTGAAATATCTGAAAGCAGAGAGGAGACTGGAATCTTCAGGGCTGGTCAAAGGAATTAACTACAGGAAAAGGTAATGCGTTATACGAGCTGTACATGAATAAACAACATTGGCCGACTATGTACAAATACTTTAAATGCAGCTAATATAATCTGAAGAATCGAATTAAATGTATCAGTGTCAAGGTTGCAAATATTTCGTGTAAACTTTTTAGGAAATTCTCATCTTTTCTTTATTCTGTATGCTAGGGTGTGTTATTTTAAAAGCAAGATCAAAGTGAAAGGGTTATTTACAACGGATTCCTCATTTCAGCAGAATAAAGAAAAATCAAATGGGCCTTGACAACGATTAATGGGAATAATGAACGTCAGATGCATTGGTATTTTCAATTGGACGGAAGGATACGACCAATACGCAGGAGGTGACTGCGCAATATGGAACATATTTTTTTATGTTAAGTGTATAGCCTCATTATAATGTATGCTGGAGAAGACAGCGGAAGAAGGAGGGTATTTTCTATGTCACGGTAGGATTTGTTTTCATGTTTGGTTGTGAAAATCACTGTAATGCTCATTGTTTGTATAAATTTAATAAAACAACCATAGGGCCAAAGACCAGATCTCAAAGTAAATGCTTAAAATTTAACTAACATTAAGGACTGTTTTGGCAAATTGATACAAAGATTTAAACATTTAAGTTTATATAATTAGTTACAAAATTATCACTGAATTTCCCCAGTACAACAGCACATTCGGATATTGTATGTCATGTGTTTTAAATACGACCTAACTAAAAAAATAGAACTGGTCTTTGGTGAATCGCTGCTTTGTTTAATACACAGTAGCGATAACAGAGCCTAATGTCTGTTATTCTTTCAATATCTGGTATTCATCGCAATTTGTGTGAAATTTTTAACCCCGAATACTACATTAAAGTTGAAAGGAATAACAGAAAATCCTATCCTTCGCGTCCACGTTCGCAGGCTCTGGAAATGCAGTTGAGAATGTTTATTGAACTCAGCTGCAGCCAAGAAGGAAGGGTGCAATCACATTGATAACAATAATTTTTAAAGAACGGATCTGTTCACAATTATTTTACTATGGTATGCAAATAATATCTTTACCAGAGTCGAATATTTTGTCGTCTCTGTAATACATTACAGTTTATGTAATTGTCGTTAATAGGCGTTAACATTTTCTTACGCTCTTTCTGTGGAAGTATTTTCAATAATATCGTGTTTTAAGATATAGACGTTCTGAACTGAATAGAAAAATATAAAGCTAATATTGTATCAAAGAACAGATTTTCATGGCTGGCATATTAATATAGGCCTACAGGTTAAGCCTGTTCAACATTCTACAATAACTAGTAGGTTTATCTCTTGATTTGCACATAAGGTATTAAACTTTAACACTTTCTACCCTTAAAAAATGTAAGCAATCCCGTGTCAACTTGACAAAAGGTAATTTCCCTTCCGTCTGGCATAAATAATTAAGAATAGCCTAATTAAAGATCACACATCCTGAGGAATAATCTGTCGGAGACCGTATTGACGTCCACATTTGGCAATAAGGGATGTGCAAAGCCTATTGATAACATAACAGCCAGAATATTAATAATTTTACAGCCAAGATATTTTATTTACTCTTAAGATATGTACAAATCTCTTATATCAACTACAGTCTACGAATTCTAAATTTCGATTGCGTTTTCGTTTGCAGGATTGATAGTCCTATTAGGATTGACAACGCGACCTGGAGTTCAGAAGAAAAAAATCTATAACTGTATGAGTAACCCATAAGCCCAGTATGGAATTAGTACATTATGTAATAAGCCTATAATGGCATTTATGAAGAAACGAGTACGTTTATGAAACGAGCAACGCGAGTATCTTAACTACCATTACAGGCATATTGCATACGACTGTTTTTGTTCGACCATAATTAGACTTAATGTTTTTTAAATTATGAGACTTTAGATTCACACAAAGAGACAGTCTTGCTTCAGCACGCCATAACCTTTGCACCAGCTGGTTTCTATACCAAAAAGGGTTTTCATTTAAAATCAATTAAACATATTACCTTGCAAACATTTACAACTTTGAGTTACAACTTTGTGTGGATAGCTTACATGGGATTCTACAGTGTTATAAAAATGAGAAACTTCACAACGAAAGTTGATTTTTCAAAACTTTAGTGTCCAAAACTTCAATTTTTAAAGTTAAAAAATTCTCAACATTTACAAAGAATACAGGGATTAAATTAAAACGTTCCAATACACCGCTTAGAGAAAGAATAGTGGTAGTTTATTGCAGAAAATCTTTATTTACAGGCTTACATGGCCAAACAATCCATTATAATTCCATAACAGTTTCTATGGAAACAGAAATCGTCTTTACAAATAAAAACGAAAGAAAATATACTTATTGCATAACACATTACATATAATTATCGCACCCCTGGTAGAAGACTGCCATAAGTCAAAAAAATTGAATTTTTAGATGACTAGTACTTATAAGTGCTTGTCATCATATCCATGTCCTGGAAAAGTGCCACAACCCAAATCGTAACGATAAGGATTCTACAGCATATAATTCAGTATTCTTCTCACTAGCATCTGATAATTCAAATAGCAGAAAACTGCCAGATCTCAGTTTTATTTATCATACGTAGGGAAGAGAATGGTATATTCAGGGGTGGTCACTGGAATCCAACAATACTAGCACATAAAATAAGCGGGACATGAATAAACAATATAGGCCTAGTATCTGTAATTACAACGTATTTAAAAGCAGCCTATAGGCATATGCTCTCAAGACGTGAATTCATTTTCGTAATATGAAAAGTACCAAAATTTCGTATAAACCTTTTAGAGAATTAATATCTCGCCTTTTTTCTGGTATGAAAGTAATATTGAAAATGCACTTCTCATTTTTGCAGGATACAAAAAAATTGCCTGGAGCTCCTTGACAAGGATTAATAGAAGTAGTGATCAACAGATTCTGTGGGGTCTACAAATGGATGGGCAACGCGAACATTATGACGGAGGTGACTACGTAAGAAAGGAAGTGCTTTTACGTTAGTGTGATTAATATCATTGCAATGGTGATTTTGGTGTTAAGTATATAGCTGATAAGTTCAAAAAATTAGAGGACTGAAGATCACATCTCAATTGACAGATACATGCGTATGTTCGCTGGCGAACACTGCGAAAGAATGATAGGTTTTTGACGTTACTGTACGTTTCGTTTTGATGTGAAAATCACTGTAATGTTTTTTATTTATTTTTTATTTATTTATATTTATATATTTATACAAAATATTTATACAAAATAAAACAAGACCACCCGAATGAGCAAGCGCTCGTGCTCGGGCACAGTTCAGTCATTTACATTACAAAATACAAATTACAAATACATAAAGAAAATATAATATTAAATCAATACCTAAAAAATAATAATAAAAAGAAAGAACAGAATAGTAAAAAGAAAAAAGGAAAAGTAGTAAGAACAAAAATTGAAACCCTGAGTTATTACAAATAAAATAGTTCCTTAATTGTCTACTAATTACAGAGTGAAGTAACTTTTGAACTATGAAATAAGATTTTTGAAAAACTTATTGAATTTTTTGTTGTTCATATGTACTATTTCTGGATGTGACCTAATTATAGAGTTATAGAGTCTTGGACCATAATAAATGCTATGTTTAGAGCCAGTAGAGGTGAAGTATTTTGGTTCTATTAAAGGCAATGTTTTATTTCTTCTAGTATTGTAGTTATGAGGATCCGATACATGTACGTTGCGGTATTTTTGAAAGTATTTTAAAAGTGTGAGCTTATAAATTTGTTCTACAGTCATCACATTAAATTCAGGAAATATCAATTCTGTTGGACATTCTATAGGATTTTCTAAACAAATTTTTATAATTCTCTTCTGTATTAGAATCAAAGGAGTCAATACAGATGTGCCACTTCCTCCCCAACCAATGATACCATATTGGAGGACAGATTGTATTAGAGCTAAGTAGACTGTCCTTAAGACTTCAGTCGGTAAATATTGTTTTAGACAGACAAATTTGTATAATGTTTTTCTTAATCTGGTACATAAATATGTGATGTGTTTGTCGAATTTCAGATGACGATCTATAATAATACCAAGGTATTTGACCTGATTTGTCTCCTTCACAGCCTGGCAGGTACATGAGTCAGTTTCACAGTTGATATCATGGAGTCTTACGCACAAGTTTTGATCCATTTTTAATTGTGGAGTACCAGCAGTTGTTAATGAGAATGGAACACAGTTTGTTTTATCTATATTTAATACTAACCTATTGCAGTCAAGCCAACTTTTAACTACTCTTAATCCCTTATTAGCCCATTTGTAAGTATCCTGCCAAGTTGGAGCGGAAAAAAGCAATACGGTATCATCGGCATAAGAGTAAAGACGGCCATGGAAATTATTTAAGTCCAAATGCAGCAACTCATTTATGTAAATAATGAAAAGAATTGGACCCAAAATTGTTCCTTGTGGCACACCAGTATCCACTTCTCTGATATCATTAAACCGATCCTTAATTTTGGGTATTTGCGTTCTATTATGTAAATAAGACCGAAATAAATTTAGTGCAGTACCTCTTACTCCAATTTGCTCTAATTTTTCTATAAGTATCTTGTAGTTTACAGTGTCAAAAGCCTTTTGCAAATCCAAAAAAAAATACCTAGACTTTTATTTCCCGCATCTAATTCTTCGATAACTTTTCCTGTAACATTAATTATGGCATCATCTATGCTCAAGTTATTTCGAAAACCAAATTGATTTGAATTTAATATATTATTTTTATTTAAGAAGTCCACCAGTCTATTTTTTATACATTTTTCTTACAGTTTAGATAGGCTAGGGAGTAAGGATATAGGTCTATAGTTATTTAAACTATGCTTTTCTCCGGATTTGTATATAGGCACTACCACAGCTTTTTTAAGATCATCTGGGAAAGTTCCTTGTGATAAGCAAAGATTAAAAATATGTTCGAGGGGCTTCGATATGTATTTAGAAATTGTTTTCAAGGTGTTGTTTGTTATTCCGTCCGTACCAGGGGCAACGTTATTTTTTAGTGAGATTATCATTTTATTGATTTCATCTTGGGTTACAGGGAGAAGAAACATTGACGAAAGCTGAGCAGGTTGTGGTATACATTTTATACATACAACATACAACAATGTTGATCGTAAGGTACGAAAATAATTAAAACATATGGGACCAAAGACCAGTTCTCAATAAATTCTTAAAAATCAATTAATAAGCCTATTATATGGCTATTTTGGCAAATTGGAGAAAATATGAAATTTACATCATCAGTTTTAGTACATAATTACTGAACTGCCCCAAATATGATCTTTGCTCAACATCTGTATGGACCATGTGAGCATGTAATAAGATTTAATGAAAAAAAATCAGACTGGTCTTTGGTGAATCGCTGCTTTGATTAATACAAAACAGCGATACGGAGCCTAATGTCTGTTATTCCTTTACGAAATGATATCCACAGTAAGTTATGTGAAATGACGCCGAATATTACATATGTGTAGTCCTAATCAAGTTGAAAGGAATAACAGAAAATCCTAGCCTTCGCGTCCACGTTCGCAGGCTCTGGTAATGCAGTCGAGAAAGCCTAATGAACTCGACTGTAGCTAAGAAGTAAGGGTGAAATAACATTCATTTAAATTGTCAACGCAGAGTTCTGTTAAGGCCTAATATAAAACTATGTAACACAACATCACCATATGATGTTAATATTTTTAGTAATCAAATCAAATTTTTACATAACTACTTGAGTTTGAACTTATTTTTGGTATAGCATTAAAAATCTTCAACCCCTTAATCTCGCAAGGATGAAGGATGGACTTATTATGCCTACCATTGGTGCAAATTGCAAAAGCTGCTCTGAATATTTAGAAAAACATATTCTTGCACTAGTATGAATACATGTTGTATGAACTCATATGATTAACTGCTCTTGTCACTGTGAATATATTCATGTAAGCCAAATCCTGCAAAGGAATTTATTCAATTTCCGTTATATTTTTGAAGTTTTACTGGCATAAATTATACTGTAAATACATATGTATGTACCCACCACTGAATGCGTATTTGAAAGGAAATTCTCGAGCATATTGCAGATATCCATTTGTTTTTTGAACTTCATCTTGAGGAAACCTAACTTCTAAATACAGAATCACGTTTAACACTACTGCGCAAGACATTAGGAACTATAATAAAAATGGTATTTTATAATATATAGGCTACTGTTTGTTTAAATTGCTTTTAACCCCGATTCCCGAAAAGGCTTTCTGTTTACGTGGAGATTTACTGAGGCCGATGTTTCTACATTCATTTCTATTACCGTTAACGGCGGTTTTAGCAACTGACCCTCCCATAAGATACATTTTGAGGACGTTTAGGTCTTCAAGTCAATACCACACGGTTTTAAATTAGAAACACAAAGAATACAAATTAGTTCTCCTTGGAAACATTCGGGTAGAATAGTGGTGATTATAATAGCCTATGCATAAGTATGTAAATAAACAGATAAAACTGACAGAATACATAAATTATGTAAACACTTCCGTACTACTTATTGTGAGAGATTGTTAACCCCACGCCAAACCCGCAAGCTGGAGGACCACGTTATATAATTTCTGTATGCCGTCTTGTAACATACAGGTAAGTCACAACTTTGAGGAAACATCCCTTGCATATAGAGAGTGAAGTTATTTTAGGCTATATGAACTTGGGTCCCAAAATAGCTTATATCCTGGATAGATTCCTTTGTAAAAAATTGTGGGTCGCAATTATTGGTGATTGGTGAGACTGTATGCACTGCCACATCGCCTCAAAAGACGAAGGTATAGAGTTAAAAAGAAAACTGTCCTGTTGCAACATGCACCATTGCGTATACGACGAGACAGGCACTTCATGCACGATGGAGCTCCTGCTTATTTCAGCCTCTCAGTCAATTTCTAAATACACGCTTCCGTGATAAATCTATAGGAAGAGGTGGGGCAGTTCCTTGGCCTGCACGCTCGTCTGACCTGCATCCACTAGATTTTTATTTGTGGGGGCATTTAAAAACTCTTGTGTATGCAACACCGGTGAAAGATGTAAGGAATCTCCATGATCGTATTCTGCAAGGCAGACAAAAATACGAGATACTCCCAGGGGTAGGCTATATAAGCGCATCAGGGAGTCCATGCGACGGAGGGTTGATGGATGTATACCGGTACGTGCTAACGGTGGACATTTTGGGCATATTAACTTATTTGTTCTGTTTCCCGGAAGTCTGTTTTGAGTACCATTTCATATGACTTTCTGTATCCACAGTTCTTTTTTTGCGCATTTTGCTAAGTGGTGCAGGCGCAGAAAAAAAGAATCTTAATAAAAAAAGAAGAAGAAGAAGCATTTTTGGACTTATGTTAATATAAGTAACACAATTTCACCCTTTACATGCAAGAAATGTTCCTGAAATTTTTTACCTACTTTTTTTGTTACATTCTGAATTAACTGAAAGGCCTTTAAGAATCCTTAATTAAATAGCAGACACCTTGATAGATAGGCAAATTAGTACTTCGGAGTTCTCGTAGTGCAATTTCCCGTGTTCTGCATACTTGAGATTACCATTGCCTTTAGGATACTATACTTAAAGACATTAAACTTGTTGAATGAAATAAAATCTCTTATTTTATAGATGTGTATTCTCCTTCTTACCGTAATTATTCTTTAGAACCTACAGATTCCACATTCAAGTACCTTACATTTGTATGAAGTTTATATTTGTATTTATTTTCTTACACTGCAAATGGGTCAACAACCCGGTGGCAGTGGTGCAATAAATACCAGCCGTACAGTACATATATACAAAAATGACACTACACATTAAATACATATACATTACACATTAAATAAATACCATCCATACATATATACAAAAATGACACACTATACATACACTTACACATTAAATATCGCAACATCTATCCACGTACCTGATATTAAAAATATATATATTTTTTTCCATTTAAAACTATAACATAAAAAATTGCATAATGTGAATATTTTAGAACAAAAAATTATACATTATCATATACCCTATTCAATATATTTTTAAAAATTTTGACGTTAGCAGGAAACGTTTCGAAGATTTCTGCAGGTAAATCATTCCAATCCTGAATCCCTCTATTTAAAAAAGAAAATTTGGCAATATTTGTTCTCTGAGATCTACCCCTTATTTTGTATTTGTGATCCTTCCTACTTTTGTAATCTGGTTCTTTAATTTTGCTATGAAGCTCTTCCCATGCCAGTTGTTTCGTGTATACACAATACATACATTTTAATCTATTTATTTTTCTTCTGGATTCTAAAGATTTCCACCCTAGTGTTTTTAACATAGCCGTAACGCTGTCAGTTTGTTGGTGCTTATTCATAACAAATCTTGCAGCTTTTCTCTGCACCATTTCTAACTGTGTTATTAGACCTGCCTGATACGGATCCCATACACTTACAGCATATTCCAAATTTGGTCTCACTAATGATTTATAAGCTAACTCTTTGGTTTTTAAGTTGCTACCCCTTAATGCTCGAAATACGAAGTGCAATGTTTTATATGCCTTGCTAATTAAATTTCCTATATGTGAATTCCAGTTCAATTCCTTATTGAGAGTTATTCCTAAATAATTGCACGATTCTACTCTCGTTATAATTTCATTTTCCATTTCATAATTATAGCAAAATTTTACCCTTTTGTTAGTGAAAGATATTGCTTTACTTTTGCGTGCGTTTATTGTCATCCTATTTTCAGAAACCCATTTTTCTGTGCGAACTAAGTCTTCTTGCAGTAACTTCGCATCTAATTCATTACAAATTTCCCTGTATATGATGCAGTCATCCGCAAACAATCTGATATGAGATTGGATCGATTTTGGTAAGTCATTTATAAATAATATAAAAAGTAGTGGACCGAGTACGCTTCCTTGGGGTATTCCAGACGTAACTGGAGTCTCACGGGACAATATGTCATTAACACGCACTCTTTGGGTTCTGTTATATATGAATTCCTTAATCCAACCTACTACGCGCTTATCAATTCCCAATTCGGCAAGTTTGAGCATTAAAATGTCGTGAGGTACTGTATCAAAGGCCTTTTGGAAGTCAATTATAATACCATCGACCTGTCCTCCTTTGTCTAAAATATCAGCAATTTCCTGATATAGACCTAACATCTGTGACTCGCAAGAATAGCCCTTCCTAAAACCATGTTGTCTTGCAAAAAGCAAAAATCCCTAATATATGCTTCAATGAGTCGCTCCATTTGCTTACACACTATAGACGTTAAGCTTATCGGTCTATAGTTTCCAGGATCAGTTCTATTCGCTGCTTTATAGATAGGAATTATTATGGCTTTTTTCCAGTCCGGTGGAATATCACTGTTATTAAGTGAAACATTAAATAACACCCTGAGATAAGGGACAATTTTTTCTTGTCCTAATTTAATAATGTCGCCTGATATCTCATCTGGTCCCATAGATTTTCCCTTACGCATATTACGTAAATTTGCGAGAATTAAAGAGTCTTTTATTTTCAACGGCTCGTGACATCTTTCGGCTAAGTTTGTTAGAAGAGTGTCATCCGCTTTTTTTTGTTGACTGAATACTTTAGCATAACTTTGGCTCAACTGTTCTGCTTTTTCTGAATTGTCTGTTATTATGTTACCTTCCTCACCTTTCAACATCTGTATGTCGCCTTTATTTTTTCTTAGCCTTCTTATGTATTTATAGAAACTGTTTGAATTTCTAGACTGTAGAAGATTTGATAAATATACGTTTTGAGCATCCCGTTTCTCTTTAATCAGTTGTTTTTTAATTTCTTTGTATTTATTTTGGAAAGATTCTCCTAATTTCCTTTTATTATATGCTGTTCTAACTTTTCTCTTCAGTTTTAGGATTCGATCATTATAGTATTCCGGATCTTGGTTTTGCTTTAGTTTAGCTTTTGGAACGAATGTGTTAAGCCCTTCATGTACTATAGCCTTAACATTTTGCCACATTTTGTCTATACTAGAACCCTCTCCAGCCCACTGCGGAAATTTATTTTCTAGATACTTTTGGAAACCGCTTTTATTTGCATATTTATATTTCCAAAGGAATTTGTTATTATTATTACAGTTATTTTTATCATTGTTTCTTTTAAGCTCCCATTGTATTCGTAAAGTCACACACAGATGATCACTAATACCTGGAAAAATTTCTGTATTGAATAAAAAATCGTATGGCCGTATCAGACAGATATCTAACACATTGTTGCCCCTTGTAGGTTTTTCTATTACCTGTGTTAGCCCACAGTCATTAATTAACGTACTTGCTAATATTTGTGAAGGACTGCCTTCTATCTTGGTTCCTGACCAGTCAATACGTGGATAATTGAAGTCTCCCATTATTACCATGTCTGTGTTTAAGAATGTGCCAGAACAAGCATGATATAGTTTTTGTAATATTATATTTTCATCACCAGGTGACCTGTAACCACCGATAACTCTTAGTAACCGTCTGTCGCTATCACTTACTATATTTACGCATAAAAGCTCGCAATCTGAGTCTGTCCATTCTAAAAAGCTTGTAATTTCATCCCTAACGCAAATAAAGACACCCCCTCCCCTAGAACCCCTGTCTCTTCTGTAAACGGCATAACCTTTCGGAATGAATTCATTATTATTTATTCCCTCCCGTAACCAAGATTCTGTACAGACTATAACGTGTGGTTGTTGTATTTCGATAAGAGTTTGAAATTCAGGACCTTTATTGACTATACTTCTACAATTTACCTGCAAAAAACTTAAAACGTTACCTGAGTCATATTTTAAACTTTTATAACTCCATGTTGCCGTTGGGACACCTCTCTGACAATTTCTCCTTCAGTTACCTTGGGCAGCATATCTACTAATAACATTTTTAAACAAACCGCCCATGAAGGACGATCCTCTTCTATTTAGATGTAGACCGTCCCGTCCTATTTCACTATCGTTAATCCAACAATTTGGGTCTACAAAGACTAGATCAAGATGTTGACAGACCCATTCAATCCCTTCATTTACACTGTCCACATATGCACTTGGAATGTCTCTACGTCTCAGCACACCACTTACTATTATCTTTGCATTTACGAATTTCTTCTTCGCTGTAGTACATAAGTCCCACATTTCACCAGTTACATGGTCAGCTGATTTTGCACTTTTTAGATTGTTAGTGCCGACATGCAAGATAACTACTTTTTCTTTCTCCCCACCTTCCATAGACTCTATTCGCCGCCCCATTTGCTCGATCCTGATTCCCGGGCAACAGTCCACCACTGCACCTGTCATTTTACATTCAGTATCAATGAATTTTATGATTGAGTCACCCATAATTCGAGCTTCTGGGCTCTTCATATCATTTGATTTCTGAATCACTGCTTTCGTCGATATGTTTTCTGCTTCTTTTTGAACCAATAACTTTTCCTTCAATGAACAATTTTCGGCATTTAGTTCTTTTATTTTCTGGTTAGCAACCTCTAGTTCTTTTATTAGCTTTCTAATCTCTTCCTCTTTCTTCTCGAGTACTGCGGTTTGGTTAATTTGTGAGGAGCAGTCAATACATTTCCAGGAGTCACTGACAGCACTTACATTTGCACACTTAAGATGGTGCCACTGCTCACAATTTAAGCATTTTATGCCCGATCTTAGGATTTTCTTGCACACCTTACACTGGAACTTATTTGCTCCTTTACGTGTTAATTTTAAATTCCTACTGCCTGCCATTGTTGATCTGATGCTTCCAATTTTCTAACGGTCACCAACTATGAAATCAAGTTTTTACACTTATTTAATGCAGATTTTGTACTTCCAATCACAGCATATAAGTCACACCACTTAACACTTATTCCACAACAACTATCAGAAACAGGCTCTTAAGTTTTCCCTGAAAAACTGTTACTTTCCTCGGAGCGTGACCCGTATGTCTCCCGACCGTTACGACCGTTAAAATTAAGTGAATTAATAAATTCTTGGGTTTCATACTACGGGCATGATTCTTCTTCCTTACAGAAGCGTTTCTATTCTTAGGCCACTACAGTGCTTTGCTCAAGCACGTTTCCTACCAAATATCTTGATTTTAGTATAAATATGAGGGTGTAGTCCTACTTACATGAAACAAAGGAAACACAATTATTAATTCTAAAAGTTGAGTAATTACATTCTTACCTATATTCTTATTACGTTCTAACTGTATGGAACTGATACATACGCAAGCCCCGATTTCAGGTATTTTGCACCCCAGCCACCCCCACCCAAAGTTGTTGGTTTAGTGTAAAGTTAGAGTTTTATCCCAGTATCAGGAATAATGTCCCGACAGCATTATTATTGCGAGTAATCCAATCACTTGGCTATACAATAAAAATTAAAAATATATATATTTTACTAAAATAAAAAAGTAATTACGTTTTGGCGAACCTGCATGATTTATATTTTAACTTCTTTTACCAGAAACTTTCTAAAATCTCTAAATTTATCTGCAGTATGTAACATGTACAATCTTTGAAGTTTCCATTTGAAAAATCGGTATCAATAAAAACTAAAGAAGAGTTAAATTTTCTGTCATAACAAGAGAGATGTGCTTGTTTGTATTGTATTAGTCAATGGTGCCTTAGTGTTACCATAAAAATAGCAACACAGATTTCTTTTCAACATAAAGTTTAGCTCTGTAATTAGATTTTATTACAGCAACAGTTGGAAAACCACACCATCACGATCACAATATCAAATACAAGGATACTCTGGATGTTCCTTTTTGTAGAATGGCAAAGACAAACAAGAAATTTTATATAATGAGTTCCCGAATGAATTAAGAGAACCGAACTTAACTGTTTTTAAAATGAAATTATAAACTTGGTTGTTCAATAACCCTTATTCTAATATAAACGAAATTTGTTAATTGTAATCTCAAACACGTGGACCGTGTCCGGGAAAGACCTGACGAAAAAGAAATAATTATATATCAGAAACTATTACAGTTACTACCTCAGTATTTTCACAGTTAGAAAGACAAACTCAAAGAGTTTTGTTTTGTAGCATCCCGTAATGCGCATGAGCATGCACATTGTTGTTGCACGAGGAGAAACGAGAAAAAGCTTGTTCTGCGCAGCGTGTGTAGTCAGTCTTATTCTGAGAACTGGGAATGCAAGTTGTGCGTAGGCTACAACGTCGTTTCCAAACAGACAAAGGCCGAAATCCTCCCGCCCGAAACAGCATCCTTCATTGGCACAAGCAATTTCTGGAGATAGGTAATGTTGAGTCACAGCAGGGAAAGGCAAAGAAATCGCGCATAAACGACAATGACATTGAAAGGGTACGGGCTGCTTTTGTAAGAAGCCCGAGGAAATCCATTCGTGAGGCGGCAAGACAACTGCAAATGCCAAAATCCACAGTCCATGGGAGAGAAGGACCTACACCATGGCCACCAAGGTCACCTGACATGACCCCACTGGATTTCTTTCTCTGGGGTTTTGTGAAAGACAAAGTGTATCGCACGCCTGTGACCGATAATGCAGATTTGCGTGGCCGAATCTACGATGCAATAGCACTAGTCACACCGGAGATTCTTTCGCGTGTGTAGCACGAAATTGAGTATCGGGCCACAAATGGTGCTCACATAGAGGCTTATTAAAACTCATCGTGTTTCTCTTTGTTACCGTGAAAACATAACGTCAATAAATGCAATAGTTTCAATTATATAATTATTTGTTTTTCGTCAGGTCTTTCCCGGACACCCTGTATTATATTCTAATCTTATTATTTACTTCACTTGGCCTATCAGTGTTTGGAGTGTTTACAGGCTTAAACGTTCGTAATTTATTTGAATCGTAAAATTCTAATTGCAATAGTTTGATTTCAACATAGAACTGTAGTGTTTTTCTGGATTGCGAAAATGCAAATGACAAGCTTTGTCATCCCGTATGTAACGCGGATGATTCGAAGAAAAAACGAATTACTGAGTATTCCGAGGCATGGTGCGGCGACCTTCGTAATGTTTTGAAAGGTCCAGGGACGTCGCGGCGTGCACTTTTGAGAATCCCTGCTTTATAATAATGTAAGGCTGCCAAGAAGATAAACAGTAAATCGTAATAGTTTCCATGGATGTACGAGGAAAACTGAAATGTTTGCAAGGAATGTCGGATTCAATTTGGTTCCACAATTAAAAATTAAAACGTGACATTATACATCTTCTAACTGCAAATCTCTGAGAAGAAAGGCAAACGGGGACTTAATAGACGAAAAAGAGGAATTACTCAATAGGCCAACAATCAGGGAACATGAAAGGAAAGAAGTTCATGTGAATGTGCTGTGAGTATTAAGCGAACAACCTTAAGGGGAAACGGGAAAAACCTATCTTTACAATGTTAAATACAATCTATATTTTCTCAAAAACTAGGATCTTGATGTTTGTACATTGTCTAGATACCTAACCCTGTGAAATTATGGTAAAAATGATTTTTCATAAATATATTTATTTACTGAAATATGATTTTTTATTCATAAAAAATAGCAATTTTTACTTATAACATGACTTATAAATGTTTAATAAATCAACCAATTAAGAAAGAGGTTCTTCAATGTATGTGAGACATCTTAATACAAGAATCCTGAAAATTTTGCAGGTTAAGTAGAAGCAGAGAATATAGGCCTACCTTTCATACAGAAAAAGTAAACTTACGGGAAACAGTTTCAAAATTAAACATCCTTGCGCCATAGTCTGGATCTTCTCAGAAAAATAAGATAGCATGAATATAATTATACTACACCTACTGTATGTCTGACATACTATTTTAAAGAGGAAAATCCATAAAATAAAATACAATAGGCCTAATAATTTAAACATCTCAATTTTTATCAAGCAATCAAATGAACTTAAAATTTAAAGCATCCCTGCGCCATAGTTGAATCTTCTCAGAGAAAATACATAGAATTGTAGTAAAATGATGTACGAGGAAAGACCACATAATAAAATACAACAATAAAAATAAAATCACAATTTTCATCCAAAAATCAATTCCATTTCCCTTAAATAAATGTAGAATTTCAATACAATAAGCAGTATACGGAAGTTACATTTTAAGCTGATGTAAACTAGACAGTTGATTCTATACTCGGGTATGACATTAGAAATCTTGATTGCAATGCATCACAATTTATTCCGTTAAGCAGTTAGGAAATGTTTCAAACAAACCTTTTAGCTCTTAATAAGCTTAATGAAGTTGAGACTTGGTGCATAGTAATAACTTAGTAATTCTTTCTTTCTTTCTTTTTCGAAGTTTTACCTCCCCCTTTTAGGATTTAAGCGACCCAAGCCGCCCGGGCCTTACAGGGCCGCGACCTGTCGGGAGAGGGATTATCTTTGGATCACATACATACTTTTTGACCAGACAAGGACATGGAGGGCCTCCCCGGATGAGTGATCAGCCCAACGCGGGGCCACCTCCGAGACAACACGAACACATAGGACGATACACACCATTCACACACACACTCACTCCAAACAAGGCGAGGATGGGGATGAAGATGATAATGACGGCCAGATGATATCCGGGGACCACAAGGGCCTAAAGTTACCTGACATTTGTCTCACAGGTGAGGGAAAACCCCGGAAAAAACCTCACCTAGGTAACTTGTCCCGACCAGGAATCGAACCCGGGCCCGCTGCGTGAGAGGATTGAAAAACTTAGTAATTAATATTAATAAAACAGAAACATGAAATTTTAATTTAAGAGTTAATTGTACAGACATCATACCAGTCAAGATTTTGGGTGTACATGTGGAATCAGGACTGGGATGCCAAACCCATGTAGATTGTGTTCCTGAGAAAATAAGTAATTGCTTGTTTATGATAGGATTTTAAAGGCTAATGTAACGATTGATTCCTTGCTCACTGTGCACTATGCCTATATACATAGTCATTTAAATTATGGGTTGTTGTTATGGGGAAATCATACGTCTTCTTGTAGACTTCTTATTTGACAAAAGAGAGCAATCAGTATTCTTTAGAGCTTCATCTAGGACTCGTTGTAAACCACTTTTTATTCAGTCAGGGATACTTACTTTACCGTCGATGTACATCCTGGCCTCCCTCCTTAATGTAAAGAGAAACATAAGTAACTTTAATACATGTGACACCGTACATGGCCATGCAATGCGAAATAATTCTAATGTCTATATAAACAAATGTAGGTATAGAAATATAAGCTTTCATGAACCACAGATTATTGTCTCTGTTGGACATTAATATTCTCAAATGTAGGTATGCTTTAACGCAGAATAGTTTAGAATTTACTTCATTGAAGGCATAAACAGTCTCTCAAGCAGTGTCAGAAACTTACCGTATGAAATATTTAAGAGGAAGGTCAGGTCATCATAGGTAAACAACCCCATATATAACATTAAGGAAATTAATAAAGTTATTATATGAATATGTTGTATTTGACGATGCCATGCATCATCGGTATGTGAAAGTCTGAAATAATTATCTGTCTATCTATCTATCTAAGCACATCACGTTTAGAATTTAACAGAATCATTGTAGACATCAAAAAATTCACGAAAAAAAGATATTTTCTAAGTATAAAGCGGAACTAGCAGTAAGAGAAATTCGTCGCCAATCTTCATACCATATTCACAGATAGTATTCTAACCTAAATAGAACATTTTGATTTTCTACGATTTTTCTTTCTGGGCATAGAAATAATGAAAGACACACAAAAGTACAAAAGCCAAAACACAATTTTTACATTCAGGTGACCCCAAACCGTGTATTTACACTGAATACTCGACCTATGGCATGGTTAGATAAGTAAAAGTACATAATTTAAAAATACATAGATACATAATAACAAATTATTCGAAATTTGACTCTTAAAGTAAACTTTTTCCTAAAAAGGTAAAATTAGACACATAAAAGAATATTAAAGGTTCCTATAAAGAAAAGTATTATAGGACTATCGAAGAAACTAACTATCCGATTGGGTTACATTTTGCACGTGAGAAATTTTCACAGAAAAACGAGTACTTTTCAGGATCCAGACTCCAGTATCCCTAAACCTTATCGAAGATTAGAGGGGACAAAAACAAAACATTCCAGCCTTCCCTTCGGGAGTTAATCACGGCATTTTAAACCAGAAAAACTTTTTCCACAGGCTTTGTGTAAAACAATCCATTATAATTCATAATTCCACAATACTTTCTACGGAAACAGAATATGACATTGTAAATAAAAATAAAATTTTATATTTTATTATGAATTGAAATATCCACTTGTAAGACCATGTGTTTTTAAATACGAATTAAGAAATATTAAATATATACTTATTGAATAAGCGAAAATTCAAATAGAAATTATATGAACACACAAGTATTTCACTTGTAAGACCACGTATAATAATGTGAATATAAATCCAAGGCTTTTATAATTTTAAGTATATATGTTATTTTAATATGAGCCAAAACCAATTGTACCAGTAAACATTATAAAAAGTCAGAGTTATAGACGACCAGAATTCATAAACTGGACATATATACAACTACATACAAAACGCTACTGGTTGATTAAAATTGAATCTCCTGATTGATAAATATTACCTTTTGGAGTACATTTTGCACTAACTCACAAATATACCAACAGGAAATAAAAAATACTATATGTACATTTAATTTGCAAATCAGACTATTATTGCATAGTAGCATAAGACATACAATATTTGCAAAGCCAGTATGCACAATTAATTTGATGGTACAACTATTTTTAACCTGTAAACACTTGATATTTTGTAATTTTAACTTTTATTGTATAATGACATGATTATAAAAATAGTTTTAATTTAACATACGCTAACGTCAAATTAGCTAATATATTCAGTGCAGACTTTTATACCTGACTGTTTAACAATTTCTAACTTGATGTAATTGTTTTTATGTATAGCAATAACCTATACTGGTCCTAGATTACTCAAGTGTAAAATTATTTTGAGAAAAACTTTTTTCAAAACAACAATTCTATCCTAACAAAATATTTTTTTTGTAATACATGTAATTAACATAATTCTAATAAATTATTGATTTACCATTGAACAAGATATTTGTAAAAGGTTGTCCCCACATCCTTGGTTGACGGCATCTTATTAATTTAATTTTGAGGGTATAAGACGAAAATCCCCTTGACACTTCTATATTTCCCTCATAGAAATTCAAGATGAAATTTATTAATACTAAATATAATATTTCATGTGTTTTTTGAACGATTTTCCTTTCCTCTACAAAGAAACGCCGTCAGACAAAAACACACACAAACATTTCTGAAGATTTTATAGTTAGACTCAGGGAACCTCAAAACGCATATATATAATGAAAACTCGACATCGAATTTCAGGGTCGAACACAAATCTTCTTGTACCTATAACACCTTTGGTACGGTTAGAGAAGTAAAAATACAAAATTTAAAAGGACAAAATAATACTTTACTCTACAAATTAATCCACCTTAAATTCTTGATAGGCTATAAGAGATGATATACTTATCGAAAAATTATTAAAAGTTTTATCCCAAAAAGCATTTGTAGACCTACATGAAAAATACGTAGAAAATAGCTCAAATGAGGAACTTTCAGGGGTACAATGTAACTATTACGAAGAAATCACTCCCCAATTGGAATAAATAGGGAGTGAATGACGCTAAATTCTATGAGCAAAGCTTTATTCGGAGGCCAGTTAAGCGAAACCTACTGTTTTACAAGCTTAAACAATCCGATATATTTTCACAAAAATTTCCACGGAAACGGAATGCGTCTTTGGGAATAGATATAACAAAAATTACATTAAAAAATCATAGATAATAACACGTAAATATGTAGTAAATACATTAATGATACATATCTAAATATGGATTGAGATATTAGAGAGCAAATGGAGAATTCCATCTTCAGGGGAGACCACAGATTTAACAATATCATGAGGAAAAGGTATGGCAAAATGCGAACTCTGCACATATGAACATCGCAGACCTAGTAAATGCAAATGTTTTAAATGCAGCGTTTAAAGAATTGAATTAATTATCACAATCTGAAAAGTATCCATCTTAAATGTAAATGCTTCAGGGAATTGATATCCCCCTCGGTATTCTGTATGAAAGGGTGATATTTACAATGGACTCCTCATTTCTGCAGGATACACAAAAATTACATTTCTGGACCTTGACAACGATTAATGGAATGCTGGCCAACAGATGCAGTGGGATCTACAATTGGACGGAAGAAGTGAGAATACAACGCCGGAGGTGACTGCCTAAGAAGGAAAATGTTTGCTGGAGAAGACAGCGGAAGAAGAAGGGTATTTTCCATGTTACTGTGTGTTCATTGAAATGTTCAATGTTAAGTATACAAGTAATTAAAACATCCATAGGACCAAAGACCAGATCACAAAGTAAATTCTTCAAATTTAGCTATTAGCTATTAGGGACTATTTTGGCAAATTGGTGCAAAGATTTAAACATTTAAATTAATATAATGGGATATTAAATTTTCACTTACCAGATCCAGACCGAGAGATTTTCTCATTTGGATGTTGTATAACGTGTATCAAACACGATTTAATTGAAAAGAACTGGTCTTTGGTGAATCGCTGCTTTGTTTAATACACAACAGTGATAACGGAGCCTAATGTCTGTTATTCCTTTGCGATTTCGTATTCATTGTAATTTATGTGATATTAGGAATCATGTTTAATTTCAAAGGAATAACAGAAAATCCTATCCTTCGCGTCCACGTTCGCAGGCTCTGGAAATGCAGTTGAACAAACTGACTGAACTCGACTGCAGCCAAGAAGGAAGGGTGAAATAATATAGTTAACAATATAGTCTACAGCAGGGATTTGTTCAGCTTTTTTACGTAAAGTAATGGAATTTGTATTTTATCACAGCCGTATATTCATATGGTAACGGCTCGTATATAAGCGCATAATTCTGTGGCTGGGTTCTAAAAGGGCCAATGTCATAAAACTTGTTTTTGAGATAACATTTGTTTATTATAATTGCATGATAAATTATTTCACATCATAAATTTTCACAATTGCATGATAAAGTATTTCATGACAAGTTTTCATGACAATTACATGCCAATATTCCCTTTCACTGATATACATCTCTCCTCTAGAGCAGAAAGTTTATTTCAGTAGCTCATGATAAGGTCATTAAATAGCTGTGTTTATTCTGTCATGGAAGATTTCACTGCTCCATAATACGCCATATTCCTTCTCCTAACTCCAAAATGATAGACGTATGATTATTTGGAGGTCGAAATTTGAATGTAGGCCATTGTATGTATCTAGTACCGAAAGTTGCTTCTTGTATGTCGATCATTTGCAGAATGTTCGCTCGTGTGCTCATCCATAGTTGGCTATTGATACATTGGTCAAAACGATGTGTAACTGTATCAGTCTTGCCGCAGTGTTCACACAGGGCAGTTGGCTTGATCTTCAATCGGTGTAAATGTTCAGCTGTGGGATAGATATCGTGAATGATCTGGAACCAGAGACTCTTGTGTTGAGTCGGTAGTTTCTTATTATGGAGATTTGCCCAGATGCGTCGCCAATTATAAATAGGATTGCGTATCATAACCGTCGGAAGCGGAAGTTGCTGAATTTTCTCGGTGTATATGGCTCTTGTGGTAAGATGATGCGGTGTACGTAGTAGGTTACTATAGCTGACACATTGAATTAACTTCTGCAATTGCGGGGCCTGTTTCGGGAGACGCCGAAAATCCGGTGGATTCATGATGCGATAACCCGGAAGCCACTTAGAAAGGAAGTAATAGCTATAAGGGTCACCTTTCTGGGTTAGATGTTGCCAGTTTTGTTTGAAAAAGAGACTGTCTGCTTTAAGTTGTGGGTCTATTGCCTGTAAACCGCACTGCGAATATGGTAACGCTAAGTGATCTTGGTGTATCCGAAGCATATGACCTGCCCATATAAACCAGCCTGTAACAGATTTGAGTTTGTAACTATACATTTTGGGCAGGGTAAGACTTGACTGGTATGCCATACCTTGGACAGTGCATAGAGGTTGACATAATGGATGCGCTATATCAGGTTAAGCCTTCTGTGTCGGTGATCAAAGAGCTGCTGTCGGATGATGTTGATAATCCTGGTCCAATTGAACTTCACCATTTGTGTCATGGTAGATGAAAAGTAGATGCCTAAAATTTTTATTTCTGTCGTGAGCGTAAACCAATGTGGCGCATGTATGCAAACTGATCCAATGGTGATCGCTTTCGTTTTCAAGGTGTTAAGCTTCGCACCCGAGGATAAACAGTAAGATGTTATTATGTCGTAAATCCTCTGAGGGTTGGAGGCTGGAGACAGAACCATTGTTACATCATCAGCATAAGCCTGAACAAAACTGTGAGGATGTGGCTAGATGTAGGTTTGTATCTGACGTAGGAGAGGTTCTAAGGAGAGTAGAAAAAGATGCATTGACAGGGGACATCCTTGTCGCACAGAGCGTTGCATTCGTACCGATGGTGTGAAATATCCATTTATTAATATTATGGATTGGGCAGTACGCATGATCTTTTGGAAGGTTATAATATACTGAACAGGAATGTCAAATCGTCTCATCGTCTGACTATGGTCTACTCGATCAAATGCATGGTCAAGGTCTAAGGAGAGCAGTATTTTTGACTGGCGAGGGTGATGTGCGTCACTGATGGAATCACGAATTGCACAAACAGCATGGACGATATTTCCATTTGACCGAACACACTGCTGAGCCATTGATAAAATGTTATCCACTTCCGGGTGTACTCTCTTCTTTAAACTTCGTATGAAGTTTAACAGAGTAATAGGGCGGTAATCCGCAACCGTCCTAGGTTTCGGAATTTTTGGAATCATCACCATTATACCATTGGTAAACTCACTGGGCACCGAATCACAGTGCAAGATTTCATTATAGGCATCTGTTAGGTCTTTCTTAATTACTTCCTAGAAGTGTTGATAAAATTCTACGTTAAGTCCGTCTTCCCCCGGAGATTTTCTGTGAGGAAAAATCGTTAGCGCAGCGTAGACTTCGTCGATTGTGAAAGTCACATGAGGAGGCATGCCTAAAAGAGTCATGGTTTTTTGTATCGACCAGCTTTATATTGGGTGAACAATAAAGAGCCGAAATATAATTATGAAAGGCAATACGTATTTCCAACTGTGTATGAATCACCTTCCCATTCGGTTCTTGGAATCGATGCATGTATTTCCGTTGCCGTCTTTTTCTTTCGGTTATAATATGCAATGGGGACACCCGTTTATCAGGAATGTGAGGCAGTTTGGAAACGTACCTGGTGACCTCTCACATCTTCTAACTGTATTTTACTCAATTTCGCTTTCACTTGTCTGATGGTATTTGATTGCTCCGAAGACGTTGTTGGTTTATTGTACAGTTCATGTAGCACAGTATACAGAAAATTTCGATATTTTTGCGTAAGTTCTCGTTTTCGCCAAGAATATTGCTGGAATAAACATTTAATATTACTCTTCATGGATAACCACCATTCCAGTTTGGAGTCGTAGTACTGTTTGTGCTGTCTCCATTGCTTCCAGCGAGTTGTAAAAAGTTAATTTAGTTCTTGATCTCTTAAAATGCTGGCGTTCAATTGCCAATATCCTCGACCATGCGGCGGCGAGTCTAGAGGTATAACCAGAGAAGCAACATAACCGCAATGGTCGGATATTACGGTGGGGCAAATCGCGACCGTACGTAGTTGCAGGTTCTTAGATATGTATATACGATCTAGTCTGCTACCAATACCATTCCTCTGATACGTGTATATGGTTTGATTGCGGTGCGTTACGTCCCATGTGTCTCGTAATTGTAAGTTGCAGACTAAGTGTTTCAGTGCAGGAAACGGCGCACAATGGCCGGTTTGATCTTTAGACGACAATACAGTATTAAAATCGCCTCCCATTACTAAATGGCTAGTGGTGTTCAACAACAATGCTGTTTCTTCAGCAAAGAAATGCTCTCGTTCTTTGCGTTTATTAGTCCCAGAAGGAGCATACACAATTATAAACGTTACATCATTGACTATCAAACTAATACCTCTGAAGGCAGATGTCATTTTAACTCTATTATACTGGATGGGATTCTTCAGAAGGATGGCCGTGCCACGAGTTTTGTAATCTGTGTTAATTTCTGCGGTATATCCAGTTATGTGAAGAAAGTTTGGTGAAGAAACTTCTTGGAGCAAGGCAATGTCAATTGTTAAACTATGGAGTGTTTGACTGAGTAACTGATATTTTTCTGGTGACTGAATGTTGTTATTATTTAATGTCATCACGCGTAACACACTATCCATTATGATGGTAGTAAGTAGGAAAAACCCACATAGCCAAACTGAGATAGGCATTCATAGCGTGGTTTGGAGTTATTTTTCGATGCGGTCAAATTTAAGTTTGGAGAAAGTTTTGTCAGATGGCCCCGGATCGAGCTCTGCTCCCTCATCACAAGGACGCTCTACAATGTCACTTTCTCACTGTGTCGCTGGCGGTATCACTGTACTGGTCTTTGGTAATTTCTGAGACCGCGTCCTAGGGTCACGGCGGGTAGTGGTCCTAGGTTGTGTACATTCCCCTGTGTCGCGAACTTCATTATGCTTACCAACTAATTGTAAAGCTTCAAGTTTATCCGCAGGCACATGTAAGACCTCGTCCATCCAACGGTGAATATCAAGTGCCAATGACCTTGGCTTATCTTTGTCAAAGGCGGCTTTCAGGGTATTCTGTCGAATAACTTTATTCATCTTAGTACTTTCAAACAGCTTGTTGTATCACACCAGTGACACAATAAACTCAACGTATGAACTGTACTTTCCGTCCGTGTACAAAGAAGTCACAAATAACTTACTCGATTACACGATTACTCCTCTCAACGAACCGTACTCCAGCGCAGCCAGAGACGAACTGTGCTTAGAAGCCTTTATAGAAGTAACATTTTTTTTTGCTGAGAACTTCCGACATTGGCCTCTAAGGTTTCTGTATTGTGTTTATTGATAGCATCAGACATTGACACTTTTAGTACACGAAAGATAAAGACTAGCCGAGCTCAATAGAGAAAAAATATCATTTTTGCAAGAAATTGACATTGGTCCTTTTAGAACCAAGCCACAAAATTATATATTTGTCGTTAATGCGCGATTATGTATATGTTTACAGGCAAAATATACCATCAATGCTGTAAAAATAGGTAATGATCCAGGCATCCAACACAACAAAACATTATTTTGTGTATACTGTTTGGTATCCTTCTCCCTTAACGATCAGAAAGATTCGCTAAACAATAGCATCGGGTTTTGGTGATGTGTGGGGGTAAAAAGCTAAACTTTTCATACTTTTTCAAACCTATCTTTAAACCTGCGGAGCTTAGCACAAAATGATCAGGAACCAAATTAACACATTAAAGCAAATAAAATTAGTTTCAAAAAGATTCTATAGAAGTGTTTGCTAAACCTCATATCTAGGCAAATATAGAGGGGGAACATTTGGAAAGGCAAGTGCTCCTATTGCTCATGTGGTCCCCATCTGCTTTGTCAAACTGTTGATTTTTATTGTAAGAGTACCCAACAGAACACGACATAGAATATCTTATGTAAAGGAATATAAATTAGTTAATATTTCATTCATGAGTGTTTTATTTGTGGCCTTCGTTAAGTAACTAAGTTGATAAACTTTACTTTACTACAGAATGTGCGAAGACTCTTGAGATTTTCACAAAAGGGGATTAATACAATGATATAGAATAGTGCAATTCTTGAAGACACTCTACAGAATAATAAAGCAATGTTACTATTGGAGTGTATGAAAAGTGGCTTTTACTGTTCAACCGCAATCTTCAACTACCCTCAACAGAAGGCGAGTTATTACCTAATGGAATAGTGCCTAGGGTTTCATATTTTGAGTTCCGTATGCAGTGTTCATTGTACGGTCGTATCTGCAAAAATGCACACAAAAGTAGAATCAGCTGAAAGGTCCAACTTCTGAACATATTCTTCTTCTAACTTATTTCGGAGTGGCGTGTACACATAACAGGACAGCAGTTTCCAGTTCTTCAAAGCTTGCAAAAAACGACCATGCAGATGTTTCTTCATGGCCCCTAACAAAATTAATCATAGTCACGAGGCAAGACTAGTGTATAGCATTAGCCTTGGTCACTATGTACCAAGTCGGGAGGGTATACTGGGTGTGGCATTAATGTGAATCCCATCTGATCAATGCTAGCAGTAGGTTCGCGGATGTATGAGAACGTGCATTGACATGCTTCCATAGTTCTGGAGATTTCCTTTGAATTGGAGACGTAAGAGCCTAAGGTGTTGCCACATATGCTGCAGATAATCGTGGATCCTAATTCCAGACAGTGGATGAGGTTATGCTCTTCCTTTCTCTTATAATAACACTGTCGCCATATTCTTGCCAGTTGAGGGCACTCTTCGAAATTGGTGCAGGTGGTATGCCCTTACGCTTCTATTGCATCAATTGTTGTTTAGTCTCTGGCTCATGGCAATGGAGTTAACTGTCTGTGCAGTTAACAGCTAACAGTTATTTGTTGCAACTCTAGAAAGCGCATTTTCCGCGAGTCTACCACGCCACGAAACGAAGGGATATTAGCTTCAATCCAGGGACCATTTTCTGTTGTGTCTCCGGATGTACTCCTAATAGCAATATCTCCTGGAATACCTCCCGTTCTGCCCCGTGGCTTGTGGTCATATGGTTGCTGATGGAGTGCTGAGTACCTGGGGGCTCTCGTGGTGCACCGCGACCCAACGTGCTCTCTGTGAGGGACCGGGGCGTGGCGCAAGGTCCTACATGACGGACTCTGGAAGCGTGCTCGGAGCACAGATCTGTTCAGCCTTAAAAATGTTTACTATAGAAAACAAATAAGAAATATTGCAGATATATTTCTGTTTTTAACAACTTCTCTTTGAGGTAATCTAAAATCCATTCCTAGCACCATTTCTCCACTACTCTTCGGCACGCAACATTATAAATTATGATTAAATTGCTAATTAATGCTATATACTGATTTACAATTGGGGGTACGCCGTAGCGTAGTGGTCGAGGCGCTGCGCTACAGACCGGAAGGTCGCGGGTTGGATTCCCGATGAGGTCGTTGGGGTTTTTCAATTGGCCTAATCCTTCCGGTGGCACTATGGCCCAGGGGTCGACTCAGCCTCTAACAGAAATGAGTACCAGGAGCAATCCTGGGGGTAAAGGCAGACAACCTTACCATCTTCACGTGCCGAATGTCCGAAAGCTGGGAGCCTCAACCTCCTGGAACCCTCTGGGCCTCCAAGGCCTCTATAGAGATCACTTTACTTTTACTTTAATGATTTACAATTGCTCTTAGAAATAATGTCATTAGGCTATTGTTCTTCTCGAGGACCGCAAAGGCTTTCTGTTACTGTTCAAACTTGGCGATTTTCTTTACATTCTGTTATCTTGCAGGCGATGTCAGAATTGACCTCCCCACATAACACATTGCTTTCAAGTCATCTACTCTCCAATACTACACAAGATTTCCAATTATGAACACATCGTACATTTTATCGTTTCCCATTTTCAACCGTGTAACATATTTATTTAACAAATAAATAAGCTACATTGAACATTTTAAAATGTCTTACAATCTTGGATTTGCAATTTTGGTCTTACTTTTTGTCTAATAGTAATGTCTGTCCGTCTGTCCGTCCGTGTGCCTTTACGCGCCATAACTCAAATACGCTTTTTCGGATTTTCATGGCACTTGGAAAACACATTTATAATGTCCATGTGAAGAACCCTCTTGGTATTGAACCAAATCGGTTCACCGGTACCGGAGTAATGCCCAATTTAGTGCCTATTTTAATAGACTATGGCGCCTTTTTAATAGAAAGGCGCGATAACTCAAATACGCTGTATTGGATTTCCATGAAACTTTGTACACGCATTTATGACGTCCATGAAAAATAATCTATTGAATTTGAACCTAATCTGTTGACTGGTACCGGAGTAAACCCCAATTCAGTGTCTATTTTAAGGCGCAATAACTTAAATAAGCTTTATCGGATTTTTATGAAACTTTGTATACGCATTTATAATGTACATGGGAAGATATCTACTGATATTGAACCAAATCGGTAGACCGATACCGGAGTAAAACCCAATTTAGTGTATATTTTAAACTCGCGGTAACTCAAATACGCTTTACCGGATTTTTATGAAACTTGGTAAAAATAGTTATAATGTCCATGGGAAGACGTCTATTGTTATTGGATAAAATCGGTTGACCTGTTTCGGAGTAATCCTCAATTGAGTGCCTATTTTATGGTAACACATACTCGAAAGAATTTATTTAAAAAAAATGCCAATCAGTTATCTTGACAACCTAGCCTACTGTTTTACTGTGATCTTATAAGGCTTTGGAAATTAAAATACAGTTAGCTATGACTCAAACACTATTGCTTTACTTGCGCTTATCCAACTTGACCGTTAAAATGGCCCAGGTGCCTGAGATGGTAAAGTCTTGGCCTCACATTCAGGAGTTCCATGGTTCAAATCCCGAAACCAGCCAATTTGACTTTTTTTTTATTCTGCATATCATAATTGCAATCATAACTGATTAAAAAAACATACGGGCACTTTGTTAGATCAGTTTACCTGATTTTATTTTATTTTAAGACACAAAAAATCTCTTATACTAACTACAGACTACGAATTCTACATTTCAATTGCGTTTTTGCTTGCAGGAATGATAGTCCTATTAGGATTGACAAAACGACCTGGAGTTCTGGAAAAAATAAACATAAATATATGATTAACCCATAAGCCCAGTATGGAATTAGTACATTATGTAACAAGCCTATAATGGTTCTTTATTAAGAAAGGAGTACGTTTATGAAACGAGCAGCGCGAGTATCTTAATTCCGTTACAGGCAAGTTGCATACGAATTTGTTTGTACGTCCATCATTAGACTTAATGTTGAGATTTTAGATTCACACCAAGAGACAATCATGCTTGAGCACGCCATGACCTTTGCACCAGCTGGTTTATATACCACAATGTATTCATATTAGAAACAATTAAACATATCATATCGCAAACATTGACTGTCCAGTTGAGTTACAACTTTGTGTGGATAGCTTACATGGGATTCTACAGTGTTATAAAAATGAGAAACTTCACAACGAAAGTGGATTTTTCAAAACTTTAGTGTCCAAAACTTCGATTTTTAAAGTTAAAAAATTCTCATCCTTTACAAAGAATAGAGGAATCAAATTAAAAACGTTCCACCGCACCTATCTAATCCACTTAGAGAAAGAATAGTGGTAGTTTATAGCAGAAAATCTTTTTTTACATGCTAGTTTTGCATTTTTTAAATAATCTTAACATACTTTGAAATATAAAATTAAATATGACTGAAATATCTGAAAGCAGGTACCTTCAGGGGTGGTCACAGGAATCAAACAATACTAGCAGGTAAAGGTATCGCATATAATAAGCGGTACATGAATAAACAATATAGTCCTACTATCTGTAAATACAACGTATTTCAAAGTAGCCTATAGGCATATGATCTTAAGACGTGAATTCATTTTCATAATTTTCGTAATATGAAAAGTATGAAAATTTCGTATAAACTTTTTAGAGAATTGTTATCTCGCCTTTATTCTGGCATGTAAGTAATATTGAAAATGCACTCCTCATTTCTGCAGGATACAAAAAAATTGCCTGGAGCTCCTTGACAACGATTAGTAGATTTGGTGATCAACAGATTCTGCGGGCTCTATAAATGGATGGACAACGAGAACGTTATGCCGGAAGTTGCTACGTAAGATGGAAAGTGTTTTTACGTTAGTGTGATTAATATGATTGGAATGGTGAATTCGGTGCTAAGTGTAAAACGTGGGGAGTAGCCTATATAGCGGAGAAGTTGAAAAAAATTAGAGCAATGAAGATCACATCCCCATTGAAAGAGACATGCATGTGTTCGCTGGCGAGGACTGTGGAAGAATGAAAAGATTTCTGATGATACTGAAAATCACTGTAATGTTGATCGTAAGGTACGAAAATAATTAAAACTTCTATAGGACCAAAGACCAGTTCTCAATAAATTCTTAAAAATCAATTATAGGCTAATTACGTTGCTATTTTGGCAAATTGGGGAAAACATGAAATTTACATTATTAGTTTTATTACATAATTACTGAGCTGCCCCAAACATGATCTTTGCTCAACATGTGAATGGATCATGTGTGCTTGTATTAAATAAGATTTAGTTAAAAAGAAACAGACTGGTCTTGGGTGAATCGCTGCTTTGTTTAATACACAACAGTGATAACAGAGCCTAATGTCTGTTATTCCTTTATTGAATGATATCCACAGTAATTTATGTGAAATAACGCCGAATAATACATATGTGTATTAGAATTGAAAGGAATAACAGAAAATCCTAGCCTTCACGTCCACGTTCGCAGGCTCTGGTAATGCAGTCGAGCAAGCTTAATGAACTCGACTGTAGCTAAGAAGGAAGGGTGAAATAATATTGATACCAATTGCGCAAAGCAAAGATCTGTTATGGCCTTATATAAAAGTATCACAGCTATTTCAAATAGCTGAAATTTGATATGGTGTGCCCCAGGGTTCAGTCTTGGGACCGTTACTCTTTATCATAATGATTAATGAACTGTCGTCATATATACTCATTCTATTCTCTATGCAGATGATACAACTCTTTCTAATGTTAGTTCAGAGTTGGATATACTTCAAAATATGACCAATAACACGTTATCTCAAGTATCTACCTGTTTTCGAGCAAATGGTTTCTTACTCAATTCGAGTAAAACTCAACAAATTGTATTTAGTCTTAGAGATTTACTGGTAGAGGAAGGCTTAGGTAGTTTCAAGTTTTTAGGTATTACTATTGATAGTAAGCTGTCTTGGGAGCCACATACTAAATTTATTAGTGCCAAGTTGTCTAGAGTTGTGTACTTATTAAGGAACTTAAAGAATCATGTACCTATGTGGTACGTAAGATCTGCTTATTTCGCTTTTTTTTTCAAAGTGTCATAACTTATGGGATTTACTCTGGGGTAACAGTACACATGTACAGGATATTTTGGTTATACAGAAGAAGATCATTAGGATATTGGCTAACTCAGATAAACTTGCCCACTGTATACCGAAATATCACTCCGGAACACAAATTTTCACGTATATGAAGAATTAGAATTAACTATGGTTAGAATATTGGTGGTTACAAATAGAGGTATACAATGGACAGCTGCTGGAGAATTAGGGAGCAATCTGACAGCCTTCTTCTGGAGTATTAGTATAATAATAATTAGTATGAGGAGTTGCCCCACAATAAGAGCCCATACTTGATCTCGCTTTGAAAATATACAAATGGCCGTTCTTACATAGGACTATGATAGGAGATCTCTCAAATTTCTGATCTGGAAAGTTTACGACTAACGTAGTTATTATGCGTGGATCAGGAAATATGCGAGTCAATATAAATACCCAGTAAGTTTACACTTTCATACATTGTCCCATCACCGAAAGTGTCCGTTCTTAAACTAAAAACAATGGGTTGGGTTTTTGGATCATTAATTAAAAATCCATTAGCACTAAACCATGTTTAAGTTTCAGCTTGTAACAAAGTAGATTTTAAACAATCTAATAGCTCTCTTAAACTATGACGATTTAAAATGTCGTATCGTCTGCATTGCTTAGTGTTCTATAACGCAAACTGTTCATTAATTTAGTATGAGTGATCTGAAAGCTGATAGTATTAAAGATTTGATTTTAAACGAACCAGAAATAAATACTTACATTAGCATATAATATTGTTTAAATAAACCATTACATTTTATTCGTGAAATAGTATTAATAAATCCAACCCGAGATTATGAGTTCATCAGATAAATTCGCTCCCGATGGGCAGTCGCGAATCTATCGATAAACTCATAATCTCTCGTGGGATTACCTATGATAAACAGTATATTTTAATGGTTTCCATGGATGTACAAGACATAATGAAATGTTTTCAAGTTATAATGGAAGCAATTTGGGCTCATAACTCTCCGAAAAGAAAGGCAAACGGGCACTGAATACACAGAAGAGAGGAATTACTCAATAGGGATACCATCAGGGAACATGAAAAGACAGAACTCCATACCATTGTTCTGTGAGTATTAAGCGTACGACCTTAAACAAACGTAGAATTCCAATACAAAAGGCAGTGTCTAGAAGTTAACATTTCAGCTGATGTAAACTAGACAGTTGATTATAATAGCTGCATGTGGCATTAGAAGTCATGGTTGAAATGAATCAGAGTCTATTACGTTATGCAGTTACGAAATGTTAAGCACAACCTGTGCAAAATTTAAACAAAATCATTTGAGAGGTTTAAAAGACTCACGAAAAAAGAAATTTTCTAAATTTAAAGTGGTACTAAAGTAAGAAAACTATGACGCCAATTTTCATGTCATATTCCCAGAAAATGTTACCTGAGTAGAAAATTTTGTTTTTCTACAATTTCTCTGACGGAGAGACCCACACACAGGAAGAAGTATTCAATGAAAATATCCATTTTAAGTTCAGAGGACCTCAAAACGTATATTTACACTGAAAACTCCACGTTGAATTTCAGGGTCGAACACAATAATTCCTCTACCTATAACACTATGACGTGGGTGGATAAAGTAAAAGTGCAGAATCTTAAAACACATAACACATTATTTTACAAATTATTCCAACCTAAATTAATTATTAAAATAAACTTTTTACTGAAAGATAAAAATTGCCATAGAAATATTATCAAAGGTCCCATACCGAAAAATAATTTAATGTGACAATTATAGATATATGTAAGCATTCATGAACCACAGATTATTGTCTCTGTTGGACATTACATGAGAACATTATAGGAGAAAAATTACTCCGACACCGGGACTTGAACCCAGGACCTATGGCTATTCGCGCCAGTGCTCTACCAAATGAGCTAAGTCGGAGTTCAACTCACAGCGCCAGAAGGATCCTCTCTCCTATGACTGATTGCCCTTATGGTCTACCTTACAGACAGACAAGTTACGTCATATGCAGTACTGTGAGGAACACTAAGTAGTGATTTTTGTGACCGGGCTCCCACTGTTATTGTACAGTTAACATTCAAGATAGATATCTAAGCATGCATGAACCACAGATTATTGTCTCTGTTGGACATTACATGAGAACATTATAGGACAAAAATTCTTCCGACACTGGGCCTTGAACCCAGGACCTTTGGCTATTCACGCCAATGCTCTACCAACTGAGCTAAGCCGGAGTTCAACTCACAGCGCCAGATGGAACCTCTCTCCTAAGACTGATTGCCCTAATGGTCTACCTTACAGACAGACAAGTTATGTCATATGCAGTACTGTGAGAAACACAAAGTAGTGATTTGTGTAACCGGGCTCCCACTGTTAAAGTACAGTTAACATTCAAGATAGATATGTAAGATAGATATGTGCCGAAATTTTGTGCCGCAGGAGTTCTTTTACATGCCAGTAAATCTACTGACATGGACATTTATGCACACATAAATACCATCGACGTGGGTCGGAATCGAGCCCGAAACCTTTGCCACGGAAAGCCAGAGCGATAGTATCTGCGCCACCCAGGTCGACCCAGTTAGGAAGTGAATGACTAATTTCAAACAGAAACACTTTATTCACAGGCTAGCTGTAAACAATCCGTTATAATTCGCAACAGTTTCTATGGAAACAGAATTCGCCTTTACAAATAAAATGGCAATTAAATTGTATAATACTTATAACAAATTAAGTGCATTATAGATACTGATCTAAATGTAAATATGAATTGAAATATCTGAAAGCAGGGAAGAGAACGGAATCTTCAGGGAATTAAACAATTCCATCAGGAAAGGTATAACATAATATGAACGGACCATCAATGAGCATAGCCTAGTATAGGCCTATACAAGTGTTTTAAATGCAGCCTACAATCTCCTAAGAATTTAATTAATCATCACAACCTCAAAAGTACGCTATAAAACTTTCTTGTAAATGTTTTAGGGAATTGATATCTTCTCTTTACTCCGTATACAAGCGTCTTTTATTTCAAAAGTGATATTAAAGTGTAAGTTGTTGTTCCCGCTCCCACGGTAGCTCGCAGGCGAAATAGGGACACGGGGAAACCTCTCCGGATTGAAGGATGCTACACTAAGTCAAATTTAAAATATATTTATTGAGCCCCTTGAAAGATACAAAGAGCACAATGGACAAAATGATAAGCAGACCCTTTTTAATACAAGATGGAATTTTGTATCTTGCTTTACAAATAAATTCCTCTTCCTAGCGGTGCCGAAGAAGATGAAATGTTGATGAAGTCAAGGGGAGACGACTTAGTAAGCTCCTTCTGGAAAATAAGGCATGCTTGCCTTATAAGACTGATGAATAGCTCGGAGGACCAGAGCAGAGCAATTTTTATAGTCGCGCTTGCTCAAACGACTGAGAAAGAATTGCACTATTCTTGAAGTGAATGCGCACTATCAGCAAATTATTTTAAGGTCGACTTGCTGCTTCGACCGAGAATAAGAACCTTTAAATGTTGCTTCGACACTGCAACTAAAATTAAGCACTCTGAAATATTCACTTCACAGCAGTACTTACAGTAAATCCTTTTACTTAATAAGTTACGCATTCAAGTCCATACGGTTTGATCAGGGAAGTAAAAAACTTGGCTTCACACATTTGTAATTGAATCACAAATAAATTACTTTGAAGAACGTATTAAATTGCGTCTCTGCAATAACTAGGGCTGGGAAACTTCATATTCCCAGCTCGACAATAATAACTAGATTCAGAATTCTGAACTGAAAACTAGCCTGGCGAAAGCTTCGAACGAGAGAATAAGAATGAATAGCAAGAATGACAGACGTCACGACATGTGACGTAAAGCAAGAATCCCATTGGCCAAGAAAAACAATAAATAATTAATCTTGGAAATAAATCAATTAAGTTACATTAAAATACTAAAACATAAATAAGAGAGTTAATAGCATTACTTCAAAACTGAATTGTTTCTTTAAAAACACAAAATTATGAATAAAATATACTAAAAAATAATCAGACTGAAACTTTGGGTTGGAGATTATAACATGACTATCCAAAAAATGAAAGATGCGACAGTCAAATGTTATTTCTTATGAGAATTGATGGGAGAAAGAACAAACAGATAAGTAAACATATTTAAAATTATATTGAAGACACAACAAGAAAATAAAACAAGCGAAGTCACAAGCCTGTTGCCATAGCAACACGGCGAATGACCTCGCGAAACCAGCTGATGCCTCAAATCCGGCCAGACACGAATGCCAGACGGAACATATTGCCCGCGATAATTTCGCTCGTGAAATTATCTAACAGAATGTGACGTCAAGCAAATTCGTGAATGCAAGGATTCGAGGCCAAAACAACTATCAAGTTGCAAGAAAGTCAAAATCGGTGGAGTGGGATGCGTCCGGCATCAGCACTCTGAAGAAAGCAGGTGTCACTGTCCGTCTTCACTGACAGGCAGAGGAGCCAACTTGATGAGGGGCCTCTTATAAGTGCCTGAGACAGTGCGCACAGTGACAACTCTGACAAGGCCGTCTGGGCCTGGGTGTACTTGGTGCACCAGACCAAGCACCCACCTATGAGGAGGTACATTGTCCTCGAGAACCAATACAGGGGTACCCAAAGGAACGTCTGGCAGTACCTTGTGCCACCTTGCACGACGCTGTAGCGTGTGGAGATAATCCACGGACCACTTCTTCCAAATGCAAGTGACCATCTGCTGAAGATGGTTCCAACGGGAACGCAGGCTGTACCCACCAGAGAGGTCAGGACTGGGCACCGACACAATGGGCTTGCCAATAAGAAAGTGGCCGGGAGACAAATATCCAAAGTCATCCACGTCCTCAGATAACGACATCAAAGGACGTGAATTCAAGAATGACTCAATTTGTGTGAGAACAGTAGACATCTCCTCGTAAGTGTACTTACAGGACGAGGACATCCTCTTCAAGTGGAACTTCAAAGAGCGTACTGCCGCCTCATGAAGTCCTCCCATGTGTGGAGAGTGAGGAGGCAAGAAACGCCAATGAATGTTCAAATGCGCAGTGGCGTCTTGCACTGCGGAGTGATGTTCTGATGACATCAAAAGCCTAGAGAGGTTCTGCAGGTCGGCGTGAGCTCCGACAAAGTTTCTACCATTATCACAAGTGATTGAACTTGGAATTCCACGACGACTTGTGAACCTTGACAATGCCGCCAGGAAGGCACGTGAGGTGAGCGAAGTCACTAGCTCAACGTGTACGGCCTTCGTGGACATGCAGACAAAAATAGCAACGTAGGCTTTAGTAGTCACCTTGGACCGCGGGCCACCAAACTTGAGAGAGAATGGACCGGCGTAGTCCACACTAGAGTTTGTGAAAGGAGGGAGAGGATTTACTCTCTCAGGAGGCAGATCAGCCATCTTTTGCTGAAAAGCCTGAGCCTCAAAGCGGAAGCAAACACTACAGCGCCTCCGTACACTGCGAACCAGCTTGCGAATGCAAGGGATCCAATACGACTCTCGCAAGTGCGAGATGACTAGCTGAGGTCCTGCATGACCTAGATGCAAGTGCACATGGAGAACTAACTGCCTGGTGAAAGCATGCTCTGCAGGAAGTAATATCTGATGCTTGTTGTCAAAGGGTAGGTTGGACCGACTTAGACGTCCACCTACACGCAGGATGTTATCCTGAATAAAGGGGCATAGTTGCCGGATCTTACTAGAAGAAGGCAAATCTTGCGAGGAAGACAATGCTTGAATTTCCTTTCTGAAAGCATTCCTTTGAATGATTCTAATGCAAGAATGCAAAGCTTCAGTAAGCTCTGACGGCAATAAAGGGCCATTGATAGGTGACTTGAGTTTCAAGTAATTATTAATGAAACGTCGCACATAAGCCATGACCCTGATTGTTTTCAAGTGTGAAAACTTAGTCAGCCATGGGCTTAAGCTAGAGGTTTCGATGGTGACTAGCGCTGCTATCTTCACCTCTGGGAGAGACGAAGACTCGAGCTCAGTGGGCAAACTGGGCCACTGAGTGGAGTCGGCAGTAAGCCAAGAAGGGCCTGACCACCACAGAGAGTTGTTAAGTAGGTCAGAAGGGGTGGCTCCCCTAGAGATGAGATCAGCGGGATTGTCCTTAGATGACACATGCGACCAAGATTCAATGGCAGTGAATTCTTGGACGTCCGCGACTCTGTTAGCCACGAAAGTCTTAAGTTTAGAAGGTGAATGGTTTAACCAACCAAGTACAACCTTGGAGTCACTCCACAGATGTACTGAACTTATAGAAAGTTGCAACGCAGGTAACACCCGGTGAACTAACGTTGCCAACAAGTGAGCTGCCAACAATTCAAGGCGAGGTATAGTCGTTGCCTTCAAAGGGGCAACCCTAGACTTGGCACAAAGCAGACAGCTCTTGGCCTTATCGAGGTGATTAGTAGATCGTAAGTACAGACAGGCGCCATATGCCACCTCGCTAGCATCACAGAAACCGTGCAACTGCACAGATACGAAGTTCTGCTGTAATGCTAGCCGAGGGATAGCGATGCTGGAGATGAACTGAAGTTGGTTGTGAATCTTGCGCCACTTGTCGGCGACCGCAGAAGGAATGGGCTGGTCCCATGAAGTAGTCTCCTTCCACAAAGATTGGAACAGAATCTTGCAGTAGGACACTATAGGGCATATTAGACCAAGGGGATCAAAAATAGAGGCTATACAAGATAGCAATGTCCTTCTGGAACAGGTGGTGAATGGCTTGGAGGGATCGACTGAAGTTTCGATCCTGAGCATATCGTCAGAAGGTTGCCATATAAGGCCTAGCGCCTTTATGGAGGAGGTGTCAGAATCACCAAAGGTTCTGTGGTCAAGAGACTCCCGCAGCTCAGGAGGAACGTCTTGGAGCAGTTCCACAGAATTGGAACTCCACTTACGAGGATTGAATCCACCTAGGGGGAGAAGCTCTCTCAGCTGAGAGACAATAACCTTGGCCTCAGACAGCGTAGCAGCTGTGGCCACTATGTCATCGACATAGATGGAATTGTTTATGATGGAGGCTGCTACAGGAAACTTGCTTCCCTCGTCGATGGCTAGCTCTTTAAGAGCTCTGGTTGCCAGGAAGGAGGCAGAAGCAGTGCCATAAGTGACCGTGGTTAGGTCAAGCAGCTGGATAGGGTCTGACACAGAAGTTCTCCAGTAAATCTGCTGGAGAGGTTGGTGGTCGGGATGGACTAAGACCTGTCTATACATCTTCTCGATGTCAGCTGTGAACGCCACTGGATTGAACCTAAAGCGTAGGAGGATCGAGAAGAGGTCAGGTTGCACCACCGGACCTACCGCAAGGATGTCATTGAGTGACTTCCCGTTAGAAGACTTCGCCGAAGCATCAAAAACTACCCTGAGTTTAGTCGTTGTGCTGGAAGGCTTCAAGACGGGATGGTGCGGGATAATATACTCATATTTCCCGAGTGAACTCCGAGAGGCAGGCTTCATGTGACCCAATTTCAGATAGTCATCCATGAACCTGTTATATTCCTCTCGAAGGGTTTCATTTAAAGACAGTCTTTTTTCTAATGAGAAGAATCTCTTCTGGGCTTGTAACACTGTGCTCCCCAGGGATTCTGGAGCTGATACAAAGGGCAACTTTACAATGTATCGCCCATGGGAGTCACGCTGAGTATTGACAGCAAAATGCTGTTCACAAACTGACTCGTCAGGGAAGGGGGCTGAGTTAGACACTCGTTCTAACTCCCAGAACCGGGAAAGCTGGTTACTCACTAACTGGTCAGCAGTTAGGAAGGCTGAGTAATTAGAAGACATAGCCTCCGAGCATTCAGGCTCATTGGGGCTTGCTTCAAGATAACGCTTAGCCGTGGATCGGCGTCGATGACCATTGGAAGTATGGCAACGCTGTGAAGGGAAAGGCGCAGAGGGCAGTTTCCCGGCGAAGTACCAACCAAGGTGCGAGTTCTGAATCGTAGGTAACTCACAGGTGGAAATTTGCCCTGGACACACCACTTGGGCGCAAATCTCCACTCCAAGAAGTAGATCGACACACTTAGGACGACTAAAGAATGGGTCAGCCAAGGGAAGATTCGGAGGAATGTTCCAATCTTTGGTCTCAATGAAAGAGTTCGGGAACCTTTTCTCCGAAATCTCCGGAACGACAATGGCCTGTGCATTGTAGCGCCATGAAGTCACTCGCGACTGAATCGTGATGCTGGTTAGCTTATGTGTGCTAACATTAGTGGACAAAATTCCCGCTAGCGTAGTCCGCTGCGCATGAGGAGCTAGTCCAAGACGCCTAAACAGCCTGTCGCTAATAAGTTTGCAGTCTGAACCGCTATCCAGGAGGGCTGTGGCCTCAACAGGCGAGCCGTCTGAGTCCAGGATGCGGACAGTAGCAGTAGGAAGCAAGCAGCGCTGCTGGGTCTGACTAGAAGCCATAACACCTGCAGTGTTGGCAGCCTGGTGACTATCGCTAGTCGGGTCGTGGAGGAATGTGCTATGTCTCCCAGCACATCTCCTGCACTGAAAAGTCCTACAATTGTTGGCATGCCCTTGACTAAACAGGCATACGCGACACAGTTTGCGGTCTCTAACAAACTGGTCTCTTTGAGCGAAAGTCATGCTCCTGAAGTCGCTGCATGAAAACAGGTCATGCACAGCAGTACGACAACAGAGACATTTAGGCCTCGGAGAAGAAGACTTTGACTTGGAAGGAGCCGGAGAGCTCGGAACTGACTTAGCAGCCTGACTTTTCGTGGCAGCATCAGTCATCTGCAGTATGCGAACTCGGCTTTCCAAGAAGACAAATAACTCCTTGAGAGTAGGGAGCTTCCCTATTTTGACAGATGACTCCCATTCTCTGATGAGGTTCATCGGAAGCTTGTCGATGATAATTCTGGTAATAATCAGATCTGACAACTCCACTTCTGTATTAAGGGAATTCAGTGCATGTACCGTGCTTATAAAATGATCCAGGTATTTCTGCAGGGATTCTGCAGAATACCTCTCAATCTGAGGGGGAGAGAAGAGATTATCCAGATGGGTGTTGGCGATTAGCCGGTCGTTATCAAACCTATCAATCAAAGTCTGCCACGCCACCTGGAAGGTCGCAGCAGAGACAGGAATATTCTGAATGACCGTACTAACCTCTGATGACAGGCAGGACTTCAAGTACTGATACTTGTCCATGTCCGAAATGTGCCTGTGTTGAATTACCAACGACGAGAAAGTGTCACGAAACTCGATCCACTCAGAGGGGTTCCCATTGAACTGAGGAAGACGGATTTCGGGGAGTTTCGGTAACAACGGCGTGACAGGGTCGAGCGAGGAGCGCTGACTGGCAGTCTGCGCCTGCTCGGGTTCATATAGCTGTTTCTTTTCAGCTATCATGGAGTCAAAGAAACTGATAACTTTGTAATAATCAGCTTCCACTGCGTGAAAGTCGAATTCATGATCCTGGTAGGCCTCGTCAATGGCCACCTGAGCATAATCTGACTTATAGGCCTTGAAGATCTCTACGAATTCAGAGCGGCGAATGCGCGCCTCATGAAGCGTAGTGAGATCTTCGATTTCGTACTCTCGCATAATCTGCATTTGACGCAGAAGTTGCGATTGCAAGTACTCGAAGCGTCTTATTTTAGCCTTTTGGGCAGCTTCGGCCTGGGCGTGGGCTTCGGCTCTCTTAACCTCAGCTTCCTCACGGGCCAGGGCGAGCTGGGCCTGGGCTTCCTTGTCAGATAAGGCCTGAAGGAATTTACACAACTGAGAGTTGCCTCTGGAAATGACGGCGTCGACTTCTGCCCTATAGGCTTCTTCAGCATCAGAATAATCCACACCGTCGATTTCAGTCTGCACAAGGTCGAACTTAGCTGCAAGTTCGTCTAACTTAGACTCATACTTTTTGAGTTCAGGATATGTGATATCCTCAATGGCTAAATTACTAATGACATTAACCTGCCGCGTAATCTGGGCCTTAATGGGAACTCGCTTGGCTTTAAGAGCCGTCAAACCTCTGGACTCGACATAGCGACTTGCTTCTACAATGTCTGAATTAAATAGGTTGCCCGCCTAGAGCCGGTGCAACAATAACAAATTAAGGTTTGCTTATAAGATTGGAGTGAGTTGCCCGCATAGGAGCATACGAGTAGACAAAGAAATAGTGTGTAGCTGTACAGGTGTAAGTACACAGATGTAAATGTTTACACTTTACAAGAAAGTACAAAAAACTTAATTGAAATCTGTCAGAGACCTCCCTCAAACGCAATGCGGAGGAGAACCACAGATACTTATAGCAACTGACTTTAAACTACTTATTACTGATGGCTACTGATGGTAGCGTCTCACACCGGCGGCAAACTATACCGGGAGAACAAAATTGATATATAAGAATGACTAGAATTGTGGCTAATCACTGAGGTCTCTGAAATAAGTGACCAAGACAAATTCAAACTGTTAATTGAATAGTTACTTTACGTTAATTATAGGTCACTAACTATCAATGCATCTTCAACCATAGGCCTCTGGGTCATATCTAGGCCCGGAGGAACCACAAAGAGATGTACCCGCTCCCACGGTAGCTCGCAGGCGAAATAGGGACACGGGGAAACCTCTCCGGTTTGAAGGATGCTACACTAAGTCAAATTTAAAAACATATTTATTGAGCCCCTTGAAAGATACAAAGAGCACAATGGACAAAATGATAAGCAGACCCTTTTAAATACAAGATGGAATTTTGTATCTTGCTTTACAAATAAATTCCTCTTCCTAGCGCTGCCGAAGAAGATGAAATGTTGATGAAGTCAAGGGGAGACGACTTAGTAAGCTCCTTCTGGAAAATAAGGCATGCTTGCCTTATAAGACTGATGAATAGCTCGGAGGACCAGAGCAGAGCAATTTTTATAGTCGCGCTTGCTCAAACGACTGAGAAAGAATTGCACTATTCTTGAAGTGAATGCGCACTATCAGCAAATTATTTTAAGGTCGACTTGCTGCTTCGACCGAGAATAAGAACCTTTAAATGTTGCTTCGACACTGCAACTAAAATTAAGCACTCTGAAATATTCACTTCACAGCAGTACTTACAGTAAATCCTTTTACTTAATAAGTTACGCATTCAAGTCCATACGGTTTGATCAGGGAAGTAAAAAACTTGGCTTCACACATTTGTAATTGAATCACAAATAAATTACTTTGAAGAACGTATTAAATTGCGTCTCTGCAATAACTAGGGCTGGGAAACTTCATATTCCCAGCTCGACAATAATAACTAGATTCAGAATTCTGAACTGAAAACTAGCCTGGCGAAAGCTTCGAACGAGAGAATAAGAATGAATAGCAAGAATGACAGACGTCACGACATGTGACGTAAAGCAAGAATCCCATTGGCCAAGAAAAACAATAAATAATTAATCTTGGAAATAAATCAATTAAGTTACATTAAAATACTAAAACATAAATAAGAGAGTTAATAGCATTACTTCAAAACTGAATTGTTTCTTTAAAAACACAAAATTATGAATAAAATATACTAAAAAATAATCAGACTGAAACTTTGGGTTGGAGATTATAACATGACTATCCAAAAAATGAAAGATGCGACAGTCAAATGTTATTTCTTATGAGAATTGATGGGAGAAAGAACAAACAGATAAGTAAACATATTTAAAATTATATTGAAGACACAACAAGAAAATAAAACAAGCGAAGTCACAAGCCTGTTGCCATAGCAACACGGCGAATGACCTCGCGAAACCAGCTGATGCCTCAAATCCGGCCAGACACGAATGCCAGACGGAACAGTTGTATTTACAACAGATTTCTTATTTCATCAGGATACACAACAATTATTTTGACCTTCTTCACAATGATTAATTGGAAATGTGACAAGAAGCGCTGTGAGAACTACAATGGATTGAAGACGTGTGAATTCTATGCGGAAGGTAACTACATAAAAACAAAAAAGTTAATAATTTTAGTGTATAGCATCATTTTGTGTTATTCTAAGTGTTGTGTGTAAAACGTATTTCAAGAAATTTATAGGACTAAAAATCACAATATCTCAATTGAAAGAGACATGCATAGGAGGGTGATTTCGATGTTCCTGTATGTTTTGTTTTCATGTTCTGATGTGAAAATCGTTGTAATGTTCACTGTTAAGTATAAAAGTAATTAAAACAGCCATAGGACCAAAGACCAGATCTCAAAGTAAATTCTTAAAATTTAACTTATATTTAACTTTATTTTTTCTTAACTAACTTATTCTTATTTTGGTTAATTGGCGCAAACATTAAAACACTTAAATTTATATAATTAAATATTAATTGATCACTTATCTCTCCTACATTGATTTCTTCAGCAAGACCAGACATATTACACAAACAATCTTCTGTTTCCACCTGGACGTCAGGAAGGCTTTCATTAATTTTCTTCAAACATTTTAAATGAGCGATTGTTTTAGTCTCAAATTATTTCCGAAAAAGTCTTAATTTACTCTGAAAATTAAATACACTCTCCGCTAAATCAGAAATAGGTTTTTTCACTTCCTTGTAATACATTTTCATTAAATTATATTGACTACATACTTTTTTAAAATCTCTATCACATTTACTCTTAGCTTGGTTTCAAAAGCCGCACGAGATTGGCTCAAGAGCCGCATGTGGCTCGTGAGCCTCGTTGTGGCAACCACTGCCTATAGCCTATATTGCACAGAAACAATTTTCTTACTTCAAATTCTGATATGTTATAGAGTAAGAGGTCGTATTTTAGTTAGAGTGATTTCAGTTGTTTCAACATCTTGAAAATATGTCTTATTAGCCACGCAAGACTAGCAGGAGTTCAATCGTGATAGTTAAAAAAATAAAGTTCTAGGCATCGTTAAACGTTTTAACTCTTAGTACAAGCAGCTAGTATACAAACGTAAACAAAATCTCTAATGCTGTTTGAGGAAAATCACGAAAATAGAAATTGTACAGTGGTGTTAAAAGTAAGAACATCGGTACCAATCTTGTTGTTACATTTTCAGAAAATTTCTAACTCTAATACAAAATATTCTCATTCTAGAGCTATTCTGTTAGCCAGCAGATTAACACAAGCACATAGACACTTCATGGACATTTTTATTTTATTTAATTTGATACCGAATTTCAGAGTCGAACATTATACTCGTACCTACAGAGAACGTGCAGGTAGAGAAAGGAAAAACACAAAATTTCATAAAACAAAACAACACATTATTATACAAGTTAAGCTAGCTTAAAATATTAAAGTAAAATTATTTTTAAAAGTAAAAACAGCCACAGAAAGGTTTCTATACTAAAAATTAGTTTCGCATTGAAAGCAGAGGTGTAAAAACTCGCTTTTAGCTTGCCCATGCCCGCTTGAACGGCAGGCTAGCAAGTTCCGAACATCTGAGCCAGCTTTCAGGTCAGAATAAGCTTAAACATTCCGATCAGTCATTTAGTCAATAAGCGTTTAACAATCAGTTACAATTCAAAAATGCTTATATGGAAACGGAATGCGATTTTCAAATTATAAATAAAAATCAATACAATTGTTCGCCGCCCTGTAAGGCATAGGCGGCATAGGTCGATTAAAATGTCCCTAAAAGGGAGAGGTGAAATTAAAGTAAAGATAGACAGATAGATATTAATCACCGTTACAAAAGTAAGACGCTTTCAAAAGGAAAGGTGGATCTTTAAAAAAAAGGCGGTGCTCAGGGTCCCCCAATCTTATCGAAGAAAAGTGGGATCAAAACCAAAAAAATTCCACACCATTTGTTCTATCCAGTTAGGAAGTGAATGATAGCAATTTCCGTCAAACTTTATTCACGGGCTAGCTCTGCACTGGTAACCTAGAGATATTATTTACAAGGTTTAAAGATCTGTTATAATTAGAAAACAGCCTCTATGGAAACGGAAAGCAACTTCGCAAATAAAAATAAAAGTAAATTGCATCATAAATTAAGATTATTGTAGATATAAAATGAACTGAACTATCTGAAAGCAGAGAGGAGAATATTATATTTACGCTGGTTGCAGGAATTAAACAATACCACAAGGAAATGGTACCGCATAATATAAGCTCTACATGAATAATCGTCATAGGCCTACTATTATACCAAAAATTTTCTGCAGCCTATATACTCGGAAGTATAGAACTATTAAATGTCACAAATTGAAAAGTATCAGAATTTTGTGTAAACTATCGAGGGAATTCCTACCTTTCCTTTATTCTGGATGAATGTGTGTGTTAATTTAAAATCAATAATAATTAAAAGGGAAGAGATTTTCAACGTACTTCTCATTTCTGCAGGACTCACAAAAATCATTTAGAACTTGACAACGATTAATAGGGATGGTGATCATCGGATGCTGTGGTATCTACAATGGACTTCTAATTTCTGGAGGATTCGCAAAAATCATCCGGAACTTGACAACGTATATTGGGGATGGTAACCAACGAATAATGTGGGATCTACAATGGACGGAAGAAGTGCGAATACAATGCCGGAGGAAACTGCGTAAGAAGGGAACTATCTTCTGCGTTAAGAGTATAGCAGGATTATAATGTTGATTTGTGTATTAAGTGTAAAACGTACTTCAAGAAATTTGTAGGATCATATCTCAACTGAGAAGGACATATGAACATTTTGCTATAAAAGGCGGCGGAAGAAAGAAAGGGTTGTGCGTTCTGATGTAAGAACCACTGTAATGTTTATTATTAAGTGCAGAAATAATGAATTAAATATCCATAGGACCAAAGGCCAGATCTCAAAGTAACTTCTTAAAATGTAACTAATAATTAGAGACTATTTTCTTAATTGTTTCAATAATTTCAATTTATATAATAAGTTTTTAAATTTTCACTGAACTAACCGAAACACGAGCTTTGCTCGTTAGGGTATTGCATTTTATGTGTTTAAAACAAGATTTAATTGAAAAAGAGAACTGGTCTTAGGTGAATCGCTGCTATGTTTAATAGACAACAGCGATAACGGAGCCTAATGTCTGTTGTTCCTTTGCGATCTCATATTCACTGTTGTTTATGTAGAATTCATAACAACGTTAAAGTTGAAAGGAATAACAGAAAATCCTATCCTTCGCGTCCACGTTCGCAGGCTCTGGAAATGCAGTTGAGCAAATTCAACTCAACTGTAGCCAAGAAGGAAGGGTGTAACATTTTGAAAATCATATAGTTTAATGCATGGATTTGTTCAGGCTTTCGTTTTGTTGTGTTCTGTAACCTAAGTTGTACTTTTACCACAGTCGTATAATTGCTGCATACATACGTAACGACCTTCACCCAAAAGTTGTGCATGCCTCCCCCTCCGAGTATTCAGCAAGCCCAGAATTCCTGTTTGTTGAAATCCTTGCCAACATGCAGAAATGTCTAATCTGCGTAATTTACAAGCCCCCTAAAACGGGTCATCTTTCCAATCTAGAAGATGCTCTAATTAATTTAATCCCGAACTATGAACACGTTGTCCTTATGGGTGATCTGAACATCAATCTCCTTAATACAAATTCGACGCTTAGCACACAACTAATTACTACGTTTCAATCTTGCAACATGACTATTTTACCTCTTCTACCGACTCATCATACTAACACTTCTGAGACCTTACTGGATTTAATCGTGACTACTCAACCACAAAGAGTATTAAGACATGGTCAGTTGCCGGTTCCTGGTATCTCAGCCCATGACCTCATTTACATAGAATATTCACTTCAATGCCCTAAACGCCCATCTAAATTAATATCATATAGAGACTTAAAAAACATAGACGACAACCAACTGACTGAAGACGCTAAACGACAGCCTTGGCACACAATTTGGCTTTTACGTTCTGTTGACGAAAAGTTAAAAGCCTTCAATGATATGATACTCCAGTTATATGACAGACATGCGCCACTAAAGACTAGACGAATTACACGACCTTCTGCCCCTTGGTTATCTTCGACCATACGAGAACATATGGCTCGCCGTGATGCGGCCTACCGTACTTTTCGACGCAAGAAAACCGAGGAAAATTGGACAAACTTTAAACAGCTAAGAAACAAAACTACACAAATGATACGAAACGCCAAGATCCAGCACAGCCATAAACTGATTGACCCTTCTATGACCTCACGCGACTTATGGAGTAACTTAAAAGCAATGGGATTAGGAAAACAAAAAAATCAAGCCCAAGCTGTTAACATCCCTCTCAATGATTTGAACGAATACTTCACTACTATACCAACCAGGACCTTAGATGACGTCACCAAACAAAATACTATTAATTACCTGTCAACCCTACCTCTTCCTCCACACCAAGAGAGATTCTTTTTTTCCAATGTAACGCCCTTACAAGTAAAAAAGGCACTCTCGCAAAATAAATCGAAAGCAGAAGGCACGGATGGCATTAATATATTAATGCTAAATGCTAAATGCTAAACAAAATCATCGATGTTATTCTGCCTACCCTAACCCATATTTACAACGCCTCTCTCATCACATCCACCTTCCCGCAACAATGGAAAAATGCTCTTATCCGACCTCTTCCTAAAGTAAATCTCCCAAACATCCCCAAGCACTATAGACCTATTAGTATACTTCCGACTTTATCGAAAACCCTCGAACGCATTGTCCACAAGCAGCTGACTGAGTATCTAAACACTTATAATTTACTTGACCCATTACAATCTGGTTTCAGATCAAATCACAGTACCTCCACTGCCCTACTTAAGATCAGTGAAGATATTCGTGAGGCCATGGACCGACGTGAAGTGACTGCTCTTACCCTACTTGACTTTTCGCGAGCCTTTGACACCGTTGACGCAGACCTTTTAACTGCTAAATTGAGGTCACTACATTTATCAAATGCAGCAGTCACGTGGGTACAATCTTACCTCTCTGGACGCCAACAATGTGTTTCTCACGACAATCGATCTTCTTCGTGGCGTCTCGTGAGGTCAGGTGTGCCGCAGGGCTCTGTATTAAGCCCCTTGCTTTTTGCAATCTATATAAATGACATTTCTTCAGCACTAAAACATTGCCGACATCATCTGTATGCAGACGACCTGCAAATATATTTACATTTTCGGCCTGACACAATCAACGACTCTCTTTCAAAGCTCAATGACGACCTACACTCTATCAGTAAATGGTCAATAAAATTTGGACTGAATTTGAACCCAGACAAGACACAAGCCATTCTGATTGGAAAAAACAGATCGCTATCTTCTATTGACAACACTGACCTTTTGCCTGTGACCTTGAACGACACAATTATTCCATACAGTAGAACTGTAAAAAATCTTGGTGTGTACTTTGACTCTGACATGACATGGAATACACAAGTTAAACATATCTGTAAAAAAGTATTTTCTATTATGCATTCACTAAATAGACTGAAAAATTTCCTGCCTGCTAAACTAAAACAGACGTTAGTGCAGTCACTTGTGATGCCACACTTCGACTATTGCGATGTCCTGTTCACTGACCTAAGTGTTGAATTATCCTGTAAGCTGCAACGTGTTCAGAATTCTTGTGTCCGTCACATATTCAACATACGTCGATATGATCATGTCTCAGATTATTTTGAGCAATTATCCTGGCTTCGACTAAAGGACAGACGCCTACTACACTCCCTAACTCTACTCTATCAGATACTTAATAATACTGCACCTAATTATTTAGTCTCTCGTTTCTCACTGTTATCTTCCCAACATAACCGCGACACACGATCTCAGAATAACAGTCTACTGTCAATTCCACGCCATCAAACATCTCTGTACTCTGCCTCATTCACAATAGCCATCACCCGTATCTGGAACTCCCTTCCGCCGGACATCAGGGGTAGTCGGAGTCTACAGATTTTTAGGTCAAAGTCAATCAAGTATCTCGCTGATAACTAGAATGAATGTCTCGTTATCTAGCCTAGGTAAATTTATATTGCACACGATTTTCATGGCACTTAGCCTATATTGATTTTATTTGTTAATTTCTTAGTTTTAAGTTTCAATTTTTGTGTATATTATAGTATAATATTATAATTATACACACATCCAATTATAATATAATTCTTTAATTCAATTTGTTTTCTCGGCATATTATTGGACGCATTTTTGTCTTATGTTTTAATATAGGTACTTCAATATTGTATTATTATTTTATTTTTAACATTTTGTATTATGTATGATATCTATTGTATTTGTTTTTTGTAAATTCCTTTTAATGTATTTTGTCTTTATCCTGGTTGAGTGGAAGATAAGGCCCTATGGCCTTAACTCTGCCAGGCAAAATAAAACATTATTATTATTATTATGTCTAACCGTAGTACGTTATAGCATTTAATTGTCGTTAATATGCGGTTAAGTAAGTTTAGTGGTACAGTTTACTAATAGTGCAGTAAAAATAGCTGATTACCCTGAAATCTAAAACATCAAAACTTTGTTTGGTACTCTTTCCCCTTCAATATGTAAAAATCTGTAAAAAAATATCGTCGCGTTTAGGTGGTGTCGAAGCTGTAAAAAAAGAACTACTCACACGTTGTTATTTGTAAGTATCCCACATCATGACCTCAATGTAGTCTAGGAAATCCGGAGAATGTTGCCAATAACATGAACAATTCTTTGGATTGGGGGCATAAGGTGGAAAAACTGACATAAATCAACTATTTGGAAAGAAAAGAAGTTCATTAATAGTTTATTAATACTCAGATGTTTTTCAAACATATCTTTAAAACTATGGAGATTTACAAAAATGATTAGGAACCAAATTAAACAAATTAAAGACAATAAAAATTAGCTTTAAAATATTCTATATATATTTTTGCTAAACCCCATACTTCGGAAGATATTGGAGGGGATGTTTGGAAGGGCAAGTGCTCCTACCGCTTAAGTGCCTCCACGCACGTGGTGATCGAAAAGAGTGGGAATGGGTAGGGGTCACCTGCTCTGTCTAATTGTTGATTTTTCTATTTATGTGTAGGCAATAGAATACACCATACCATATCACAAATGATTTAGTATTTCAGTCATTAGTTTTTATTTATAGGCTTCTTCAGGTAACTATTATAAGTTGAACATGTATTCGTCACTAAAGAATGTATAAAAAGGTGTTTCGTATCCTCCAAAACATTTGATTTTCGGCATTTGAAATACAAATTTGGCAAAATCCTTTCTTAGTGTGCACTTACAATATGAAACGACAAAATTCCAAGTCTCCACCTATTACAGTATAAGCTCTACCTTTATTCTCTGTCAATAAGTCAGTCAGTCAGTCATTAAGTCAGTCAGTCAGGACAAAGCCTCTTATATACACAGAGATTTCTTACTGGTGTTCCTTACAATACATATTAAATTTCTTTGTGCCTAAATAGAAATGGGGAAGCTTGATATTTCATTCAATGCAAGTTCCAGTCATGTAGATTATCATTTACAGTTCCCTTAGTCCTGGTGCATATTTTCACCAAAGCAAGTCCTTCAATTTTAGTTCTGCGAAATTAGTAGACTGTAACTTTTGAAACACAATACTTCCAGCTTTCTTTCAGAATCAAGATTCTAATTCGTCAGAGACATTGTAACTGCAGCCACTAACCCTTCTAAACGCACCAAATCTTGCTTACAAACTATGAATTTGTAATTTTTGTAAATTATATGTATTAAACGCATAACAGCATAATTGAATAGTTAAACTAAGTGTGTGTGCCATGGCAATGTAATATCATTACTTAGTTTCCCTTCCTCATCCGCAGATGCCATACATCTAACTGTATTCTTGAAATTTTGGAGAAATCTCAGTTTTGTAACATTTTCATGAATTGGAGTGACATTTACATCTCCATATTTAAGTTCCTTATATTAGAAATTCTCCACGACGTTAAAAGTGGACAGTTCAAAGTTTGATGTGCCACTATTTTCTTTTAGTTAAAAGTATTCTTAGCTAATTATATACTCTATTTCTTTATGGAAGTATGACCCGTAAACGTGCCTTTCCGCCCTTGTGTCGCAATATACTATTAGCATCCTAGAATCTAATCCGTAGAATCTTTAGCGCTTTCTAATGAAAAAAATTGCAAAAAAGGAGAAACTGAGAAAAACGAGTTTTAAAAGCATTAAAATAGGCATCGATTAAAGCATTTCCAAGCGCCGTAGGGCGTTAAAACGTCTAAGAAAAAATCTTGGTGTGTACTTTGACTCTGACATGACATGGAATACACAAGTTAAACATATCTGTAAAAAAGTATTTTCTATTATGCATTCACTAAATAGACTGAAAAATTTCCTGCCTGCTAAACTAAAACAGACGTTAGTGCAGTCACTTGTGATGCCACACTTCGACTATTGCGATGTCCTGTTCACTGACCTAAGTGTTGAATTATCCTGTAAGCTGCAACGTGTTCAGAATTCTTGTGTCCGTCACATATTCAACATACGTCGATATGATCATGTCTCAGATTATTTTGAGCAATTATCCTGGCTTCGACTAAAGGACAGACGCCTACTACACTCCCTAACTCTACTCTATCAGATACTTAATAATACTGCACCTAATTATTTAGTCTCTCGTTTCTCACTGTTATCTTCCCAACATAACCGCGACACACGATCTCAGAATAACAGTCTACTGTCAATTCCACGCCATCAAACATCTCTGTACTCTGCCTCATTCACAATAGCCATCACCCGTATCTGGAACTCCCTTCCGCCGGACATCAGGGGTAGTCGGAGTCTACAGATTTTTAGGTCAAAGTCAATCAAGTATCTCGCTGATAACTAGAATGAATGTCTCGTTATCTAGCCTAGGTAAATTTATATTGCACACGATTTTCATGGCACTTAGCCTATATTGATTTTATTTGTTAATTTCTTAGTTTTAAGTTTCAATTTTTGTGTATATTATAGTATAATATTATAATTATACACACATCCAATTATAATATAATTCTTTAATTCAATTTGTTTTCTCGGCATATTATTGGACGCATTTTTGTCTTATGTTTTAATATAGGTACTTCAATATTGTATTATTATTTTATTTTTAACATTTTGTATTATGTATGATATCTATTGTATTTGTTTTTTGTAAATTCCTTTTAATGTATTTTGTCTTTATCCTGGTTGAGTGGAAGATAAGGCCCTATGGCCTTAACTCTGCCAGGCAAAATAAAACATTATTATTATTATTATTATTATTATTATGTCTAACCGTAGTACGTTATAGCATTTAATTGTCGTTAATATGCGGTTAAGTAAGTTTAGTGGTACAGTTTACTAATAGTGCAGTAAAAATAGCTGATTACCCTGAAATCTAAAACATCAAAACTTTGTTTGGTACTCTTTCCCCTTCAATATGTAAAAATCTGTAAAAAAATATCGTCGCGTTTAGGTGGTGTCGAAGCTGTAAAAAAAGAACTACTCACACGTTGTTATTTGTAAGTATCCCACATCATGACCTCAATGTAGTCTAGGAAATCCGGAGAATGTTGCCAATAACATGAACAATTCTTTGGATTGGGGGCATAAGGTGGAAAAACTGACATAAATCAACTATTTGGAAAGAAAAGAAGTTCATTAATAGTTTATTAATACTCAGATGTTTTTCAAACATATCTTTAAAACTATGGAGATTTACAAAAATGATTAGGAACCAAATTAAACAAATTAAAGACAATAAAAATTAGCTTTAAAATATTCTATATATATTTTTGCTAAACCCCATACTTCGGAAGATATTGGAGGGGATGTTTGGAAGGGCAAGTGCTCCTACCGCTTAAGTGCCTCCACGCACGTGGTGATCGAAAAGAGTGGGAATGGGTAGGGGTCACCTGCTCTGTCTAATTGTTGATTTTTCTATTTATGTGTAGGCAATAGAATACACCATACCATATCACAAATGATTTAGTATTTCAGTCATTAGTTTTTATTTATAGGCTTCTTCAGGTAACTATTATAAGTTGAACATGTATTCGTCACTAAAGAATGTATAAAAAGGTGTTTCGTATCCTCCAAAACATTTGATTTTCGGCATTTGAAATACAAATTTGGCAAAATCCTTTCTTAGTGTGCACTTACAATATGAAACGACAAAATTCCAAGTCTCCACCTATTACAGTATAAGCTCTACCTTTATTCTCTGTCAATAAGTCAGTCAGTCAGTCATTAAGTCAGTCAGTCAGGACAAAGCCTCTTATATACACAGAGATTTCTTACTGGTGTTCCTTACAATACATATTAAATTTCTTTGTGCCTAAATAGAAATGGGGAAGCTTGATATTTCATTCAATGCAAGTTCCAGTCATGTAGATTATCATTTACAGTTCCCTTAGTCCTGGTGCATATTTTCACCAAAGCAAGTCCTTCAATTTTAGTTCTGCGAAATTAGTAGACTGTAACTTTTGAAACACAATACTTCCAGCTTTCTTTCAGAATCAAGATTCTAATTCGTCAGAGACATTGTAACTGCAGCCACTAACCCTTCTAAACGCACCAAATCTTGCTTACAAACTATGAATTTGTAATTTTTGTAAATTATATGTATTAAACGCATAACAGCATAATTGAATAGTTAAACTAAGTGTGTGTGCCATGGCAATGTAATATCATTACTTAGTTTCCCTTCCTCATCCGCAGATGCCATACATCTAACTGTATTCTTGAAATTTTGGAGAAATCTCAGTTTTGTAACATTTTCATGAATTGGAGTGACATTTACATCTCCATATTTAAGTTCCTTATATTAGAAATTCTCCACGACGTTAAAAGTGGACAGTTCAAAGTTTGATGTGCCACTATTTTCTTTTAGTTAAAAGTATTCTTAGCTAATTATATACTCTATTTCTTTATGGAAGTATGATATAAATCCTTCCTAGATAAGGCAGAGGAAATTGCAAATTGTGTTGTATTTTGAGAGGAAAATATATTTCAGATTAGAAAATTTAGCATCAACAGTAAATATGGCACTGTTTACGTTAACACTTGACATACGTCATTAAACTGGAAAACTTTTACATAATTTACACCAGAGTACCGATTTCGTTATGTTTATTCGACTATGTGGTTACGGATGAATTTAAGAATTTGAACAGTGTCAAAAGAAAAAAAAATGTTTCGTTGAACTGACTGGATTTGTTTCTAGACTCCACAACACAAGGTATCAAAGATCCTAAAGTTAGCACAGCTTTTATCAGAGATTATACATAAGTATTCAAAGCGAATCCCCAGAACAATCATTACTTTCAATATGACATCTGTAAGAATGTTTAGTGTCTTTGTATGCATGTTTTTCAGTGGAAAGAGGTCAAGTAAAAAATGAAGACATAAGAGCTGCACAGTATTAACTGTCATCCATATCGGCACCATTTTCTGAGACTACCTTTTTTTCCTTTGTAAGTAACTCTAGAATATTTCTTCTAGCATTACAGGCACAACTTTATCCTCATTTCAGAAATTACCATTAATATTTTTAGGACTGTCTTATCATACACTCCTATGCCTGGATTGATTCGGCCAATTATCTCATGTAAACATAAAAATCAAATTCAAAACATCTTGTTTTCCAAATACTGATTAGGTTCAGCAAATGAATAATACATCACGGTAGAGTAAATAATCATTCCTGGGAAGAGAGACCTATAATTGTTCCAAACAAAAGGTAATTTCACCTTTTTAAATAGAAACGCTTTAAATAGCTATGATTGTCCCAAACAAAACTTAATTGCACCTTTCCTGTACAAACTATTTAAATTTAGCACATGTTTAAAGAAGTTAATTAAAAGTATAAATTTCTCACTGCTGTTTCAGTTTTCATCCGCAGAGCTCTCTAAGTGGAAATTTCCATTAAAAGTGTAAACAGTTTATGCGTATGGATCGTTCTGAATATGTAATAACATTTTATGAAAAATGCCACTAAAGAGACATCTTTAACAGTGAACTCATTAAAAATGGCTGCCCAAAAATAGCGAAGTGAGGCGAGCACAGAAATCAACTGTAACAATTCTAGCAAAGAAATAAATATAGCTTATATATGTTTTCACTTATTTCCACCAAAATGTCAACCTCAGTTTCTCTTATAGCTTCTCTCTTGATGACCACCTACTAGAAAAAAACGCTTACATTGCGGACGAGTATATTAACACTATTTCTTATTCATACATTTGTGCTTGACCGAATTGTAAGGTGTGCGTTTTCAGTTGTCTCACCGTAACACAAAATAGTATTGCTTACAACGTAAGCCAAGAAGTCTGAGTTTGAGCAAAAGATAACTGGCTTATAATCTACATACAGAGAATTAAAAAAAATATGTATAAAAATTGTAGATCTTCATAAACAAAGAAACACCTCGAGGACAACACTTAAAACAAAATCCTTGGAGCCGATTTCGAGAAAAACTACAAAAAAGTATGTTTTCGTAATGTAATACACTGTTAAAAGTAAAACAAATTAGTCGCCAATCTTTACGTCGAAGATATATAACCTTAATAGTATATTTTGTGTGTGTTTTTAACGAATGTTTTGTTTTGGCATAGAAACACTGACAGACATATACACAAATACAAAAAACAAAACAAACAAAAAAACAAACAAAAAATTCTGAGAATTTTATTCTTAGATTCTTGGAACCTCAAAAAGTATAATTTACGCCTAAATTGAAATTTCAGGGTCGAACACAGGTACTTCCTGTACCTATAGCACCTTTGGTACGGTTAGAGAAGGTAAAAACACAAAAATTAAAAAGACAAAATAACACATTGCTCTACAAATTAATCCATACTAAACTCTTGATATAAATGTATTGCTAAAAGATAATATAGGTATCGAAAACTTATTTTAAATTTCTATCCCGAATTTTTTTTATATTAAAAATACGTAGAAAATAGTCAAACTGAGAAACTCTCAATAAGGAGGGTACTGTCTTTTTTAAACTGCAGGGTCCAATGTAGCCACTACAAAGAGTTAATAAATCACAATTTAAAACATTCAACTCTATCTTATCCATTCAGGGATTGAATGACGTTAAATTATATGAACAAATCTTTATTTACAGACTGGTTTTGCGAAACGTGCTGTTTTACGAACTTAAACAATCCATTATACTTTCACAAGAATTTCCATGGAAACAGAATGAGTCTTTGCGAACAGAAATTAAAAGAAATTATATTTGAAAATTGAAGGTATTAAAATCTAAATTTGGATTAAATACATTACAGATACAAATCTAAATATGGATTAAGATATTTGAAAGGAAATGGAGAAAGGGATCTCAAGGGGGTGATCACAGATTTAACAATACCACGAGAAAAGGGTATGGCAAGACATAAACTGTGCATGAATGAACAACATAAGTCTAGTATATGCGAATGTTTTAAATGCGGCATTTAAACTCTTGAGAATTGGATTAATTATGAGAATCTGAGAAGCATCAAAAGTTGGTGTAAATGTTTCAGGGAATTGATACCCCCATCACTATTCTGTATGCAACTGTGATTTAGTGTAATCTTTACAATGGACTCCATATTTATGCAGGATACACAACCTTGGACCTTGGACAGTGACAACGATTAATGGAATGCTGGACAACAGACGTAGTGGGAACTACAAATGGACGGAAGAGGTGCGAACATAATGCCGGAGGAGACTGCCCAAGAAGGAAAATGTTTTGAAATGTACCGCATCATGATATTGTCGATTTGAGTGTTAAGTGTAAAACGTAATTCAAGAAATTTATAGGACTAAAGATCACAATATCTCAAAAGGTTTGTTGGAAAAGGTAGCGGAAGGAGGATATTTTCGATGTTACTGTATGTTTTGTTTCATGTTTGATGTGAAAATCACTGTAATGTTCATTGTTAAGTATAAAAACATCCATAGGACCGAAGACCAGATCTCAAAGTAGGTTCTTATAATTCAACTAACATTTAATGATTTCATATGACAGAAATTTGAATTTATTGTATAAATTACTTATGTATCTGATGTTCCATGAGAATACTAGTAATCAATTTTAGGGACTGTTTTGCCAAAATAATTGGTGCAAAGAAGTAAATATTTAAATTAATATAGTTAGTTAGTAAATTGTCACTGAACTGCCCCAGAGTACGATCGTTGCTCATTCGGGTATTGCAATTCATGTGTATTAAATAAGATTTAATCAAATAGAGAACTGGTCATTGGTGAATCGCTGCTTTGTTTAATACACAACGGCGATAACGGAGCCTAATGTCTGTTATTCCTTTACGATCAGATATTCACTGTAACCTATGTGAAATTTATAACACCGGGGACTACATTAATGTTGAAAGGAATAACAGAAAATCCTATCCTTCGCGTCCACGTTCGCAGGCTCTGGAAATGCAGTTGAGCATGTTGAACTCAACTGTAGCCAAGAAGGAAGGGAGAACTAATATTGTCTACAGTGAGTGATCTACGGCGAAAATTTGAAATTTGATAATATTATAGGAGAAAAATTCCTCCGGCACTGGGACTTGAACCCAGGACCTTTGGCTATTCGCGCCAATGCTCTACCAACTGAGCTAAGTCCCAGTGCCGGAGGAATTTTTCTCCTATAATATTCTCATGTAGTGTCCAACAGAGACAATAATCTGTGGCTCATGAAAGCTTATATATCTATTTGAAATTTGAGTTATTGTCACCTCTGTGCAGCACACATAGGGCTACTCCTGTAATTGTAAACATGATATAAATTGTTTGTGTTTCTTCCCTGTTTATTTTTGAAAGATAATTTTCATAAATTAAGGGAATCACGTTTCTCCTGTGAGAGAGTGGCTACGCCCACTTGGAAGCAATAATAACGTAATGGGGTTTAATTTCCCACTGTATAGTGGGAAACTATCCCCACGTGATGTTCATGGTTTGCGCGTTAATACAGATAGCCGCGTTTGATTGTAGACACTTCCCAGTTGATGCTATCAAGGTGGATGGTGAAGGAGAACTTGCTGTTAATAGCTGGGAAAAATCGATAATTGAGTAAAAATGAGTCTAAGTGGAAAAGAAATGGCTAAAGTGTGTAGAAATTTAGAATAAGAATAAAGTAGCGACAAAGCAAATAATATGATTGCGGCAAAGCAGCAAGATGTCGGGTGTAAACTGCAGTGAGTGAGCTGTGGCAGCCAAAGTGATGTGGTGTAACTACCATTTGTTAAAGGACACTGAGAAAGAAGACAATTTCAGCTAATTTTATAAGACAAGCAGACCTGCGCCTGAGGGGAATGAATCAGATTCTGAACTGGAGGGTAAGATTTCTAAATTAATGAAACACTAAAAGCCTTTTCGTAACCACCTCCGTAATGACAGCCATTTAGGAAAATTATTGGGGTATATACTGAGATAAAAGGGGCATGAAATTATGTAGAGAAGTAGCTGGAAGGAGTACCTAAATGTTCCAAAGAAAACAGTTTTGGTTTTCACTGTGGTTTTCATTTTATGTCCCATCGGAGGTTAAAAAAGATATATATATATATTTTTTTTCTCGCGGATTTTCACCAAAACGTCAATTCCAGTTTCTCTTATCGCTTGTAGTCCTACATTGATGACCTTCTACTAGAAAAAAACGCTTAGATTGTGGACTAGCATATAACAATATTTCTATTCATTTTTTGTGCTTGGCCGTATTGCAAGGTGAGGTTTTCATTTGTCTCAACCTCATACAAAGTTGTATTGCTCAAAGCATAAGACTTTGAAGCCTGAGTTTGACAAACAATAACTTGATTTTTTTTATGTTTGAATAAGAATTGTAGACCTCAAAATAAAATAAACACCTCGTGTACAACACATAAACAAAATCGATGGAGCCGTTCTCGAAAAGTAAACAAAAAATAAATTTTCTTAACGTAAAATATTACTAAAAGTAAGAGCAATTCGTAGCCTAAATTCTTGAAATAAATGTAGGCATATTGCTAAAAGACAAAAATAGCAATCGAAAAATTAGAGGTTTCTACACCAAATTTTTAAATAAAAATGCGTAGAAAACAGTTCAAATAAGAAATTTTCAATAAGAAATGTATATTTTTTAAAACTACAAGGGACAATGTAACTACTATGAAGGATTCACAAATCGAATCAAAATATTTCACCCTATCTGATCCATTCTGGAAGTGATTGACGCTAAATTCTATGAGCAAAGCTTTATTCGGAGGCTAGTTTTGCGAAACGTCCTGTTTTACAAGGTTAAACAATCCATTACACTTTCAGAAGAATTTCCACGGAAACAGAATGCGTCTTTGCGAATAAAAATTAACTACATTTCAAAATTCTAGATAGTTATAAATCTTAAAATCCAAATATGGATTAAATACATTAGATATACAAATAAAAATATGGAAAGAGATATTTGAAAGGAAATGGAGAAAGGGATCTTCAGAGGTGATCACAGATTTAACAATACCATGAGGAAAAGGTATAGCAAAATATAAACTGTGCGTGAATGAACAACATAAGTCTATTACAGTATATGCAAATGTTTTAAATGCAGCCTACAAACACCTAAGAATTGAATTATTTGTCACAATCTGAAGAGTTTCAACATTTCGAAATTTCATGTAATTGTATGAGGGAACTGAACCCCTGTCTGTATTCTGTATGCAAGTGTGATTTATTGTGGTATTTACAATGGCCTCCTAATTTATGCAGGTTACCCAAAAATTACGTATCTGGACCTTGACAACGATTAATGGGATGCTGGCCAAGAGACGCAGTGGGATTTCCAATTGGACGGAAGAAGTGCGATTACAACGCCGAAGGTGACTGCCTAAGAAGGAAAATGTTTGCTGGAGAAGACAGTGGAAGGAGGGTATATTCCATGTTACTGTATGTTCATTGTAATTTTTATTCTTAAGCATAAAAGTAATTAAAACATCCATAGGACCAAAGACCAGATCTCAAAGTAAATTCTTAAAATTAATCTGATATTTATGGACTGTTTTGCTCAATTGTTGCAAAGAATTAAATTTTTAAATCAATATAGTTCCATGTTAAATTATCACTGAACTGCACCAGAGCACGATCTTTGCTCATCCGGGTATTGCATTTCATGTGTAATAAATACAATAATTTCATTATAAAAAGAGCACTGGTCATTGGTGAATCGCTGCTTTGTTTAATACACAACGGCGATAACGGAGCCTAATGTCTGTTATTCCTTTACGACCTGAAATGAAATCTATATGAAATTTGTAACACCGGGTACTACATTAAAGTTTAAAGGAATAACAGAAAATCCTATCCTTCGCGTCCACGTTCGCAGGCTCTGGAAATGCAATTGAGCAAGTTGAACTCGACTGCAGCCAAGAAGGAAGGGTGCAATCATATTGTTAACAATCAGGAGAGGTTTAAAAAACTTGACATCTACAAGATTTTCAATTTTGAGATACTGGTGTATACTATGCTTTAGCACAAGCTGAATTCATTGGCGAAGTCGAAATTTAGCTGAAGTTAATATCTACTGACGTGAAAGGTGGATGAACTGGAGTTTCCATAAAACTTAACATCTACTGGCAACGGGTTTTTACAAAAGTAAACTTCTACCTAGGTACACATCAATTACTAAATTTTGATATTCTTTATTTAAATTTACATTGTAAGAACGTAATTCTTCGTGAGACTAGCAAATATTTGATTTCATGTCTAATCTCAGGATATTTTGGAAAAGCTTTCATTAATAATGACTGACATCCGTGTGCTCTAATATAAAAATATAAAATGAGACAGGTATTCGTGAAAACAACAGACACAGGGTGCAATACCGAAGCTCTTTAAGTCTAGAATAAATAATGCAAATACATCGATACAGCTGAAAAATATCCATTCAGAAATCACGTTAGTGAAAAAAAAGAGTTCTGACAAAGAAGTTACTGAAGTACTTCAATATGTCTTCAGAAGAAGATTTAACATTTTATAAAGAAGTGTGCCGAGATTGTCAGAGAAATGGTGAAGATAATGCTGCATGTGTGTGTTTCTTGATGAAGAAGCTTCACATTAGGTGATGATATTGTGTTTATCAGTGAAGTGTCGTGTCCTTATGAATTTATTATCGACACTATTCTTGGACAGAATCAATCAATGATACAAAAGAACAAATGCATATAAGTGCCTCCTATTTATCAGGCTACTTTCTTACTGCACAATATGCTTTAAATGTCAAAAGATAGTAAGGTATTTATGAAAAATCTTTATTAACAAGTTTAGATAATTACGCGGAAAGCACGTAAATGCTGACTTTTGTAAAATGTGTAATTTTCACAGTTAATTTAGAGACAGTATGTAGTATGAAAAATGTAAAATATTCGCAACTATTTTATTTATATCTTTTTCTACCAACTCATATTAGCTGCGAAAATAATGTGTAAATATATGAATTTAAAAAATATTTCTTCACTGAAAATTTATATTTCTCTGGTGTGAAGTTTTGTGAATTGCTAAAAGTCCTATTGTTGAAAGTACAAATCTGATTACGATTTTTTAAACTTATGGAACACTATTTGTATTTTTATCACAAGCATACATTTATGTCGTATCCATAGTAAATAGGGCTTTAGTAGGCGAATTGTCGTTAATATGCGAAGAAGTGCAAGTTTAATTGCCTAGAAGACAAATTAAAAATATGGGAAAGTGTTGATGCAGGATTTATTAAAAGTACCTTATTAAAAGGACCCTTAGTTCTATTAGATGATATTATCTTTGTTAATAGGCTACATATTGCTTGTGATGCTGTCAACATGGAAAGCTTTATTTTTACTTAAGGTTCATTTTAATTCAAGAGATAATGGTAAAATATGCTTGACATTTATTTAGACTTCCCACTGATGATGCTGTTATAGTAATAATTATTGCACAAAGTGAAAATATTACCAACCCCATTTAGTATAAATATTTGTAGTATCAAAAGAACATCTTTTAAAATAAGTAATGTTGTTTAGAACTCAGTTTCAACATAGTCTTAATTAATTATTTTAGTTCAAGAATTGATCTGAAAATTTAGAAAAAACATAATCTAACCTACTAACATTAGTAATAAAAACTGTTCCTATTTTTATGGTTATATTCATGTAAACCTAATTCTGTAACGAAATTAACTTTTAACATTGGAAGTTTATGTGGAACGAAATATTGCATATAACCTTTTGTTTTTAGTAACTTAAACTTGAGGAAACGTACAATCAGGCCCGGATTAATCACCCCCCCAAAAGCCCCTCAAAACTTTTCTCAAAACCTCAATTCTTGAAGCTAGACAGAAAAACAGAAAAATGGGAAGGTAAAAGTACCTGAAGTGAGTAAAATAATAGTCGAATAATAAAATAATATAATCTGCGCATTTTTTAATAACAACTCTTCCCTCTCAGTGCACCGGTGAGCCAGACTTGCTCAAACTTGATTGCCTCGTCAAAGAATAGTGGAACGAGTAGCAGGGTAGCAATAGTTGTTGCTTGGAACGTTGATTCAGATGGAAGTAAATGAGCTTGCCATTACAAAATAAACTTTGTCATCATGACACACCCAGCAGACAAAGTACAAACAGTTCAAATTTACCAATAGCGGAGAGTTTCTTGCATGTGAAGGATAGGTTAACTATGTGTTGTCATAGTGAATGGAAGCATACAAGAGGTTTGCAGTTATTTGAAATTTTTGGAGATCCGTTCGAACTGGACAATGGGTAGCCTAAGTTTGGCTGCAGAAAAACTCGTGTCAAATTATTCAGACGAACTTGATTCGTTTAAAGAACGAGGCGGCTCAATTGGTTGATTTAATAAATTAATATTGTATTAATCCCTTTAACATCGATTATTTTTATTCTGTTGAAACATTCAATCCCAACTTTTTTCCCCCTCCACCGTCCCCGGAGCCCTCGACCATAGCCATACTCCGGCCCAACAACTTTTCGGTGCATGCGTTCTACTGCTCTCTACTTAGCTCTTCCGTTTCCTATCGTGTGGGTAAGTGAGCTGAGCTGGCTGCTTGATTCAGCACTAATACAACTGTGTAAGTCTGTATTTGTGTCCGTTGTCTAATGGGGTAGTGTCTCCAATCCGGTATTCACCTGTCAGAGCGAGGAAAACCCCAGAAAACCCCACTCGGATCGGCCGTTGCGGGATGAATCCCAACTTTATTATCAAGAACACTCAGAAAGTGTAGTTTCCCTAGCACAGAAGTAACTCGAAGAGGGTACATACAATTAATGTTCACAAATTGCAGCGTTGAACTAACTGCCTTTTTAAGAATAAGAAGCTGTTAGAAAAACCGAAACCGATCGAGAAGGTGCACGAAACAAGCCCGCCTCTTACACCCGCCGCTCAGCATTGAAAGAAGTAGGCCTTTGTGAAAAAATATATATTTTTTACATGATGTGTGATTTTGAGTCACAAAAGACATGAAGTTCATTTTAATTGAATATTGGTGTGAAATATTGTTACAGAAACTTTCTCAATGACACTTAGTTTTGGCTGATTGTGTAATTTTTGCGTTTGCCCTATTAGAATGTGCAGTATAATCTATGAAACTAAAGTCATTTTATTTTCTTTACAATTCAGTACACTTATTGTATAATTTTATTGTTTTTTACAATGAAGAACTAAATCACATAATAAGGTCCTCCACATGAAGATCGCCCCGGGGTCCCCGCAAGAGTTTTTCCGGCCTAAAGCCTATATTGGACAAGGACAAATTTCTCACTTCAAATCCTGATATATTATAGAAATCGTATTGTTGTAGCGAGGGTGAATTCAGTTGTTCCATCCTCATGAAAATGTGTAGGCCTACTGTTAGTCATGCAAGACTAGCAAGAGTTCAGACTTAGAAAGTTTTAATATAAAATAAATACAGTACAGTTTAAGTGCCGGTAAACGTTCTAGCTCTTAATGTAAGCACTCGTATGCAAATTTAAACAAAATCTGTAAACCCGTTTCGAGGAAAACTACGAAAATATAAATTGTGCAGTGGTGCTAAAAGTAAGACTAAATTGGCACCAATCTTGTTGTTAATTCTCAAGAAATATCCAACTCTAATGGATAATGTCGTTTTTCTAAAATTTCTCATTCTGGAGCTATGCTGTTAGCAAGCAGACTAACACAACCACACAGAAACGTTTATGAACATTTTTATTTTAGAATCACATGGCCTCAAAACGTAAGCCGATATATAGATTTTAAGGGTCGAACTCTATACTTCTACCTGTAGTACATGGTACAGGTAGAGAAAGGAAAAATACAAAATTTCACAAAACAAAATAACATAATATCCTACATATTAAGATATCTTAAATTACAGTGGATGATTATAGAAATGAACTTATTTTAAAAGTAAAAATAGCCATAGAATATTTATCAAAGGTTTTTATACTAAAAATTAGTTACACATTAAAAACAATCAAACATTTATATCGTAAAAACTAACTGCCCAATCGGGTTAAAACGTAGGGCATTCATGGGATTAGTCAGTGAGGCACTTTCAAAGAGAAAGGTGAATTTTTCAATGATCTGGTGTCAACTGCCTCTCAACCTTATCGAAGGACCATGGGATCGACATAAAAATATTCCAGCCTACCTACACATTCTAGTTTTGGAGAAAATTACGGTAATTTCTGTCAGAAAGAAAGATTACTTAAAGGGAACTTCTGCGTTGTTAATCTAAACATTTTGTTTACAGGGTTTAACAATCCGTTATAATTACAAAACAATATCCATGGAAACGTAATGCAATCTTTCAAATAAAAATAAAAGTAAACAGTTATAATGAATTAAGTATTTTATACATATAATATGAGTTGAAATAACTCAAAATAGAGAGGAGAATGGAATCTTTATTACCACGAGGAAGAGGTACCGCATAATATACATTGTAGGCTACACAAACGTCTTAGACCTAGTAACTGTATTATTCAAAGATTTAAATGCAATCTATATAATCAAAGGATTTATTAACACAATTTTAAAAGTATCAGAATTTCATGTAAACTTTCGACCAAATTTATATATTTTCTTTATTCTGGATGCATGTAGCCTTTCTGTTATTTTAATGGTAATATTAAAATGTAATTTATATTTACAATGGTCTTCTGCAGGATTCAGAAAAATCATCTGGAACTTGATAACGATTAACGGGAAGGATGACAACAGACGCCGTGGAATCTACAATTGGACGGAAGAATCCGAACATTACGCAGGAGGTAGAATTCCACACATATAGGCTATTACCTGTAAAAATTAACTTAAAAGTTCATTTAAATTTGTTGAATTTTAAGTAAGAAAGCCTAAACAATCAAATGCAGCGCGGCAAATGAAGCTTCTGCTTGCATTTCACCTGTACAATAAAGATAAACCTCAAAGCCCTGGAGAAGTTAAGCGCAAGAGGCCAAAATAGTTAATACTGTAGCCTATCTATTAAACGCTAGCCTTTTCAGGATTCGAACCAAATGCTTCTAATTGGATTAATAAAATATGCTTTATGGTTGGCTGTATAATGTGAAACGGTTGTTATACATTGAACTATTTAAAAGGAATACGCTGGTGATGTTACTTTAACCCCTTTTCTCTTTCCTTGTCCATCCCAGACACCAATGCGTTGAATAATAATGATAAGCCTACGAAAGATGGTTTTACTTGCAACAAGAGGGTTTTTTGTATGTCTGTGTAAATTATCGATTTTTCAAGCAGATTAAACAGAAAATATTAATTAATTTAATTAGGAATAAATTAGGTTATTTTAGGTTTCAATGTCCCATTTAGGTGTTTTTAAGTAGGCTATTACAAAATTAATGTGTGTGAATCCTATGGACATGCCTCGAGAAAGTGTGAGAGTCTTCCTGGTATTGGTAGTAAGAGAAAAAGAAGGTAAAAACCTAAGAATCCGGTCCCTAATATAGGCGCGAAGATCCATTCTATAGGCAACGTCGCGCCCTCTCCTACCAGAACCTCTCGCCAGAGAAGTGGTAGTCTCTTGTCTGCCGCAGGATTAAAACTTGTTGACAAATAAAAATAAATTTTAAAAACCGCTGCTTTGGAATGTTTAAAATTAATTTGATTAGTGTTAATTGAATAATGGCAATCACATTGGTGATTTGAAGGATATTTTTAGGCTTTAAACAGTGGTTTTAGAAAAGGTTCAAAAAATTGACAACATAAAAAATAAACAAAATAGAATTATGAAATTCAAGAATTCAAGAATTATTGCCCTATTAAAATTTGAAAACGATTGCTCTAGCGGGTTTTTTACAATAAAAATTTAAACTTTACTTTTGGTCCGGACCTTTAAGAAAACCGGTACTTTTGACGGATTTTAATCCCCAACATTTTTTTTGCTTAACCGAAAATTGTTGCATTGTTATCAGATAAAATGGCTTTGAAATAGCTTCAGTTTAAACTTTATTTTAACGTAATCGGATGAGCCACTCTAAGATTTTAGACTTCAAACTCGAGTCTCTATGTTTTTTTCCCCGACAGGCCTTCTATTTTACGAGCTTAAACAATCCGTTATATTTTCACAAAAATTTCCACGGAAACAGAATGCTTATTTGGGAATAGAAATAACAAAAATCACATTTCAAAAATTTAAATAATTATAGACATTGTAAATATGTATTCAATACGTTACAGATACAAATATAAATATGGATTGAGATATTAGAAAGCAAATGGAGATTTGGATCTTAAGGGGAGACCACAGATTTAACAATATCATGAGGAAAAGGTATAGCAAAATACAATTTGTGCATGTATGAACATTGCAGGCCTAGTATATGCAAACATTTTAGATGCAGCCTTTAAACTCTTAAGAACTGAATTAATTATCACAATCTGAAAAGTACAAAATTTGATGTAAATGCTTCAGGGAATTGATACCTCCCCCCTCTGTATTCTGTATGCAAGTGTAATTTTTACAATGGACTCCTCTTTTCTGCAGGATACACAAAAATTACGTATATGGACCTTGACAACGATTAATGGAATACTGGCCAACAGACGCAGTGGGATCTACAATTGGACAGAAGAAGTGAGAATACAACGCCGGCGGTGCCTGTCTAAGAAGGAAAATGTTTGCTGGAGAAGACAACGGAAGAAGGAGGGTATTTTACTGTGTGTTCATTGAAATGTTGATAGTTAAGTATACGAGTAATTAAAACATCCATAGGACCAAAGACCAGATCTAAAAGAAATTTAACTAATATTTGCCAAATTGGTGCAAAGATTTAAACCTTTAATTCAATACAATTCGAACATCCCCAAATCACGGGATTTCCTCATTTGGATATAGTATATCATGTGTATCAAACACGATTTAATTAAAAATAACTGGTCTTTGGTGAATCGCTGCTTTGTTTAATACACATCAGCGATAACGGAGCCTAATGTTTGTTATTCCTTTGCGATTTCATATTCACTGTAATTTATGTGAAATTCATAATCATGTTAAAATTGAAAGGAATAACAGAAAATCCTGTCCTTCGCGTCCACGTTCGCAGGCTCTGGAAATGCAGTTGAAGAAACTTACTGAAGTCGACTGCAGCCAAGAAGGAAGGGTGAAATAATATTGTTAACAATGTAGTTTAAATAGCCTACTGACTCTTACTTTATATATACTGACTACTCACAGACAATGAACTTTCTCATGGACAGGTTAGTAAGTTACTTGGTTTCTTTAAATCATTCATTCCTCTTACATTATTATTTTAATATCTATTAGGAACTGAAGATGGCATAAAACTGGCTATGCAGAAGTACATCTTCTAATACTGCATTGTCTACGGAGCACCCTGGGTTTACTATGAACTTCTGTGGATTTCACAAACAAGACATTTCTAAGTTCCGTCACACACATAAGGAGCTTTTTTTTTTTTGTATGATGAAGTGTTATATCTAAACCAGTAACTGGTGCATAATATATTTCATTACATACACAGTGAACTTGTGTTAGATAGTTTTTATGACATACACTTATAAGCAAGTAATCGTACGTAATATGTTACTGTTGATAACTAACTAAACTAAACTCCGTAGCGCTACATCCCTGGAGAGATTTGGCCTACCACCCGACCGCTGCGTCATCTACCACAGGGAGATGGCATGTGGTCAGCATGCCGACACCCATGGCCTGTTATTGTTGACAGTCAATCGTAATTTTATGAAATATTTGTTACTTATTCCATGTGCGATCTTGCTTCAAATAGCCATTCTTTAAAAAAGTGAAGTACCCTGATTACATCAATGTATAGTGATTGCGTACATACCTTGTGAAATTGCTGATTGATTTTTTATATACATAACTATTGGTTTCGCAGCACTGCTGTATATTTTTATCAACAAATTTATATGTTTTAACGACCTTCAATAGATATTAAGTGAAAACTACACTACTGACAATTTTTATCATTGGTTTTTTAGTCTTACATATGAGCAGTACACATGTATGCCTGTTTTATACTGTTAAACTCAATAAATCCTTATGTATATTTTTTCAAATAATCCCAAGTAGTTGGGTCTTTTACTTTAAGTATAAAGATTGAGGGAATAAGGAGAATATGTATCAATTACTCATAATCTAAATGTATTATGGATATAAAAAGAACTGACGTTTCTGAAAGCAGAGAGGAGAATATTATATTGTAACAAGGGCTCGTCGGGGTTCAAAATCAGAACGCCAAGTTTATAATTGAAGGATGGAGGTTTCTTTATTTCCTACAACAATTGTCAATACAGCCAGAAAACTCCAGACTATTCGCCAGTTCACTGTCCTGTTCAGTGCTCACTCTCACTGTTCTCAGTCCTAATTACAGCACTGTTCCGTTCGCACACACACTGTGCGGACTCCCAGTCGAGATGATTCCACGTCGCGCCGGTCAACTCCACAGTCCTCGCTGCCGCTGTACAATTCACCCTCTGACGCTGACGCTCGCCGCTACTCACGGACTGCCTCTCGCTGACTCTGACTCTTCACGGGCTCTTCACTCTGACTCTTCACACTGACTGTCGCTGTTACTCTCATTTGTTGACTGACTCTCCGCTCGCTCGCGGCCATATATATAGGGCCGACGAATATTCCAGAGCCGGTCTCTCGAAGGTTCCGCCCGCGTGGAATCTGGAATGTGCGCTGCGCCGCGCGGGCACACCCATAGCGCGAGCTCCTCCCTACAGGCCTTCCCCCGCGAAGCGTAGTCCAATAGCCGTGCCGCTGTCACGCCCACTGGCGCTTGTCAGCCGCCCGTCCACTAGAAGGGCCGCGATGCTACCAGACCCCGTCGTTCTAGTTCTTTCTGGGCGGCTCCTTTCTGGACTTTGTGACATTGCCCCCTCCTTAAGGGCCTTCGTCCCGAAGTGCCCCATGGTATGCCGCCAGACGGTCCAGATGAACTACCAGCATCTTCCCTCTTGGCTGTCGTTGGATGCGGTAGACTACGTCGTTAATTCGTTTGATGACCCGATAGGGGCCATCCCAGGACTTCTGCAGCTTCGGCGACTACCCTCTAGTCCTGGTAGGGCGGTACAACCACACTTGGTCTCCCTCGTGAAACCCAGCTGAGTTGGTCAGCCTGTCGTACCTCGCCTTCATCCGGTCACTAGCCAACTGGAGATTCTCTCGGGCGAGTTGGTGGGTTTCCCTCAGCCTCTCGGTCAGGTTCCACACGTAGTCAGTAGCTGGCTGTTTCTCATCAGGTGGGGTGCCAAACAGTAGGTCGCACGGTAGACGGAGCTCTCTCCCGAAGATCATGTTGGCTGGTGTCATTCCGGTGGTGTCATGGATCGAGGATCTATATGCCAGGAGGAAGGGTGGCACCCGGACGTCCCAGTCTCGTTGGTGGCTTGAGACTACCTTCCGTAAGTGCTCCTCCAAGGTCTTGATATAGCGCTCCACCATTCCATCTGATTGCGGATGAAGGGGGGTCGTGCGGGTCTTGTGTACCCCCAGCCGTTGGAGCAACTCTTTCATGATATTAGACTCGAAGTTCCTCCCCTGGTCGCTGTGTAACTCCATCGCCACTCCATATCGACAGATCAGGTTCTCCACCAGTACCTTCGCCACTGTTGCCGCTTCCTGGTTCGGGATGGCGTAGACTTCTGGTCACTTGGTGAAATAATCCATGGCCAACAACAGGTACCGATTACCATCATCAGTGACAGGGAATGGGCCTGCCACGTCGATAGCGATTCTTTCAAATGGAGCCCCTACGTTGTACTGCTTCATGACCCCACGACTTCGAGTTCTAGGCCCTCTGCTGGCAGCGCAGGTGTTGCATTGTTGGCACCACCTCTCAACGTCACTGCGTTGGTGTAACCAGTAGAACCTTTTTCGTAGTTTGTCGAGGGTCCGGTTCACTCCTAAGTGACCACCTGTCGCTCCTGCGTGGACTTCTTCCAAGACCTCCTTGACTCTGGCTCTCGGAAGGACTAGTTGCTCCACAGACTTCTTCCCATCCGCAGACTCCCAGATTCTCTTCAGGACCCCGTTTCTGACCACTAGGGAGTCCCAGTGAGCCCAGTAGCTTTTGTAGATGGCGCTGCGACTGGCTGCTTCGTCCCACGTTGGCCTTGTGCCTGACATGACGTCCCGCAGTATCTGTCCCACATCCACGTCGTCCTGCTGTTGCGCACTTAGGACGTGATCTTCCCATTCGGGGGTTGGTTGTACGGTGATGGCTCTGACCGCTTTCTGCCCTTCCTTTTCTTCCACCCTGGTGCAATGCCTGCAGCTCTCCGGGCAGGGACGCCGTGAAAGGGCGTCGGCGTTGGAATGCCTCTTCCCCTGTCGGTGTTCCGATGTAAAGTTGTATTCCTGCAGCCTCTGGACCCACCGGGCGGTCTGGCCTTCCAGGTTCTGGAAACTCAGGAGCCAAGTCAGGGCTGAGTGGTCGGTCCTCAGATGGAACTCTTGGCCGTACAGGTATTTGTGGAAGTGTCTCAGTGCTTCCACGACGGCTAGCAGTTCTCGACGTGTCACACAGTAGTTCCGTTCGGGCTTCGATAAAGTCCTGCTGAAGTACGCTATCACCTTCTCCTGTCCATCTTTCTCCTGCGACAGGACTGCCCCAATCCCCACGTTGCTCGCGTCCGTGTCCACGATGAACTTTGCTCCAGGAATGGGGTACCCGAGGATGGGAGCCGTGCACAAGGCGTCCTTCAGCCTTCTGAATGCCTCTTCCGTCTCTTCGGACCACTCGAAGTTTCTCTTCTCCTCGGTAAGCTGGGTGAGTGGCTTGGCGATATTGGCGTAGCCGGCCACGAACCTTCGGTAGTACGTGCATAGGCCTAGGAATCTCCTCAGTTCATGTTTGTCTCTAGGCCGAGGCCATTCCCTGACAGCGTGGACCTTCTCAGGATCGGTGGCTACCCCATCAGTACTCACGATGTGTCCCAAGTAACAAACCTCCTTCTGGAATAGCCGGCACTTCTTAGGGTTGAGTTTGAGCCGTGCCTGTCGCAGTCGGGTGAACACCTTCCTCAGGTTTTCGAGTTCTTCCTCGAATGTCCTCCCGATGACTATGATGTCGTCGAGGTAGAGGAGGCAGGCGTCATAAGTCAGGCCTCTCATTACTGCTTCCATCAAGCGCTGAAACGTGGCCGGCGCGTTGCAGAGGCCAAAGGGCATAACTGTAAACTGCCACAGCCCTTGGCCTGCCGAAAATGCAGTCTTCTCCTTGTCTTCGGGGTGTAGGGCCACTTGCCAGTATCCTGACTTCAGGTCTAGGGTTGTGAACCACTGGGCGCCTGCCAAGGTGTCCAAGGTGTCGTCTATTCTGGGTAGAGGAAAACAGTCTTTCTTTGTGACGTCATTCAGCCGTCGGTAGTCCACGCAGAACCGGAGATCTCCGTTCTTCTTCTTCACCAGCACTACCGGCGATGACCAGGGACTCTCGGATTCCTCGATAATGCCCCGTGCCTTCATCTCCTCCAATCGGTCGTTTATCTCTTTCTCCTTGGCGAGCGGGACCCGTCGTGGGTGCTGTCGAATGGGTCGGGCGTCTCCGGTGTCGATGCGATGGAGTACTCTCTCTGTGCGGCCGTAGTCATCCTCGGATAGGCTGAATACGTCCTGGTATTCGCAGACTAAACTGCGGACCTTCGATCGCTCGCGGCCACTGAGATGCTCTCCTGCTTCCTTCACGAGGTCCAGCAGCGTCTTGTCCAAGGCTCCGGTTGTGGGTTCACGCTCTCCATGCTCATCCAAGATTTTTATTGAGCTGGCAGGTTCGCAGGTACCCAATACCGTCCCGTCCTGCATCTCCCTGTCTTGATTCGACACGTTAATCACTCTCACTGGCACCAGTCGACGAGAGGGAAGTAGGGCCCTCGCGATGTACAGTCCCTCCGATGGGGCGTCCCCCGGGTCCAGGAGCATGTTCTGTTCGGGCCTGCCATCTACCCGCGCCGTCACCACCATCTCGCTTCCGGCTGGGATCACCTGGTGCTCTGTCAGGACGAGCCTGCAGGCCCTCGCGTCGCTCCGGTTGTCACTGAGCGTTACTTCCTCCTGGCCAAACTTCAGTATGCGACGCCTGATGTCGACTGTCGCATCGAACTGTCGCAGGGCGTCCAAACCTAAGATGACGTCTTCGATAATGTTGGCCACGAACACCCACAGCTGGAGTGTCTCGTTCCCCAGCGTCAGCTCCAAGTAGACCTCTCTCAAGATGGGGAGCTCTTCGCCCGACGCTGTACTTAGGCTGTATGGTCTTAGTGGTGCTCACTCGGGTAAGCCTCGCGCCACGTCAGGTCTGGCGATAGTCAGCGACGCTCCAGTGTCCACCTGGATTCTGCAGGGACGTCCTCGTATCCAGCCTGTGGCGAACAGTCCGTCGTCACTCCGCCTACTCACTGTTTTCAAGATCAGGCGAGGGGATGAGGATGACGACGCCGGCATGCCCCTCTTCACGGCGGCCTCTAGTAGTTTTACTGCCGCTCCGATGATCCAAACCTGCAGTCCCACCTCAGATGTCCCGGTTTCCCGCAGTTCCAGCAGGTCACTTCACGACGTCGGTCTCGGTGGGGCGTTGCTGGGCGACGATCCTCCTTGGAATCCATGGAGACGCTCCTTATACTCCCCGATGCTGCCGCATTGGCCGTAGCTTTCGCGGCCTGCATCCTCAGCGCAGCTGCCAAGGCATCGTTGATGGTCCTGTGCTCCGAGAGCAGTAGGTGTTGTTTTAGCTCTCGGTCGCGGACCCCACAGATGAAAGTATTTGCCGCTTCTCCAGCAACAAATTCCCTTGGTAGGCCTACCAGGGCTTGATTGGCGAGTTGTTCTACCGCCATGGCGAACTCCTGGAGGGTCTCTTCTTCAGAGCCGTAGCAAGGTTGAGACGGAGGTAAATTTCTCCGTCTCCAAATTTCCTTCCTCTTTGGATGTGCAGCTCACTTGTCTTGTTTTGTGCTGCCATCTGCGCTACGCTTGGTGGTGTGCCGGTGGCTGTTCCGCCATTGCTTTAGTACCTGACGAGTTTTGATTGAGTGTGGAACGGTTTACCTGGATCTCCGGCTGACTAATCGTGAGTACCGATCTGTTCCTTTTGTCATGGTTAAAAGATTTCTAATTATCACTGTTAATACTCCACCATGCTAAGAACTAATTCAATTAGATTACGAAACGTGAAACCTGGAATTATTCCATTTCTGTAGTTGCTATGATATGCGTTGCCTTCAGGATTTTTGATGTGTTTGCCAAGGCATTCTACCTTTGATAAGTTTTGTCTGTAGCGAGCCATGCAAACAGTTCGATGTATTTCGGCATCCATTTTGTGCTCGTGACCTAAGTTACGCCATTGTCTTGCCATTTGATAAATTGAGACGTTATATATTTGGCTTCTACGCTTTCAAACCTTTTCTTCGTGTAAAGTTTTTTATATACTGGCCAATAGCACGAAGTATTTTTCTACTATTCATAATGTTGGTAGTTTCTGCATATTCTTCATGTTAGCGGAATATTGTAAGTTTTCCCCATGTGGCTGTTATTTTGGGGAGACCTTACTAAACTCATGAAAATTCCCCCATTGTAAGCTCATGTATCGCCGACTCAAAATAGTTGTAAAATTTTCTTGTAAAACATTTTCAATATAACTGAAGGTTATGAGGCCTTTCTAATTCTTTATATTACTGGCCATTATTAATTGCCCTTTGATAGGCCTACGTAAAATTGCTGTAATATTTTGTAAAACATTTTCAATATAACTGAAGGTTATGAGGCTTTTCTAATTCTTTATATTACTGGCCATTATTAATTGCCCTTGATAGGCCTACGTAAAATTGCTGTAATATTTTGTAAAACATTTTCAATATAACTGAAGGTTATGAAGCTTTTCTAATTTCTTATATTACTGGCCATTATTAATTGCCCTCTGATAGGCCTACTTAAGTTAGCTGTCATATTCTTTTGTAATACAGTCGTCATATGACTGAAGGTGTTCGAGGCATTTCTAATCGCTGATTCTACTGCCTATGATTAATTGCAGTTTGATAGGCCTACGTAAAATTGCTGTAATATTTTGTAAAACATTTTCAATATAACTGAAGGTTATGAGGCTTTTCTAATTCTTTATATTACTGGCCATTATTACTTGCCCTTTGATAGGCCTACGTAAAATTGCTGTAATATTTTGTAAAACATTTTCAATATAACTGAAGGTTATGAAGCTTTTCTAATTTCTTATATTACTGGCCATTATTAATTGCCCTCTGATAGGCCTACTTAAGTTAGCTGTCATATTCTTTTGTAATACAGTCGTCATATGACTGAAGGTGTTCGAGGCATTTCTAATCGCTGATTCTACTGCCTATGATTAATTGCAGTTTGATAGGCCTACGTAAAATTGCTGTAATATTTTGTAAAACATTTTCAATATAACTGAAGGTTATGAGGCTTTTCTAATTCTTTATATTACTGGCCATTATTACTTGCCCTTTGATAGGCCTACGTAAAATTGCTGTAATATTTTGTAAAACATTTTCAATATAACTGAAGGTTATGAAGCTTTTCTAATTTCTTATATTACTGGCCATTATTAATTGCCCTCTGATAGGCCTACTTAAGTTAGCTGTCATATTCTTTTGTAATACAGTCGCCATATGACTGAAAGTTTTGAGGCATTTCTAATCCCTGATTCTACTGCTGATGATTTATTACAGTTTGATAGGCCTACGTAAGGTAGCTGTGATATTTTCTTGTAAAACAGTTGTCATATTACTGAAGGTTTTATGAGGCTTTTCTAACCTCTTATATTACTGGCCATTATTAATTGCAATTTGATTGGCCTACTTAATATAGCTGTAATATTTTCTTGTAATACATCTTCAATATAACTGAAGGTTTTTCATGAGGCCTTCTAAGTTTGTATATTTCTGGCCATTATTAATTGTAGTTTGATAGGCCTATTTAAGATAGCTGTTATATTTTCTTGTAAAACATTTTCAATATAACTGAAGTTTTTTATGAGCCTTTTCTAATTTTTTATATTACTGGCCATTATTAATTGCCCTTTGTTAGGCCTACTTAAATTAGCTGTCATATTCTTTGGTAATACAGTCGTCATATGACTGAAAGTTTTTGAGGCATTTCTAATCCCTGATTCTACGGCCTATGATTAATTGCAGTTTGATAGGCCTACTTAAAATAGCGGTTATATTTTCTTGTAAAACATTTTCAATATAACTGAAGTTTTTTTTATGAGCCTTTTCTAATTCCTTATATTACTGGCCATTATTAATTACCCTTTGATAGGCCTACTTAAATTAGCTGTCATATTCTTTTGTAATACAGTCGTCATATGACTGAAAGTTTTTGAGGCATTTCTAATCCCTGATTCTACTGCCTATGATTAATTCCAGTGTGATAGGCCTACTTAAAGTACCTGTAATATTTTCTTGTAAAACAGTTGTCATACGACTGAAAGTTTTATGAGGGTTTCCTAATTTCTTATATTACTGGCCATTATTAATTGCAATTTGATTGGCCTACTTAATTTAGCTGTAATATTTTCTTGTAAAACATTTTCCATATAACTGAAGGTTTTGATGAGGCTTATATTACTGGCCATTATTAATTCCTGTTTGATAGGCCTACTTAAATTAGTTGTGATATTTGGTGTTAAACATTTTCAGATGACTGAAGGTTTTCATGGAGTATTACCTCCCAATTTTCTATACTAGTGTCCCAGTTTAGTGTCGTACCCTTTCTAGTCAATAATTTTTATATTGTATTGTTTGGGGTTGAGTTCACTGGTATTATTCGTAACTCTAACATTCTTAACTTATTCTGAGATTTGTATATAAATTCTACATAGGGTGTGTTGTACCTTTTTATATTATTATTGAATTTGTTGTCGCTTGAAGTTGTCCCTCAACTTATATTTATTGAAAGTCTGGGATTAAATTGTTAAATTTTCTCTATATTCAATTTGTTTGTGGGCGTTCATGTTATTCACCTACCTCCTCCCTGCGTGCTTGGTTTCGTTGATATTTACTGGTTTCGATCTCCTCTGGCGTTCCCAGTCACCTTCCTGTTCCCTTCTCCTGTTTGCAGTACTTATCAATCAATATAGATATTCAACTAAGCTAACCTGGAGTTTGCTCTTGAGTCCTGCTCTGTTCTTATATTTGCATTGTTAAACAAAGGCGCAGGATCAAACCTAACCTTACCCCTTAACTATTTTAAACCTGGCCGCAAGGTCCTTCTGCGCCCTTGGCGAGTTTGACAAATCTGCGCCCTCCAAATGAACATTTTTTTTTAATTTCTGTAAAACTGATTTTCTTAAATTCGCTTGCAGAAGGTTTTTTTTTGTCCCATTTCTTTTAAAAACCACTGCCTAATAGATCAAAGCTAATAATGTAGACTAAGCTATGATGGTCATGGTAGCTTTAGTTGGCACATTTTTTTACTGAAATCATTCTTACCTTTACAACAGAATCAACGCCAACATCAACAAGAGACGAAACAACACAAACATTAATATTGTTTCACTGTTTAATTTAAAAATCGCTTAGTTAAAAAATACAATAATAATCAGAGCCCAGATTCTAATGACATGTCATCTTTTTTATTGATGCTGCATAGACATTGCCAATTTGTAGATAAATCATAATCATGGCCTCTAGATTATAGAAATGCATTTTTATTCGGTCATTTTTTGACATTGTATGCAATTTTATATTTTTAGGACATTTATTTCGTCCCCAGCGGTGCTGTTTTTTAAGTGTTTGTTTAATGCAAGAAGGACACACTCTATGTTGAAGTGTTGTCATGTCTCAGTCGGAAACGAGAATCAAAGGAACGCCAAAATGTTGTATTGCATTACTGTTGTTACTAGATTGACTTGGCACCAGAGTGTGCTACCTGCTTGTATTTGAGAGTGCAAACTACTGTTTACCCTCAATAAACAATATAATCCGGCAGACCGCAAAAGGAAATGCCGAAGTTAGACTCGCCAGTGCCTCAGTGCCAGTATACATTTCCGTAAGGAAAGAATATTCACAGCAAAAATCAAAGTTTTTTAGACCTACAACATCCTCTATGAATTTAAGGTTTTAACAATTATGTACAAATTATTCTATAATTTTGTGTGTACAATAATAATTTTTTATAAATAAAATATCAGTTTTTAGGTCATTCTTTATAATTATTAAGTCATTTTATTTAAATTTTGGGGTCATTTTATAGGTCATTTTTCAAACAATCTTAGGTCATCAGAATCCGTCCCTAATAATAATACAGTACAATATAATTAAAAATAATAGCAGCGACTATAATATCAGCGCCGGCCTTAGAAGGGAACTTGATCAAAACAAACAGCATGTGTACTGCCAGCTGGCAGAGCGTGCATCGGCCGCGGATCACAACACATATTATTCAATGTAAAGTTACAGAAATTAATTTTAATGTACATTAATACATTGTGTGATTAAAAAAACTAAACATTTTTAAAATAAGAAATTTTAGTTCACACTTAATTTATAATAAAATAGTAATAACAAAAGGAATTGAGATCTGCGCATTCGGCTTTTTCTGTTGTAATAATTAGGGACCGGATTCTTAGGTTTTTACCTATTTTTTCCCTTACTTCCAAAACAAAAAGCGCTCATACACTTTTTCGAATCATGTCCATAGGATTCACCCACATTAATTCTGTAGCACCTAAAAATACCTAAATGGGGTGTAAAAACCTATATACCTAAACGGGATATAAAACCTAAAATATCTAATTTAGGCTATTTTTTTGTCTTTTTTGTTTGTCGGTTGAGAAATCGGTATTTTGCGGAGAGACAATAATTTTTGTAGAGTTTAAATTAATACCACCAGCGTTTCGTTCAACCCATTCTCGTCTAGGATGGACATTATCAAAACAGGAAGTGTAAGAGTACCGGCGTATTCCTTTTAAAATATTCGTACGAACAACCATTGTTGCCGTGTATGAACAAGGATATAGATTCCTGTGTTTCAAAGCGCTTTTTTGCCTTTAGTACTCCCCTGTTATTCATACTGTGAGTTTTAAGAAGACGTGTTAATGATGTCGAAACAAATGAAATCGAGTTTATTACGGCAGTGGATTGGCGACAATCTGAATTTCACTACAGATGGCAAAGTAATATTTTGTCAAGCCTGCCAGAAACACGTATTATTTACCTTTCTAGATAAGGGGGAAGTTTTCATCCTTAGTTGATCTGTTGTGCGGTTAGCATGCGTAAAAACCAAAGAAAGGAGAATAATCAGTTTCACATTATACACATCCAACCATAAAGTATTTTACTCACTAAATTAGAAGCATCGGATTCGAATCTTGAGAAGGGTAGTGTCTAGATACAGTATTAACTACTTTAATGTGTGACAATCTTATTTTCACTGCTTCTTTTGATTGTTTATGCTTTCTTTCTTCAATTGTATACTATTGTCCTAAAGCAAGTTTACACATATTTAAGTCAATTTTGTTAAGTTAGACATTACAAGTATTATGTATTGAATCCTTTATAGCACATTCAAATTTATTAAACCAATTATTCTACCCGAAAATGATATTTTGGACAAAAAACCTAAAAAAAACTATTTCACCTAATGGAAAACCTAAAACAGTGTTTTTAAAAACCTAAAAATCCGGTCCCTAGTAATAATATAGTTGGTCAGTCATTTTTGCATGTAGCATGTAACAGTATGAGCGATACCATTGTTGATCGCTTTGTAATCAATCCTGCCGACAGTAGTAGCACTGAGGACGACAATCAGCTGGAAAGGGATTGAGTTGAACCACTTTCATCACAATAATAACGTACATATTAATTTTCATTGTCGTTATATCTTTCCATACTGTTCATGATTTATGTTTTACTCTGTCAATATGAATCGTGTTAATTAAAGGACGTTGCATGACTGCTTTTTGCTTGTAGACAATCGGCATAATACTATAGGTACAGATAGTTCACGTGCATTCATTTTTAATAACCTGAAAGATTTCTTCCACTAACGTGGAATTTATATTGCTTGATAAATTGCACCATCCTAAAAAAAGCGGGATTTTTCATGGTTAATTTTGCGCCCTTCGTACCTGCGCCCTTGGCGGTCGCCCACCTAGCCACCGCCTAGCTACGGCCCTGCTCTTCTTGTCCCTGTACCCTCGTCCTCAGCTGTGCCCGGTAGGCCCCAGCCAGCTGGTGGTCCCCGTACCGGCCTTCCAAGGCGTCAAAGATGTCGTGCGCCGTCGCTTCCGTCGGAACGCTGCGCAGAATCTCCGCGGCCTGCCCCCGTAGCGCCGCGATTAACTGCGTGGTAGTCTCCCTCGGCGTCCATCTGTTGTGTTCGGCCGTAGCTTCAAACTGGCGCCTGAAGACAACCCAAGATGTCGTCCCGTCGAATTTTGGGGCCTTCATTGATGACCTCTGAGTGTCGTAAACGGTTCGGGGCTGATCTTCTTGCCCCATTCTTCCTCCAAGTGCCTGCTGTACTTCTAGTTTAATTAGGGCGTGGCACTCCTTGGTCTGGGTCTCTAGTGCGCTTTTCACTGCCGCTAGCTCGCCGTCGAGTTCATTTAGCCTTTCTTTAACCGGTGTCACTTCCTGCTCCAGTTCTTTCTTAAAGCTTAACTGCAGGTTCCGCATTTCACTTTTCATTTCTCTCGTTTCGGTGTAATGTTGGTCCATTTTTCGTTCAGTCGGTCGTTCTGCTGCCTTAGCTCGGTGTTCTGCTGATCCATTTTTTCGTTCAGTCGGTCGTTCCGCTGCCTTAACTCGGTGTTCTGCTGGTCCATTTTTTCTGTCAGTCGGTCGTTCAGCTGGTCCATTTTCTCTGTCATCTGCTGAAGAAATGATTTGAACATGTCCTCCATCTTGTCTTCCTTCAATTATATCCCACTTCTGACACCAGTGTAACAAGGGCTCGTCGGGGTTCAAAATCAGAACGCCAAGTTTATAATTGAAGGATGGAGGTTTCTTTATTTCCTACAACAATTGTCAATACAGCCAGAAAACTCCAGACTATTCGCCAGTTCACTGTCCTGTTCAGTGCTCACTCTCACTGTTCTCAGTCCTAATTACAGCACTGTTCCGTTCGCACACACACTGTGCGGACTCCCAGTCGAGATGATTCCACGTCGCGCCGGTCAACTCCACAGTCCTCGCTGCCGCTGTACAATTCACCCTCTGACGCTGACGCTCGCCGCTACTCACGGACTGCCTCTCGCTGACTCTGACTCTTCACGGGCTCTTCACTCTGACTCTTCACACTGACTGTCGCTGTTACTCTCATTTGTTGACTGACTCTCCGCTCGCTCGCGGCCCTATATATAGGGCCGACGAATATTCCAGAGCCGGTCTCTCGAAGGTTCCGCCCGCGTGGAATCTGGAATGTGCGCTGCGCCGCGCGGGCACACCCATAGCGCGAGCTCCTCCCTACAGGCCTTCCCCCCGCGAAGCGTAGTCCAATAGCCGTGCCGCTGTCACGCCCACTGGCGCTTGTCAGCCGCCCGTCCACTAGAAGGGCCGCGATGCTTCCAGACCCCGTCGTTCTAGTTCTTTCTGGGCGGCTCCTTTCTGGGCTTTGTGACAATATTTACGCTGGTTGCAGGAATTAAATAACACAATGAGGAAAAGGTAACGCATAATAGGAGCTGTACATGAATAAAATCAGGTAAACTGATGTAACAAAGTGCCAGTGTGTCTTTGTTTAATCAGTTACGATTGCAATTATGATATGCAGAATAAAAAAAAAGCCAAATTGGCCGGTTTTGGAATTTGAACCATGGAACTCCAGAATGTGAGGCCAAGATGTTACCATCTCAGCCACCTAGGTCAGTGTAACGGTCTAGTTGGATAAGCGCATGTAAAGCAATAGTGTTATTTGTCATAGCTAACTGTATTTTAAGTGCCAAAGCCTTATAAGATCACAGTAAAACAACTGACTATGTTGTCATGATAACTGATTTGCATTTCATAAATTCTTTCGAATACGTAAATTACCGTAAAATAGACATTAAATTGAGCACTACTCCGAAACAGATCAACCGATTTTATCCAATATCAACAGACGTCTTCCCATGGACATTATAAATGTGTATACCAAGTTTCATAAAAATCCGATAAAGCGTATTTGAGTTACCGCGTCTTTAAAATATACTAAATTGGGTTTTACTCCGGTACCGGTTTACCGATTTGGTCCAATATCAGTAGATGTCTTTCCATGTACATTATAAATGGGTATACAAAGTTTCATGAAAATCCAATAAAGCATATTTGAGTTATCGCGACTTCTTATATATTAACATAAAAGGCACTAAATTGGGCATTATTCCGGTACTGGCCAGCCGATTTAGTCGAATATCAATAGACGTCTTTCCATGGACATTATAAATGCGTATACAAAGTTTCATAAAAATCCGATAAAGCGTATTTGAGTTATTGCTCCTTTAAAATAGACACTAAAATGGGTTTTACTCCGGTACCGGTCAACAGATTAGGTTCAAATGCAATAGGGTACTTCTCATGGACGTCATAAATATTAGAAAGGCGCTAAATTGGGCATTACTCCGGCACTGGTGAACCGATTTGGTTCAATACCAATAGGGTTCTTCCCATGGACATTATAAATGTGTTTTCCAAGTTTCATGAAAATCCGAAAAAGCGTATTTGAGTTATGGCGCGTACAGACACACGGACGGACAGACGGACGGACGGACAGGAGGACAGACATTTTTCGTCCCCACACACAATCTCATAAAGTACCATACTGGCACTTAAAAAAGGAACGCTAACGAGTAGGGTTAAGCGAATATTATACTCGTATATCTGCCAGTATAGGTCCTACTCGACTAAGGTGTAGGCCTACCACTGTCTGTAATACAGTATTTCTTTCTAGATTTTACTTTTCCCTTGCCCAAAATTACTAATTTCAATTGAAGATCGCATGTTCAGTCGTTATCTTATAACCTATTATACTTATTTGATGTAAGGTCAAATAACATCCTAAGTTACTTTAAACTTAGTGATACCGAAGAAAATATTGTATGATATAGGTTCCTAAACTAATTTTTTGGAACTCGTGAAAATCCGCACTCATTCCAAAAAATAACGTTTTAGAAACCTGTATAATAAATAACTGTTAAAACACTTTCATATTAACATTGCTAACGAGTTATAACTTATAAAAAAATTAATCAGGAAGGCTTTAAACAAATTTAAAGATAAAGCATACAATGCACATCATTTATTTTCCGATGCTGGAAATTCTTAGAATATTAAATTACTTCGGCGAATATTAATGAAAAAAGAATCGAGCTGTATCCGCATTGCAACCCAAACAACCTGACAAGGTCTTCACGAAACAAGTGGAGTTGCGAGATTTGTGTCGGCCACAGCGAAGTAATAATTCTGTGAACCCCCACTGCACTGCGTGAAAGCTGCCAAAATGCTTTTATATAAAAACCCGCATTTCCTCCACGTCCTACTACATTGTGTAGACAAAGAGTCGCAGACAATACACGCTAAAATTATGTGCTTCCTCTGTACTTTAAAGAAATTCTAGACTCTTGAGTCCTTTAAAAAGATAGGTTTAATACTCACTGAAAGTTGTTTTAAGCAAAAGCCGATTACACACATGCAGGGGGCACTCATACACATAAACACGCGCATTGGAAACTTATGTCAAAATTCACCCCGAGAAAGTTTGGCAGAAGACTTGTATATCTTATTCTTTTATCATATCCTAATCTTGCACAATTAGTCCAGTCATTTGGTAGTTTTACCTGGAAAGTTTTCCGGGAGTTTTGAAAATAAGTGATTTTATAGATTTCGACGTGCCCTTTTCGAATTTTCACTTTGCTACCTCGTATCTATGCCGCTCGCGCCGCCATATTGAAAAAATGGCGCCCAAAAACAGTTTTTTTCACAATATCTCCTTTCCGACTCATTTTACGATGAAAATAGTTATGTAATAAATTAAACTAGAGAAAATTTCCTATAATTTATGTAGTAACGATTTTTTTGTAAAATGAATATTTTCAGCGTACGAGCGCCGCGAAGTCTACTCCGACACGCGTTTTGACCAAAGCCACGGAAGATGCGGATACGCAATTACCTGCATCATTTTGCGGTAAAGCATTTAATGAGAGATTTTAACTAAATAAGGTCTCCTGATTTCAAAAATGACATTATTTTTGTTGTTTCACATCTAGTTTTAGTGTTTGCTGTTATGGCGGACGCAATTTTAATGTCTGTGTTGACTTTTTGGGGGGCTTATAGTAGCTAAACGGTAAGTCGTATTAAAAAATCCTATTGCAGAAGCAGTAACGGATTTTTAGAGATCTACAAGTTTGGTCTTGTGACTTTTTGACGTATCTTCATCGGTTATCCCTTAGATTGAGTTAGACTTTTTTTATTTTAAATAAATTCTGTATATTTTTCTCACATTATGTAATATTGGCACTCATGGTTTGAAAGATAGAATCATACAATTTGGTAGGAATGTGGGCACATACAACAGTCATAAGCGTGCTAAATTTGGTTTTTCTAGCTGCCCCATAAGTATAGAAAAACTTGCTGGATAGCCGTGACATCATTCACATCTACAACAGTCTAATCTTCCACTTATTAACATTGATGTTTATTCACTTCCAGATGAGCTAGAAACTTGAAATTTGGCAAACTTATAGATTTTAGATTTATTAAAATACATGTTCAAAACCGTTCAGCTCGATCAATGTAATAAGATAAATAAGATACCATTTGCTCAACTATAATATATTTTATAGATTTTAGCTTATAACCAATGTAAAAATTCCCAAAAGTTCAAATCTTTAATATTTCCCCCTCCAAACAAACTTCGATGTTTTTGTCACTGAGCATTTTTACGGCATCAGATGATTTGGCAAAAATAAATATATTTGGCCGTCTTGAACTGTTTGAAAATATTATTTGATTTTTCCCCGAAAAATATTATCAAAATTATCCTAATTTTTAAGTACTTTTTATCCTGTAAGCTAGTCTAAGCAATAACTTATATCTCTCGTTGTGAAGTACCTATTGCAAGAAAACATGACGTGTTAAGTAGAAACGGTCAACGGATTAATGTTCAGTGACCCAAAATTGGCTAAGATCACCTATCACACCACTTACCGCAAAGGAAAAAGTTTCAAAATCCAGCATCAAAGCAGCATACAGTTATTTTATCATACAAAATGTCAAAATAATATTTTTCACAAATGCCAATTAACCAGATGTAATAGAGTAAAACGAAATGCATTTTCGAATTCAGCACAGCGAATTTAATCAAACACACCTATTTTCGTTTTTACCGCAGAAATTTTCGTCCTTTTTCTAGGCTGATATAATCAATACGGCAATCAGCATTTCATCTACATTTGATTCCGTAATAGTTGTCGGCGAAGATGTAGATCTTCTTATTCTTTTGACGGCTCTATCTACGCGTTCAAACATAGCCTTTATAATCTCAAACCACGAATAGGAAAAATTTCGCAACGAATATATTCAACTCCATATCACTGCTGAACCTGATGATAGGTTTGGAACGAATGTTGTCGTGCTATTGCTTCTGTTGGTGGCAGCGATGCAATAAGTTATTAAAATTTTTTCATATGCTGATTTTGTGAATCACGTATATCTATAGTTGTTTAACGACACACTTTTCACGGCACTGTAACCATACAATGCAAGGAGGAAGCTTCAGCAATGATCTTCCGATTAGCATTTTGGTTTTTGAATACCTGGACAAGCTCGTTTAATTCTGTTTTTTTAAATACATTAGCACATTTTATTTTTCTTGGTTTAAAGAGTGCTGATGTTGTATCACAGCCACTGAAGGCGTGCAGAAATAATATTATGTTATCTGCGATACTTTTTGTTGAATATATTCGTTGCGAAATTTTCCCTTTTCCTGGTTTGAGAATATATATATGTGTGTGTGTGTGTGTGCGTGCGTGTGTGTGGATAGAGCCGTCAAAAGAATAAGACAACTATTACGGAATAATGTAGATGAAGTGTTGATTGCCATATTGATTATTATTAGCGTATCCGCATCTTCCGTGGCTTTGGCCATAACGCGTGTCGGAGTAGACTTTGCGGCGCTCGTACGCTGAAACTATCCATTTAAAAAAAAAAACATTGTTACGACATAAATTATAGGAAATTTTCTCTAGTTTAATTTATTACATAAGTATTTTCATCGTAAAATGAGTCGTAAAGGAGATATTGTGAAAAAACTGTTTTTGCGCGCCATTTTTTCAATATGGCGGCGCGAGCGGCAAAGATACGAGGTAGCAAAGTAAAAATTCGAAAAGAGCACGTCGAAATCTATAAAATCACCAATTTTCAAAACTCCCGGAAAACTTTCCAGGTAACCCCCGTTTTGAGCACCAAATGACTGGACTAAATCATGTACCCTACACTTAAAGGGGAAAAGGTGGTCTGCGCCACTTCTACCTTTTCCCCCAACCTACACGATGTAAACTGCGTCACCGACATATGTAAATTGCACCATCGACACATCAAACTGCGCCACCGACATATGTAAACTGCGCCACCGACATTTAAATGTCGTCACTGTCATACTAACGCACTAACATTTTCATTTACTGTTACTTTTTTTTAACACAGCACCATCTGCACGAACCATCTTTACTTTCAAGTTTCAGTCGGAATTTGTAGCCATCAACGATGATGATAAGTTTTCCGTTTTGACTAACCATTTCAGAACTCATGACGTCCATGACTGCGACCACTAAAAGATAATGTACACAATGACTCTGAGACTGTAAACACAAGTGAATGACTCGTCAGTGTGATTATGTTTTGATGTGCTTCGCTAGAGAAAAGTTGTTACCAACCTAAAGATAGAGCAGATAAAGCACTCGATACCAACATACATAGAACGGTACCAACCTACAGACAAATACCCTCCCATCACCTCATGTGCAAAAAATTGTTACTGAATAGAAACGAAGATCCACATATTAGGTCTAACTTTTGTCTGCCTATAATACTGCAGCAACCTACATATCTCCTTGGCGCAGTTTACATATATGTGTGCCGCAGTTTACATATCTCATTTTTATTCTATTTCAATTTCGGTGTCAACCGTGGCGCAGATTACATACACCCACTTACAGAGTTACAAACGTCTGGACTACAATTTGACTTATAATCTTAGGCCCTACTGTCCCAGTAGGCTGAAGTAGACTTCTCACTAAATCTAATCCGGCAGATAGATCGGGGTTGTGCCGGATTAGTGAAAACTGGAAGATCTTAATAAAACCACTTGACATTCATAAAAGTTCTGTTTTATTACAAATAATACTATGTAAAAAAGGCAACAAAATTAAGTTTGATGTAATAACAAAGAATTAAAATCAAGTACTTCCCAGCGGTCTTTTAAAATTTGTTGAAACAAGATTTTATACGGTTACGGTATATTAGTACAGTAAAAAGAAACAGGCCTGTCTAAAAACAACGCCAGACTACTGGAGGATCGGATTAGCGAAGTGCCGGACTACAGACAGTCTACCTTTTCTGAGAAAATAAAGAACACACTGAAAGAGTTCTAATATTGTATTGTTCAACCGCATGTCTTGTCTCGTGGTTAGCGTTGCTGGCAACGGGTCCGCAGGCCCGTGTTCGATCCCCGGTACCACCTCGGATTTTTCTGAGGAAGGGAGGTCTGCAAAGGGGTGCACTCAGCCTCGTGATTCAAACTGAGGAATTACATGATAGAGAATTAGCGACTCCGGTCAAAGAAACTATTATTTACGACAATGGGTGTCCGCATGCCGATCACGTGCCCCCAATCCTGCCATCTGCCTATGGTAGATGACGCAGCGGTCGGATGGTAGGCCTAGTATTACAAGGGATGTTGAGCCACGGATATAATTAGTTATTACATTGTGCGGTAAGGTGTCCAGCTTTTTTCTCAAAATTTGGTCACCCTGCAATGTAATGTGTCTATTATTTACAAATGGGAGACATTCCGGCCAGGGCCGTATTTCTAAATAGGCTAAGTAGGCTGCAGCCTAGAGCGGCGAATTTTCAGGGGCGGCAGTTTTGCAATTTATTCAAAAGTTAAAATGAAGTATTTCAGACGTTAATAATATTTTCCGTATGAATTTGAGATTACAGGTTACTTAAAAATATGTTTTAGTACTTCTACATAGCCTACTTTTAAAAATTATAACATAATACAAATTCACAGCACGTAATGGTACTTTTCAACAAATAAACCAGTAACTAACTACATTTTGTGTAATTTCATTTCCCCGTGTAGGGCGACTTAATTAAAAATGAACACAGTAGCCTACTTCAATTACGCAAAATATGGTCATTAGCATTAAAATATAAAAATATGTTTGAAATAGTAATCACTGATCTCCAAGAACAAGTTAATTAATTTCGAGAACCATTTCATTTTTTAACGAATCTTAAAAGAAGTAAGTAAAAAAAAAAAAGTAGATAACTAATTTGATTATGTAATTTATTATGTAAACCCTTAAAATTTTAGTTTTTTCTAAACTAAATGAACTTTATGTTTAAAAATGATGAAAGCAACCAAAAGCCTTTTGTTGTATAAAACAAATGTATTAAGTAAATCTGAGCTATAGAGGGGGCGGCAAATAGACTTTAGCCTACAGGCGGCATACTCTTAAATCCGGCCCTGATTCCGGCACTAAGATTTGCAGGAGAAGCAATAACCGATCAAAGTAAGTCAGAAAAACCTAAGTACGCATTATCTAAATTCTATACCAGTAGCTCTGTGAACAGCAGACCTTGCATATTTTATATATGTATATATAATTCAAGGTATATATATATATATATATATACACATGTATATATATGTATATATACACATACGTAAACATATATGTATGTGCACTGGATATATAATATATATATATACATATACATATACATATTCATATACATAATATACATAATATCTGGTCATAATCTTGAAACGGAATCAAAACAAACAAAAAAAGTCTTACACATATGCCAATTTTAATTACTTCAAGGAATATACATGCAAAATTGGAACAAAATCGAACAACACGTTTCGCCGAAACTACGTAACAAAGAATCTTATAGACAAAATGGAAGTAGTCATCCATTTTTATAGCATGAACCGTCTGACCAGAATCGTTGAAAGAAGCTAACAATACATGAAATGGAACAAGTAGGCTAATACAGCCACTATCTTTAAACGGAATAAAAAACAAAACAAGAAACCATAAACATTCGTTGTTTTTATTTACTTCAACGAATATTGGTGCTTACACTAAGAATTAAAACTTTTGAAATATTTTTCGTAAAAATTCTCGTTTGTACCAATCTTGTTGGCATGAGGATTATTTATAAATGCAATTGTTGTAAATTTCATTATATTTTTTTTTCAAATTTAATATAAATTTAATTTTATATATATATAGGCCTATATATATTACATATACAACCCCAAAGAGCAAAGCTCATGCGAGGGGTGACATACATACATTGGTTCAAAGGAAAAAATTATATTAGGCCTACATACTACAATTATCTTAAGGCTATAACAAATTCACTAGTGACAAAAATACTACAAACCACAAAAAACTTGAAATATACAAATCAATTTTGAAATATGCATGATTTGTACGACTTCACAGAAATATATTATAACTATCCTACTGACTAAAGTATACATCTAAAAAATATGATAATGCTTTTGGTTTAAAATTTCTAATGGAACTGGGCACACTTTCACGTAACATGTTATACAAATTTATAGCATGAGGTGATATTCCATTTAGGCCATACGTAGTGGATTCTCTATGAGTTACAAAAAGATGACTGACTTGTCTTATGTTATGGAGATGAACATCTTCGGGTGTAATTAAGGTGGAGTTGGATTTAATAAGTTTATATTTGTTAGAATGTAAGTGACTGAATATTGCTGCATTTGTAGAGACAGAAAGTGGCTTCATTCCAGAAATTTTGAATATATCACTAGCATGGGTTCGAAAGGGAATATTAAACATAATTTTAATAGCTCTATTTTGTATTGCTTCTAGCTATAATACTTGAAGCCTGGCTGTGTTATAGGATGGTATGAATAAATACATTAATAATTAAACAAAATAAATAAGATTGAGAATTAATAAATTGGTTGTATGTTTACTAATATATTTATTATATACTTTGTAATAGTTTCCCTTCTAAAGGAGGGCAGTGATGTAGATTAAGAAATCTGGCACGAAAGAGGATCGATAATCTAAAAATTGCTGGGTTGAGTATGAGCTGGTGCACGCAAGGATGGTGCCAGTCACGGGGAGGCTCTACCACTTTACAGACGTCATTCTGTCTCCATAGAACTCTGCTTTACAGTCATAATGTAAGTCGTGGCACATATTTCGATAAGAGAACCCCAATTGAAATGTATAGTAATTACTGAGCATTTGAATAATTTTTCAGCCGCTTTCCATAAATTCAGACCCGCAAACCCTTTAAAAAAGTAAAGGGAGCGAAAAGAACCGAGGCAAAAAACAGAGAGATAGGAAGAGAAAAGTAGTGGAAGAGGCTGAAATAGTAAATGAATAATAACATAATAGGCCTACAATTTGCGCAATCGTTGCTAACATCCCTCCCCTCTCAGACTTAATCTTGATTGCCGCGATATAGAGTTGGTGGGATGAATAGAAACGTAGCGGTAGTTGTTGCCTGGAACGTTGATTCCGACGGAATTGAATGAGTTCAAACAAACAGGAAGCTCTTTTCGAGTTATAGAAATGGGCAGATTTTCCGATAAAAATGTAAACTTTATCATGCCACATCTAGCAGGCAAAGTACCAAGAATTCAATATGGTGAAACAAAGGAACCACACTTATCACAAGTCGACAGCTTCTTGCCTGTGATGGATAGGTTGTGTTGTCAGAGAAAAGAGGAGGCATACAAGGAAGTTTGCTGTTATTTTTACATTTTTGGAGAACTCTTTGAACTGGACAGTGGATAGCTTCAGTTTGGCTGCAGATAAACTTAAGGCAGATTATTCAGACGATCTAGAACTGTACTTTAAAAAAGAGCTGGTTCAAATTTGCTATTTTAATAAAACATCGCATGAACAACTTTAACAACGATGGCCGCTATTCTGTTGAAACGATCTATCTCATTCTCATTGTCATGAACACTCTGAAATGTAGGGCCTACTTCCCCAATCACAGATACAGTTCTAACAACTTACATTGTATTAATGTCCAAACATTGCAGCGCTGAACGGTCTTTTTCCGAAAACGAAACTAAAAAACCAATTGAGGGGGTGCATGACTCAACCCTCTCTTACCTAACGCTCTTAAGCATGGGAAGTGGTCTAGGAAAAAGATAAAATTTTCTGATATCATGTGTGATTTTGATGCACAAAAGACATAAGGAGATTATTTTAAGTAAATTTTTATGTGGAAATTTGTTACAGAAACTTTCTCAATTACGTTCACATTATAATACCTTCAGCGTTTGCTGATTTTATAACTCTTTTGTAATTTTTTTGCTAGTCCTATTAAAATATTGTAATTCAGGCTAGCACCCCCATTAGTAAAGTGAAAAAGGCAAAGTGATCCCTGTATAGGCCATGGAGGCCCAGAGGGTTCCAAGAGGTTGAGGCTCCCAGATTTTGGACATTCGGCACATGAAGGTGGTAAGGTTGTCAGCCTTACGCACCGGCCGCCTTTACCCCCAGGATTGCTCCTGGTACTCATTTCTGTTGGAGACTGAGTCGCCAGGGCCATGGTGCCACCAGAAGGATTAGGCCAATTGAAAAATCTCAACGACCTCATCGGGAATCGAACCCGCGACCTTCCGGTTTGCAGCGCAGCGCCTCAACCACTACGCTACGGCGTACCCCCACCCCCATTAGTACAAAAGATATATTTTCTTGCAACGTAAACTACTTTTACTTTACTTCACAATGCAGAGTTAAAAGCACTTCTTACTTTTACAACAGTCTAGACAATCGAGAACGGTTATATTGGTTATAATCTATTATTATGAAAGCCGCGGTTTGGTTCAAGAAATGAATCGAAACCTCTGTGAATCGAAAGTCTTCCCAATCCTCGAATGCGCTAATTCAATTATTTGTTTTGTTTTCCCAGTATTCTAAACATGGACGTCCGCAGAAATTTTGCCAAGGGGTGGGGGGAAGGAACAAATTACTCCCACCACCATCAGTGTGCTTTTATTACTACAACCACATTATTATTATTAGTATTATTAGTATTATTATTATTATTATCATCATCATCATCCACATCCTTGATTTCACATCGACCTTTGTCGATGGATACACACATGGGCGTACGGTGAAATTCTATTTGGAGGGGGTTGAATATAATGTTGTCTCAGGTCCATGTCCTTGTGCACGTTGTAACTTAATGTACTATTTTTCGTAACTAAACAGTTGTATTGTGCTCATTAGTACACTATAACTATGTTAGTTATGCAGTACAGTATTTCAAACTGTTTTCTTTAGGTATCTCTCTATTTCTTGTTTTTAAAAAAAATTATAAATAAAACCTTTCTTTTGAGAAATTGTCATAGTAGGCCTACTGTAGGGTGCAATACACATTATGGGCAATATTCCACATGATTTCTTTATGCGGAGCACTATGAATCATTGTATCTATATTCGTTGTTTTTGTATCGGTAAGTTGATTGCAGACGTAGTAATTTTGTTTAACTACTCGTGCTGATTTCAGGAGCTAAGTTCATTCCAGAAAATTTTGTTTTACGTATTGAAAGTTGAGATCCAACTGATCACACCAATAAATATCCAGGATATCGAATCATTTATGAGAAATTATTAATGATTTTTTTTTACCATTACCTCGTCACTGTTATAAATAAAAAAATTAAAAACCCACCAGTATCAATAAATTATTTAATAACAATAGGCCTATGCTCTCCTGCTCAATAAAAATTATTTCATATTATTCGCTCATTGAGATTATGTATGTGCATTATTATTAAATAAATTACGAAAGTATAGAATCATTAATGAGAAATTAAAATTTACAAGAGTTTTGCAGTAATGCTGTGGTATGTAAGAAAATATAATAAAATAACCAAACCAATGTTTTTGTTTTAAATTATTGCACATCTCAGATATTTCGGGAGGGGTTTCAACCCCCTCAACCCCCCCCCACCGTACGCCCATGGATACACAGTACACTCACACCTTACATTTTAACAGATAGGCCTACTATTCACATAAAATGAGATAGACTACATGCATTGCTTTACCTTCATTACAATAAATTGCTCGGCTGGACATGATTTCAAGTGGAATTAATTATTCCTACACGCTCATATGTCGGCCGCGGTGGTCTAGAGGTCCTGTGTTTTATTTCTCTTGTTCTTTTTCCATCTTTTGTAATTTTGGTTCCTAAATAATAAAATTCCTTTAGTTTTTCTAGTGTTCGATTTCCTAAGAATTATCATGAAGAAATTTCTAATCTTTTCGATTCTTTAATGTAGTCGTATGTACCAAACAGAGAAACAAATTAGGAGCAGTGATAAAACTACGAGTGGAATAAAGTAATTGGTGTGTAGAATTGTTAAAGGAGGTCACATGGAAGTAAAACAATTACATCACACAAATCCATAGCAATTACAGCGGTGGTGGGAGTGCAGGACATGTGGTTGCCTTGCTAACGCTCTGGCTTAGGTTCTTGGCCGTCTCCCAGAACAAGGATTCAACTCTTGGATAAATATCGCAAACAAGAAAATTCTTCCCACTAGCAGCATTAAACCCACATTACAAATCGCCTGTATAATCTCACTTACACGTAGTCTGAATACAGAAATGATCATGTAAACTGTTTTTAAAGTTATTAAAATACAAGTTAGATACAGTTGAGCTCGACGTAAAATAGACGTAATACCAGCTGCTCAACAATATTTTATCTTATAATATTCGCCTAGGCATTTCGGAGTATTTCCGCCAACTTCAGGGCATCGTTTTTTGCTGGTTTGGAGTCTCAATAATTAAAACCAAAGCTGCATCTTGTCACATTTATGAAATTTCTAAAAGCTCTATAAAAGCACTACCACTGAATCGACATCTGTGACCTCTTCGTTGTGGGTTTGTTGATTCATAATCAACTCCAAACCAGAAAAAAAAGGAAGAAGAAGAAGAAGAAGAAGAAGAAGCCTTGAGGATTGCGGAAATATGCCGAAAGGCCTAGGCAAATTATAAAATAAAAAATTGTTGAGCAGCTGGTATTACGTCTATTTTATTTTAGACTGTTTTTAGTTACTGGTTTACATTCTGTATAATAGACTATCCTGTGAATTAGGCCGTAGGGAGACAGTTTTGCAACCTTTCTATGACCGCTGAATTGAGTTTCATCATTTTTAGTATTCGAGATAAATCATGCATAACCAGGCTTCTCTCTCTCTTTCTTTCTTTCTCGTAGTTTTACCTCTCCCTTTTAGGATTTAAGCGACTCAAGCCGCGACCTGTCGGGAGAGGGATTATCTTTGGATCACATACATACTTTTTTGACCAGACAAGGACATGGAGGGCCTCCCCGGATGAGTGATCAGCCCAATGCCGGGGCCACCTCCGAGACAACACGAACACATAGGACGATACACACCATTCACACACACACTCACTCAGAACAAGGTGAGGATGGGGATGGGGATGAAGATGATAATGACGGCCAGATGATATCCGGGGACCACAAGGGCCTAAAGTTACCCGACATTTATCTCAAAGGTGAGGGAAAACCCCGGAAAAAACCTCACCTAGGTAATTTGTCCCGACCAGGAATCGAACCCGGGCCCCCTGCGGGGCTTCTCTCTTACGAAGGAATATTCCAAAAACGTTACTTGAAATTGTACATCCATAAGTGCAATTAAAATAGATTACCTACAAAATACCATCTGTTAAAATGAACCACAAAGAAAGAGTAAATCGTTAAGTTGGCACAAACTTTAAGCAAGTAGTAAAAATTACTAACCCCTCTATTCCGTAAGTGCCGGTTATAGTATTTTCCAAAACAAGAAGGCATCGTCCCACTCCACCGCTCGAGGCCCGGTAAATTTGAGGAATGGTTTTACAATGTATCCCCTTCTAATATGGGTCGCTTATTGATCATTAATCCCAGAGTTAGTGTACTTAGAGAGTACACATTCTTCTGATGTTGCGTCGGTGATCATATTTACACCTGGAAGTAGTATATGCGTGCTTATACAGCGGTTTGAGGGGAAATGGGGTGGGGGGTGATGACGTCATCACTTCCCCTCCAAGATGGCGGCACTTCCTGTTCCGGAACAAGATGGCGGCACTTCCTGTTCCGGAACAAGATGGCGGCACTTCAGGTTCCGGAACAAGATGGCGGCACTTCCTGTTCCGGAACAAGATGGCGGCACTTCCGGTTCCGGAACAAGATGGCGGCACTTCCTGTTCCGGAACAAGATGGCGGCACTTCCGGTTCCGGAACAAGATGGCGGCACTTCCGGTTCCGGAACAAGATGGCGGCACTTCCCATTCCGGAACAAGTTGGCGGCACTTCCTGTTCCAGAACAAGATGGTGGCTGGAGGGAAATTCAAATTTCGAAAATGCAAGAGTGTACTAAGTCGAAATTATGTATTTAATGCAAAAGTGAGCTAAGTCGAATTTTTTTATGGTGGGATATTTGAAAATTCCAAATGGCTACCAAGATGGCGGCTAGCTCCAAATTCAAAATTAAAAAATGTAAGAGTGGGCTGAGTCGAATTATATACTTAATGCAAAACAGTGCTATGTAAAATATTGGTGGGAATATATGAATTTTGAAATACTACTACTACTGCTACTACTACTACTACTACTACTACTACCACAACCACTACTACTACTATTACTAATACTACTACCCCCGCCATTACCATCACCACCACCATCACCATCACCACCACTACTACCACTACTAATTTATAGTTATTATCATCTCTTTCCTTCTTTCTTTCTTTTCTTTTCTTTCTTTCCTTCATTCCTTCTAGTAAAAATGAAAATGTAAGGATCTTTGAGGTCTAGAAAGACACACTATGATGGTATGGTTACAAGATGTCGGATTGGGAGGGATATATGAAATATGTATTTTTAAAGTGAGGAAGGGATAGACTATTCTGAATTAATGTTTTTAACTAGACACAAAAGACGTAATTTCTGTCAACCAGGAGATCGACCTATAATATTGTTACAGACTTTAATGATGAATTGAAACATCATATGAGACATATGAGAATAAATCATGCCTATAATTAAAATTAATACCGTAAGCAAATGATATCATCAGGACAATTAGGAACCATTGTATGCACAGCTTTCTTGATAACAATCTTTATCTAGTTCAGGGACTTGAAACACTCATTTACCTTAATGAGTCACAACTAGCGAAAATAATTTATACAATAAACTTTTTTTCTACCGACCCGATTTATTTCAAAATTAGTACATAAGCGTATTATAGTGTTAGAAAGAAACCTTTAAAATTTCATACCTGTAACTATTATATTTCACAGAATACATAATACCAAAATATTACTTAAAGATTTTATCAATCTAAAGTTTTGTTTTCGTGTAGAAGTCATCCCACTTAGTACATATGAATCATAAGTGGACTAAACTATTGTATATGAAAAGTTTTTTTTCTAACGAAGCGATTTAATTGAAAATTTGAACAATCATCTGTTACAATGTAAGTGCAAAACCTTTTAAAAATCAAGGTTGTAGCTGTAATATTTCCCTGAATATTTTAAAAAAAAATAAGTTATATATTAACGCGAAGGAATTTGTACTAATTTGCTATGTATGACTCACAACTAGGATGATATAATTTACAGCAAAAACTTTTTTTCTAACGAAGCGATTTAATTGAAAATTTGTACATTCATCTGTTACACTGTAAGTGCAAAACCTTTTAAAAATCAAGGTTGTAGCTGCTATACTTCACTGAATATTTTTTTTTAAAATAAGTTATATATTAACGCGAAGGAATTTGTACTAATTTGCTATGTATGACTCACAACTAGGATGATATAATTTACAGCAAAAACTTTTTTTCTAACGAAGCGATTTAATTGAAAATTTGTACAATCATCTGTTACACTGTAAGTGCAAAACCTTTTAAAAATCAAGGTTGTAGCTGCTATACTTCACTGAATATTTTTTTTTAAATAAGTTATATATTAACGCGAAGGAATTTGTACTAATTTGCTGTGTATGACTCACAACTAGGATGATATAATTTACAGCAAAAACTTTTTTTCTAACGAAACGATTTAATTGAAAATTTATACAATCATCTGTTACACTGTAAGTGCAAAACCTTTTAAAAATCAAGGTTGTAGCTGCTATACTTCACTAAATATTTTTTTAAAAATAAGTTATATATTAAAGCGAAGGAATTTGTACTAATTTGTTAGGTATGACTCACAACTGGGATGATATAATTTACAGCAAAAACTTAAACGTTTTTGACACATAACAGTAGTCACACGAGATCCGGTTCAGGTATATAATTCTAAATGTAGAAACGTGTCATAACAAGTTTTTGAAAGTACATCCTTGTAAGAAATCCGGTTCCGGCATCTAATTCTATTTCAAACAAGAAACTTGTATAAGTTCAAATGAGGAGGGGAAACCCGTTACTCAATATCTATCTATATAAACTGCTTGGTAGTTCCGTCTTGAAACATTGGGAAAACCCGTTACTTAACACAACATTAGTCACACGAGATCCTGTTCAGGTATATAATTCTAAATGTAGAAACGTGTCATAACAAGTTTTTCGAAAGTACATCCTTGTAAGAAATCCGGTTCCGGCATCTAATTCTATTTTCAAACAAGAAACTTGTATAAGTTCAAAGGAGGAGGGAAAACCCGTTACTCAATATATATCTATATAAAATGCTTGGCAGTTCCGTCTTGAAACCGTTATACGCGGAACTGCTCGAGGCATATCCTGGACGTTATTTCTAACTCATAATCAACACGTCATGTTCTTCAGACTATATAAGAGAAATGATTCTAGCAGTTGATCACATATACCGAAGATAATTCGCAACTGTGTTTGTGTAGCTGCGTGCGTGTGTGTTTATTTCTACAAGTGATAGAAAGTGTTAGTGCAGCATCATCATCATCATCATCATCATCATCAAGTGTTTCAAAGGTAAGATTTCATACTGCTAACATTGTTTTAACTAATGTATAAATTTTCTTTTAATATATTTTTAAAAAGTTTGCGGCAAGCCGTAAATTGTAAATTACAAAGAGTTGGTTAACACTTTGGCACTACATGTATAATGGACTTGGCCTACCTGACATAGAATTCAAATTAAAAAAGAGTAGGCATTGCATTAAAAAAGGGAGGTGGTTTTCACTTTTGCGCTGCATACATAATGGACTAGGCCTACAAGACATAGAATTCAAATTTTAAAAGAGTAGACATTGCATTCATAAAGGGAGCTGGTTAACACTTAGACGTTGCATACATAAAGGACTTGGCCTACCAGACATAGAATTCATTTTTTTAAAAAAGAGTAGGCGCTGCTTTCTTTGCGACATGATCGTGAAAGGATGACCTTTACCTTTAAACGAATATCAGATAACGGGGTTTTCAACCTTGTTGTGCCGGAAATAGTTCAATAACATGTCACGACATGCTACTTCACCTTAAACATATATGACTCAACAGGATCTTACGCGAGTGTGACCTTGTTTACAGACCTAAATACGATGACTTTAAAACGGCTATCAGATAATGGGTTTCAATCTTGTTGTGACATGAACACAGCCTATATAATAAGTTGAATCTGTTGTTTTTGTTCACAGTTTATCACAGAACTTCAAAACATAAAGAGCAAGGTGTCAATTATAGTTGAAAAAGCCCAAAGGAGTCAGCTGTAGTTGAAAAAAAAAACAGGTGAGTCAATAAAACTTTATTCATAAGGTTATAACACAAAATAATTCATCATATGTCGTAAAAACATAACGACTGTTTGTGTAAAATTAAAATAGAAGTTTTCCTACATATTCAGTTTTTATACATTTAAAAACATTGCATTTCTCCTTGTTATAGGTTTTATCAACTATCTATTTTCTCTTGCGTAGTGTTGTATGACAATGTCTGTCCCCTTTATCGATATTTGTTCATCGTCATCAGAGTCTGAGAATGAAATGGATACCATTACATTGTCAGATTCCGAACCTGAAGTGTACACAGTCCCGGACAGTGAACCTAGGACCTACACGGTTCAAGATACACAGACGGGGACTGTTACACTTACGGATTCCGAATCTGGAAACTATGCAGATGTGTACACGATCTCTGATAGCGAACCTGAGATATACAATATTCCAGATACGCAACCAGAGACTGGTACACTTCCTGAATCGTTATCTGGAAACTATGTAGGTAACATTTCTTTACCAGATTCTGAGGGTGTCGTTGATGTTAATGATGTAGATCTATCTGCACCCAGCACATCAAGTAATACAAGAGGAAGTGTAAGAGATCCACCACCTCCTACATTTCATCTTGTAGAGAGTGCTCGTAAAGAGTACTCTAGGTTTGATGCTGTTGGGTTGCAGATGATTATCAACTTAACTGAACCATCGGGTGATGTAGGGTCAAATCATTTCGAGAGGTGTTTGAAAGATGCCATCGATTATGCTTTAGCAGAGGCTAATGACTGGGATGTCTTTGGTGTGTCCATCTACAATGAAGTCAATCAGGTGGACAAACCAATAGGTCTAAGTTTTAGGAGGAAAGATCAGTTTAACATAGAGGTACTGAAAAACGTAGTCAGTAGAGTATGTCAATCTAACGCCAATTTCCGTGTTACTGACCGTTTGCGTTTAGTAGTTGACATTGTTCATCTACCTAATGGAAACGGTTATGGTATCAAGACGAAGGGTCGTAAGATTGATGTACTGGCCCATTTGAAGCGCAGTGTTATTCAAATAAAAACATTACTGAACTGTCTTGCATTCGCTGTAGTGATTGCAATCGCTAAGTTGGAGGGAGACCGTGATTTCCGTGCTTACTGTGACCATAATATGACTGGTAAGAAAATCAAAGCAAAAGTTGCCGCATTTATTAAGGATTCAGGCGTTGATCTCAGTAGAGGAGGGGGACTCCCTGAGCTTGATGTGATTCAAAATTACCTCAAGGATAAGTATAGGCTAGTGGTTTATAGTGGTTTTAAGCTCGCTAAGATATTATTCGACGGAAACAACGGACAGGACAAGAAAAAGCTGTATCTCTTATACGACCCAGAGACGAGACATTACCACACCATAACCAACCTAAGGGCAGCTATGGCTGTTAGATATATCTGTGAGGGGTGTAATAAAGGGTTTAATACCGAAGCAGCGAAGCATTCCTGTGATTATGTTTGTTCTCTGTGTAGATCGATACCACCCTGTACTGATAAAGGACTATCCTTAATATGCAATGTATGTGATAGAACTTTTAAAGGTCAGGAGTGTTTCGATAAACACAGAAGCAATCTGATCGAAAAACGTACTGTCTGCATGGCTCTTCAAAAGTGTAAAGAGTGTAAAATGCTTAAAGCACTTGGGAAAAGCCATGAATGCTACAAGTCTTTCTGTCAGTATTGTAAAAAACAGCAATCATCAGGACATCAGTGTTACATGGCCAAGTTGAAGGAGAGGTCATCTTCCTCAACTAAGAACAACACTTTGTTTATTTATTACGATATCGAGTCTAGCCAGGACACCAGACTCGAAGGCAATACGTTTCTTCACGTACCGAACCTATTATGTGTTGAACAATCTTGTTCTACGTGTGAGTCCTCCAAGGATGATGTGTGTGCTAGATGTGGACCTCGTAAACATTCTTTCTGGGAAGATCCAATCCATGGTTTCATGGAGTATCTAAGAATGAACAGACCTCAGTTCGAGAAGCTCATTGTTATAGCTCATAACGCCCGGTCTTATGATCTACAGTTCATTCTTGACTTTGCTATTAAGGCAGGATGGAAAACCGACTTGGTTATGTCGGGATGCAAGATTCTTTGCATGAAGATTGAACACTTGGTCTTTCTAGACAGTTTAAACTTCATTCCACTACCTTTGCGAAGTTTCCCGAAAACTTTCGGTCTGGCTGAAGTGGCCAAAGGATTTTACCCGCATTATTTCAATACGACCGCTAACCTCAATTACGTTGGTCCACATCCTGGTGTCGAATTTTACGGAGCGGAGACCATGTCTAAGGAAGGTCGTGAGGTCTTTCTAGAATGGTTCGAGACCGTAAAAGACGACGAAGCATACGATAATCGCGCAGAGCTCTTAAAGTATTGCCAAATGGATGTCACAGTCTTGAGAGAAGCCTGCACTCTCTTTAAAAGACTTTTCAAGGAAATAGCTAATTTCGATATCTTTGAAGAATCTATCACTATTGCGAGTGCTTGCAATCGCATCTTCAGAAAACTTTTTCTCAAAGAGAACACCATAGGTCTGGTTCCTCCCTGCGGCTACCGTAAAGCAGACAGGCACTCTAGGAAATCCCTCATGTGGCTTGTCCACGAAGCCAGGGAGAGGAACATATTCATCCGTCATGCGGGTAACGGAAGAGAAGTTCGCCTGCCCGAGCTTCCAAACTGGAAGGTGGACGGTTTCTGTGATGAAACACGAGAAGTTTTCGAATTCCTCGGCTGTTATTATCACGGTTGTCTCTGCAGACCCAACAGAGATGTACCCGTGATGGATTCGTCTTCTGAATCCCTGTCCGTGAGATACGAAAACACCATGGCCAGATTGAAAGCTATCCGAGATTGTGGTTATACTGTTCATGTTATGTGGGAATGCGAGTTTGAAGAGGTGCTCAAGAAATTCCCACAACTGCGCAATGACCCGGTTGTCGGAGACTCTCCTCTGGTCTTGAGAGACTCGGTTTACGGTGGGCGAACTGAAACTATGCGCCTCTACCATAAAGCGGAAGAGCCGCAGAAAATCCTCTATGCAGACGTTATGTCACTATACCCTTACGTCTGCAAATATTTCAAGTTCCCCATAGGGCATCCCACTGTTCATGTAGGGGATCAGTGTTTGGATGTCGCTGCCATGATGAAGAAAGAAGGAGTCATTAGATGTACCGTCCTGCCTCCGCAACAGCTTTACCATCCCGTTCTGCCTTTCAGGTTGGGTGGTAAGCTCTTGTTTCCCCTTTGCCGTTCCTGCGCTGCTACTATGGAGCAAGGGACCTGCACTCATGACGAGGATGAGAGAGTACTCACAGGTACTTGGATTGTTGATGAGGTGAGACTGGCAGTAGAGAAAGGGTATACTGTTCAGAAAGTTCACGAATTCTTAGAGTATGAGGTTACCACATACTCTAAAAGTTCTCGTCAAGGAGGACTGTTCGCGGACTATATAGACCTGTTCCTTAAAATAAAGACAGAGTCCAGCGGATACCCTAGCAAGGTTAAAACAGATGAGGATAAAAAAGAATATATCGATCTGGTTTATGAGAGAGAAGGCATTAAGTTAGACCCTACCCAGATCGTGAAGAACGCTGGAAAGAGGGCCATTAGCAAGCTTTGTCTCAATTCTTTTTGGGGCAAATTTTGTGAAGATCCTAACAGGACGAAGACGAAGCTTGTTAATGACTCTCTAGAGTTGATTACCCTCCTCACGACTCCAGGTATAGAAGTGAAACGGCTCCTTTTTGCCAGTGATGAAGTCGTGTGGGTTAACTATATCCCCATAGAAGAGGAACAGGTCCCTCTTCCTCACACTAGTGTTGTTCATGGGGCCTATGTAACAACTGGTGGACGTATGACCCTTTATAAATACCTCGATCAGTTGGATCGAAGAGCTCTATATTGCGACACAGACAGTGTGATTTACACACAGACCGACAAAGACAAGTACACCGTTCCCATTTCAGACTTTCTAGGCGACATGACGGACGAGCTAACAGACTATGGACCTGACGCATACATCTCTGAGTTTGCTAGCGGAGGACCTAAGAACTATGGTTATAAAGTTTCTATCGATGAAAACACCACAAAAACTGTATGTAAGGTCAGAGGTATCACTTTAAACTATGATACTTTGAAAGTGGTCAACTTTGACACCATCAAGAGCATGGTTTTAGAAGGTGATCACAGTGCAACAGTGACTGTGAGAACCGAAAAGAAAATAAAGAGAAAGGCCGGTCCGAGCATAGTTTCGGAGCCTGAGGATAAGATGTACCGTCTCTGCTTCAGGAAAAGACGCAGACTTAGCGAGGGGTTCGACTCCTACCCTTACGGGTATAAATAAAGACGAGGAGAAAGTACCGTGTCAGTATGGACTCGTCCTCGTCTCTAGAGTGTTTGGCAGTGAAGAAGTTGTTGATCAATAGAACCCTTATTCATCATACTACAGAAGAATTGGCTGAGTTATCCCCGGAATTTTTAGCTTCTTGTGCAGCTCAAAGTATTTATCTAGTGTATGATAAACTCCCTCAAAGTGTGCAACGTAGTGCATTAGTTAAAGAGTGTCTTAGATGTGATAAACATTATCCTGTTCACGACTGCTGGGATGGACCCATGCCTATGATAAAAGATTGTTATGGTTGTCGTAAAGTTTGAACACCCTTTCACTTTAATTGTCTCAGGTCCGAGTTTTTGTGGTAAAACTACTTTCACTATAAAACTGATCAACAACTTGAAACATCTATCTAACGTAAGTAAATACAGCAGAATTTTGTGGTGTTTCGGTGAAACTAATGCCATTCCTCCGTCTAGTAAATTCAATACCCCTGTGACGTATCATAAAGGTCTTCCTAACTTTAAAGAGAAACAAGACTGTAGTAAACCTGTATTAATAATTTTAGACGATTTACTAGACAGAGCTTACTCTAACGAGGTGTCTTCAATATTCACAAAAGGTTGTCATCATCGTAATATTTCTGTAATTTTAATCACTCAGAACCTTTTTCATCAATCTTCACACAGTAGAGATATTTCTCTTAATACAAAGTACATGGTCTTGTTTAGAAACTTGCGGGATAAAAATCAGATTACGTTTCTAGCTAGACAAGTGTACCCTGAAAACTGGAGAGCGTTTTACAAAGCATTTCAAAACGCTACGAAGAAGGCTCATGGCTATATGTTAATAGATTTTTGTCAGAGAACTAGCGATTTGATTAGATTCCGAACTAAAATCTTTCCTTCCGAAGTTACAAAGGTTTACGTGCCTGTAAAGCATGAAACGGATAAAATCTCATTACCATACCTTACAAGTTCTTAAAAAGGCTTCGCCCAAGTTGAGAAGTTTTATTCTAAAGAGCGCTAACAAAGAGTTGATACTTTCTATAATAGAGTGTGCTCTGAACGTTTTGAATGGTCAATGTGAAATCCAATCGTGTTCTAAACGTAAATTGAGCAAACATAAAAAATCCTTGAGACATCTTATCGATAGAAAAGTTTCTCTCCCTACGAAAAGGAAAACTTTAGTTCAGAAAGGAGGATTTCTAATTCCTCTCTTGTCTGCTGTATTGTCTGGAATCAGTTCTTTAACGTAATGTTACAGAAAATGATGTTACTCAGCATAAAAGAGTACAAACGTTTAAAACGTGGTGCTGATGATTCAAACTCGTCAGTTTCTAGAGATCCTTACAAAGAGTGGATTAAAATACGTGAAAAACAAGATCCTATCTCAGCGAAGAGACAGAAAAGAATATTAGAAGAACCTAGTAAAAGAGATGTTTCACCAGAGAAATCTTCGACAGTCGAGATACCTCCCGCACATGAACCCTTAGATGTAAAACCTAGCGTTATAGGAGATCTTGCTGGTAAATACCTGGCAGCTTATGTAAACTCTCCAAAGATTGTAGATACTGAGTTTGGAATCTATAAGGATAAAGAATCGGGAGACTATATGATAGGTAATTCTAAAATACAAATAGAACACAACACTTTAATTATTAACAATAAGAAGTACAACACAACTGTAGGTCTATGGGAACTTCTTACTAGAAAGAAAGTAGACTTGAAACAAGTAAGTGAGGAAGACCTTGACATGTACAAAGACATTTTAATATCGACCAATGGACATTTACATAATAACGAGCTTAAAACCTCTAGAACCAGTAAGTATAAACTAGTCATTTCTAAATTATTTCCAACGAAAAGGTGGAGTTCTTACAATCAGAGAAGATGAACAGATTACGTGACCTCTATTACAATCCCGGAGAACCTACGGGTTTTTCCACTCTAGGCAAACTTTCACGAGCAAGTACCGTTACAGATAAGAATATAGAGGAATGGTTGATTGCACAAGATGTTTACAGTTTACATAAACCTATTAGGAGAAAGTTTCCAAGAAATCCTTATTCGGTAAACAACATTTACGACATGTTTGAACTTGATCTAGCCGATGTGCAAAACATTTCGAAACATAATGAGAACATACGATATTTACTTGTAGCTATTGACGTGTTTTCCAAATACGCCTGGGTTGTACCTCTAAAATCTAAGACAGGTACCGAGGTGAAAAAAGCATTCGAGTCCGTGTTGGAGAAATCGAATAGAAATCCTATAGTAGTGAGAACAGATAAGGGTAAAGAGTTTCTAAACAAAACGTTTCAAGATTTTTTAAAGAAAGAGAACATAGAGTATCGCGTTTCCAGCAACCCTGATGTTAAATGTTCGATAGTTGAACGCTTCAATCGCACTTTAAAAACTAAAATGTACAAGTATTTTACTTTCAAGAACAGTTACAAGTATTTAGACGTGTTGGATAGAATTGTGGCAGGATACAACGATTCTGTACATACCAGTACAGGAATGGCTCCTAGTAAGGTTACCGATAGGGACGTCTTGAAAATATGGAGACGTATGAGAAACAAACAGCTTCGCGTGAAACCTAGACCCGTACGTTTCAATGTAGGGCAGACTGTTAGAATAGGTAAAGAGAAGATGAAATTCGATAAGGGTTTCGAACAAAACTATTCCACGGAAATATTCAGAATCGTTAAAGTAATCAAACATTCACCTCAACCTGTATACGAACTCGAAGATCTTAGGAACACTCCTATTCTGGGTCAGTTTTATAGTTATGAACTCACGCCTGTAACTATAAACAAGGACACTGCTTACAAAATAGATAAAATTCTACGCACACGTACGGTAAGAGGCAGTAAAGAACATCTGGTACGGTGGAGAGGTTATGGTCAGGACTTTGACTCTTGGGTTAAAGATAAAGACTTAGTATGATGAACGAAGATTTTTATATTACTCTACTCAGTGATGCGTCGTACAAAACATTTCCTACCAATACTCTAGCTAGTTTTCAAGTGCAACTAGCACAAGTCCTAAAATTAGAGAGGGATCAGTGGGAGGTGGGATTATGTGAAATTAGTTATTCTCAAGGAATTTTATCAGAAACGGAAGGTGCAAAAATCAATCTAACAACGTGTACTACAAAGAAAGAACTTGTATTTATATATTGTAATATAATGAAACCTCAACTTGTAGGAGATTCGTATGTGAAACTTCTTAGAATTATTCAATTTCCTCAGTCATACCATGTGTTTCCGATAGTTTACTACCATCCCGTTGAAAGTACAGAATTTCAGGTGATAGGTATAGAGCTGACAACAAAGTTAGGTGCTCTAGCTAAATTAGTAGATAGCACTAAACCTACTACGCTTGTTTTACATTTTAAAAAGAGAAAACAAACTAGTTTCTGACTCAGTTGCGATGGATCCGCTCACCGCTTACTACGTCAATCAGTCAGGAGGGCGTCTTAACAATCTAGGTCCTTTCTACACCGGCAGCCCTTATGTTCAACAGGGTGGAGGTCTAGGTAGTTTCCTGGGTGGACTGTTTAGAATGATAAAACCCGTTCTCTTTTCGGGAGCTAAAGCATTAGGTCGTGAAAGTCTCTCGGCTGGTGCAAATATCTTATCCGATATAGTATCTAGGAAGAAAGGTGAAAAAGTAAAAGACATTGTCGCAAACAGAGTAAACGAGTCAACTAAGAAACTTGTGAACAAAATGCAGGGTAACGGTAGAAAGAGGAAACGTTCATCGAAAAAGAAGACGAAAACTGAAATAAGAGATATATTTAGTAGTGTAAAGAGAAGAAAGTAGTCAGTCGTGTCGAGATGCTTGCCCTAACAAAGTCAGAGTTTGACGTCTTCGATAAAGCTCCTATTCAGGCAGCCGTGTTGGGGAATGTTACTACGTTATGTAAACCCATTACTCCAGTTGATCAAAATGTTCTCGAAATCATAGTTCCTGCAGATAATGAACACTATATTGATTTAAACGTACAGGTCATGGTGAAAGGACAATTCGTTAAAAACGATGGGAAAGAGTTAACCGATACCGATAAGGTTACAGGAGTAAACAATCTACTTCATTCGCTCTTCCAGCAGTGCAGCGTTTCTTTAAATGGAACATCAATCACCTCCTCTGAAGATTTGTATAATTACAGATCGTATTTTGAAACACTCTTTGCATATGGAGAAGATGCCTCAAAAACTCATCTGACTAACTCGTTTTGGTATCTAGATAAAGCTATCGAAGGTTTGACTGATCCTAAAGAACTTGCACTAAACGGAACATTAGGAGCAAACGCTAAAAACACCGGTTGGTTAGAAAGATATGAAAAATCTAAGAAATCTAAGCCAATAGTCATGATTGGTAAACTACATGGCGATATTTTCAATCTAGCGAAACTTCTGTTGCCAGGTGTAAACATGCAGATACGTCTTACGAAATCAAGGAGAGAGTTTTATCTTTTAGGTGAGGACAAAGACTCTAAAGTTTTCTTTAAGTTCCTTGACGTAGGTCTGTATGTGAGGAAAATCAAACCTTCACCTAGTATTCTGTTAGCACATGTTAAAACATTGGAAAAAGGTCATAATGCCCACTATCCCATCACTAGAGTGGATTTGAAAACATTCACATTTAGTTCGGGATCTAGATCGATTTCTATCGATAATGCTTACATTGGTACTCTACCCAAAATACTCCTCTTTTCAATGGTGAAAAATTCGGCTTTCTCAGGCTCAGTGGATTCCAATCCCTACGAGTTTCATCATTTTGCTTTGAATTCTTTTGCCATGTATATTAATGGTCAACAGATTCCTTCAGAAGGGTTAAGCATTTCTACAGATCATGAAAAGACTACAACACTAGCTTATGATACTCTTTTTAAAGGTTCAGGGATCCATCACAGCAATAGCGGTATGCAAATCACTCACGACATGTATATAAATGGGTTCTTCATGTTAATGTATGATCTAACTCCTGATGCCTCTGCATCGCATGGTCATAGAAGTTTACCGAATAACGGTAACATTAGAATAGAAGCAAAATTTGACACAGAATTAGTACAAGCCGTTACCTGTATTCTCTATTCGGAATACGATAACAGTATTGAAATTACTAAAGATAGAAAAGTAATGACAGATTACTAAGAAAAAATGAACACCATTCAAATAAACCATGCACTTCGTAATGTTCAGACTTTTGATGGAGTTTATCCTAGCGATTTACTACCCCATAGAGTAACAAAGAAACCTAAATCTTACATCATTAATCTAGACCCTCATTGTTCACCTGGTTCACATTGGGTTGCCGTGTATTTTAAAAATCAAAATTTTGCTTATTACTTTGATTCATTTGGACTACCACCTCTCATTCCGAGGATAACAAAATTTATTTGTCAAAATTCAATAAACTGGTCATACAACACTCTGAGACTGCAAGGGCTGACAACGTCTGTCTGCGGACAGTATAGTTGCCTGTTCATCTACTACATGGATAGAGGTTATAACAAGCAAGAGTTTGTGAATCTCTTCAACACAGCAACAACTCCTGACAGAGAAGTTGTACGCCTCTTCCGTAAATCCTGGGGAACTTTGTGTGGAACGAAAGGAGGTCAGAGATGTCTTCCCGGACATTCACACCGTGAGTCATTATTGTTAACGGTATCTTGTTTTGCTACTAATGCTAGTACCGTTAGATCACGTGATAGTAATACAGTTACTTTTGTCTAATTTCAGAATGATACGAGACGAGGTCCTGGTGTAACGTCAGAATAGAGCGTACAGTCGTTGAATCATGATGTCTACACCTAATGGAGAGGGGAGCCAAACGTTTGCAAGAAAAGTAAGTATAGATCTGATGGATGCAAAGAAGTTGTCATAACATGCATACACGTATCATGAATAGATTTTCTAAGGTGTTTGTTTTTTTTGTATGATTTCAGAATAAATCTTCAAGGCCTGACCCTCGCAGTAAGAGGAATAGGGAAAGCACCCCATCTACGGAGGAGGTGATTGACCTGGAGAAACTTCTAGAGGAAGCGCAAAACACCTCCATCGACACTTTTGAGGAGCATGTTCCAGGAATTGGAGAAGGGAGCAAAACTCTTGCAAGAGAAGTAAGTATAGAAATGATTGATACAAAAAGTTGTCCTAACATGTATACACGAAGCGTGAATAGATTTTCTAAGGTGTTTGTGTTTTTTGTATGATTTCAGAATAAACCTTCGAGGCGTGACCCTCCTACCAAGAGGTATCGGAAAACCCTTCCATCTACGGATGAGGTGATAGACTTGGAGAAACTTCTAGAGGAAGCGCAAAACACAGTCTACGACACTTTTGTAGAGCAAGCTCCTGGAATCATGATGTCTACACCTAATGGAGATGGGAGCAAAACTCTTGCAAGAGAAGTAAGTATAGAACTGATTGATAGAAATAAGATATCATAACATGTATACACGTATCGTGAATAGATTTTCTATTGTGTTTGTGTTTTTGTATGATTTCAGAATAAACCTTCGAGGCAAGACCCTCGTACAAAGAGCTATCGGAAAACCACCCCGTCTACGGAGGAGGTGATAGACTTGGAGAAACTTCTAGAGGAAGCTCTAAACACAACCGGCGACACGTTTGTACAGCAAGCAGGAGTGGTTCCTTCTATACTGGCTCGTAGGATTTATTTCCTCAACCGAAAAAAGGACAGATATCTAAGTTTCGGCTTCTACACATCGCTGAACTACAGTGCTTGTGCGGAAATAGGAAACTCATTCGGAGCGTGTGTTGTGTTTTCACCCTACCTATTGAGTTCATTCCTATTACACTTACCTAAACTAATTGAACATATGTGTAACGGTAAACCATACCAGTTTATTGAAGAAAAGTTTAAACTAAGACTGGCTAAGAATTTTAAACAGTGCTATATTCAGTACGAGAAGACATGTATTGTTTTAAAGTGCGACGAAATTAATTTTCTCTCTATACACACTAACATCATCACAAACATTATGTCAAAGTACGTTATAATGCAGAACGACATATCGAAACTTGTAAACAAGCAATCTGTTCCCTCATCTTGGGAAAATTTAGGTTTATATGACTCTGTAACAGACGAGATAAACAATCAAGGTCTGGTCATGTTGTAGAACATTACAGTGTTCATTTATATAAAATAGAGAGGATATATTTTTTTTTAGTGTTAATATTAATATGTTTTTGATGTACATATTTGTGAATAAATATCCATGATCTATTCTTAATGGAATACGTTTGTAATTATTTACAAAAAAAAAACGAGACATTAATATTAATATAATAATGTGCCGTTTTTCAATAAGCCTAAAACCTTCCTCATAGATCCTTACAAGTTTCATTTTACTAGAAAGAAAGAAAGAAAGAAAGAACAAAAGGAAAGATGTGTAAATAAAACAATAGTAGTAGTATCCTTCCACTTAGCCCTGTTCCCTGTGTTTGTCGTCATCTTCCTCCCTCACTTTAAAAATACATATTTCATATATCCCTCCAAATCCGGCATCTTGTAACCATACCATCATAGTGTGTCTTTCTAGACCTCAAAGATCCTTACATTTTCATTTTTACTAGAAGGAATGAAGGAAAGAAAGAAAAGAAAAGAAAGAAAGAAAAGAAAAGAAAGAAAGAAGGAAAGAGATGATAATAACTATAACATTAGTAGTGGTAGTAGTGGTGATGATGGTGATGGTGATGGTGATGGTAATGGCGGGGGTAGTAGTATTAGTAATAGTAGTAGTAGTGGTGGTGGTAGTAGTAGTAGTAGCAGTAGTAGTAGTATTTCAAAATTCATATATTCCCACCAATATTTTACACAGCACTGTTTTGCATTAAGTATATAATTCGACTTAGCCCACTCTTACATTTTTTAATTTTGAATTTGGAGCTAGCCGCCATCTTGGTAGCCATTTGGAATTTTCAAATATCCCACCATAAAAAAATTCGACTTAGCTCACTTTTGCATTAAATACATAATTTCGACTTAGTACACTCTTGCATTTTCGAAATTTGAATTTCCCTCCAGCCACCATCTTGTTCTGGAACAGGAAGTGCCGCCAACTTGTTCCGGAATGGGAAGTGCCGCCATCTTGTTCCGGAACCGGAAGTGCCGCCATCTTGTTCCGGAACAGGAAGTGCCGCCATCTTGTTCCGGAACCGGAAGTGCCGCCATCTTGTTCCGGAACCGGAAGTGCCGCCATCTTGTTCCGGAACAGGAAGTGCCGCCATCTTGTTCCGGAACCGGAAGTGCCGCCATCTTGTTCCGGAACAGGAAGTGCCGCCATCTTGTTCCGGAACCGGAAGTGCCGCCATCTTGGAGGGGAAGTGATGACGTCATCACCCCCCACCCCATTTCCCCTCAATCCGCTGTATAAGCACGCATATACTACTCCTGGATATAGAAAAAAAAAATACGCACTAACTCTGCTGGAGCAACTATTCAACACGATACACGACACTGGACTAAACAATTTCCAGAATAGACCGAAACCTGACAATGATGCTTCTAGGACTTTAATGAGGATAGCCTATTGTACCCCAATCCCTACATTATCTCATTATCTCATGTTTTGAGAGAGAATGTGCAAAACCCGAATTCAAGTATTGCCATGTGTGTCAATTTGCATGCTCTTCAGAAAAATAGAAAGGCTTGTTGGCATGATTTAAATATTCAGTTTGTTTCGGAAATATAATATGATAATGCACATCTTTAATCGATGTAGGGTTTTATTAAATTTTCAGTATGTATTTATAGTATTATCTTGTCTGTGGTGTTGGTAAACGAGATGCCAGGAACTTTGTAACTCATACAAAATAGCCTCCAAAAATTATTTCAAGAGGATTTGGACGCTTTCAGTGATATTTAAAATATTTTAAAAATCAGGAGTCGGCCTGGGTGGCGCATTCAGCTTGATGCAGACTTTCTGTGCCCGAAGTAGCGGTTCGTTCCAAGCCCAGGTCGATTGTATTTAGGCCTATGTGTATATAAACGTGACAGGCCCAAGTCTGTAGTTATAGAGGCATGTAAATGATAATCCGCGGTGCAAAATTCCGATACAACGGCGATGGTCACAGGCCTCAGTTGCAGTACTCCCCCGTCGTTAAATAATCATAATACCAAACCTTCAAGATTAGGAAAAGACAAATATATAATGACTATTTTGCTCATATAACAACCTGCCATAATATTAAGATCCTATCAATTTTATGAGAATATTAAATAAAAATTAAATACGCGTGACTTCAATCTATTTGGATATCACGCTCCCGCCAAGATAAAGCCACTGTCATATTACAAAACTAAACTCCGTGGCGCTGCATCACTAAAGAGACTGGGCATATCATCTGACTGTTGCTATTTTATGCACGTTAGGTAGCAATGTCGGTTTTAATTTGTGTTAATTTAAAAAATGAATAAAATAAAACAAAATTTGCATGATTTAATTTATTAATTAAACCATGGCTTAAAGATCAGGTAGCAAGTCGTTTGTAAAATGTAACATAAATTGCACACAAATTGCGTTCCTCATAGGCCAGGTTTACATTACCGTAATGGTCAATATTTATTTTGAAAGCTTGGAGATTTGATACAAATAGCGCTTATTTGAGGGTCTGTTTTAAGGTTTTATAGCATTCTTGCATGGCTATTTTGTAAGTTCTTAGTTCCTTAACTCCAGTCTCGAGTAATTACACATTAGCGCACCTACTATTGGTAACCTTCTTTTCCTGAGTTTTACCTCCCACTTGTAGGTAGCCTATATTTTCATGGTCCACGCCACCCAGGACTTACAGATCGCGAGGGAGGGAGGGAATTTCTATGGATCAGATACTTTTTACCAGACAAAAGACATGGAGGGCCTCCCCGGATGAGTGATCTGCCCAATGCCAGGGCCACTCACGAGACAACACGAACAAACACACTCATTCCGAACAAGGCGAGAACAGTATCCCGACATTCGTCTCACAGGTAAGGAAAACCCCACCTAGAGAACTTGTCTCGACCAGGACCTGAAAGAAGAGGATATTTATATCATCCCTAGATATTATAGTAACTTCATTATGCATAAACTTACCCCTTTAAGCATAGGAAGACATTAAAAGATTATGCATAATGAAGTTTCAGATACTCACCTAAGTAAACGTTGCAACATGGAATCCTCATTTATTCCTTTACATAAATTCGTCTATTCAAAGTTTGCACACCTTCTCTACAATAAAAAGAATGCTAACAGTTTTGCCAAGATTTACCTGGCTTTCACTTGTCTTGTTCTATTCAGTGATTCAAGATTTACCGTATATTGTAACAACTGGTGACTGACATATGAACGCTTTCTGAGTTTGAGTTTGAAAGTAATAGGTGAAAGGGGGTGGAAAGCGCTCTAAACCTTGGCAGCAATTCGAGATCTCCGTGAGCTACGACTGAAAAGGAGGGAGGAAAGGGTTTCTGTAAAGCGTGGAATCTACCGGATACGATTCATTGAACCAAAAAACCGATCTCGACATCCCCCGTAAGAGGGAGGCAAGTTCAGCTATTTGGACGTCATTGAAGAAGGAATTCAAGCGTTTCCACCCTAGTCATCAAGCCATAAACAACAACGAGCAAACAAAACAATGCGGGAGTACTATTGTTCATTAAAATGTCATAAGCATTCGCGAGAATTAATAATAACAGAGGAATTCTATGGATTACCTTCTCAATGGACGGTCAAGAGGCGTGAAAAGCTATGCTAAAACTTCCAAATGTTGCGAACCTGAAAAATTGTATAATAATAATAATAATAATAATAATAATAATAATAATAATAATAATAACAATAATAACAATAATAATAATTTTATTTGACCTGGTGAAAGTTAAGACCATGAGGTCTTTTCTTGCTCTTCACCAGGGACTAGTCTATATATATAAAAATGAATGTATGTGTGTGTGTGTGTGTGTGTGTGTCCTTTATGCATTACTACACCATTCATCCGATCGCCATGAAACTTTGGGAAGTTGTTGAGTGCATTCCCGGGAAGGTTTCTGGCATATTACATGTTTAATTTTTCCTTTCGTTCGTGAGTTATGAGTGAAAAACGGGCAAAAAAACGTGTATTTTTTTGCGTTTTCGAAGCATCGTTTTCAGTAATACCATTCAATGTCAAATCAATTACAGTAGGCTTTGGCTATTTTTGTCATTCCTCGGACATAAAACTATCGCGATCGCTTGAATGTTGTAGCTCACGCTGGTCGATTCATTTGTTTATAATGTCAAGGCACGCAGACATATGCAATTTTCAACCTACACCGAAGAGGATTATTATTATTATTATTATTATTATTATTATTATTATTATTATTATTATTATAAGAGGGATAATCAATATAGGCCTCAATATGGTCAAACGTTGTTCGATTTGGACGAAACTCACTATACAGGGGATTTCTGGGCCAAGGACCTCGAATCTGAGGTCGCTTTTACCAGTCGATGCTATCTAATCGTGGTATGTAATTCACGTGATTTAAAAACTAAAACTAAACTCAGTGGCGCTACATCCCCGGAAGGACTTGGCCTACCACCCGACCGCTGCATCATCTCCCGTAGGCAGATGGCAGGATTGGGGGCATGTGGTCAGCATGCCGACACCCACGGCCGTTAATGGTGGTTTTCTGGACCGGAGCCGCTACTTCTCTATCAAGTAGCTCCTCAGTTTGGAATCACGAGGCAGAGTGCACCCCTACCAGACCTCCCTACCTCAGAAAAATCCGAGGAGGTACCGGGAATCGAACCCGGGCCGACGGATCTGTAGTCAGCAACGTTAACCACAAGATTCACGTGATTTAGGTGTTAATAAATAAAATGATTTAACTTTTATGCCCTTAATTTTTAATTTTTGAAATAATTATCGCGGGCAATCGCTTGATTTTGTAAGTCCATCCTTGATTCATTTGTTTAGATTATCAAGGCGCGCAGACGTATGAAATTTTCAACCTACACGGAAGAGGGATATTCAAAATAGGCCTAAATATGGTCAAACATTGTTCGACTTGGACGAAACTCACTATGCAGGGGTTTTCTGGGCCAGGGAACTCTAATCTGAGATCGCTTTTACCAGTCGATGCTATCTGATCGTGGTATGTAGTCCATGCGATTTAGGTGTTAATAAATATAATGATTTAACTATTATGCTCTTAATTTTTAATTTTTGAAATAATTATCGCGTGCGAAGCCGCGGGCACACGCTAGTAGTATATAATAAATGATACAATATAGTACATTAAATTATATAAAATTATATATAATGATATATAATTGACACAAAATAACACACTAACCGATATAAAATAGACTTAAAATACATAAAAAGCATGAAATGATATAGCCTAAAACACAATGACACACTAAATTCTGTTAATAATTAGTAATAACTATCATGTTATTAAAAAACTAGCGATTAAATATTGCATACTACTGCATAATTTCATACTCTTGCGTATAGAACATGAAAATATACACTATTATAAGTACTATGCATATAAGCTGTTAACTGCGAGTTGAAAGTTTTTGGCGACCGGCAGTCCTTGAAGTGAGATGATAAAGAATTCCACATTCGGAACACTGAAGTAGTGAAGGATGATGAGTATAGGTGTAGTAGTGTACTATATAACATTAAACTGAAATTTTTGGAAACTTTAAAGACTGTGATGATTCAATTCCATTGATTAAGACTTGTAATTTGGTACACAGAATAACGTTCAGCATATAGGCCTACCTAGCATGATGTCATTATGTACCTATTGTCACTTCACAGAATAAGCAGAGCGCACCTCAGGTGCACCTACTGAGTGTTTTAGTCTATATGTAAATGAATATAACAAAAATAGACTATTTATTTTGATAAAATCACTAGTCATCAATTATGTGTAGCATACAAGGCGGAGATAATTTATACTATCATGCTTTCATTATAAAAGAAGTAGGAAAGTTTTTCAATTTTTATATTCTCCGGTTATACCTGAGTGTATCCTTGATGTCACCGCGTGCTTAGTGAATCTAATCATTCGCTGTTGAAACATTGCAACCCTGATTATCATTTCTTCTTTTTTAACAAAAAATTATAGGCCTACATTTTATAGTAAGATTTTGCAAGCATTTATTTTATGCCAGAATTTGACTTTAGCAGTTACTTATATTTTACAATCTTTCTTTCTTTCTTTTTCTTTTTTTTCCAAATGATAATACTATTTGAAAGTGTGAATATTCTATTGATGAAATTTTTAAAAATTAAAACTTACCTTTTTTCCTACTTAAAACCTCGTTTTATAAATTACCAACTTGCAACACTGGGAGCGAAATTATGTAACGAACCGAACAGAAAAACGAAGAAATATTCCAACTTCCAAGACAGAATTTTGCCTTCTAAATTGAGTTCATTACTACCGTGTACGTCTCTAAAAAATACATGGATATCGTAAACATTAATAAGCATCATTATTAGTGACGTAATAGTATATTGCGATACAAGTGCCGTAAGCGGTGCATACGGATCGAGGAAAGAGCGCCTCGTTTTTTCAATTTCCGAGATCCGTTATGCGCTAATGGCACGAGTATTGCATGCTATTTTTTGCACGATGATTATTTATATCAATTTATTTATATTAATTGAGTTATTAGCTGAAAATATTATGTTTATACACTATTGAAGATGGATGTTATATTTCAGAAAGTGATTCTGATATGTTGGTTGTTATGGGGACCGAATATTTGTCCTGTTCAAGTCGCCACAAACTGGGGGGCCTTGTTAGTTCCGTCTTCCATAAAGGCTTGTATTATGATGGTTTTACTTACGGCACTTGTGCTTTTTGTAATTTCTACCGCACGGACATTTCTTTTGTTTTCATAGCAACCAGATTGCGTGCGGGAATGTCAAGTTACGATCCACGGCAACAATATTCGCAAGTACCACTAATTAGTTACGTCGTGCAAAAAATGTATAATAATTATCTAGCCAATGCATTATAATATGAAGTTAGCTAAGGTCCCCCATTTAATAACCCAGATGGTTTGCAGGTTGACCGCCTGCGTGCTCTCGTGGTTAACGTCGCTGGCTACGGATCAGAAGACCCGGGTTCGATCCCCGGTACCTTCTTGGGGTTTTCTGAGGTAGAGAAGTATAGAACGGGTGTATATAAATATACACTCGTTTATTTAAAAATAACCAGTAAAAGTGCTACGAAAATGTTTTAAGCTATGTGGCATTTGGTTTAAAATCCTTTAATAAATATAGCCTAAGCACTTTTGAATAATTTGTTTAAATTTAATTGTATTACATAACATAATCTTATGCTATGCATTTTTATTTTAAAAAATAGTTACAAGTTTCTGAGTAATGCATTTGCAATAATTCAGAAAAAAGTCTTCATTCACGTGAATGTTTTCGGCAAAACTTCAGAATTCAAAATTATTTAAATATTTACTTTAAACATAATATGTATAAATATGTTTTAAATATTTTTTTTTAATTTATCAAAATACCACTGGTCTCCCCGTTCCCCCGCCACTACACCCCTGTTCCTGCGTTCATCGTGCAGTTGTTAAGCCGGAATATAACTTCTGACGCCCCTAGCATAGCCCTACTTTCTAAAACCTGCACTTATCTTTAACAGCGACAACTATTATGTATAGAAATTTAAACCCTTGTGGCACTTATGTTCTCAAAACAGCTTGAGATAGCATGCATTGAAGGTAGACTTATAGTAGTTTACCAACACAAACATACATCATGCAGAGAACAATTGAAATTTATACTGGTCGCGGCAACGAAACTGTGTGGGGAATCTAATACCATTACAGGCCGCGCAGCAGTCTTCCTTTGTCCTCAAAACTTTGCTCGCCAACACACGGCGCCGAAATGCAAGGAGTTTAATCAATGCATTCCACAGCATGAATAAAAATTGTAATTAATAGCCGACAGGCACGTTAGTAGAAGCTTTCCTTTAATACACACAACGAATTTCTAATTTTAATAACGTGGCTATTCAATGAAAACCAGGTCTTGTGTAATAACCGCTGGTTTCTAAACTATGCGTCGCGCGAGCAAAGAAGAGACTGTGCGTTATATTTTATACATGCATTATTAAAATACCTGAAGTATGAGTGTGAAATAGGCTTATTAATACAGGTCCATGAAATTCGCGAGACGCGATAACGCGAATTATTTCTAATTCGACAAATTTAATATTTTCATAATTTTATTTTACTGTCTCTTTTAACATAAAAAACAGCACTTCTGAATCGTGAAATATCGCGAAAAGTAAACATAACTCCAATTTTAACACAAATATACGCAAACATTGTTTAATTTGGATGAAACTACACAATTAATCCATTCCTAAACAGAATTGCTGTAATTGCTATGACTTCCTCGGGTTGTTGTAACTGATCAGCTACTCCATAAGTTCATATTGCTACCACGCATCTTCAAATCAAGCTTCTTGCCTCGTCTTCTCAGTTATACGAGGGTCGTCCAGAAAGTAAAGAATGATTTGGCACAACTAAATAATAACGAAAGATATTAACACAAAACTATATTTACAAATATACAGTACCTTACTCCATTTCTCAACGTAATCGCTATTGCAGTCAAGGCATTTATTGTAACGTGGCACCAGTCTTTCAATAGGGATGTTACAACTCTTCTACCGCAAAAGACCTGGGCCTGAAGTTTCTACCAAGAAGACGAGGAATGAACGCAGAGGCCTATTGTGCTACTCTTCAACGACTACGACGCGCTGTGCAAATCATGAGGCGTGTAAAATTGTCTGAAAATGTGTTTTAATTCTCGACAACGCTCGGCCTCATTTGGCTGTTCAAACACAGCCCCAACTGCAATGTTTAAATTGGGAAATTTTTGGTGTTTTAATTCTCGACAACGCTCGGCCTCATTTGGCTGTTCCAACACAGCCCCAACTGCAATGTTTAAATTGGGAAATTTTTGGAAGTCCTTCTTACAACCCTGATCTGGCACCCAGCGATTTTCCGAAACTAAAGGACTTTTGGGTGGAAAAGAGTCCCCAACAGAGGAAGACATCCTGGCTCAGGTCTTTGGCGGTAGAAGAGTATAAAATCGGCATTGAAAAGCTGGTACCATACTACAATAAATGCCTTGATAGCAATGGCGATTACCTTGAGAAATAGAGTAAGGTACTGTATATTTGTTAATAAAGTTTTGTGTTGATATCTTTCAATATTATTTAGTTATGCCAAATCGTTCTTTACTTTCTGGACTACTCTCGTTACAGCAAACGAAAGCATCGGCCATGATGGCATAGAAGAATAACTTATTTCTCATGGCAAGGTACAGAAACAAGTTTTCGCTCCAAAACGAACAACTCACTGAGAAAGCCAAAGAGAAAGATAATATGTAGGATCAACCAACGATGCAAAGCGCACCATAGTCCGCTCCTTAAATTGTACGTTTTTTACCAATGTCAATCTTTCTTTGTAGGATAAAGAAGTTTAAATTAAAATTTTATTTTTATTTTATGAAGATTTTCTCAAGAAAATACACAACAACGGTAATTTAACTTCCAAGTAATATATGTTCCAAAATTCTTGAGGATATTCATTATAAACTTAATTAAAACTAATACATTATATATATATAAGTTATGCATATAAATAAGTTATATATAAGTTATTTATATAGATAAGTTATATATATGTTATGTATATAAATAAGTTGTATACAGGCTATATAAGTTATGTATATAGTTGTATAATTATACAGTTACGTATATATATACACTTATATGTATATATACCTATAATTACATATATATATACGTAAAGAATCCACCTTATACCCTCGTTAATATACACCTAAGAAGTCAAGGAGCTAATAATGTATATTTAGATTTCCAGGTTGTGAGAGTTATTTCTAAGCGTTTCTATAGAGCTGTATAACGAGGGTATAAGGTGGATTGTTACGTCCATACGTTGCCCCTCCTTGGTCAACATGAAATTCATTAATGCTAATATAGATACTGTAATTAAAAATAAAAACACCTCCAAATTAATAACGAAATTTAAAAAACAAATTTTCTCTAAAAATAAAACCACATAGGCCTACCCCTATCTACTAATCGTGCAAAATACATACCCAGTCCCATCGTAGTGCATTCTCTTTTCGGTACTAGGAAAAAGGTAACATCTCTGAATAGTGTAGGCCTTTTCAGTTATTTGTATTAATTCAATTTTTTTACGGTGTTGCCCAAGGTCCTTAGTTCAACCTCTCCCATTGTAGGAATGTTTATGTGGCCCACGCCGCCCGGGCCTTACACGACCGTGACCTGTCGGGAGAGAATATTTGGATCACACACTTCCTTCTTTGATCAGACAAGCATGGTGGACCTCTCCGGACGAGTGATCAGTCTTGTGCCAGGGTCACCTCCGAGACAATACGAACACAAAGGACAGGACACACCAATCGCTCAAACAATCACTCTGAACAAGGCGCGGATGACGGCCAGATGTTATCGGAGGACAAGAGTCTAACGTTACTCAACATTCGTTTTACAGGTGAAGAAAATTTCCAGTAAATAAACCCACCGACCAGGAATGGAATCCGGGCCAGCAATTCCTGGTGACGGCAACAGAGTGAGTTGCCGAAAGCTTGGTGAAATAACATTAACCCGGGTGCAAGCCCGACTATTAAATATTAGAAGAGACTATTCTATTGACTGTTAGGAAGACGTATTGAAAAGCAGTTGTTACGAAAACAAGAAAAATAAAATTCAAATCGCTATTGATTATAAAGGAGAAAAAGGTGAATATTCATGGGAAGATCCACCTAATAAGTAGGGCTCAGACTTTTAGGTTTTATAAGCCCTGTATTAGCTTTAAACATATTAAAATAGTTTTATTTTAGTTTTCTATCATTTTATCTATAACTGTTTTTGTTTCACTTTAATATGTAGCCTACAATAAAAATATTAAAATAAATATATTAATTCATTTTATTTTTACTAGCAATTTCAATGGCTCTATACCACAAACGAACATTCTTTACTCGATTTTCCACAGTTTACAGAAAACAATTAACTTTATAATTACCCTGGTCATTTCCACCATATTAACTAAAAACAATGTTTTTCAATAAATTAATCAACCATCTTTTAGAATAATTTACTTTTAGCATCTTGCTTGAACAAACACGTGAATAAACTGCAAGTATAAATTTCTTACAAATGTTTTTTTAATTTGCTTCTAAAGAAACCAAGGATTTTGGTTCTTTTACCGTATCAATGGGGTTACAAAATGGCAAAATGCAACCCTATATTTTCACTTACAATTGTAGCCTATTGGCAAGAATGAGCAAGATATTTAATTTTTAAGTATTATAAGATAGGACTATGTGATTGCCATGACAATGATACGGATAATTATGTTAAAACATCACAGTACATAAAATAGTTTAGGCCAAAAACCTAAGAATAAGTATGAAATTTTGGACATTCCATATAGACTAATATTTACTGCACCAAGCATACATAAAGTTCGATGAGTTTGATTGCAATCTCTGACTTTCGTCACACAAACAACAGCGGTGAATTTATCAACAACCTGATGGTTTTCTGGTGGACTGTCCGCTGACATTACAACACCCTGACGAAAGTCCGATGGCATCGTTGGAATTGATCGACGACTTGAAAAACGTGCCCGAGTTCGTATTTCTCGCTGTAGTGTGTTACCGGCCTTAGTATCCCTGAACTTCGTCGTAATTAATGAGCCATTCTCTAGCAATGAGGGGGAGGGGGCATTCCACCCACCCCACTTCTGACAGAGGACAAACAACTTTTTTAAAATCCTTAAAATATGCGACTAATATATTGTTCACAAGCATATTCTTATCTAATTCTCACAATGACTATCATAAAGTAGCCTATGATAATGATAAGTTATACAAAACTGTTCTTTTTAACAAAAGATAGCTTAACTTTCTTCCAATATTGTTCAACTAGCATGTGCCCGCGGCTTCGACCGCGATAATTATTTTAAAAATTAAAAATTAAGAGCATAATAGTTAAATCATTATATTTATTAACACCTAAATCAGGTGGACTACTTACCACGATTAGATAGCGTCGCCTGGTAAAAGCGACCTCAGATTCGAGGTACTTGGCCCAGAAAACCCCTGTATTGCGAGTTTCATCCAAATCGAACAACGTTTGACCATATTTAGGCCTATATTGAATATCCCACTTAATAATAATAATCATAATAATAATAATAATAATCTTCGGTGTAGGTTGAAAATTTCATATGTCTGCGTGCCTTGATATTAAAAACAAATGAATCGACCAGTGTGAGCTACAACATACAAGCGATCGCGATGGTTTTATGTCCAAGGTATGACAAAAATAGCCAAGGCCTACTGTAATTGATTTGACATTGAAATATACTGATAATTGATGCTTCGAAAACGCAAAAAATACACGTTTTCTGCCCGTTTTTCCTTCATAACTCACGAACGAAACCAAAAATTAAAATTCCGGCTTCGAGGTGCATTTCCCGACCCTTCAGTCCACCTACGTTTAAAATTTCAGTTTTCTGCGTTCAGTAGATTTTGCTGGGCATCGCAGACAGACGGAGGAAGACAGGCACTTCCTTTTATTAATATAGAAGATAGATGCACATACATTATGCTATGTATGAGCTATGCAGTTCAGATGTGGCACACAATTTTTTCGATACTTGGTAGCCTATTAGCCAAACTATGATTTTCACGTTAGCTGGACCACATTTTGTAAAAGTTTTAACTAGGTAGATAACGGGGGCTTGAAGAGAGTTTAGATACCTCCCGCACGTCAGCCTAAAAGGCTTCTTGTGCTGCTTTAACTAGATAACTATATGGAATAAAATAAAACTTAAAATAAAGGGGTTGAGGGTCAGAAACAGACTTTTGAAAAGTTATGCTTTATAGTTTTAACTAAACTAATTAACCTTACTACAGTATAACTATGCAACTCTTGTTCTGAGGGGGCGAGAATTTAGTATACTTTGGTAAATTAAGGTTAGTTATCCTGCATTATATGGATGTGAGACATGGTCGCTTACTCTTCGGAAAGAACATAATCTGGGAGTGTTCGAAAACAGGGTTCTTAGGAAAATATTTGGGCCCAAGAGGGATGAAAATGGGGACTGGAGAAAACTGCATAACGAGTTTCATAACCTGTACTCGTCACCGCATATAGTAGGCCTATAGTAAGGGTAATTAGATCATGCAGGATGAAATGAGTTGGACATGTTGCGCGCACGGGGGAGGAAAGATATCTAAAAAACATTGACTGGGAGACCCGAAGGGAAAAGACCACTTAGAAGACCTAGACGTAGGTTGGAGGATAATATTAGGATAGATTTAAGGGAAGTAGGATTTGCGAGGGATGGTAGGAGGGAGCTAGCACAGAATAGGGTTGAATGGCGGGCTCAGGTAAGTGCGGAAATGAACCTCCGGGTTCCAACAAATAGGTAATATTCCTTTAGCTTGCTTAGGAATTGTCTCTTTTGCCAATGAATAAGTAAGTAAGTAAGTAAGTAGTTTAGACAAAAATGTACAGCATAACTTTACGAGACTCTTGTTCTGAGTCTAACTCCTAAACATAGATAATTCAGTGAAAGTCAAGTACTTACATTACACTAATTCTACAGTACGACTGATGTCGGCAAAAACGATGACCCAAAAAACCATTTTCTTTGATGAATTTCATTTTCCAATGAGGGTATAAGGAGGATTGAAATATTTTTATAACCATTTTCTTTGTTTGTGAATCAGGTTTCAGCCCGGTAAGGGATAATATGCTCCTACTATGTACAAGTTCTTCAACACTAACCGCACATACACAACTGAACAGGAGATATTAATCGTTGATAATGGTTGCGGGATGCATGTCGTAACATGCATTCACCTTTACTACGTAGTTCACGCTTCTCTCGCTAGGGCTGCACTTGAAACAAAAATTGTGACTATAGCAGAAAAAATTACTATGCGTTACTTTCCGATCCACCCGCATATAAATTATAACAATTGTAACTCTTTATTTGATAGATCTCGTAGTACACGTACACCACACGCCAACATTAAGTATTATAATCTTTGAAAAGATGTAAGCCTACTTGTATCTTATCTTATCTTATCGGCTCAGGGGCTGAGCCCTGACGGGCTCGCGCACGTAGGCCTCATAGGCGGGCCCATTGTACACCCCCTAGGAAACGAATGATGTGCATGCCCTAAGGCCCCCCTGTCAACAGACTCCACCACCAGCCCCCACGGAGCTCCCCTACATCCAGCTAAGAGCAGGTACCACTCCACGTGCACCGTACCCAGGGTCCCTCCTACAAGAGCCCCATAGGCGCGGCACACCATGACGTGCGCCACTAACCCAGGGTCCCTCTGAGAGCCCCAAAGGTACGGGACACCACCAGCAACTCTTGACCACAAGGACGGGGCAGGACGGGGGAGGCCCGCAGCAGAGTCTGCAGCAGGAGCTGGCCCGAAAACCAGTAAAGGAGAACGGGATGATAATGAGGGGGGAAAGGAAGTTGAAGTGGAGAGTATTGGTGGAATGAATGAAGGGGGAAACGGGAGGATCCCCGAGAAAAACCCCCAAAGGTCACGGCTTTGTCCACCACAAATGACACGCCCGCCGGCCCCGAGATTTGAACTCGGGACCGCTAGCATGCCAGGCCCACGCGCTAAGCATGAGCCACCGTGACGGCAAAATTGTATACAAAATTAGGGAAAATTATTGTCCTAACATTTCAAAACTTAGATTAAGTAAACAGTACGTTCATATTTATATTTAGGACATAGGCTATATATGATCAACTAAATAACAAGCTACAACAAATAGAGGTTTTCAAACACACTCTACAAACAGTTAATACTCTCGATGAATTCTCTAATTTGAATGTGATTGCAAATATGTTGTAACTGTTCTTTTTAGTGCTTTATTTTTAATTAGTCAAATGCCTGTATGTGTATAATAAATATAAAAATGGAAACGTAGGCAAATATTGTGCATGACACGTTTCTTGCAGGAAATGACTGATGCATGATACGGTACGTATATGAACGGACCAAATAAAGTACATGTCTAAAGCATTTGATTATGATGATGATGATGATGATGATGATGATGGTGATGATGATGATGATGATGGTGATGATGATGATGATGATAATGATGAGTGTTCTGCCCGAAGCCACCCAGACCCGGAGGGAAGCCATGGAATGATTACCACGACACGTCCAAAGCTCTTTCAGGCAATGGTGATAAATAGGGCCCAGGGGTTTAGCCACAAAAACATTACATCAGGTTAGTGGTGACTGGGATATAGCCGTATGTAAACACGAGGGAAGGGGTGACTCGCTTTCAGTGGCGCACTTTAATACGAACATTCAAGTTCAAGGGCAGTGCAGCTAGTCTAGTGAAATGATAGACACAGCGTCATAGAATAGTTTGCACATTTAATCGAAAATCACAGAAACAAAATATATTTCCTAGTAAAACGAACATAAATATATGAATATATAATATTTGTTAACAATATTCACAGTGAAAATTAAAAGGCAATTTATACATTATGTCTAGGGACCGGATTTTTAGGTTTTTACCTATTTTTTTCCTTACTTCCAAAACAAAAAGCGCTCATACACTTTTTCGAATCATGTCCATAGGATTCACCCACATTAATTCTGTGGCACCTAAAAATACCTAAATAGGGTATAAAAACCTAAATATACCTAAACGGGATATAAAACCTAAAATATATATTTTAGGCTACTTTTTTTTATGTTTTGTTCGTCAGTTGAGAAATCGATATTTTGCGGAGAGACAATAATTTTTGTCGGGTTGAAATTAATACCACCAGCGTTTCGTTCAACCCATTGTCGTCTAGGATGGACAGTATCAAGAGATGAAGTGTAAGAGTACCGGCGTATTCCTTTTAAAATATTCGTACGAACAACCATTGTTGCCGTGTATGAACAAGGATATGGATTTCTGTGTTTTAAAGGGCTTGTTTGCATTTAGTACTGCCCTGTAATTCGTACTGAGTGGTCACACTGTGAGTTTTAAGAAGACGTATTAATTATGAAATGAAATCGAGTTTATTACGGCAGTGGATTGGCGACCTGAATTTCTTCTTCTTCAGAGGTTATTTTATGACGTTGCACCCCGTGGGTTTCTACGTCTGCTCTGTATATGCTGTATATGACAGATATTGCCATTCAATACAACTCACAGTTAAGAATCTTGAAAGATATTTAGTGATATACTATAACCAGGAAATGTGAGGCAATCTTATTTTCATTGCTTCTTTTGATTGTTTATGCTTTCTTTCTTCAATTGTGTAATATTGTCCTAAAGCAAGTTTACACAAATTTAAGTCAATTTTGTTAAGTTAAACTTTACAAGTATTATGTATTGAATCCTATGTAGCACATTCAAATTCATTAAACCAATTATTCTACCCGAAAACGATATTTTGGACAAAAAACCTAAAAAAAAACTATTTCACCTAATGGAAAACCTAAAACAGTGTTTTTAAAAACCTAAAAATCCGGTCCCTAATTATGTCTGTGCATACGCTTTGTTGCAGTGAATGGCAATATACATTTTGAAGTTTTCAGAAGAAAAATATCTTCTATTTTCCTCCAAAGAAGATCTTTCTTTAATGGTAAAAACTTCTCTCTACGTCTCATGGCGTGACGGGGGGATGAGATATTAGTCCCTTGTGTGGGTACACATTATGGTCTTCTGTAGAACCTTCCAGTGCACCTCGAAAGGTAAAAATAGTAGAAAAATCCTGCATTTTTCTAGAGAATTTTTTTTTTATTTCTGCTGCACCTGTAAATATATTCCATCTTCAGGTTGACTCTTACCTATGAATAATTTCTCCACGAGTCTGATCGCTTGTGCCATTTACATATTTTGTCTCTCTAGAAGAGTGATACATCTAGACAGTTGCCGAAATTATTTGCAATGAACTTGATATTAATTAGTAGCTTTTCTAAACAAAAGGCTAAACATTTTCTGGAGCAGAACCCCCACTCATTTTAGCTATGATCCGCCACTGGTTGTCAAGAACGCACAACACACAACGTCGTCAACAGAACACTAAACTGCCACAAGCAGTGCAAGTTGTTTACTAACTCAGAAAGCTTTCTATGCCTTGTGCACCACTAACTTGACGAATTATTGGCTAAACCCCCGGGCCCTAGTGATAAAGCAGAGAATTGTCATTGTTTCTCGAGTGATGGAGATGTATAACATTAAATGAAATTAACCAAGGGACTTAAATTTAACTCGATCGATTGAAGACTTCATATCTAGTTGATTCCAAATCCATAACAAAGAGGTCTATTGTGGATTTGTGTGACATTGACTGTCGTATGATGTAATGTCCCATAGTATAGTTGGATGATATTCACATAGATTGCAGATTCCAAATTAATACATTAATTCATTAATACAGTAATCTGTTTAAATGTCTTGAAAAGTTCCACCCTAAACCACAAAACATTAAATAACAGATATTGTTAACTGGATACCCGGTATCTAATTAAATATTATATTTATATTTGTATCAATTTGACTTGTATGTTTATATGTATAAAAGTTTACAAGAATATAATATTTAATTAGATACCGTGTATCCAGTTAACAATATCTGTTTTTTAATGTTTTGTGGTTTAAGGTGAAACTTTTCAAGGCATTTAAATTAAATACCACAAACGGAAATGAAATTCATCAATCACAGTAATCTGTATCTGTATCTGGTACCCTATGATCCCCAGGTGGGGCGAAGGGGCCTCCAATGGAGGTTTCATTACCTATACTAATTTTGATATGCTTATTTTCCGAGAGAGGGTAGAGGGACAGGTGGTAAGCCCATCGCCTCGCAACCCCCCTCTGGAAACTAAGTATTTCTTGGACGTGAAAGGGCCGAGAAATGTTGTCCAGAGGCTCTAATTTAGGTTTGGAGTTCTTTTACGTGCCGTAAATCTACGACACGGGACCCCAAGCTTAAAGTCCCTCCCAAAGGACTCCGTGCCCAGGATTTTTACGTCCTGATAAGTCCATCGACCGCGGCCGGGTTTGATCTAGAGGCGGGCACGCTACCTCTAGACCACCGCGGCCGACCTAATACAGTAATGGTGTCTGTAAATGTGGAGAGAAAAACCGAACAGTGCAACATCTATTATTTGAATGTTAACTCTTTTGGCCAGAAGATAACTCAGTAGAATGAAGTACAATCATTCGATCCAACTTAAAATGCTTTCAAAGAAAATATGGCAAGTAAACACTTTGCGACCCAAGCGGCTCCCCTTTCCATCGGCCCGGTCGCCTTCTCCGCCAGGCAGGCTTCCCCTCCGCCCGTTATTGCTCTTGCCGGCCGCTACTAAGCGCCGGTAATGCAGCTTCCTGTGTTAAGCCGCAGCTTACTCTAATGATTGCCTTGCACCATACATAATATTTCACAATGTTTAAAAACGATTATAAAAACAAAATAAAATTTCACGAATTATATTAAAACAATACCCTTGTACCAAACATCATATTTCACGATCTTTAAACACCGATTTGAAAGAAAAAAAAATTCACAATATATAAAAAATCGAAATTTACATAATATTTCCCAATTTTAAAAAACGCCGTGTTAATTGATGCAGAAAAATTCCCTTGAACCAACACTACTCTTTTCATAACAAACAAACCATCTCAAAATTAGAAAACCCGATTCTTGCGTTAACACTCGCTAGCGCCAACTAAATTAGATAACTAAAATATACCGGAACTTCCTTCACTGCTCAACTGTCCTTCGTAGCGTAATGGATAAGTCTCTTGGCTACGATGCTAAGGGTCATGCGTTCGATCCCCGTTCGATCCAAAATGTATTGTTAGGAATAGGTCTCGTATAGGTAGGTAGGGTGAAGAGGAGGTGAGAGGAAGAGAGGAAAGAGACGGGAGAAGAAGAGAATAAAGGAAAAGTAAATTATTTTTCTCTTTCACCATTTCCTTACTAGATGTCGCCACCGTCGCTACTTTCCTAGTAGTTCTAATGCCGCCGCTAGGTTTCTCGTAGTGGTGGGGGGCTTGGTCGGGTCGTAATGTGTTATTTTCCCGAAAATATATTTTAAATGTTTCGATTTTTTCATAAATAATATTGAAAAATTAATGTATTAATTTGTCAAATTACCGTGTGCATCTTCAAATCTTTGTTGCAGTGTTCTTAGTATCTAGTTATACCTATATTACTAGTTTGTTCTCCTTAGATGCAGTTATTTCAATTCTTTTTAATTTTCTATAAGTACTGTATTCTGTAGGCCTATATCATATAGTAGAATGTACCCGTGCCCTTTAGTGCAATAGCAAGATTTTTTAACTCATTTATTTAATAGCAAAATAATTAAAACATTATAATTAATAATACTGACATCGTTTTACATAAATTGCATGAATCACATAATTTTATTTTTAATTATATTATTAGACGTAGTACATAAATAATTAAAACAAATCTTGTGCTGCCATATGGGCATACAGATTCGAAATGAAGCGATTAAAACGAACTACAGATTTATGAACCTTGTCCTTACATACGATTCATGCATGAACAATTAAAACGATTGATAATTAAAATGCAAAAAATCCGGCTTCGAGGTGCAGATCACCATTAGGCTAAAACGCGCCTGGAAAAAAAGACCTCAGATTCGAATTCCCTAGCTAAAAAAACCGTATAGCATGGGCGGATCCAGAAATTATTGAAGCGAGGGGCCAACATAAAAGAAAGTTTGCAATTAATCGGGGTGTGGGGGTTTGGAATATCCCAAAAACAGGTGGTCTGAGAATCCTCCCCCGGAAATTAAAAAAAAATTGAGTGCAAAATGACGAGGTTTTAGGTCCTTTGGTTGATTCTTTCAGATTTCTCAGCACACCTAAACTCTTTTTTGCCCAGAGTTTTAGTTCTGTTGAAAAAATTGTCAGTTTTTCTAATTGCCTATATAAAATTGAAAGTGTGTGTGTATGTTCCCTACAGAAATCTACATGCTATTGCTTTGACCGATTTGCACAAAATTTTGCAGGAATGCCTACTTTGATCAGGAAAGAAACATAGACAACATTAAATTTTAAACATAACACTCCTTCCTTTGTAAAATTATAGTATAATTTCTAAAAATATTACACTGAATTCACCAAATGCAATCCACATTGAATGTGCTGTTCTCATGACAAGCTATTCTCATGACAACATGACATGCATGTTCTTTCAGCCCAAGGTTTTGGAAGTTGCATGGTACTGGGCTTTGACCAATAATTAGAGAGGCTATCGATATATTCATTTCTGTACATCAATAATGGAGAATGAAATTCACGTAAATAAATGCTGCATTACATAATTTTCTCTACCCTGGACAATATCATTTTCTCACATCACGTTTTGATTTAGGGTGAGGATTCATATTGCGGGGAGAAAGTTTTCAGTTCTCTCAGCCTGAGTTTATGTCAGCGATGCGAGTATGCTATATCAGAATCGGTTTAAAAAATCTATCCACTGATACGTTATTCATCGCTGTGCGCTTTGCATTAGTTGAGAAATACGAATTCTGTATCAGTAGTTCGCATATGGAATTCCATCCCTCGCATAGTCAGAGGCTGTCGAACGCTTGGTGAATTTAAGAGAGAAGTCAGTAGCTTAATGTACTTTAAATTTATATTAGGAATGTATCTAACTTTTAGTGTTTAGGCTTTAATGTTAATAGTAATTTTTTGTTTTTGTAATTAAGTTTTAAGTAATTGTATTAGGAGTGTAGTGTTTAAGTTAACATGTATTTTAATAGTATTTTAGTTTATTGTATTTAGGTTTTAAATATTTAAGTTATGTATTTGTTATATTGTGTTTGACTTGTGGAGCGGAAGAGAAGGCCTAATGGCCTTAGCTCTGCCAGCTTAAATAAACAGAATAAAATAAAATAAAATAAATGTTTACCGTAAGCTCTAAGCATATAAAAGGAGACAAAATAGGATGGAACTTTTTTAGTCCTAAGTGCACTGTAAAGTATTGGGTTCCGGGTATTTGGGGAGGAAAGTGTGAAGGTAATAATGATTTTCTTTTTCATTTCAGCCCCGAAAAGGTTCTCTGGAAACATGAGAGTGGGGAATAGGTAGTATCACGTAAAGATAGTAAAATTTTATGTTACCGGAATTTCCGTTTCTTTTTACTTCACGATCTACCAGGCTTGGTATGTAGAAGCAATGAGTTGCAAAATAATTCTAAGTCCTTTAAGAGCGACAAATGCTATAACTTATCTAGCGTTTTCTGTGGGAATAGCTTGAGTGTAATATGTGGTTCTTCTTCGCTTCAAACTCTAGATAACTATATAAGAACTTGAAAATCAAAAGTCCTCCGTAAGTGAATTTCGAATTACAAGCAAATTACAAAACCCGGGCGACGCCGGGCGTTTTAAGCTAGTTATTGGCTACATAAAATGCTTTAGATGCATTCTGATCCACTGTTACCCAAGGTGAATCTCATCTTCACCCATTAATGTTATTTCTTCCTCTTGCTTCCCATTAATGATTGGATGAACACAAGAATAGAATTTTAGATCTCGAATCATAACCCATTAAAAAATGCGGAAAAAACAATTCTATGAAAGGAATATAAAGCAAAATGCGATGGTCGTTTTGATTTTTGTAACGATAATTACCCGTAACTTAAGTCTAATTAATTCTGAAAATATTATGTAATTGTAGAATAAATAAATTTCACCTATTTCTCAGTACCCAAATATGTTATGTCCCCCTTAAGTGAATATCCGGTACATGTTGCTTCAGGTACAAATACCATCGTATCTCCAGATTTACGCCCGCAATTTAATACTTCAGTATCACGTATTTTTCTTAGATAGATTGCAAACTGTACTACTCACCTTCAGATATTTTCGTCCTGGGCTCTGCTTCTGATTTCTGGGACAGTCCACTTTATCCAGCCATGATAACATTTTAACACATTGCCTTCGCACTTTCGTTTGTCGCTCACTGTTGAATTTAAGAACATCCATCCGACACACGCTTATTAATAATGATACCCGGTAACATTCTGTACGTTATTAAACATAAATTACAATTGCGAAACGAAACACTAGACGTAATTTACAAATTTTATCACTCCCGTCTGAAAAAAACGCGCACTGTGGGGTTTTAAAGATGGCGAACTCATCTCGATCGATATTCGATAGTTATGCTTATCGCAATCACACGGCCTGGAAGAGGCGATCGAAATTATTTATAAAAGCAACAAGCGGTATCTAGCAGACATTTATGAAACTTCTTCAAGACCGTGGTCATTATGTGGTAATTTGTATCGTGCTATTAAATAAATGAAAAAAAAAAAAAGCTGTTGAATGCATAATCGCGGGCGTAGCCGCGTTACCTACAAGTACATAAATACATAAAAATTAAAGCCGCTAATCTTAGTATCAAATGTTTTACCTTCAGCTTGAATTAAGTGCTAGTCTGAAATAGTTCACAAGAAATTAACAACTTAAAATAATACAGTAATTAAAGATAAGGAACTCCAACAACTGCTGTGGGTTGTCATGGCTAGTCTAGCATTTGACACAAGGCGTATAGAATAAAGGCCTAAATAGCCTACTATTAAATTTGTATTTTAAAATCTCCAGGTGGAAATAAGATGAGTACATGGGTGTTTTTAATTAATTTTCTATTTACTTAAAATTGAATAACAAAAAATCAAAACAACGTAAAAGAAAGACCAAAGGGGGGGGGGAGAGGCTGGACCCTATGTCCCCCTTCCTGGATCCGCCACTGCCGCATAGTAAGTTTCGTCCAAATCTTTCAATTTTTCCCCTTTTAGGCCTGCATTCATGATTCCCCTTTTGTCCACCTATGTAAAAAACCAGATCTCTGCGTGTCGAAATGTTATAAACAAATTAATCAAATAGGGCGGGCTAACAATATCGAAGCGATCGACAAATTTATATGTTATCTTGTAAAAAAATATTTCAGCGATGCTCTTCTATCCCGGTTGCTATGACAGCAAAGCAAGGCCACCTGCAATTAATTTGCAATTGAAATACTGTATATTAGCCAAAATTGGTACATCGATAACGCATAAAATTGCGTTTTCTGCTATTTTTTCGCTCATAACTCGCGAATGAAAGCTAAAATAAAATAAACAAATCCGGCTTCAAGGTACATTTCGACTATTCAGCCCATCTATGTTAAAATTTCAGATCTTCGTGCCCAAGAGGTGATTGTATCGCACACGGGTGAACAGAGATACAAACACCTTCTCTTATTACCGCATTTTACGGACCATAAGACGCTCCGGACCATAAGACGCACCTTAATTTTAGGATGGAAATTTAAAGGAAAATAAATTTAATCTGATTCTTAAATAAACATTTTAAAGGTAATAATATACTTCATTGCATAGACAATGGAATCAGTGTAAATCACTTCTAACTTAAAACCTTGAAAATCTCTTCTGTACAGGTGGCATCGTTTAAATTTTAACAACTGAACTGATTTCTCATGAAAGACTGAAAATACTTTTACACTCTCTAACCCTCAATTCAACATATTGTGTATAACTATGGTATTTCGGCTATATTTACCATAATTTTAATTTTTTTTAGTGTACTTCGGTCCATTAGACGCACCCAACATTAAGGCTCTGTTTTCAAGATAAAAGAAGTGCGTCTTATGGTCCGTAAAATACGGTATATAGATGGTGAACATCAGATTTTGAACTTATGCCCCAAGTTCAAGACAAAAAAGTATAGAAGTATATTATATTTTTAAAATATATAACTGTAACACGGGTATAGAATGGCCAAATATAATCCTAATATACCTAAGAGTAAAGTAGAGTTTATATTCTTGGACATTCATAAATAAATAAACAAAAAATCCAGTTTGAGCCACCTGAGGAAATATTAGGAGGAAAACGGGCGTCTTTGAAGTCGTATGTCGATGAGAACTCGGAACGAATTGAAATAAAATTAAAACAAATGAGTAATAGCACATTATGCAACGAGGCTATAGTGATAATCATTAAGATAGTAGGCCCTTTGTCTTTACGAGTTTCATAATTTTCATACAGGTAGCTTAATTACCATTACAGGCTCGTTGCTTACGATTGTTTTTGTTCAACATAATTAAATGTTTAAGTTTGGAGATGTTAGATTCACTCAAACAAAGGGAGACGGCTACCCTTCACAACCAGCTCTTCTCGTAGTTCTTGTCTTCTGCGACAGATAGCAGCTGATGGCGCCGTATCAAGTCGAATCTTCTTCTTGGTCGTTTTCTTGACCTCAACTGATTTTTAGAACACGAAGTTAATTCAGTTTAATATTAATATTAACACGAACATAGTTTATTATAATCCAGGTTGTTAATTACTCTGTTGCATTTGCCACTCTCAAGGTTTCAAGGCATTCCGTATTTGATAATAATCGATACCACATCAATGTTATAATTAAAATCTGTATCGTAATGGATGTCATTATGATACCGTTACGTCACATGTAGCCTAATAAGTGTATTACAGTATGGTCGAACAAGAAAGAAGATTTTGTGCTTTTGCGTCCGTTGTTTCGCTGCAAAATGGGCTCACCGTGTGATTCACAATAAACCTCCCCGAGGGTCAGAATTGATTCCGGCTAAAGAATTGACAGCATTATCATTGTCCCATATTAAGAACTAGGTTCCTCGAATAATTTTACTAACGCCATCACTACTTTGTTAGGTCTGCCGTAATCCACCCTGACTTGATGGAAGTGCAGCCCCATTTCTCCAACTGGGACACATAATAGGCGGGGCTACGTTATCCTGATTACATAAGAGGTCATTTATGAATATAATTAATGTGAGGTCCTTACCTAAATCCTTATATACAAACTAGACTATAGGCCAGGGAGATCCACCTTTGAAAGATAAAATTCCCATTGGCCGGACCAGGAATCGAACCCACAACGTTATGAAAAGTAGACAGAATCTCTTATCACTAGACCATGGACTCGGTCGAAATTCATTAAAGTGTAGTCTTAGGTTCATATTTGAAGTAGTTCGAGGCGCAACAGTCCTACATGAACGTATATTACGATAGCCGCCTAGTAAGGGATTATTTCAGAAGCCGAAGTGTTAAATTGCTATGAAGGGGACTATCTAGTGACAAATTGTTCGAGTGCGGATTCATTTGGTGATAAAATAGAGAGACGGTTTTCAAGTCAAATCTTCGCTACTGACCCTTTAACACCAGGCTCATAAAGTACGTGCTATATGGGACGGTGAGGTTTGAATTAAAATGGTGTGAAATGGAACATGCAGTGTGAATTATGAGCAACTTAATGAGGACAGACTTAGTATCTCTTCCATTAACACACATATTGTTATCGTCAGTCTCTAGTATCCATATAAGTTACGTTTGAAATAATAATTATTTTCAACTAATCAGAAAGATATTGGCACAATATACTTCATCTTGGGAGCTGGATCAAGCATAGGAATGGGAACCTCTGCAAGTAGCGGTGAATTAAATCGTATCATATCTTAGTAAAAATGTTAAATTTCGGTACAAAATTAGGTTAAATTCAGTGTTATTTCGCATATATTAATAAAATTTCGGTGTTATTTCACATTAAAACCAGTTAGACGTATGGCTCATATGGTTCAAAAATTGTATATTTCTGCAAAAACACATTATCAAAGGGATTTTAGAACTTAATTTTTATATATTTTAACAATTCTCATCAGTTAACTGTTGTCATTTGCCTATAGTAGGCCTACTATAGTATAGATAAACCAGTCGAACACAATCTCCTTGCTAAGTATCGAATAGGCTTAATAAACTACTAGGCACAGCGTGGCGGGCGATTAAGATCACTCATGAAAATGGGATGAGAATTTGCCCCATATTTAGGCCTAAGGGGAAAGAATCTTGGTTTCATATCCTGGCTAACTTGTAAAGGTTTGGGGAAATAGAAGGAAAAATATCTAACAAAATATTTTATGGCGTCGAATAGGGAGAACGGACATGTGTGGCGTTACTAGCTGACAAAGAAGACGAGGAAAGATTGGGACATTTTGAACGAAGGTGAGACAGCTCAGGTTCGAGCAAGAGGCAAATTGGAGAGCAGGGTCGGAGGGTGAGGGATAGGCTTAGTGTGTTTGTATTTATACCATGGAAATAAACATAGTGTTAATCATTAATTCACCTAGTAATAATTAAATCACATGAAAATCCTACAATGTTTGCATAACTACGCTTTATAATCATGCGAAAAACTATCATCAACCAACCCTATCCTTATTTATACACTAGCTTGTGCCCGCGGCTTCGCCCGCGATAATTATTTCAAAAATTAAAAATTAAGAGCATAATAGTTAAATCATTATTTTATTAGCACCTAAATCACGTGAATTACATACCACCATTAGATATCGTTGCCTGGTAAAAGCTATCTCAGATTCGAGTTCCTTGGCCCAGATAATCCCTGTATAGTGAGTTTCGTCCAAATCGAACGATGTTTAACCATATTTAGGTCTATGTTGATTATCCCTCTTCCGTGTAGGTTGAAAATTTCATATGTCTACGGGCCTTGACATTCTAAACAAATGAATCGACCAGCGTGGGCTTAGAACATTCAAGCAATCGCGATGCTTTTATTTCCACGGTATGACAAAAATAGCCAAAGCCAACTTCAATTGATTTGACATTGAAATGTATTACTGAAATCTGATGCTTCGACAGCGCTAAAATCACGTTTTCTGCGAGTTTTTCACTCATAACTCGCGAACGAAAGCTAAAATTAAAAATTCGGCTTCGAGGTGCATTCGCCCACCTTTCAGTCCATCTATCTTTAAATTTTCAGATCTTTGCGTTCAGTAGATTTCGATGGGCATCGTGGACAGAAGAGACAAACAGCATGTGCCCGCATGTGCCCGCGGCTTCCCCCGCGATAATTATTTCAAATTATAATTATTAACACCTAAATCACGTGGAGTGCATTCCACGATTAGGTAGCGTCCCCTGGTAAAAGCGACCTCAGATTCGAGTTCCTTGGCCCAGAAAACCCCTGTATAGTGAGTTTCGTTCAAATCGAACAATGTTTGACCATATTTAGGGTTGATTATCCTTCTTCCGTGTAGGTTGAAAATGTCATATGTCTGTGGGCCTTGACACTCTAAACAAATGAATCGTCTAGGATGGACTAACAAAATCAAGCGATCGCGTTGCTTTTATTTTCAAGGTAGGCTATGAGGTATGTTGACAAAAATAACTTAGCCAAAGCCATCTGTAAGTGATTTGATATTGAAATTTATTACTGAAACTGATGCTTCTAAAACGCAAAAAAATGCACGTTTTCTGCCAGTTTTTCACTCATAACTCACGAACGGAGGCGAAAATTAAAATTCCGGCTTCGAGGTGCACATTCCGACCCTTTAGTCCGCCTACTTATAAAATTTCAGATCTCTGCGTTGAGTAGATTTCGCTGGGCATCGCGGACAGACAGACGGAGGACAGACAGACAGACAGACGGAGGACAGACACTTCCTTTTATTAATATAGATTGCCATTAATATATTTTGATTACATTACTGATATTCTAGATTTAAGAAAATTTGGCACGGTACTGGCCCTTTAGCGAAGCTTAAAATAAATGCAATTATCGTATGAGTACACCCTTCCTTATGCGGAAAACTATCATCAACCAACCCTATCCTTATTTATACATTGCCATTAATATATTTTGATTACATTACTGATATTCTAGATTTAAGAAAATTTGGCACGGTACTGGCGTACTTAGCGTAGCTTAAAATAAATGCAATTATCGTATGAGTACACCCTTCCTTCTTGGCTGCAGTCGACTTCGAAATGTTGATTCAACTGCATTTCCGGAGTCTACGAACGGGGACGTGAAGGATAGGATTTTCTGTTATTTCTTTCAATTTTACGGATATTACATAAATTGCATTAAGTATCAAATGATAAAGGAATAACAGACATTAGACTCCGTTATCGCTTCTGTGTATGAACAAAGAAGCGATTCACCAAAGACCAACACTCTTTAAATCTATCGGAAGTGATTGCTTACATTTTGAACAAATAGGCGGTCTTTAAAACTAGACCTATGGAATTGATTAAATTTAGAAGAGGCTATCTCTAAAACTTTATCGAAAGTGGTTAGTTAAATTTTGAAATGAGAGGTGGTCGTTAAAACTAGACCTATCGAAAGTGGTTTTGAATTTAGAGGTGGTCTTTGGTCCTATTAGTTTTTAATACATTACAAGTTATTATAATTACATATTATTTACGCTAAACCCACACGCATCTTCCTCTTTCACATTCCGGTTTCTTCTTCACCAGTCACCTGTAGCGTAAATTGATCCAGAGTAGCCTACTTCTAATCGTTCGTTAAGCGAAGACCCATCAGGATATGTTGGCCCCCATTCTAATGACGCTTAGCGACGAAAGCTTCATCATTTGTTGCGTAACCTGTAAGAAAAAGAAGGCACAGGGTGTTTACTTTCATTGAATATTATATTTACACGTGAAGTCCGGTTAACATAATATTTTTTTTTTAAATAAAGCATAACGTACCTACAGAGGGATTAGTAAGAATTTGCTCCAATTTTTTTAAATAAAAAATCGTTTAGTTTGAAAATAATTTCCCAATGAAGTACTGAATACACGTTACATGTGGAATTTTAATGCTAGTTTGCTTGTTTTTTTTTTTTTTTTCATTTCATTTGATCATGGTATTTACACAAAACTTCTAGTTTCAATAATAGTACTCACAGCTTAAAGTGAATGGATTTTCCTGATGGTTGATTTCAAATCCCATATTCTCCACGCCCAGTTTCCAATTCCTTCTCTTCTCTTGGCTTCTGAATCCGTATTTCTGTTTAGTAAAATTAATGTAGTGTAATTCTTGCTTCCTTGTTTGGTTTAATGTTTGACGTTGCAGTTCTTGTTTTATTTTGTTTAATGATTTGCTTTGACTTAATGTATATTTTGTTTGTTCTTTCCGTGAATTTAATGTGCATTTTTATTTCGACGAAGATTTACGTTTTCATAGAAACAGTTGCATAACAATAAACTTGATTTTCTCCTATGCTGCGTAATCTTGTCCCAAGTATTTAAAATCGTGCTGTGGCCTTTTTTTTTTTTTTTTTTTTTTTTTGTGTGCCCACCCTTACCCCCGGAGTGCCAAGCAATTAAGCCTAAACCTCCGGTCAGACCAAATTTTGGTAACCATATGTGATGTGTGTATACCTATTGTGCCCTTATGTACATCCGTAGGGGATGTTGATGGTGTAACGTGTTTGGGCTGAGTACTTGTGTCTTTGTACTTTGGCACAGGATAGACCTAAGTGCGGATAGGTCTTATGTGCAATATTTCCGAGTGTGTTTCTTTTTAGTGACATGTAGTTATGTATTCTAGAGATTTGTAGTGCGTGTATCTGTTTGAGGGGATTATTGACCAGTCCGGCATTCGCCTAAGAACGAGGGAAACCCCTCAAAAACCTCGTTCGGACTGGAGCAGTGGCCAAATGACCGTCTACTTTGGTGTGTTAATTTACTATAGACTTTTCGAGAAGTGCTGTTTTTGCAAAGGTTTTAAGGGCTGGGAAGGTGTTTTTACGCGTCCAGAACGTGAGTTAAAATATTTTGTTTCTTTCCTTCCAAGATTTCCGTTTTTATGGAAACGACTGCATAATAATGCATTCGATTTTCGCCTATAACGCGAAATCTTTTGCCAAAACATAAACACGACATAAATGTGAAGAAAATGGGCCAGTTTCCTTCGCTGATTAGTTCGGTCGTCAAAAATAATGTAAATTTAAAACAGTGACACATTCTATTCCAATCCCACACTCGAAACCCCACTTTCGAACATGAGTTCTGGAATTAATTGAATACACTATCACAGGAAATCTCCCTAGTCTCTTTACTTCCATAATTCAAGTTAGGCCTAACAGTTTGTTTGAAAAGGCTACTGTTATAAATCTGTATATACCGAGAAGAATAATAATCTGTTTACGTCAAATGTAGAGTTTAACAGCAGTACTTCTAGTTTAACTATCAAAGATTGTTCATATTCTTAATTAAGTAATTCCGCAGTTTTCGGATATACATGTAACCGAAGTTGAAACGTACACCGTGGTAGATTGCGAAATTTACAACGTAAGTAGATCTAGAGATTACCTAGTTCTAGTAGGTCTATATCAAAGTAATACTTGGCATCTGGAACCAATGCATGCGAGGCATTTCACTCAAAATTCAATATAATTATTCACACCCAAAAGTATGCTAAAAATCTGTGTTAGTACGCTCATGTAACTTTCTCTGCCTTATGTATGGGCACATCACATTCTATGTATGCATGCGAGGCAATATTGCAAGGAGTGAGTATTCAATTATCTCAGCCTCATAACCATGCAATTAAAATCCAAGCTCGTGCAAACGATAGTTGCCTTACTCTTTCAGAGAGTACAAGTATTTCATTACAAAATTTAAAGACAGTCGTTAGAGTCTTTTCAATAAAATAATGAAAATGGCATTTTTTCCTTCGTGTAAAGTGGTAAGTTAGTAAAAGTGATAGAAAATCGTCGCCAATCTTCGTACCACATCCCAAGAATATCTAACTTTAAAAAAAACCGTTTGGATATGATTGTCCGTTCTCGAGCTGTACAGTTCACACACATTTGATCACACTCATTTGATCCCATACTTGTTGCAATGTAAACAATGATCATTATTTTCCCACGAAAAAAAAGGCGCTTTCTAATCATTCACAATCTTGTCATAATCTACGGAACCTTCGTTTGATTGCCTATTTTTATTTCTAATATACTTATTTCTAAGTTTATTTAAGTATTAATTTGTTCACAGACCCACTTAGGCCTATATAGTATAATCTCATTGTTCATTCTTGAAGCAACTTCTGTCCTGTGTAAATATGGCGATCAGTAATTAACAGGAGAAACGATCACACCAAGGTACAATCTTCCAAAACAAAGTTATTGCCGTGCTACATCATACTTTGGAAGAATCTTCTTTTAACCATCTTTAATTCCATTAAAGAAACGACTTCTTGAACTTTGCCTGAGAGAACCATAAAGCCATGACAACTAGCGTTCTTTCTTGTTCTCGCTCGTGACTTTTGTTCCTGGCCGACTTTTCTGTGGACACTCCAAAACAAACCTGTAACTTGTTTTTAGTTCCGAAGTTAGCCATAAGAGTTATGAGCAAGCTGCGTCGGGTTGAAGTTTCAAGAAGGTATGTTACTGATCTAATCTCTTACAAGTTAACGTCTTCAATTGCATGAAAGAGATAGAGCTATGTATACGAATTGAACATCTATATTCTAAGCAAAGTACAATACCTCCTTAAAGGACAGTTGTTTAATAATGCTCAAAATCCAAACGTTTCCTACAACCAACTTCAAGCATATTATTAATGAATTAATTAATTAATTAGTGCAATATTGAAATTGGATTGGAAGGATTAGAAAGTTCATACCGAATATAAGAGTATATAATATATACATGTAAACCCTAAACTCCATGGTGCTGCATCCCTGAAAAGACTAGTCCTACGATCCGACCGCTGGGTCATCTACCATAGGCAGATGGCTGGGTCGGAGGCATGTGGTCAACATGCCGTTAGCCACGGTCGTTACGATGGATTCTGTGACTACTACTTCGTAATCAAGTAGCTCCTCAGTTTGCACCCTCACGAGGCCAAGTGCACCCGCTCCAAACCTCCCTACCTCAGAAAAAGCCAAAACCCAGACCTGCGAATCTATAGACAAAGATGCTCGACGCTACACTATTATATATAATACATCTGACGTGAAACATTCACATAACCTTCTCTACTCTTCACATTACGACATTGCGTCTCGTTCTGATCCACATTATTCTCATAGCACGAATGAAAATATGAATTGGTTAATTTGGTAGTTTAAACTACTAGAGAAAATATACTAAAAAGTAAAATTCAGTTTGTGAACAAATTTTAAACAAAATTCAGTAGACCTACTGTTTTCGAGAAGATAGTAAATATGAAATTTGCCTTACTTAAAGTCTTAGTATAAGAGAACTTCATAATAAAAAACAAGTTCGGAAGTTACCGTATTTTACGGACCATAAGACGCACTTTTTTACCTTGAAAACAGAGCCTTGAAAGTTGGGTGCGTCTAATGGTCCGAAGTATACTTAAAAAAAAAAATTAATAATGGTAAGTTAAATATTGCCGGAATACCATAATTATAAGCAAGGTGGCACAGACTGTACAACTTGTCACAATCGTAAAACGAGGGTAGCTGGAAGCCAGATATACAATGCAAAAAGAAAAGTAATGTTGAGTTCATTTATACAAAAGAAGTTGTCTCCGCCAGGTGGTTTAAATGAAGGGCAAGACCTCTAAACAGCCTTGTCCCGTCACACTAACCGTAGGCTGAACTGAGGGTCAGAGGGAATAAAAGTATTTTCAGTTTTTCATGAGAAATCAGTTCAGTTGTTAAAATTTACACCACCGCCTGTACAGAAGAGATTTTTGTACAACGCAGGTTTTAAGTTAGAAGGGATTTAACTGATTCCATTGTACAAGGTTATAATTTGCTTATGCAATGAAATATTTTATTCCCTTTAAAATGTTTCGTTTAGAGTCACATTTAATTTCGTTTCCTTTAAATTTCCGTCCTAAAATCAAGGTGCGTCTTATGGTCCGGAGCGTCTTATAGTCCGTAAAATACGGTATTAACAATCGGTATGGGTTTTGACTTGATAAATGGAATCCACTGAATATATATATTTTTATGCGTCTTTCATTAAGTCTGGGTCTTTCGTGTTTTGCCTTAAGCCTGCATGCTTGGTCGGTCTTCCAGATGCTACTTTTACGGGAAGAAACATTGAAAGGAACTCGCTTCTCTTCTGTGGATGATCTTCCCAAGTCATCCGAGGCCATCGGCTGATTGCGGAAAACATTTTTAAAGTATAATTTTCTCTCTTTTCTGATTATTTCGTTCTTCACGAAGAAATGGCTTAGAAGTGAGTGAACCAAACGTTGTATATTTGTTATTTTGTAATATTAATTCACTTGTGTTTTAAACTCTTTATGACACGAGTTGTGGTTTTAATTATCAATTTCCGGCTTAGCCAATTCAGAATGAAGTGTACGAAATAATCGGTTTGGAGTAGGGAAAAAATTTCATCTTGCTAGAATTTATCTGTTAAATCAAATGTCATGTTTACTATTATTGTTTCTAAAATGAAATTGTCTTGTGATTATATTAATTTCTCAAGATATGAATATTAATAAATTGTCAGTAGGAGTGTTTTCTGAAAACCATTGTTATTTAAATAAGTCATGTGGATCTGGATTCCAAAGGTCTTAGGATCGAGATGGTGCAAGCCATAATATTTCTTTCTAATTGTGTCTGTGTTTTCTCCTAAACCAAAGAGTTGGTTTAATTTGAGTGATGAATTAATTAAGTTTAGAGACACACCAGACAATTTATGAACACATTACTTATGCACACATAAATGACTTTTTTATGTTTTATAACAGGAGAATAATCGAAGTGTATAAATGTTTCCTATACGACAATAAAAGTTCCTACAACCGAATACTATAGCTTTTATCAAGATAAATAGCAAGACGTCATCGCAGAAGAGAATAAAAAGCACCCAGTCCAGATGCGACAGCTAACGACGTCTGCAAGGTACAGGAGAGTAGAATCTTGCCATAAACACTTGCCCAAAACTTCCAGACCCACAAACTTTCTGAACAAAAAAGCAGTGGCTTCAGGCTACAACTTCTCAGTACACTTTGCAGCAAAATTGCTTATCAAGTTATGCAACGCAGACTTCTGCTATGTATTTAGCTGTGAGCAACATCAAATTGAACCTTTCATTTATAAGTAAGTTTGCTTGCCCGTCCTTTTCAAGGCATAGAACTATGTTGTATGAGGCAATGGTATGTCTATATTGTCTTCAAATTTTTATAGTATAAATAAGTAAGCTTTCCTCGTAACGAAAAGTACCTATAGGCCTAAATTACCGAAAAAAATCCCTACAATTGAGGCATTTATGATCTAAAACTCCTTCAAAAATGTCCTAAAAGTTATGAAAAATGATGTAAAAATAAATTTTTCTATGCTAAACTAACAGGGTTTGAACTTCTTGTTATTTTTAGAGAGTAATTGTAAAGAGTAATTGCATTAAAGAATTCAAGTACTATACCGACATTGAAGATTGAACTTCTATTTTCTTTGTATTATTTTGTACAATTTGTAATGTAACTTTCAATTTATATTAAATAGGGTTGGAAGTTAATACAAAAATTTTGAAGTGTAAAAAAAAATGAGTAAAGGTCTAAGATAAATGGATTTTGATGGCAAAAATGAATTAGAGTAGGCTGCATATCATAGGAAACTGGTGGTTTCTGCACAAAATAGGACTAAAATGTACTAAAATGATAAAATTAATTAATTTGTCAATAAAAGACAAAAGTACATAAAAATTATCTAACAAAATAACTACAAAGAACAGTATTTAACATTAAACAAACAAACGAATACAAAAGCAGTTATGTTTCTGTATTACTGAAAAAAATATATATAATTTCATCAAAATTCTAGCCCTAGTAATGATATCGAAAATTGAGTCCAAAATATACATTATCACTTCCTTACAGTGGCGTAGCAAGCTTAGGTGGTACCCGGTGCGGAAAATTTCTTGTCACCCCCCCCCCCATTTGAATTATCAAAACATGGAACAGTTCCAAGTGTTATTTTTTTGGATAGTCAAAGGTAATCCCACGAGAGTTTAATAGTTTATCGATAGATGTAGTTGCAGCGAATTTATCTGATGTAACTCGTAATCTCAACGGATTATGCAAAATTAGTAATAATTACTTTGTTATATAAAAACAAAACTCAGCTCCGAAATCATGGCATACTATGAATCAACCATCCATAAAGCGATTCCAGTTACCATGTTGTCGCCATCTTGAAACCAGTGCTACCAATGGTGCATATAAGTCATAGTTAACCTAATTCAGTCAATTCTGTTAGAATTAAGGAAAGACATACATATGAAGCATATTAAGTTATACTGTACATTGTACATTGTAATGTTAAACGACAATAAATGCTATTATTATTATTACTATTACTATTATTATTATTAATAATCTAAAGGACGTTATAGACAGACAGATATACATTGTTTTCGTGAGCGACAGATTCACGAATTGTGGGTGTTACCGTTAATAAAACGAACATCGTTAATAAAACGTTAATAAAACGAACACTCCCGAAATTGTGCAAAGTTTTATTTCTGGAGTGATGTTTTTATATTCTTATATTTTGTTTTCCGAGCGAAATCTCGAATTTTCGAAAGATGAATTTTGACAAAAGGACAAAATTTTGTATTTATGTCAGGTACCTTTCAAGATGTGAACCGAAGATTGGAGACAGGTTTTCATTATTTTTACATACAGAAAGTTTTCTCGAAAACGGCTCTAACGATTTTCTTTACATTTTGCACGTGGGTTGCTTACACTAAGAGGTAAAACTTTTATTTGAAACACGTTTTCGAAAAAAATCTCTGAAGGGTAGTTATAAGCCACCCAAGATCAGTTAAGCCACCCACTCTGAACACGCGCTCTTTGCAATACGGCCTCTTCCAACGGAAAATCGTACGAAAACAAAATTTTGTATTTGGGTTAGGTACCCTTTGGGGATGTGACACAAAGATTGGCGACGACTTTCTCTTATTTTTAAGGGGAGGCTAACTTTTATTTGGGCAGAGGAAGTTATGTGAATTATACATCATTCTTTTATGGGTTCATCCTAATAAATTTCATAAACAAGTAATGTAACTATTTTACGGAACTGTATTATTAATAATCAGAGCCAGGATTTCCATGCAAATGCATGTTTTTATATAGCCTACTTTGGTTACACTTCTCAAACTTTGTAGTTACTCATTGCATGACTTATGGATTCCAAATAACCATATTTTTTCCGTGCATGTTTGCATATTTCGGCCTTTTTATAGCAAAATTCATGCATAATGCATGTTTTGGATTTTTTTAAATGTAGCATATTCAGACGTTTTTAATCCATATAAACCCTCATTTTCTGGTTTTAGTGCATAATATCAACTTACCATGCATAACTGTGCATATTATGAATGTGCCTCCATAAAATCTCGGCTTTTCAAAGAAACGTTAAATGTTATTGTATTACCATTGTTATATTTTGATTGACTTGGCAACAGAGTTTGCACCTGCATGAATTTAAGAGTGCAAACTACTGTTTACCCTAAATAAACAGTAATATACGTAATACACCAGGCTACAAAAGAAAACTCCGACTCGCCGACCCCCACCACCTTCCATTGAAAGAAAGCTGCTAAACAGAATGTTCACTGCTTGAATTTGTCAGTCACTAGCCATTGTTGAAGACGTTGAATAATTAACTTTTTAATCGTGTTGTGGAGAAATGGGTGTGACAGGGAAAAACTTAAGAAGGTACTTAGTTCAAATCCTGATCTTAAACTTCTGAAAACAGTGAAGGACGTATTGTGTGGAAAAAGTGTAAAATACATGGAATTCGATCTCACCCTCAGTCAAATTTCTTCCCTTAACTGTTCCTTAACTAAACTTCTTCCCTGTTACTTCTTGTGAAGTAGAAAGATGTCCGAACTGATAAATGCACGAGTTAAAGTGAGGAGAATTTGGAAAAACTCACATTCGAAGTTTAATTTCGTCAAAGTCATGACTGCCGCAGCGGGTAGAATTGGTTGCGGCTTGAGTGATATAAAATATCACCGATTGTTGAAGTCTCATTTAAATTAATAAAACTGCAGATACAAGCACCTGCAGAAATAAACACCCCTCCCCCTAACCTACACAGCGGCCAGTTCAGCCGCGTTTTATTATTATACCTTTGTTGGCTGCATTTAAAAAACTAAAAGAAGATTCAATACGCATGTTGACTTGTAGAAAGTTGTTAAGCTTATTTAATTGTTTTAAATAATATTATTTTCTTTAAATTCCCTTGAGCGATTTTTTACTTACAAAGACACATTTTTATTTTGTCACCCCCCGGGCGATGGCACCCGGGGCGGCCCGCACCCCCCTTCCTACGCACTGCTTCCTTATACATTAGCTCCTCTATCCATGCAAAAATCCCTCTTGAGGTTATGCTCTAAGTATGGGAAGTGACGATTTGTCCACTGAGCCTAAGGTGAAGAAATGAACAACACGTCGAGAATAAAAACTGAATTGCTGAAACACATTTTAGTTTACTCTTGCAAACTTCAAACGTATTGAAAGAGATACAGTATGTAGTAGACAGCTAGTATTTTGCTGTTGTTGAGCAGTTGTTTAATCTTCCACATTAGTATTGCTCTTGCTCTGTCCATTGTTCAGACAATCCTTCAAATGTAGGCCATGCCATTTTATATATTGGGAGAACAGGGTAGCTTTAACTTATGCTTCCATTTTGATATTCCGTTGTGAATGCAAATACAATACAGAACAAGTTCATAGGCTTCCACGGCCGGTGTCATATATAAACTGACTGCATTGGCTATCCGGGTTGGGCCGCATCGTGTTTTTAACGTCTAACGTTTCAGATATCCTGTACGAAGAAGGACACGACAGGATGTCCGAAACATTAGAAGCTAAAAACAAGATGCGGCCCAACCCAGATAACCAATACACTCAGTTTAAAATACAGAACAATTAACATAATAATACTTCATGCTGAAATTTTAATAAAACCTTAGATATCTTACTTTTAATGTAGATTTTGTTCTCTTAATAATGAAAACAAATCACTAATCAGTTACCGGCACTTTGTTCTGGGCTGGCCAGAAATAATTTTGACGCTCCCCTAAATTGCACCTCACAAATTACATTTTTTTCCTCATTTGTTAAACATGGAATTTCAAGTTCTCTAGCCTGTTATTGGTAAATGGTTAAATAAAATTGATCTGAATTGGCTCATTTTGAGAAAAGTTTGTCTTTATGAAGATGGTGTTATGATCTTTCTCCAGTGAACTATTCAGATTGCGAACTGCTTTTAATTTTATTGTTATATTGTGTTGCAGTTCACTGGCAAAGACACTTCATCACAATCAATACCGAAACAGCGTCCTAGCATCATCATGGACCCTGAAGATTCCCGAAGATGGGTACATGGCAGGAAGTTAAAGCGACGCTGTAGTAGGGAAACTCCACATAATATCAATACTTGTGAGTTGCATCGCTCTGGAGTCATGTTCCTCTTTTATACATAAATAATTAAGATCACCTATTACCGGGCTTATGCTGAAGGATAAGATTTCATGAATATCTCCAGCAAAGTATTCAGATTGTGATCTGATTCGTTTTATTTATGTTGCGGTTCCCCACTGAAATTTTAGTCCCACAACATCTAGAATGCTATGAAGCCTCGTACTGAACTGCTTACTATCTTTCTTCAAATAATGCAGCTGGTCTGGCAGACATAATCAATGTAAAAGACTTAACACCGAGGATTTCTAGTCAACATATTAACTTGTGACTTCATAATACCTACATTTGTTCTTTCTTTCTTCAAAGCTTATCAAAATTAAATTTACAACTGTAAATGTTATGAGCTTATGACTATGTATGTACATAAACCTGTTAATGAATATGTATGTGTGTGCGCATGGAGGGTGATATGTGTTTCAAAAAAATGACAAAGCCATGGATCTTGTATCTCTATGGTAAACAAAGAATTATTATTATTACTGTTGTCATCACAGTAGCCTAGAGGTAGTGTGCCCGCATTTAGATCCGAAGGTCACAGGATCAAACCCAGCCGCAGTCAATGGATTTTTCAGGACGTAAAAATCCTGGGCACAGAGTCCTCCGGGAGGGACTTTAAGCTACGGGCCTGTGTCATAAATTTACATGTAAAAAAAGAAAGAACTCCATGCCTAAATTAGAGCCTCTGGACAAAATTCCTCAGCCCTTTCACATCCAAGTAATACCTTACATTCTGGAGGGGGTTTGTAAGGTGAAGGGCTTACCACTTATCACTCTGCTCTCTCTTGGAAAATAAGCACAACAAAATTCACCTAGGTAACAGAAACCTCCACTTGGAGGTCCTATAACTCACCACTGGGGACAGTAGGAAAACAGACAGACAGACATTATCATTATCATCATCCACATCAAGACACACAATTATCATTTTCAAAGTTATTAAAGTTAGGATGAGTAATTTTGTTGTCATTTCAAAATTGAACAAAACAGGTGACCTTGAAATTCACATCTTCTAATCTAAGGTCAGGAGATCCAAATTCATAAGTGGAAATGAAGAGAGGACATTTTTAAAATCTATATATTATGTTAGTTTCTTTCCACTAAATGATACCAATTATCTATATTTTCTCAAAATCTCCAAGTAAAAGTGTTAGTAGCTCAGTGTTGCCTGTATAAACTGGACTTACATTGTTAGATTTATGTAGCTAATACTGTATCCGACATTTCAAATTAAACTTTAAAATTATCAGAGAGAGAGTAAAATTCTATTATCGAATTGCTGTGATGGGCAACAAGCCGCAAGCTTTAGCCTTGTGTTTAATGAATGCCAATCAGCCTTCATTCTCACTGAATGAAACTCTATAAGCAAGATTCCTTGAAGATGGCTCAATGTAACCAAAAGGCCTAGGAAAAAATACAAGAACTTGTGAAGAAAGATATTATAGAATTATTTTATAAAAAATAAGCGATTTTGACATTTTTAACATGGAAAGGAGCTCGATATACAAGTGGCTTTGGTATCTGGCTCCAGAATTTAATGTGCGGGGCCAGTCTGGGACTATACATTCTCAACAACGGGAAAGCCTCAAGTCACACATAAATTACTTTTTGTCAATCTTGTCTAATATATAAAATTGAAGGTGTGTAGGTATGTATGTATGCATGATCCCTATACAAATCTACATGATTTGACCATTTTGCACGAATTCTTGCATACATACAGTCGGTCAAATAAAAAACGTCAGGCGTTATTTTATAAAGTATCACGAACGAGCATATGCGCATGTACAGGAAGACTTAAGGTTAGGTTCACAGATGCCTCTTGTCTATCCATGTATTTTCTTGATTATTTAGTCAGTTTTGTTCCAAAACAAACATGTATAGAAGGCTGTGGCTATATGCCTCAAATCCGCCATATTCTTGGTTGCAAATTCTTATAATATTAATAATTGATAAATTCGCAAGGAATATGATTATTCAAGGAGCATTTCTTAAAGATTTTATTTTATAACACCGGTATTTGTAGTGAAAAATCAATAACTTACGTTCAACTTTTGCAACCATCTAGCATCGAAATACGCGGCCGGCCAGATCCCTGTGAAAACTTCCGGTCGCATTATAGTGAAGTTCCCACCTCCGAGCTGCTCTTTCATAAATATGGAACGTTCTCGCTGCTTCAGAGGCCGAAAAATGCAGGTCAATTACAGGCCTAACTACACTTTCTCTCACTTTAGCATTTGTATGTGGCGATGACACAAAGCAAAATGAATTATGACAATACATTAAGTTGAATATCGTGTGTTTCGCTTTTGGCGTTGTTCAATTTTTTCCCCTAGTTCTTCATTGTTTCCCTCCTGTCGCATGGCCTCATATGTTCCGAGAATGGCCTGTATTTTATGTTTTTATAGGAAACTTGTGAACTAATGCGTGAAAACTTTAATTTTAACTGCATACGAGTCCCGACGTTTTTTATTTGACCGACTGTACCTTTTTCAACCAGTAAAGAAACGTAAGCTACATTCAAATTCAAACAAACAGCCCTTTCCCTTATAAAATTATATGATTTTTGAAAATATTACAGTGAATTCACCATATGAAATTCATAGGGTACGTACACAGCCCCACGACAACACTATTGTTCCAGTATTTACAGGTGGCTTTATATGATATGGGGCTTTGACAAATTAGAGAGGCTATCAATGTAACTCATTTCTGTAAATCAATAATGAAGAATGAAATCTACGTAAATAAATATTGGATGTGATGCATCATGTAACTTTCTCTAGCTTGGGCATGGACATTATCATTTCCTCATATCACATTTTGATTTAGAATTAGAGGTCTTATAGCGAGCAGAGCATTTTCATTTGTCTCATCATGCCAATGATAGGTAGCAAGTTATGTGATGTCAGAAGTTTGTAAAAAATCCTACCCACTGATATGTAGGGACTTGCAAAAGGTGAGGTTATTTTATGTGGAAAAGTGGTGTTACTTTTTTTTATAAAGAGGGAGGTTGTTTTCATAAGAAAGCGAGGTTATTTTGAAAAAAGAATACAACTTTAACTCACATTTATCCCTCGAAAGAAAACACTGCCATTGGAGCTGCATTTTCCTCTTTCAAACTGGTTCTCTTATCCATTAAAACATAATAGTTTGAGAGAAACCTTTCTGACTCCACGTTACTACAGGGAAACCAAAGTGCCTCTCCGAATTTGTTAAAAAATTCGGCAAATTGGACCCCAGCCGGGGTCCCCTTTCCACTCGCCATTCACCTGGCTGCTTCCCGCGTGCCGCTTGCCCTACACGCAGGTAATGAATAATTGCAATTGACATGTCAGCTAATATTTCACAATTATAAAAAAATGCCGTATTATAAATAAAATATGGCTTAATTGATACAGGAAAATTCCCTTGCACAAACACTACTCTTTTCATAACTAACAAAATATCTCAAAATTATAAAAACCGATTCTTGCGTTAAAACTCATGAAATCCCCCTATCATAACTCAAATATACGAAAGCTTTGTTCAGTGCTCAACATTCACTCGTAGCGTAATGGTTAAGACTCCTAGCTATAATGTTAGGGGTACTGAGTTCAAATCCCGGTCGATCCAAAATTTACTATCAGGAATAGGTCTCGAATATGTAGGTAGGGTGAAGAGTAGGTGAGAGGAAGAGAGGAAGGAGGTGGGAAAGGAAGAGATGAAGAGAATAAAAAAGAAATAAATTATATTTTCTGTTTCATCAGTTGCATAAGAGATGGCGCTACCGTCAGGTAGTGAACCCATTGCCTTGATAATCAGCTAGTATAAACTAGTTAACGTGAAAGGACTGAGGAATTTGGTCCAGAGGCTCTAATTTAGGCTTGGAGTTCTTTAGTGTGCCATAAAGCTACGACATGGAATCCATGGCTTACAGTCCAATTCTGAAAAATCCCAGACCTTCAGATCCACTGATGGGCATGCTATCTCTGCACTACCACTGTCAACAGATGGGGTAAGGAGAATTCTGGAAAATAAAATGGGTAAACAGAAACTGCCTTTCAAAATTCAGAACACAGGGACAGAATAGTTGACCTCCATGAATTTTTCTCAGAAAAAAAGTCAGAAATTGGCCCATTTTAGGTTGTAATGTTTTGTTTAGAAAGTGTAGGATTTATATATAAAGGCATCTATTCCTAGAAATATCCAAAGAATAAGTAAGATCACACAAAAGTGGACACTTATCTAACCCAAAATGTGTGTGTGTGTATCTAATGCGTGGAGTTAACAATGAAGTCATTCTCCTTCTTGCTTCCTAATATTTAGAAGTCAAGTCTTAACAGTTTTGAAGAGCCGCACAATGTTCTAGATGTTGTCTATCTATTTCCACTTCTTGACAACACAGTAAACAATTCGGAGAAGTAAGTATTCCAATTCTATGCAGATGCTTTCCTAGGCAGTCATGTCCTAATCCAAAATGTATTACTGTATATTATATGTAGGACTACACTATGAATGGTTATTTTCAAGATTTAGCTGCCAGATACGACAAGAGAGTAAGAGAGGAGGGGTGGCATGTACAATAAATAGGCTAACAAACCTGCTGACTCTGTAGGCCCACATTAATTTAACGTTTAAAATAAAACTGGAAACACGAGCACAAGGAATGCCGGCATTGGCACCATACATATAGTTACATGAAAGAACTCATGAAATGAAAGACTGTAGGCCGTTACATGGAACAATCAACTCAGAACACCAGGGACTGTCAACTACACCTACCGACTGGCCCAACATCTTACTGGACATCTACAGCCATTTGTAGGCACCTGTGTACACCACGTGAAGAATTCCACCGAGTTTGTCAATATCTTAAAAAACATCAGAGTAGCCCCATCAGATCTTCTAGTCAGTTTCGATATAATTTCATTATTCACTAAGGTCCCTCTCATGGAAACCTTACAGCTACTATCCGAAAAATTTCCGCCTGACATTGTTGAACTATTCCGTCACACACTGAGCTCCACCTATTTTACCTACAATGAAGATATAAACTAGATGGACTAGATGGACGGTGTAACCATGGGCTCTCCCCTATCACCAGCAGTGGCCAACTTCTTCATGCAAGACTTTGAACACAAAGCCCTAGGACCAGCAACACTACAACCCACACATTTGTATAGATACGTAGACGACACTTTCGTGGTCTGGTCACATGGACAAGAACGTCTACTGGAGTTTCTACAACATCTCAATAGCATTCATCAGAATATCCAATTCACCATGGAGCTGGAGAAGGACGACCGCCTTCCATTCCTGGATATCTCTATATACAAAAAACATGATGGCACTCTGGAATGGAGTTTATAGAAAACCCACGCACACTGACCTTTATCTGAACGCCAATAGCCACCAACACCCCTCATAGAAACGTTCTGTCCTGTCCAGCCTTCTGCACCGAGCCACAAGCATCTCTGAATCTGACAACTTGCAAAGAGAGATTGATCATTTATTTACTACTCTACAGCAGAACATAGCCGCCAAGAAATCAGCAGAGTCCTTCATCACATCACTGCCAAGAAAACCAGCACCCAACCTGTCTCCAAAAGCACCCTAAGGAAAGCATTCATCACACACTGCGGCAATCTGTCCAACAAGATAAGCAGAATCCTAAAAAAGAAAAACTTCAAGACTATACAAATGCCTCCCACTAAAATTCAACAATTTCTACGGCCCGTGAAAGACCATCGAGGCCTACGGACTTTGGGAGTTTATAAGATCCCCTGCGAATGTGGCAGCGTCTACATTGGGCAAACTGGAAGGACAGTCCAGGAGAGACTGCAGGAACACCAACGCAACATGAGGTTATTCTATCCAGAAAAATCCGCTGTGGCACAACATGCCATAGAAAATGACCATAGAATCATGTTCGACAAAACCACAATCATGCATAGCTCTACAACTTATTGGGACCTTGTCATAAAAGAAGCAATAGAAATAAAAGGTCACATCCCAACAACTAACCAACAGCTACTTCTACCGCTTCAAAATTAAGGACAGTGCAACGTGTGTGTGTGGAACCGGGGACCAAACAGTTGACCACGTAATATATGTATGTGACAAATTACAAGCTCAAAGAAAGAAGTTGATAGCGTGTGTAAATAATAAAGGTGGAAAGTGGCCAGTTTCGAAGGCCGAACTAGGAGTGAAATACATAAAATACTTAACAACGTTTGCAAGCACCATAGACTTAGACTCACTGCAATAAGAACAATATAACACGACTAATAATGGTAAACTATAACAAATAGTATCAGGTAAAGAACATTAGCTACCAAATATTATAATTACTAAGGAAAGAAGTCAAATTAGCATGTAGTATTACTTAACTTAGTAATGGAACATGCTGTATTCTAATAAAATTAAAAAAAAAAAAAAAAAAAAATCCCAACAACTTCAACAGAGAAGGGGGACTCTTCCTCAGCAATGCCTGGGCTCCATCCCTGAAGCTGTATCGAGAATCAACACAAGAAACCTCCAACAGTAGCAACACTTCAAACCCTTATGTCTTCCTTTTAAGCATTGGCTCTGACTTGGACCGATTATTTCTATTTGCATTTTTACACTGGTTATCCCCCTAAAGCACTCTGCTTTGACCCACATTATTAATCTTTATTTTTCTCCCATTGGTCCTGATATGGACCGATTGCCTCTTCTAAGTTTTTACAATAAAGAAAATTCCTGCATTCTGATTGGCCGATACACTCCAACCCATTTCCTCCAATCACACTCTCGCTTCCCCTTTTTCTACATTCATTTCCCTGAGGAAGGCCGCAGAGATGTCAGCGACCGAAAGCTTGGATGCAATATATCCTTTTACTCGGCTTATAGCCCGTGAAACCATCATTAATAACTATACTATTGTCACTAATGAAGACCAAGATAGAACAGGTCTCAAGGGTTGTCCAAAAGCTTTTCCATGCATATATTCATATCAGGGAAGTGGGATTCACCCATTAATAACCTAAAAATGAATCAATCAGCATTAATTTTCATCAAATTTACTTTCACAATCAACCTCATATTTTTTTAAAAATCAGGAATATATAAGCAATTAAAATAAAACTTGGTTGTTAATGTGAACAAAGAATCAGCAAAATCACGATCACACTTAAGGGATGTTGGCAAGGTAATCCTTAACATTGGATGGGTCAAGTCTTCTAAAGCCCTGCGCATCACAGATTCCAACTTCTATATTATCGGCTGTCATCTGTCCTTCAAATCCCTCTTTCAGCGTTAGAATGGCAGTGTGGACAGCATCATCCAGCTCTAGATCTTCACTGTATCTGTAACAGAATGAATAATGCATATGAATTTAGAATTCATTAAAAATATGTGAACAGCCTGTAAAACCCTGTATGCTTTTGCAAATTAACATTTCACTTTTCTCAAAGCTGTTCTTTCAACCTAGTGATCTAGTTTGTAAATAGTGTTATGATTTTCTGTAAAACTGTTGCACAATGCACCTCCTGCATAAAGTGGGACTCTCCATTTTCGGTAGTTACAGTAGAGTATAGTCTTTTATTTGTATATTTATTCCTAAAGAAATAAATACATGTTTTATTTGTAACTGGAATTGTACTATTGGCTATTTTGCTGCAATTAATTAATTATTAAAAATATTGGTGTAACATTGTGATGTAGGAGAGATATTTTAATTATAGAAAACAAGAAAATAAGAATATAAATATAAGAAATACTGCAATCAGTGAAGTATACATTTTCTTCTTGCAAGATAAAAAATAAAAAATCATAACGAATACGACAGACAAGAAGGAAGACTTGTACAAGAAGAAAGATGGGTTTAGTCAATGACTTTCTAGTTCCTATAATGCTATAAAAATGCTAGGGTAAGAAATAGTTAGTTAAAAAATATTCGTACATCCATAAATGTTAGCATGTTTTGTAAATAAAAGATCTTTTGTAACCCAGTGGCTATTAGAAGTAAGATATTGAGAAACCCTATAGTTTGATTTGTTCACACAGTTTGAAAAGTCACTTTCTTTTTGTCAAATCATTTAACATGACTCCTACATAAAATTTAAAATAAGCCTGAGAAATGAAGGGAATGGGTACCTAAATTGAATTTTCTGATGCATGTTTTTAAGCAATAGAAATAACTATTACAAACAGATGCTGTGTTTCAGCCAATAGCAGTTTGCAGGATTTTCATATAAAAGTCAGTAAAATTCACTGTTACAAGCCCTCTCAGCTCAGCATGCGACTCTTACAAAAAGTGGCAATGGCACATTGCCATATCATAAATAGCTTCTAGTAGAAGAGATGCAGAATACATCTCTAGATATTACGTGAACACACGTAAAATCAGTACGACTTAGGACAGGACTATTACAGCGCCCAGTAAAGCCAATGTTTTAGAACCTTGGGTGAAATGGCTTCCATTCATGCGTTAGGCATTCAACTAGCATTAAACTCCTACACTGTCTGATAACAATTTAGAGTTTGGAAGTGTACACCACATATATTTAGTCGATAGACATACCAATAGCTGATACGTGTTCAACATGTTCTGTGCATGGTGAAGAAAATAACAAAGTAACATTAAAGTTGATATTAAGGTCCTGTTTCCACTTGTATATAAATATTTTTTAAAAATGTGTCCAAGAATAAAAAAGTGGATCTTGATTAAAAATAATACATACATTACATACAACGTTTCAGTCCGCTCCTCCGGACAAAAATTATGACAGCATTCCCTGTCAGCAGTATACAAATTATCATAGTGGGTAGTAAGATAATTATCATACATAAAATCTGTTTCTTTTACAACAGCTGCCATTTCTGTTGTTAAGTTTGACTCCGACTCTGGCAGTCTTATAAGTGAACTATTTCTCGTCCACAAAGTGTTAGTAACATTAAGACAATCTGGAAGATCCATACTCCAGGAATAGCCGTTTTCACAATGTAGTCTTCTCTCCCGGCGCATTGTGTCTGGGAATACGAATCCCACACAGCACATATAGTATGCATCCGAAGTGTTGCGGTCCACCTCATAACCGTCCTTCGGAGACTTCAGAGATGGACATCCCAGTGCTTTATATTGGAAGAGAACGCCTCTCTTAGGGAAGACGTTCTTGCTCCTGATGGTGAGGTTGACATCTAGTCCCGTGCCGATAGATTCAACGACAAGTGGCTCTTCTTTCTCCCCGCACGTGTCTGGCAGAACTTCTCTATCCTCTTCTCTCACCTTCAGAACATCTGTGCATTCTGTTTCCATGGTCCCTATGCCTCTAAGAGAAACATCCAGAAGTGTCAGTTGTACTCGTTGTCCAGGAAGAGCATATAGCTTCCATGAGCAGTTCCTCTCCACATTGAACTGCGGGTACCCCGGAGACTCGACGAAACCTTCTTCGGTTACCAGAATCTCTTGCTGGCAATTTCTAGATATATGTTCTTTATTTATGCAGGCGTATGAGATGAAAACATCACCTGGCCCCCAGTCCTCGGCTGCGGTGTAGTCTGTTGTCAGGCGGAAACTGCAGTGGTTCATCCCGGCACATCTGACGGGAAGCATAATTTGTCTTTGTTCATTTGGGTTCATGAACTTCCTCACTGCCTTGTAGAAAGTGGTTGTGGTGGAGGAGGCTGTAGTATTGTCATTGTCGTCGAGCGAGAAGGACACTGGGAATTTGCTTGTGGGTCTACTGTCTGCACAGCTGATGTTGGCAATACTCGTGTTGGTCATAAAGAACGCCTCCAGAATAGCGATCTGGGCGTTCAGATCACAGCATGTTGGCCTGAAGTCTTTGGTATGACAGCCCCACTCATGCACTTTCTCTACATATCCTCCCACACTCTGGACAAAGGCACCTGTCATTACCATGAGCACCAGCAATGACGTTTGTCGTGTCATCGTCATTGTCCCTTTTGACACACTGACCTAATAACAGATACCTTTAAAAATACACGGAACCCCTCGTCACAATATCACTTGCTGATATCTTCATTTTCGTATTTAACAGTATTTTTCGTTTTATGTCTCTAATTCTTGGCTTTTTGTTCAACTGTTACGTAAATATAGTTTTGTTCATATATACCGGTTGGCTGTACAAACTTATAAAACGGAATTAAATTATATCACGAAAGAGTTCTTTGGTTAGATGAGTAATAAATAATTGGACATGTAGATAGAAAATTTATCGTGTGCGTTTTCACAAAAAATAACACACTTTCTCATAAGAAATGTCACCACTTACACTATTTGTAGGTTAGGTTATACTTTTACATTCTTTGCCAATATAATATCAAGATGTAGAATTAATTTCACTCGTTAAATCACAATGACAACTCACAATTCTTGGAGATTCAAGTATTTCTGTGTTATTTGAGAGACAGACAAAGGTGTAATGGAACTTGTTAGCTGCTCAAGTAACTGAATAATTTACGTCATGCTGCCGGCCAGTCGATGCGATGTCTGGCACAGCGCACGGATTGATAACTCCCGGACGAAGAACACGTCCAATCGTAGCTGCAGCTGTCCGTATACAAGCGATAAAGAAAATAAACCGGTGTTTATTGATTTAGAATCATACAGGATGAAATTGGAGGAGTGCTTTAAACCCCCGGATTTCCAAGTTTTGACGTAAGACCCTATTAACATTATAAAGAGTGAAGTGAAAAGGGTAATCGGGAGTAGTGTAACAATCAGTGAAAACGTAAAAAAAAATTACTGAACAATAAGTCTGCATTGCCTACATGTTTTGGGCTCCCAAAAACACATAAAGAAGGGGTTCCTCTGCGTCCGATAATCCCTATGTACCAACACTCAGCATTTGATTTAGCTAAGTCGTTGGTAAAAAGGCTTAGTGATGTGAAAAACAGAACTGAATGGTCTATAGGCAATTCATTCGAGGCCAAAGAACGGTTGGATGGACTAAAATGTGATGAGGAGACTTGTATTTTCAGCCTGGACATTGAATCCTTATACCCCAGTGTACCTAGGGGTTTGGCGGGGGAATGCCTATTCCAGTGGTTGACTGTGCAAGGCGTGGACAGTGTGGTGGCAAATGAATACATTCGTTGGTATAGTGTTTGTACAGAGTACAGCATATTTCAGTTTGACGGGAAGATTTATAAACAAGTTGAGGGTCTAGCAATGGGGAACCCGGTTTCTGGTTTCATCGCTGACATATTTGTTCACTCCTTGGAAAAGCAGGGGATCGTCAAGAACATTGATAATATATCTTTGTATATCAGGTATGTGGATGATATTCTGGTCGTAACCAAGAAAGACATCTCTGGAGTGCTAATGGAAGAGCTTAATGCATGTAACATGTTCACCTTAGAAAAATCTAAAGAAGGGGTATTGAATTTTTTGGATTTAAGGATCAGTTTACTACCTCCCAGAGTATGCTTAGGGGTGCACAGAAAAGCTAATAAAGGGGATTTATATATCCATAAAAAAATCAGCCCACCACTACGGCATAAAAAATAACATTTGGTGGAATTTTGCCAATAGGGCGATAAATTTATGTAACAACGATAAAGATCTGAACAGGGAAAGGAAGGAAATAGAGAGATTGGCTAGAATTAATGGCTTCTGTGAGAATCAGATAAGAAAGATTTGGAACAGGGCGGTTACCTGTAAGGAAAGAATGGACCATGGTGGTAACAACAACAATGGAAAAAACAAAGATATGATATATATAGGACTACCTTACCAACCAGGTGTGAGTGAGAGATTAGGGAAAGTGTTCCAGAAACATGAGCTGGTACCTGCGTACAGAGCTGGAAAATCGGTTGGGGAGATATTTTCACAATAAAAACGAATAGGAAAAGAAAGTGGCGTCATGGAATTACCAGGAATGTACCAAGTGTCATGTAGGAACTGTGGAAGGGAATATGTGGGAGAAACAGGTCGTGATATCAAGACAAGGATTAAGGAGCATGAAAGGGGCATTAAAAATGGTAAACTGGCAACTGGGTTAAGTCAGCATATGATATCGGATGGACACTATATTGGAGAAGTGAAATTATTGAAAGTGGAACATGAGAAGATAAAAAGGAAGGTGTATGAAGCATGCAGGATAATAAGCAAAGGAGAGGCTTCTTTAAATAATTATGATGGGGATTTAGGTGAAGAATGGTTGGAGCTTATTAGAGGATGTTTGGTAAAAACCATGTGGTTAAGTTCCCCCGGTCCTACAAGTCATTTGGAAAGCAGAGATTATAGTATTCCAAGAGAATGGATCAACAAGCACGGGAAATATACAGGGGTCATGATCGATTCTTGTCAGGCAGCGCATCGAGATGATTTCCTCACACCGGCGGCTACAATTTCCAATCAGTCTACCTGAGGAAGGTCCGGAGGAGCGGACTGAAACGTTGTATGTAATGTATGTATTATTTTTAATCAAGATCCACTTTTTTATTCTTGGACACATTGTTTTTTTATAACAAAGTAACAGCTTCTTGAACTTCAACAAGATGATTATTACTGACTGTGTCATATAAGATAAATTTTCACTAGTTGTATTTTTTAAGAACATTTATGAGGAATGCTAAATACTTTTTTAACAAAATCATCTAGCGTCACTATTATAAAAGATTATCTTAACAGTTTTAAGCATAAGAACATTGTATTATTCAAAGTGGAAGTTGACAATAGTAGTATGTTCAGATGGCCGCGCCGAACATCTTCACCGGCTAAGAACGCCTTTGGAGAAAATCATTGTAAACATCACGTTTTTAAGAAAGGGAGGAGGGGACAGCAGGAACCAGTCTGCATCATTTCACTGTTTCCTTTTCAAATCGGAATCGCATCTTAAATTCATGATCCCTATATTTGAATCGGTCATTTAAGAAAGGGCTTAATGACAGAAAAGATCATTTTTCAGGAGAAAGAAAAAACTGTTTATTTACAGAAACATTGACAGTTAGTAAATTCTTGCATATGCAATGTCTTATAATAGGTGCTTTTAAGATCTCTACATGTGAAATGGAAATACAGTGTGCTTACATGATGCATTATAGTAATTGAAAGTAATGGAATTGAGCCCTTTCAAAAGTATATCTCTCAAACTTGACATTGAAATTGTGCAAAAACACACTTTTAAAATAAAATCAACTATTATGATTGATTTATGTTGCATTAAAATATGATGTACGAAAAACTTAATATATTGAATACTAAATACAGTCCTACATCAATGAAAACATTCAGTAAGTGTAAAATCTACATATCTACATAGAAATGCTTATGTTCTTCTGGTATACGTTATAACACATTAGTTTTGACAAATGTTGCTTGGTGTAAATGGGAACATTATTTTCATAAGCACACTTTTCAGGAAGTTTCACAATTGATATTGCAGATATTTCACATCTGAGGTGTGGCTGATATATATCCCTAATGTATGTTGAAGCACAAATTTGTACTGAGTTCATTGAATCATACTGACATTCATTAAAAAACTTAGGTTTCAGTCTTTTGCAATAATTTTGCCACTATGTTGAGACTTGTAGAAAGTCATCATCCAATACCAATAAAACTGTAAATTTTCCTTGTTTTGCTGAGTTGACAATGATTTGTACATATTCCCTGATAGAAAGAATTCTATCTAGCTTATAGATACATCTCTTGATTAAACCAAAATCAAGGAACAATGACCATAAGTCTTACATTCACTGCTAGGTATCAGAAAGGTTCAGTATTGAAAGGACTCCATTCCTGGAGTTGAGGCATTTCTAAACTGAATGGTATATTCAAGCTGCTGTAGAACTAACTTTAGTAGGTGGAATTGAGTCTTTCTTTAAAAGAATCGTGCATCTACCCCTGGTGAATCCATTTACCTCATAACATCCATTTTGTAAAAAAGTGTCATTGAGCCCTTTCTTAAATGACCGATTCATTTGTGAAAAGGATCCTCCATGTCCTCACATATCACTTCGGGAACCTTCTTCTTGCTTCCTCGTCATGATCGTCACAATCTCTCACATAGTTCACAAACTGCAGCAAGTCGTCCATGTTGACGGGGAAGTGAGCTAGTGCCTCGTGGCTTGCAGGCGAAAAGCGTGTTGTTGACAGTTCTGGGCGACCATCTGACTGCGCTTGGGGTTTGCCAGCTAGCAGGCCATTATAGATCGCTTGCCAGTTATAAGTAGCAGAGCTTGTTTACGTGGCAAATGTCAATCGATATGGGGGTTACTGTACCTATCAAGATTTTTTAAATCCATAGGTTTCTTATAGTTCCAAAATTGAAATTTCAGAGCGGTGGATGGGGAAACTTATTTTCTTTGGCACTACTAAATTTATAACCTCAAATGATAGCAAATCGTAAGTTGCTATGGTCTGGGAAGATGACTGAATTACATTAACTCATTGGCATGCTATATTTTTTTCACATGCTGCACCCACAAATATTAATATTTTCAAGGAAAAATGGGAATTTTGGATGTAAATTCGGTTTTTTACTTGGGTTATCCATCCTCATAGATAATACAAGTAAGCTTATTTCACCTGATGTTGTAGGGAACTATTGAATTACTGTAGGGGAATTAGGGTTTTTATTATAAAATTGTTTGTTTCCCTGGCTATTTGATCCCAGAGTGAATTGTGGACCATGAGTTGAAAAACTTCTACAATGTTTGGTTCAGGGAAAAGATCATGATTTATGGCTGGTTTTATCCCAGGATTTGATGTAAAACCCTATTCCTTTATTATTATTTTTGCTGCTGAAGATGCAGTTTCATCACTGTCATTTGATTTGAGATTTTAATATTGATTTATAACTTAAAAACGATATTATACATACCAATCGATAATTTCTTTAGTTTTAAAATGGTACAAGGCCTGTCATGACATTTACTGACAGAAAGCTAGAACTAAAAGAAAAGAAACTGGTGGCTCAAACCCGTCTGGCAACCATGATGGTATGAATGGACTTGTATTGTGCTCATGGTTCAGAGCTGTGATTGTAGGTTAATGGGTTAAATATTTAGTATCACTCTCTTTATGTCCATACAAATTAAAAAGTAGAATAAAATCATCTCCCTTACCTTTTTTCTAGGAATGTCTTGCCATTGATGAAGTTCTTGCCCATAGCTGTAGCTTTCCAGGCAAAATAAGCACCAGATGGATCGCACTGAAAGAGGTATGGTCTTCCTGCATCCCAACCACAGATCAGCAGTGATACACCAAATGGTCTTACACCCCTACAATTAAAACATTTCATTAGTAGGGGCTCTGAGAATTTGTGAATAAATGAAAGGACAAGCAGTATAAAAATGTTAGCTATATCAGGTTAAAATCTAAATTTTTTGTCATAGCAGTAATCGAAGTTCTTCATTACCCATTACTAGGGACATGTAAAATTCGCATTTGCGATAAAACGAATTTTTACGCGAATTTAGCACTTTTTACACGAATAACACGAATTTAGACAAAATTTTAAAGAAAGCGCAATTTTTAAGTATTTTCCTTTTAAAACGCGATTTTTTCAAAACTCTGCCATCTTAATTTACATCAGCTGTCAACCATGGATCTTAGAAAGGAAGTAAGGGTTTAGAAATCATGTAAGTGACCATGAACTACTCCATTGAATTTTCCTCCATGCTCTCAATTTGATCTTCTTCTTCTCATTGGTCGGTATGATTTCACCTGACCAATGAGCTTAGACTCAATTTAAATTTCGGTAAACGAACAATTTCCGGCTTGGCATTTCGGGAAACGGGAAGCCATTGTTATTCGTTATTTTCTTTCTTAACCGCCAATCTTAGCATCGTGGCCTTTGTACTTGCTTGCATTGGTGTCGTTGTATATTATTGTTTTGGATTAATTTGTTTGAAAGCTTTTTCTTGAGTGACCAGCAAGAAGAAGTAGCAGTAAAATGCCGAAGTCTGCTGTGACGGCAAAAGATCAGGAAAATGAATTTGGGAAATTTGGACTTCATGCCACCGACAGTCAGACTGTTATGTGTAAATCGTGCAACGTTACCATATCATGGGAGCGCAGAGATTCCTGTGTGAAACACATAGAATCCGAAAAACACAAGCGCTCATTCTCAACTTCAGGAGGAAGTAAGCGACAAGCATCTGTTGTGACTCTTTTTGATACAAAACGCAAGAAGAAGGATGCGGCCTCAGAATTAGCTAAAGATAGAACAGAAGCCTTTATCAAAGCCAACATCCCTCTCGAGAAAGTGGATCATCCCAGTTTACGAAGTTGGATGGATAAATATGTGGAAGGTAAGTTCATGTACTGGAAGGTAAGTTCATGTACTGTAATGTAATACACAACCCAAATGGGGGAAAGATAGTTATAAAAACGGCCCTTGCACTTCACTTCATTTCACAATTATAAAATACTACCCTTGCACCAAAAAGACAAAAAAAAAAAACAGCATCTCTCATTAGGGGTGGCGTACGGTAGTGCAAAGATTTTAAGAATCTGGTTTTAGAAATGTGTTTTTTTCAGGTGCTGGTGATTTACCTCATGCCAGAACGCTCCGAGAGAGGTATGTCCAAGAATTGGCAACTGCACGAATACAGGAAGTAAGAAACAAAGTCGAGAATAAGCAGATAAACTTATTCTGCGATGAAACCACCGACAAAATGGGCAGATGTGTCTTTGTGGTCCTTTTCAGAGTTATAGCGCTTCTTAGTACAAATATTCTTGTTGGAGGCGTTCACTTCCTTGAATACAGCAATGCTACCGACTGCATACGTGCAATTCTGGACTCTCTGAAAGTCTACGGTGTTGGGTATGAAAATGTACGAAGTGTTATCACAGATTCGGCACGATTCATGACCAAGTGTTTTCAGGGACTTCAGCTGGTTTTGGGCGACAGTGTAACGCACATTCAATGTTGGGCCCATAAATTGAATTTAGTTGGCAATGTTTGGCCTGTAGAGCTTAAGAAATTAAATGAAGCCGTTGTGAAAACGAAGAGCTTGTTCTTGATCACTCGTAAGCGAAAGCATTTGTATGCTCAATTTCTCGAGGAAAAGCTAGGGAAACGTTGTCCGATGTACCCAATGCCTGTCATAACACAGAGGAACTCCTGGTTTCAAAGTGTGTTTTATTTATCTGAGTATTTTCCATTGATTGTAGAATTTTCTAAAACAGAGGAAATGCAAGATATAAATAATGCTGGTGTTGTGTTCCTCAGTTCTCTTAGTTCTGATGAAGTGCAAAACATTCATACTGAAGCAATATTTGTTCGAGAACATGTAAAATGTTTAGTGAATCTGATAACAATGTTGGAAGGTTCAACTTATCCTACAGCACACATTTTGTATGGTGAACTGAGTAAACTTAAATCATGCTTTGATAATTTAAAAGAGGGCATTTTCATGAGTGATACAGCTGCTGCTCTGAATCACTGTGGTGTAAAACAAGCTGCTGCTCTCAAGGCAATAATAAAGGAAACTGTGGTCAAGGCATCAATGAAACTTTGTTCATTGATGTCTTCTGACCCATGCAAAAATGTTTTTGAGAGTCTGGCCATCTTGGATCCAAAGAACATTGTGTTGACAGAAATGAATCCTGGGCTTGTGGCACAGTTACGCAAGATAAAGTGTATGAAAGACTTGGACCAAGATGCTTTAATTACTGGTTACTGTGAGCTGAAACAGTGTTTAGAAAAACAAATTAAGGACAGTAACATTTTGAAATGCTTAAATGTTGTGAGTATATCGCAGCCAGATTTTTGTAATAAATTGGGAGAGGCACTTTGGTTCCCGTGCAGCAATGTCGATTCGGAACAATTTCTCTCAAATTACAACAATGTGTTAACGGACAAAAGGACCAATTTGAAAGAAGACAATGTAGCTATGATGGCAATGTTTTCATTTGAAGGTTAAATGTATGACAAAGTTGTATTTTTTTACCTATATTATAATGCAACAATGTTCAAAATAACCTCGCTTTGTTGTGAAAATAACTTCCCTTTTCTTAAATAATAACACCGCTTTTCCACATAAAATAACCTCACCTTTTGCAGGTCCCTACCCATTACACTTAAACATAAAATTCATTATGAAAAACGTACCACATAATGTAACCTAATATTAATGTCAAAAAATTATCTTGCATAGAAGCAGAATCAAAACACAGATTTAACTGCATCATCAGTAGAGGTAATGTTGTCCAAAACAAAGAACTTCCCTGTGAGGAATGTGACCATTATGCATGCAAGTAAGCTGGCAACCAATAAGAATCAGCCTAGCCACCTGTGATGGTACCCCTCAACTCCTCCTCCAACACCAAAGCGATATACGTTCTCTACTTTGGACAGCCACCACCTAGTTGAGTGATGGATTCACAAAATTAAATTTATTATCCTAAATAAAATTAAAATCTTTCGTTTTAAACACTTCTATAATTTTGTAGCTGCAAAAACGGGAAAATTTTGTTTTCGAAAAATTTTTGATTTAGTGTGAAATAATACGCTTTTGAAATTTTATTTTTCAAGGCAAATCTCGAGTTTTAGATGGACTTTTATGATGCGTTTACTGTGAAGTTGCATAAATATATTGCAAATTCACCCAACTAATTTATACCATAAACCAGGCATGTCAGTAATACAATATAGACTAAATGTAACAAACTTTAAAAAAAAAAAAAAAAAAAAAAAAAATTATTAAAATTACAATGAACTGACATGTAGAGAGGTTCATGTAAATTAATTTTTGCCATAGCAAATTGGAATCTGAGACTTAACCCTATTCCTAGTGAAGACAGAGTTTCTACAACAATGCGTGGCTTATAATTATCTTCCAGAGAATTTTTACAAAAAAGTTTTGAATAAAAGTTTTAGCTCTTAATGTAAGCACCTCATGTATAAAATTTAAACAAAATCATTAAAAATAAAATGGCATTAGAAGTAAAAAAGTCGTCGCCAATTTTTGCATCACATCCCCAGAAGAAACCTAGCCCAAATATAAAATTTTGTTTTCCTACAATTTTTGTTCTGGAGATAAGCTGTTCATAGATATGTTTCTGAAAATAGTATTTTTGTATTCAGTTGACCTTAAAACGTGTGTTTATGGTAAAAACTTAACTTTGAATTTGTTTTCCTGGTACGAGCAGAGGTAATAAAAATATTAATTATATTCACAATGAAAAGTATTATTGATAATTACAATAAAAATAGCCCACACTGAGGCTTCTGCATAGGAGATCTTATCAGTATCTCTTGATTATTATGCTTTGAATACTTACTGGTTTGGGGGGATAACCAAACAGAGAACAGAGAAAGGGGGACTCTTCCTCAGCAATGCCTGGGCTCCATCCCTGAACCTGAAGTTGTATCAATAACCAAACACAGGACACCTCCAACAGTAGCAACACTTCAAACCCCCAAACCCCCATGTCATCTTTCTAAGCACTGGCCCTAACTTGGACCGATTATTTCTATTTACATTTTTACTTCGGTTATCCCCCCAAACCACTCTGTTTTGACCCATATTATTAACCTTTATTTTTCTCCCACTGGTCCTGAAATGGACCAATTGCATCTTCAATGTTTTTACAATCAACAAAATTCCTTCATTCTGATTGGCCGATACACTCCAACCCATTTCCTCCAATCACAAAATTTCATTTTCACTAAAAAACATATATAAGCTCTCTCTTCCCTTATTCTTCACTCATTTTCCTGAGGAAGCTCGCAGAGATGTCAGCGACTGAAAGCTTGGATGCAATATATCCTTTTACTCGGCTTATACCCCGTGAAACCATCATTACGTATTTTATGGATGCAATATATCCTTTTACTTGGCTTATACCCCGTGAAACCACCATTACGTATTTTATAAGTTTTAGCACACCAGACTGAGTAACTGCGCCACTGAGTAACGGGTTAAGTAGCCAGCCAATTTGTTTACTCCCTGGTACACAATAAATTCAAAATAAATTCATTAAAATTCTACCGCTAAAATTAAGTTAATTGGAAGAAATGCACTAGCATAACAGATTAAGAAACTTTATTTTACAAACCCACCCTTGTTTTGATATACTCACCCTGACTGAGTATATTCTTGCATAACCATAGCTACTCGCTGAACCAACTGAGCAGTAGGGATCTCCTCCTTGTAAACCAAATAGTACTGCTGTGCCATCTTTCTAGCTCGCTTCACAAGGAGACGATAATCTGGTCCCATTCCTATAGAAAAATTTCAAAATTTTGCTGCACTTCACACATAAATCAAACAGCATTTATCAATGAAATCTTCTCAAGATATCAACACAATATTTTAATGCTAAGGTCTCTCTGATTTAAGGCTCTGCTTTTGAGTTTATTTTCCAGGGTTGAAGAATATGCAAGGGAAATGTTTAATTTTAGGTTAAATGTAATAAAAATCAATACACTCAAAATAAAATCAGGTAAACTGATGTAACTAAGTGCCAGAATGCTTTTGTTTAATGAGTTATAATTGCAATTATGATATGCAGAAAATAAGTTGAGAGCCAAGTCCCACCAACTTTTCTAGCTTAGCTTGCGTGAAACTGTGAACTCATTGGAAAAGCTGTTTTTCAGTAAATGAATGCTGAAACTATCATGTTTTGCGTATTCTTATGTGCTCTATTCCATGCTCTAACCATAAAATTATTTTAACATCTGTCCAAGTTAATGGTTTGCCTTATACACAACAAATAAATTGTGTGTCAATGTGTGCTGTGTTCAAGCACATGTTCATTCCTGACATTACTGTAACATTGCTGTGTTGGAAAGCATCATGAAGGGAACAAGGCCTACATCGTGGCTGCAGTATTAAGTTACAAAGAAAACAGTATCATAAACAATGGAATCTCAAGCTGTAGAGTGCAAATGTGCAATATTGAAATGCTTTTAAAATGCATTTGATTTTCGGGACATTTCTGGAAAGAAAAGAATTATTGAAACTGGTCGGCCAATTTGTGAATTGAATGAATGAACTTAAAGAACAAACTAAAGCATGCTTAAGAAAGTTCAATTTTGAACAGTACAACAAACAAAACACTCTATGCTCTTGCTGCATAATAGGAAAAATTGTTTTGTTTGCAATGCTTATTATAGTCCAGTCAATAAACGTCGAAAAAACACCGAATAGAAAAAAAAAAAAATTGTGTAGTTTTGAAATTTTGCAGAGATGTCAGAGGGAGTCTCCTGAATAACATACTAAAAGTCCCCGAAGGTGGGGGGTGAGCGGGGGACAGGGGGGCTCGCAGAAGGTACCATTTTTAGGTTTTTCGCTTATATCTAAACAATGGTGCATCGTAGAGGAAACATTGTTATATATACAAAATTAATTAGTTGCTTAAGAGAAATTGGTTAGAAATGGTAAGGGGATATACTTTCAAAAGGTAAACATTTATTAGTAATAGTATTGATTGTAGATGTATTGATTTTAGATATATGTGTTTTTTATGTATGCAGACGCCCTTTGGTGAAAAAACTTTCTGTAACACCAGGGGTGATCTTTTGTACAACGCAAGATACAAGAATAAATCATTCATTCATTCATTCATATATACAAAATTAAAGCTGATAAAATTTTCTACAAGTTTGATCCTACACATTTCTTCCTATTTTCAACAGTTTTCGAGATATCCGCCAACGAAAATAACAAATTTTCGAAAAAAGCTCTTTCGCCTCGTGCTTTTCGACACACTTTGTCTTCTAGTGCTTCATCCCTAAGGTATATAGTAATGTTCTCATGAAAGAAGTTGTAGGGAAATAAATTAACTTTAAAGTGAGTAGTCATTTGTTATTTTGTCTTCAAACGTTCAAAATTTATAACAATTTAAGTTTCGGTCAAATTTCGAGATTTCGGAAGAAAACCGTACATCGCACTTTCTCTATATTTAGGGGTTATATCTTTGTATATAAACTGTATATTGTGTATTTACATCATGAAACAAGTGGAGAAATATGACACAACCATTAAAGTTGAATTTATTAAAAATCCGATCACGGTACAAGCACAGAACATGTAATGGAAAATACATTATATTCCAAGCAAGAAAGGAAAAATAAGGACAAAAAAAAATCATGTAGTTTTGAAATTTGGCAGAGATGTGGGGGGAAGTGTCCTAAACAACATAATAAAAGTCCCCAAGGATAGGGGTGAGCGGGGGTGGGGGGCACTTTTGAATGTCATTTCTCGCAGTTTTCCCTAAACACACAAAAGCTATGGGTTCCAGCAAAAAACAGTTTATGCACAAAATTAAACTACATAAAAGTTCTTATAAAATTGATCTGAATGATTTTTTGTGCATTTAATAGTTCAGGAAATGAAGTATGACATAGTTCTGGAAATTCTGTTTTACATACACCTATATATTATATTTTTTAACGAAAATGAAAGCAGATGATAAAATAAATTAGCATGATGCCATGCAAGTAAACTAGTTCTTAGAATAATATTCGTACTAAAGGTAAACATCAAAAATAAAACTCATTATTTTTATAATGATTGTTATAAAGCTTACAAAAATCTAATGGTATGAGTGTACGTTATAAGAAACCTAAACCAGGCCTATTATCCGTTATATTTTCTTAAGTTCTTCTAACATCATGTGACTATTATTTATGGGGAAACTTCAAAAATAAAGTGTATAGGTCAATTTCCCATACAGTAGAAGAACTAGAAGACAATATCACAAGAAAAATTAACTCTATTTCGGAAGCTGAACTTATGCGCGTAAAAGAAATATTCCTAAAATGGTGCCAGTATTGTGTGGATGCAAGAAGAGAACATTTTCAACATCTCTTGTGATGAGGTACATGGTTATTTTCATTGTAATTTTAACTGTAAATGTGAGAATCTGAATCATTACACCGATCACGGCTTTATTTGCTGTGCCTGCCGCGACGCAGAAACCCGTGTCATTGGCAAACTCTTCCGTGGGAATCACTGTATTAAATTACACTAAATACAATTTCAGGTTTCTGAGCTTGTAACTTTTAAATTTGTGATGTTTGGAAATAAAAACATGAAAGAAACTTCAATTATTTTTACTCAATTTGATTTTATCCAGATAAAATGCCTGGCATTTTTCAAGTGGATAAAACTGGTAGCTCTGCATTTGTACTCAGTAGGCCTAAGTAGGCCTACTACAGGTTCAAAGCTTGTAACTTTCAAATTTGTGATGTTTGGAAATAAAATCATGAAAGGAACTAAAATTATTTTTATTCAATTTGATTTTAGCCGGATAAAATGCCTGGCTTTTTTCAAGTGGATAAAACTGGTAGCTCTGCATTTGCACTCAGTAGGCCTACTTCTGAATAGTAATGTTTTTTAGTGTGCCTGTGTAGACTAGCTATGGTTACCATTCAGTAGAAGCCAGTAAGTTAAGTAACAAAATTAGAGTTCTACTTCTTCGCACGTTCATTCCATGAATATTCTTTAGGCTTACATTGCACAGTTTCCTGTATGCAGCTTTCTAGCACTTTTTAGCATGTGGTAAATTACACCCCCTCAATATAACAATAACCCTCATATAACAATACAATCTACTAGGGCCCACACATATCGCGTTATATAGAGGTTTGACTGTATTACACAGCAAGCCACTGGACATGGGAATATCGGGAGGCTGGCCAGGTTCCCCAACTTTTCAGTCTGTGACTTCTTTCTCTGGGGGCACTTGGAATTTCCAGTATTTAGTACTCCAGCACCACACATGATTTAGGAGTTGAAAACCGAATTTGGGAACAAAATGAAAGAATTCCCGTGGAGATGTTTGAAATAGTAGAAGGCTTAAAGAGTGCACACAGGAGAATGGTGGTCATTGAAAGACATTTTTTGGAAAATAGAATGTTTCATTGAGTTAAATTGTTTTTAAACTAAATGCTTGTACATATACTTTGTGTTCGTAGGTAATAAAGGTAAGTAGGTACAGTCATGCACCCGTGAGAATGTTTTTTATAATCGTTTGATTCATGGCAGAACTCTGTGTTTTGGGATGTCTTACCCTCTATAAAATGTGACGCTCATTTATTAGCTTTGCTGAGAATAGCCTAAAATATGCCACAAAGTTAATTTTACTTGGAACGAGGTCTAGACTCTGTTCCCCTAATTCAGGGCAAGAAAAGTCTTAAGGAAAGAGCCCAAACTATAAATTTTAGTCACCATTATCTATACACATGGTACAGCATTACAAGCTTATATCCTCCCCTTTGTTCTGTATATATATAACATAAAAGCATACATCCAATTTAGATATCATGCTTTAGCCTGCAAAAGTAAAAATATATATATATATAAAATTTAATCAGGTAAACTAATGTAACAAAGTGCCAGAATGCTTTTGTTTAATCAGCTATAATTGCAATTATGATATGCAGAAAATATTTTTTATTGATTTCCGAGTTAACCTTCAGATTGATTCATTAAGCCGGGCTTACAGAAGAACAAAGGTCTAATTAAATTAAAATTAAAAAAAAAAATTCAGATTAAAATTGTCCAGCATCAGCAGAACTATATACTACCCGCGCACCATTTCTTGGGCGCTGGATTTATGGGGAAGTGAGGGTTGGGGGAACAAAACATAGCTACTCCGCCAGTCTTTCTGCAGTGTTGTCAACCAAAGAAACACATTTCAGCAGAATCGCGCGTATGGTAAGCACACGTCAACAGCGTAAGTGTGGATGCCGAATTGGATAATTATTTCCGAAGAATCATACTTTATACTTTATGTAGTGACATTTAATAGACAACGATTTTAATGCAGTCCAATAATATAACGTGGTGACGGTATTGCATAACAATTAATAACACGTCATAAGGCTTTAGTTATCAAATAAATCATTTTCCTCCGGGAAGAGAATGTTATATAAATAGGCTCAATATTTTTACACTGGATGACTAGTTTTAAGCATAAAGAAGAGTCTTAGCAGAACATGCTTCACCATTTCGTGTTGTAAAACATAAGAGAGGTAAGGCATCTATAGGCCTAATTTTAAACGTATTTAATACGTTTTGTGAAAAGTTCGCTCAACTTTCAGTCCATGAAATTGATATCAGAGTTCACGGGAGTATCAGAAATTAGCACATACGGAATTCTTAAAGAGGTGAGGAAAGTGTTAGATGTACAATGACGTGTTTGTGAAATAAGCAATTTGAAAAATTGTATTTTTTCCACATAACTCCACACGTCAGAAAAGATAATGTCAATAAACAAATAAGGATCCTGAGACAGAATGAAATCTTAGTATTGACACCACTAGATGTCAGGGTGTATAGCGTACTTCGTGTTTCAATGTTGTCAGCTTTACCTACGAAGTTGATCGAAACCTACTGAATGAGGACTAGGGAGCCGAGCGCTCAAGAAATCGCGCACGGGTAATACAGATTTGTGATATCTTGACAATTGCACACTCACATAAAAATAAAAATCTACAGTACATTATTAAAAATGAATTACCAAATGGTTGTTGCCGCATGACTTGAGAACGGCTCGACCGATTTGGCTGATTTTTGTTTTGTTGTGTTCGTAATTGTCAGGACAAGGTTTGTATGAAAGAAAACTTTTGGAAAATCCATGGGAAAAGTTGGAAATGTGAAATGAGGCACAGTTAGATAGTTCTGCTGTCAATTGTTTACATAAAAAAAGTATTGTTTGCGGTGTTCACATAGGGCTTTGAAAACTATTTTATAATACTGGGCTTTAACAAATTCTGATACTATCGATGTAATTAATACATTTGTGAAAATAATTCTTGAAGAATAAAATCCACGAAAATAAAGCAGTCACATAACTTTCTCTACCCTCAACATGGAAAATACCATTTACTCACTTCACATTTTGATGTAGAATGAGCGGTCTTATTGTAGGACAACTTAAGTGTGTGCCAGTGAGTATGCTATATTGGAAGTCGGTAACAAATCCTATCCACTGATACGTCACTCATAGCTGTAGGCTTTGTGTTAGTTGAGAAATAGGTCTAGCATCTAAAAGAAGACAAAACGGGATGGAACATTTTCAGTCCTACGCGTGCAATATATTATGTCCCAGGTTTTTGGGAAGGAAAGTATGAAAGTGAAATTGAATTTCTTTTTTACTTCAGCCCCGAAACGGTTGTATGGTAATATGAGAATGAGAAATGCAATTTTCTGTCAAGACAATACAATCTTATGTAACCGGAATTTCTTTTTCTTCTTATTTGCACTCCTCCCAGGCATGGTGTGTAGAAGCATTGGAATGCAACATTCGACATCCTCTATGAGCCATAAAATGCTATATCTAGCATTTTCTGAGGGAATAGTCTGAGTGCCATATGCCGTTCTTCCTCATTTCGAATTATACATACATATTATAGGCTATATGGACCTAGAGTTTCAACATCGAAAGTCCTCCATAAGTTAATTTCATAATACAAAATACAAAACCCGGGCGATGCCGGGCCTTTTAAGCTAGTAAAAAAAAACAAAAAAGAAAAATGTCAAATTGACCAGCTACGGGATTTGAACCAGGGACCTCCAGAATGCGAGTCTAAGGGATTACCATTTCAGCCTCTTCACTCAGTTTAAATTATTTTTAATTTAACGGTTTAGTTTGATAATCATATGTGAAGGAACAGTGTTAATTGTCAAGGTAAATGTATTGCAACTTCCAAAGCTGTATATGAACACTCTAAAACAATATGTTGTCATGAGAATTGATTTGTATTTGATAAATTCTTTCTAATATATTACCTTAAAATAGGCACTAAATTGAGCTTTACTCTGGTACCGGTCAACCGATTTGGTCCAATATCTATAGGCTTCTTCCCATGGACATTATAAATGGGTCATTCTCCAAAAAAAGGCAGATTTCAATGTTAGAATTAAAAAAAAAAAATATTTTGGACCATGTAATTTTTTTATGTAATATTTCTTTCTGCAGAGTACTACTGAGATACTAGTCCTACTTACCGAGTGACATTTTGCATTAAATTAACAAGGTTAGAAAATGGCGCATTCATGGAGGTGAGAAAATAGTAAGAAATAGTAATTATATAGAAGTAATGTGATAATTAGATTAAATTGACTGTATTAAATGTTATCATGAAAAAGAACAATATTTATTACCATACTAATGAATTAACACACAACTTTTTACTTATTTTTATCTCTGTTAAAATAGATTATCACCTACAAATGAAAACTTTAAATCAAAATATGATATATTGCCATAAACTATTAGGCTATACCAGTATCTTCTTTAAACAAAAATAATAAATGCAGACAGTTAAATATGTCATCAATTACAACATTAAATACATGGATAGGGCTCAAGAGTAACAGTAATGGAGATGAGGGTAACGAAGGTGAGATTTTTCTCTAATTTGTCAAACAGCTTGAGAACATTTGAGGTTAGAAAATCTCAGTTCTAGAGTTTAACTTTGCATTCCTTATTATTATAATTTATAGCAAAAGTAAATATAAAAACATACAACTTTACCGTTTGGTGTAGGTAACGGAGGTGAGAAAGTCCAATTACCAACTCTGCATTTAGCCCTTTTACCACAAGCAAAACACCACATAAAAGCACACTGACAGCTTGGCTTTATGTAAATGATAATAAAACTGCCAAAATTTGGAGTCCAAGGGAGATAGAAAGACTACAGTGCCATCTCTGTGGAAATAATTGAACTTTTATATTGCTTCACGGAGGTGAGGTTTCACTTTGGGACAGGCATGTTTAGTGCAAAAAATTCTCTTTACAAAATTATATATTTTCTTTTCAGTTATTAATGACTCGTTTTTTGAGCTGTTTGTTCTTGTTATAACACTAAAATGGAATACAAATTAAAGTCTGTTGAATTATGAAAGAATGAAAATGACACGGAGGTGAGATCTAACCTAAAATGCAGAAAATTGTAACTTTTGTTTAAAAAGTGGACTATGGGATCAAATAGACCTTATTTCAATGTAACATATCATAATAATTCATAATCCATAAATACTTATTTTACACCAGAAAATCAATTGCGACATGAATCTGACCTTTTCTGGAGAATAACCCAAATGTGTATACCAAGTTTAATGAAAATCCGATAAAGCTTATTCAGGGTGTCCACCAAGTAATGCTGAAGAAATTCCCGGCTTATTCCCTGATTTTCATTGATCATTTCAGCAATTCCCGACCATAATATGAAGCACTTTCTAATAACTGTGTAAGAAAAATTATAGGATTATACATACTTTAAATAAGAAAAACTTTTAGTAACAAAAGTAATTGCAAACAATAATTATTTAGGCTATAACAGATACAAAAATTAGGAACAATAAAATAAATTAAATATACTTTCATATAGGCCTATTATTGTCTAGAAGTCTTTTTGATCACACTTTGCAATTTTTCGAATTTTCCCGGATATTTTAACAAATTCATTGACTTTTCCCGGATTTTCCCGACCATACGAAATTCCCGGCCTTTTCCCGGATTCCCGGACTTTCCCGACCAGTGGAGACCCTGTTATTTGAGTTATCGTGCGTACAGGCACATGGACGGACAAACAGATAAATTCCCGTCCCCCACACAACCTTATAAAGTACCATTCTGGCACTTAATAACTTGCTCTAACACTTCTAGTTGATATAGCACTGACTTTTTACAATGAAGTACCACTTTGGATCAAATTCTGACAACATTAACAATAATATTAATAGTAACAATAATAACATTAATAACAATAATAACATTAATAACAATAACAATAATAATACTGTAATCATAATAATAATAATAATAATAATAATAATAATAATAATAATAATAAAATATAATAATAAACGGTTTTTAGTTTATCTGGATGATATATGGTAGTTTTATAAAATCCGCCTATATACCACTAAATATAACAATAAGCTGAAGTTTATATGAGAGAGAGGAAAAATAATTGAATAAACTATGAAATAATATGGGTTTATTAAGTTATTTTAAAAGTAAGTATTATATATTAAGTACATCAATAAAAACTAAAATATTAAAATATCATTGAGCTCAATGAAGTCAAATTGGATAAAAATTATTATTTTCTTAGTGAATAATATTATACTTATGAAGTAAATCTAGTCACCTATTGGATTAAAATATAACTGGATTAAAATGTAAGCATATTTGAATTAAAACATTAAAATATTGTCACAAATCAGAAGATGACTTATTGATATATAAGTTTTGTCACAGATGTATGTCTTTTATGCAGTTTGCCTTTTGCTCCCTTCTTCTTGTGTATGGCGTAGCTATCACTATTATAAAAATCAATTCTGATAATGTCAATCAAATAATTGTAATATATATAGTTCTTCTTCCTAGTTAGGTTAGTAGAAGTTTTAGAAAAGGTACACTTGCTTCTTTCTTCTTAGATAATACTGTTATTGTTATTACAGGATTCAATATTAATTTAGTCAGTAAAAAAGATTAATTATAATCTGCTTAAAAGTTCCTCTTCTTAAAACAAAAGGTAGAACTTGATGTATTATAATGTAGTGAATTTTCTCAATAATCTTCAGCTTTATTTGTTTATGTTGTAATGAGCAGGCTTTAAAACTTAGTGCCCGAACCCACAGAGGGAGTTGATTCCGGTTACCAACAACCTGAGTATAGGGGGTGGGGGTTGATTGCGTAGGCTGATAAGACAGTCATTGATAGTAGTACTGAGAAGTGAATGCACTTATGGTACGGTGCCTCTCAAATTGGTCAACAGTGTACCTTGTCATTGTGGGTGTTTAAATTTATAATACGTGTTCGGCATGCCGAAAGTAAAGTGTTCTAAAACGCAAACATATATTGAAACATTTGGGAGGGACTATTATACACAAACAGGAGAAAGTATCGTTTTGCATGCTTGTAATGTGAGTTTAGATAATGAGAAGTTATTTTGTGGTCTTCCTATATCTGTATTTCGGTTTGTTTACTATCACGTGAACTAGCATATGGTAGCTAGGGCATACGCCGAGCAAAGTCTGTACAGTACGGTTGCTGTTAACATATTCGATCGGGCACTAAGTTTTAAAGCCTGGTAATGAGATGCATTTCGACGAAACAATTTCACATCATTTGCATCGCTTGTGAAAACAAATGTTTCCGTTACATCTCTTGCATTTATTTACATATGACAAGGCTCTAAAATCAGCTACAAGAGTCGGTTTGCTTTTTTTCCCCTACCTGTACTTGGTGTATTTTAAACAGGTAGAATATTAATTTACATTGAGAAATATTATAAAAGCGAATACAACATGGGACAATCAAAAAATGAACAGTTATATACCAGTAATAGGCTATGTACCGGTGAAGAAATCACAGAATAATAATAATAATAATAATAATAATAATAATAATAATAATAATAAATAATAATGATCATAAAATATTAATAACAATATATGAAGTAATTAGATTACTAACTTATTAATTACCTACAAAATGGTGATACAAGATAAGTATTTTAACTGTGTCATTGATGCTAATAAGGGTAACGGAAAGCGACATGTCATTAAATTAAGTAATAGAGAGAAAATTAAAACTGTTGGCTATATTACAAAATGGTGTACATTAACATAGAGGAAAAGTGAGGTAATAAAATGGAAAACAAATTTTATGCAAAATGGTTTTGCCCATAACTGATTAGTTACCTATGACTTTTAAGGACTGAGGCTCTAATGGTCCCTGATTTCATCATTCAATGAATTCCACAGAGACTGTAAATGACTCAGCATACAGTGTCTAGGCATGGTATAAATAACAGAAGATTTTGTTGGGACAGAAATTCCAAATTGTGATGAGATAGATAATGAAAACATGGTGAGAGATAACAAGATGAAGAATGTTTCAAGGTTTGATAGAGAAGGGAAAGGGAGTGAATTCTACATATTTGGTTTCGCACTCTGATCTGAAAGCTGAATCTACATTCTGATAGGCCTATATAAAATATAAAAGTAAAATTAGATTTACTCACCACTATACACCATTCCAATGTGTTTTGTGATCATTTCTACTTTATGCACACTGTGTTCATCATACAAAACGGACTTGTGCTTATTTTCAGTGGCGAGAACAACTCCATTTGAGGCTGAAAAGAAATAAATAGATCTCTAAGAATGAACATAATTACCACATTGTACAAAACTTTATGCCCTGCAGGTCTCCTTCCCTTATAAACAAATTGATCTATAAAGGACGGTACACAGATCTGATCATTTAAATTACCAGAATTCCCTACCTGGCATGATACCTCAGATTCCAGCTAGTTATTGCAATTACTGTTTTTGCCAAGAGATCCAAAAGGGAGTAAGTCAAGGATATAGAACAAGTCATGTAGAGAATACAAAATACAATCCAAAAATAAATAAAAAAACAAGAAAACTCATATACAGTGAACGCTGCTTAATGTAATCGTGGAAAATGTTATCCGTCAGGTAATGTTAACATTTTTATGAAGTCCTGTATGGATTAATACTCATGCATTGAAAAAATGCTTTTATTGTGATCGAAGATTCGGTTTATGTTATCACATTTTACTCTTTGTGGCTTTATTTCCAAGTATTGTATGCCATTCAAAATTTTTTTTAAGGATTTTGTTTCTACTTCAACTGTACCGGTACTGTGTTGTATCGGAAGCAGCAGTACTGTTTCCAGCTCACAGGAAGACCAGTTCTAGGGGGTGGCATTACCTAACTTTCTCTTTTAAGCAATAAAGCATGCTTTACCCTTCAGTTTAGCAGTTGCTTTTGAATTGTGGACACGCAGTGACGATTGTTAGTGTAAAATGAAAAAAACTTGAACCAAGAGGTGTTAGATGTTTTGTTAAGCGGTGTTCATCACAGGTCAGTAAAATTCTTCCCCCCCAAAAAATATGAATATGAAATATTGGTTAACGGTCACCAAAGGGAAAACAGAAACAATTAAAAACCTTTTATTGATTACAAAAATAGCTGCTTGCAGTGTAATACTGTATTTTGACTGGTATAGTGATTAACACTTGAGCCAATCCATAGTGACGGGTGTGACATTTGGACAGATTTCATTACACTTATTTCTTTCTACCTCTGAACCATATTGCAGGAATGTCATCAAAGTTTTTGTGTTAACATACCGACCCATTGGAAGTACAAAATATGATCTAATGTTTTTTTCAAGGCTGTATGCTTGAGCTGGAAAATATATTGTGCATGTGACGGGTGTGACCATAATTGAACAAATGTTTTTCTTATGTAGGTTTAATTGAGATTTCTGTGAATTGATTAGCTTCACTATATTTGTTTTATTTTTTCAAGTAAGAGGACTGATAAACATACTGAAATGCATAATTAGATTTTACAAAAATATTTATATAGTTATTGAAAATTTACTTTATCAGTGTGACGGGTGTGACATGTCGGATGGGACAACATCAACTTATAACCGAGACTTAAACTAAACAAAACTCTGTCCCTGGAGGGACTTGGCCTACCACCCGACCGCTGCATCATCTACCGTAGGCAGATGGTAGGATTGGGGGGCATGTGGTCAGCATGCCGACACCCACGGCCATTAATGGTGGTTTTCATGACCGCAGACGCTACTTCTCTATCAAGTAGCTCCTCAATTTGAATCACGAGGCTGAATGTACCCCTACCAGACCTCCCTACCTCAGAAAAATTCGAGGAGGTACCGGGGATCGAACCCAAGCCGATGGATCTGTAATCTGCAACGCTAACCACACTTTGCACCTTCTGCCTCTGTACCATTTTGCATGAATTTCATAAAAAATTTTGTGATAATATACCAATCCTGGGGAATCCCAGCACATGATCTCAGCATAAAAAAGAATTCCCTTGTTAGTCTTTTTTCCACTCTGTCCATATTTTTAACAGCCTTGTGTAAAGTTGTGAAGTGAAATGTTCTTCCGGTACTAGTTAGGCAGTTTTCGTTGTCCTCTACTCTAAAATCCTGGACTACTTGGAAGTCTGAGCTCTTCACAAACTTTTACTGAATTGATGTGGATCTGGTTATTCTTGTCACCAGGACATTTTTGTTGTCTCTCATACAAAAATAATATTGTGTAGCTATATTTAGATTGGCTGATTGTATTTCTATCTGTTCTCCTTCATTTGTTTCTATGTGGGCCTACTCATTTCATCGGCTGTTAGAGGTATTGTCTGTCTGAATTTCTTGGCAGTTCTAAGATACACAGTTACCAGTAGGCCTACAGAAATCAGGCACAGAATTAATTAGGCTATCACTTCTCTTTTAGTTTATTGGGGTAGGCCTACAATGTCACGCTGCTGGTTGAGGGACTGTGCTACAAACGGGAAGGGCACAGGTTCAATTCCTGATGAGGTTTTTGAGATTTTTCAATTGGCCTAATCCTTCTGCTGGCTCTATGGCCCTGAGGTCAACTCATCATCTAACAGAAATGGGTACCAGAAGCAATTTTGGGGTAAAGGCAGCCAGTGCATAAGACTGACAACCTTACCACCTTCATGTGCTAAAAGTCTAAAAATGTTGAAGGTTGAACGTTTGAACCCTAAAAGCCTTCATGGCCTCTATAGGGGATCACTAGATCTTTACCTCACTTCTTTACCAACATTAAAACATTTGTGACATTTCCACTGGTCACCTATGTCATCCATAGCCAAAGCTGGTAGATCGTAGTTTCTTCGTCTTGCAAAGAAGTTCTGTTCTCTACCACGGAAGTCCAAGAGCCATTTTAAAGATAGTATTAATGTAAACATATGATTTATTCAACATCTGCATGAAATAATCACTATACAAAAGCTGCAAAAGGCATTTTACATAAATGTCACACCCGTCACACAACATAAGTCACACCCGTCACATAACATGTGTCACACCCGTCACATTAAAATTAAGCCAAAATAGTAGGCATTTCAAAATTATATTTTAGGTGTGTCTTCTGTATTGAAATATCTTAACTTTTACCAAGTTTCCATTTAATACAATGATTACTTGGCTTTCTACCCAAACTATTACTCGTTTTTTGTGACGGGTGTGACAAGGATACCTTGAAAATTGATTTGATGAATATCTTCACTTAAACTGATCTTAAAAATTTGTTTTACGATGACAAAATCTTCACTTATTTGTGCTTTTGTGGGTGGAATTAAAAATTGCAGCAAATCTACTGATTCCATGAGTATAATGCAGTACTAGCCAACATGTTAAATTATAAATTTCAGTCAACAAAAAAAATACACATTTCAGCAGTTGTTATTATATAGATACCTTTAATTTAATAGAATTGTGAACCTATTTTTAAATTCTACAGTCTTTTACCTTTACTTTGATATATAACATGTCTATGTCATGTAAAAAAAAGATGTAACCACCTTTGTCCACTTTCACACGGATTGGCTCACTTATGTATTACCTTGTATGTATGAATAAATAATCTTCAATTAATTCTTTTGGCTACTGTCATCAATCGGTTAATATTATCAGATTAGCTGCATCCCGAAGAGATCCCAATAAACGGTGTGCACTGTTAATGCTTAAAAACTATTAATGTTCCGACAGGAACCCTTCCATAGAGTAATAGTTATGCATTAAGATATATTTTTAGCTCTTTCTTAGATTTGCTGTATTCTACGTATTCTGATATGTTGAAGTAGGCCATTGAATATCTTTACTCCTGCACAGAGTACACCCATTACTTTAAATTAGTAAGATTGGCTATCAGTGTATGTATACAAATGGGATGTAAAATTAGGGGTCCGTAAAATTTTTTTGAGATTTTAGAGGTCTTTGGGTTCAGAAAGGTTGAGAAACGCTGCCCTATATAAACAGGAAGGGGGATAAAAGTTAAATGTTCCTAACACAACTTGTCACTAACCTCAAGTTGCTTGTCACTAACTTCGAGCTACATGACACAACTTTAGTGCAACTTTCTATAATTAAATGGCCCAGCAGCCATGTCTATTACTTCTGCATTACTTTTCTTCCAGCATGTATTAATTCTTTCCAGTATAAAGCTATTGGCAGCATTGAAAATCAACGAGACAAGCGACTGCCAACAGCCAATCAGCGTATTAAGAAACCATTATCTTGCCACATAACATAAAGTGCTCTGAGTAGTGCACATGCTGAATATCATAGCAGACTATTCTACTGTACAATACTCATAATAACAGTTGCGGAAATTCTATTAACAATAGATCATAGGTCTATTGTTTGTTTTGATCTGCCATGACTTGAGGCAGCATAGTTCATACTGGCAAAAAAAATCAGTGGTTCTGTTCCACATGAATTCAGGAGCTGTACTTGGGTATTATGATTTTAGGTAGATTTCGAAGAAAAATCTACCTATTGCAATGGATACCATGTCATGATTTTCGAAAAATTCTTTCATATCTTTACGTTTCATGCTCCCCTAAGTACGAAACCACCGCCCGTTCAAAAAAAATGTTTGTGATATTTATATATATATCTTTACACGATAGCGGCCGTAATTTTGAAGATATTTGAAGCAAATTTTATTATGTCATTTCTAGGCCCAATAGTTCGGACAAGTTCGTTAATGAGAAAAATTGGCCCAAGGGGGTGGTCGGGGGAGGGGGTTGAAATTTTTAAAAATGTATATCTCGGCCCCTATGAATAACTTTGTTTGAATAAATTAGAGTACTCCCTATGGTGTTTACAGTGACACCAACGATTCGGGGGTTCGAGTGAGGGTGGGGGTGGGGGTGGGGGATGAAAATTCGAAACTTTTGAAACCACGTCTTGTGGGGTATCGTTGAAAAGCTCTCGATGAGTACTCTACAAATCAATAACTAGTTTCTTGCTAGCTCTCATATGACGCGAGATTTTAATGTTTGAAAATATTAACACTTAAAATAATTATTATAATATCATAATTTTGTATTGTTTAGCGGCTTTGCTAATTTTATTCATTGCTGATCTTGCGCACGGCCTCCCAGAATATTATATCCTATTCTTGTTGTCAAAACAAATGATTGTAGGCTCTTCCTCTTTACCGAATTCAGTTTTTATTACTGCGGGTTTGCCATGCCAAGGCTAAAAAAGAAGAGTGCTGCGCAGCGATAATAAATTAAACCAAAAGCACTTTGAAATCTACCTCAGCCTGTAGGCCTGCCTAAAGGGATTTTTATTTTACAAGGGCTTATATATAGGCCTATTAATTATTTTATTTATTCTGGGTAATCTTTCAATATTTGGTACTTTATTCATTCGTTACCTTACTTTCTGATGGTAGGATTGCATAATAGCAACAGCATAGCCATAACAGACACTAGCCTATTTAGTAAGATTATTAGGAACCTATGGATTACAGTATAAGCCTTAATGCATAATGGCATAATTACAAAATTAAATTAGCCATTTATAGCTCTGTCAACAGTATCGGTACAGGGGAAACCTACCATGCAAATTTAGTAGTTCATTGTTCATTTTTTTTAAATATGTTAGTAAAAATATATAACAATTTGTGCTTAAAAGTACTTTTGGCTATATTTCGTAAGTTCAAAAAAAAATTATCCCAGTTATTTTATTATCATAATAATCTCTCTAAAATAGTTTCCCCTATTGACTCTGCTATGTCATTAGGATAGATTTATTCTTGTGGGATCCTACCTTCAGAAACTGGAACCAAGAACAATGTACAACATAGCATACAAAACGAACAACATGCTAAAGAAACACCTAACAAGGAAAAGCACACAAATGGACACCTACAACAAAACTGGAGTATACAAACTGAAATGCGATAATTGTCCCAACTTCTATATAGGCCAAACTGGCAGATCCTTTAGAACAAGATTCCAAGAACACATAAAAGCACTCAAATACCCCCACAACAGAAAATCAAATTATGCAGAACACCTACTTGACACAAACCACAATTACACTAACATAGACACGAACATGGAAATTCTCCACACACTCCACAAAAGTCGCAAACTAAACACAATAGAACAACTAGAAATATATAAACACACAAAAAATCACCCCACTTCTATACTGAATGACCAACTACACTTCAAATCACACACACTTTTTGACACGATACCTGACATTCAAACACCGCCAAATACTCCCACTCCCACCTCAAGACCAACGCAACACCCACACCACCTAGGTGTACAACACAGGCACCCACCAGTAGCAGTTCGAAAACCGCTGATGATGCACTAAAATAGTGCGAAACGGCCGTCCGGATTACCAAAGGTAAATCTAAGTTTGCTTGTCAAGTGAAAATTGAAAATTTAAAACTAACTTTTGTTAAAGCAATCAAGAATGGACACTCAAACATACAGTCATATTATATAGCCTAAACTTGGATATTTGCATTCATGAACTACCGGTACGAAGATTATTGTCCTTACTGGACATTTCAGGAGAATATTATAAGAGAAAAATTATAATAATAATAATGTTTATTCAGAATTCATATCTAAAGTGGGTCCCCTTCGATTACAGTGTATTTCTCGGGGGGCCCTTCTGTAAAACTACAATCAACAATTTCTTACACAGTATACAGCCTATTTTCTTACAAACATCTGATGTATGCCAGAGTCGAAGTTCACAGACACTGCTGACTCAGCTCCTACCTCAAGGAGCTGTCACACTGTAATCTGATCATATATTGAACATTATGTATAGTGAGCATAATTATCTCCAAATGAATGAGTAATCCTAAGTCTATAATTATGATGTTAACCTGAAAACAATATAATTCTAACAATCATATCAAACTTAACCTAATGAACAATATTAACAATACTATTAAACATCATTAGCTAATATCTCCTGTTCTTCCCACTCCTTTTTAATATTATACAACAGTAACCCCACACTTCTTACATCGATTTTTATGTTGTTATTTATTATTCTGTCATATACGATGATCGAATGAGTATTTAATATTTCGTCATTTAAATATTTCCTTCTCCAATTTTCTGTATCAGGGCACTCTAATATTATATGCTGAGCATCTTCCATTCCCTTGCATAGTGGGCATCTGCCTTTTTCATAATTTTTCCTAGTTCCTCTAAGTTTCCAAATTCCCAATCTCCACCAAGCCCAGCCCATAATTTCCCGTTGGGAGCATTTCCTTATATAATCCTCCCTACCCCAACTCTTTTTCATTTCTACATAGAATACCAGTGATATTTTTTTCTCTTATTATTACTAAGCATTCTTGCCTACTGCTGTCTCTCGCTTGTTTTAGTATAATATTTACTATGGCTCTTATGTCCATTTCTTTGTTTATTAATTTTCCTCATAAGAACCCCAACCCTAGATGATCAAGATAAGATTTTATAGCGCCCAGCCTGCTTGGGCAAGCTCTATTTTTATTTTTCGCTAGATTTTCCATTTGTTCTTTCAGGCATATTCTTAACAGGTTGTCCTCTTTTTTATTCCAGATATAATTGTAATACTTCATGACTCTGCTTAAAATAATCCCTTTTCCGCTGTCTAAACCTAATTCGTATCTGGCGGCCTCGTTTGATGATGAGTGCGGGAGGTTAAGTACCAACTTGGCTAATTTCGCGCGTAACTTATCTATGTTTTTCCAGGCTTCCGTACCTCCCCATATTTCAACCCCATACAACACCCTTGCTTCGACTGCTGTCCTATAGATATTGAAAAGTAATTTAAAGTCGATGTCTGGCAATTTGATTTTAGCTGCTCTAATTGTATTGAAAGCCAGTTTCCCTGCGTTCCACATGGTTCTGTTTTGCATCTCCCAGGACCCCTTATGATTTAGCATTAATCCTAAGTATTTTATATTGTTAACTGTTTCCAGGTTCTCCCCATTTAGCTTCCAGTATTCCTTACAACTCTTTCTACTACCTTCCTTGCCTATAAGTACGTTAGTCTTCTTCGTATTTATTTTTAAATCCCACTTTTGGCAAAATTGATGTACTTTGTCTATTTTTCTTTGTAGTCCAATCTGAGACAGAGATATTAAACATAGGTCATCCGCAAATATTAAGCCTGGAATTTCTATATTGTTTGTTGCCGGAGAATGCTTATCTTCGTCCATACAATCTTGTAATATATCATCTATGTATAGTAGAAATAATTGCGGGCTCAAATTACATCCTTGTCTAAGGCCTTTACCTTGCTTTATTGATCCTGTTGTGTTATTCGCGTCATCTAATTTTACACAAAATTCTATGTTATCATATAAAGTTCTTAAGTTATTGATGAAGGCGTTGCTAACCCCCTTCATTCTTAATTTTTGCCACAACAAATTTCTGTTAACTGTATCGAATGCTTTTTCTAGATCTATAAAGCACCAATATAATTTCCCTCTTTTGTTGGCTAGATATTTTTCCATTAATGCTGAAAGAATAAATATATTATCGTAGGTCCTCCTTTCTTTTCTAAACCCATTTTGCCAAACAGATAAAATTTCATGCGCTTCACCCCATTTCACTAATCTGTTGGTAAGTATGCCCGTATATAATTTGAAAATTGCAGGTAATAAACTAATACCTCTGTAGCTTCCTGGGTCATCCCTCTTTCCCCTATTTTTATATATTGGTATGACTACTGCTTTTTTCCAACTGTCCGGGATTACATTCAACTCCTTTACCTTGTTGAAAAGTTTTAATAAAATGTTGAGCCAACCTGGGTTTTTTACCAATTCCTTCCATACCCTCGGGCTTATTCCGTCTCCCCCCGGTGATTTGTTTGATTTCATCTTAGTAATAACAGCCTGCAATTCCTCTACACTAATATCTTTATCCAATAAATAATCTTTAATTACACCCGTAACCTCTCCCCTGAAATCCTTAAAAATAACCCCTTCTGAATTAAATATCATGTTGAAATGCTTATTCCAATCCTGTTCTGAGGGCATGAGTTTGTTATAGTTATCCCTTTTTAAAGTTCGGAAATATTTCCATATCATTTGGATGTTATTATCCCCTAGCCATTGATTAATTTTGGTACTTTCCGCTCTGTTATAGTCACATTTCTTTTGTCTGATTAATTCATTATACTCTTTTCTGATCGCTATAAAATTCTCTCGGGTTACTTGATTATTATCCTTTAACCATAATTTGTAACATTTTCTGACACTCTTTCTCTTCAGCAAACATTCATTATCATAAAAGTTATTCGTACTATTCATCTTTCTCTCCCTATTTCTTATTTTGTGACCTGCCCTAGTTACTACTTGGTATATAAGGTTAATAGCTTCCAATACCTTATCATTCTTAATATAGTTATTTATTCCTATTACTAATAACTTGGTATTCTCATCTGAGAGCTTATTTGTAAATATATCCTTTTCTTCTTCTTTCCATATTACCCTAGATTGGTTTGTATAACTGTTATTCTGTCTATGAGCGAAAGCTATCAAACCATTATTTTCCCTTGTTCTTATGCTGGGGAGGGAGATATATAACTTTAAAAATAAATGGTTGCTTGTTGTAGTTTCGGTTATTGAAAAATTTACAATCTGGTTAACTAATTCCTGTGAAACTAACGCATAATCAATCACACTCGCTCCCAATTTACTCACATACGTGAGATTTCCTTTCTCATCCCCTGTACAATTACCATTGAGTATGAATAGATTATTCGCCTCAACAAATTCCAGCAATTTATCCCCTTCCCTATTGCTTATACTGTCACAACTTTGTCTAGTTTTTTCCGCCCTATTGATTATTTCGAGAAAATTTGTATCCTCTATATTGAATTCTTGTCTGTCCCGATTGCCTATTCTGGCACTCAAATCACCGAGAATGCAGATTTCATGATTTTTGAATACCTTTGAGAACGACATAATATCCTCCTCTATCTCCTCATAAAATTTAGCATTATACAATTTCGAATCCCGCGGGTGCTGATATAGTACTCCGATTAATAATTTAGTATTACTGCTACTCTCTGAGTACTCAATCCATAGGCTCCCCTCATTCTTGGCGTTTAGCACTTTCATATTCTTAGCTACCGTATCCTCAATTAAAAATGCCAGTCCTCCTGGGGTTCTTCCGAATCTGCTGCTCCTTTCTCTGTTTTTACTCACATATGTAAAACCTTTTATATTGATCTTAATTTTCTTATTCGCCCAAGTTTCTACTAACCCTAAAATATGTACATCCCTTACTAAGTTGTATATCTCCCTGTTAGCGATAGCTTTTAAAATCCCATCTATATTGATAAATCCTACATATAAGTTAGTCCCATTCTTAATACTATCCTACGGTTTTTTAATAGCCCAATTTCTGAGGTTGTAAAAGCCCTGACTAGGGTGTCTTGAGACTTGCATCAAGCTACCCTGTGGAGATGATACCGTCTCCAATCCCTCAGACCTATCATCTAATGTAATATTGTTACCTTTTGGGGTCGGGTCATCAGGATGTTGCACTTGTCCGTCATTATTGTCACATTCCACCGCACTTGTATTATCCAGCTGAATCGACGTATTGCTGGTCGCCCTCCACGTGCGCATCGGGGTCTTGAGTGTTGCTGATGACTCGTGCCTTCCAGGGTGTTGAACTGCTGATGTCATCTGCTCACCGGCGGGTTGATGTCCACTCGTACCAGGCGTGCTTCCTGTCTTCTTAGCGCCGATCGAACCCCGTCTTCCCCTATTCGTGTTGTCTTCTGAATGCTGTAGCTGTTTCCTTCTCTCCTGTGAGGGACTCCTTTCCCTGCCCCTTTCGCCAGTCTTCAGGTTAGGGTTCTCCTTAAAATGTTCCAAGTCGTATAACCTCCCGTTAATTTTTAGTTTATCATGCACCAACACCGCGTTCTTGCCTTTCTTTCGTTCTTCAATCATGTGTTTTACCAATTCTCTTCTTTTCACTCTGGTATTGTAATCGTAGTCCTCTGAAATTCTTATGTTGTATCCCCTCAATAATTTAATACGTTCCATTATCGTGTCTTTGGTCAATTGACTGACGAATTTCACGAGCAAAGGGCATCTCCGCTTGTGTCCTCCGATCCAGTATATGGTTTCAATATGTAGGTCCGATAAGTTCACGTGTAGTACTTGCGCGAAAAATTCAAGCACCCTGCAGCAGGTGTCCCATCTTTTCATAAGAGAAAAATTCTTCTGATACTGGGACTTGAACCCAGGACCTCTGGCTATCCATGCTGCTGCTCTACCAACTGAGCTAGCCAGAGTTTGAATCACAGCGCCAGGTGGAACCTCTCTCCTATGACAAATTGTCCTTATTGGTCTACCTCACAGCCATTCCATGTGAAAGGATAAAACAGTAGTTAAGTTACATCTTTATTTTATGTGACACAGACATGTTATATATCAAATTAAAGAGAAAAGACTGTAGAATTTGAAAATAGATTCATAATTCTATTGAATCGAAGGTTTTTATCTATAATAATAAGAGGAAGTGTTTGTCTGTCTATGCGCGATGACCAGTGAAATCTGAACACAGAGCTATGAAATTTTAAACATAGATAGACTGAAGGTTGGCCAAATGCACCTCAAAGCCGGATTTTTAATTTTCACTTTCGTTTCCGAGTTATGAGTGAAAATTTGGCAGAAAACGTTATTTTTTCCACTATCAAAGCATCAGTGTTTGGTAATACTTTTCAATTGTCAGATCAATTGCAGGTGGTTTTGCCTTCTTTTGTCATAAGTTGGAAATAAAGGCATTGCGATTTTTTAAATACATAGCATGGAATTATCGATCACTTTGATTCTGTGAGCTCACCCTGGTCGATTTGTTTGTTTATAATGTCAAGGCACACAGACAACTGAAATTTTCAACATAGACAAAAGAGGGATATCGTAATGAATCCAGACCTAACGGTCAAACATTGATCGGTTTGGACGAAACTCATTATGCAAGGGTTTTCTGGGCCAGGGAACTCAAATCTGAGGTTGTTTTCCCAAAGGTGCGCTTTCTAATCGTGGAATGCACTTCAAAGCAGGATTTTAGCTGTTTCATTAATTATTATTAATTGTTTAGTTTAGGCCTTTGAATGTTTCACGCACAAGTGTCAATAAATAGCCTATAATGTTTTAATTATTTTGCTCTTAATTTTTAATTTTTGAATTAATTATCGTGCGCACAGTCGCAGGGACCTGCTAGTACAATAATTACTGCAGAAATATGTACTTTTTTCATTGACTGAAATTTATTATTTAACATGTTGGTTAGTATTGCATTATACTCCTGAATCAGTTGATTTCCTGCAATTTTTTATTTCACCCACAAAATAACAAATGTGAAGGTTTGGCCACCATAAAACCAAATTTTCAGATGAGTTAAGTGAAGATATTCATCAAATCAGTTTTCCAGGTATTCATGTCATACCGTCACTAAAAACATGTACCATAATAGTTTGGGTAGAAAGCCAATGTAATCATTGTATAAAATAGAAACTTGGTAAAAGTTCAATACTGAAGATACACCTAAAAATAATTTTGAAATACCTACTATTTTGGCTTAATTTTCAAGTGACGGCTGTGACAATAATTTGTGATAGATGTGACTTCTGTGGAAATAATTTTTTCCAGCTTTTATATAGTGACGGTAATAGTGAAATTATTATTTCATGCGGAGGTTGAATAAATCTTGTTTTTTTTTTTATCAATACTATCTTTTAAATGGCTCTTAGGCTTCTGTGGTAAGAGAATGGAACTTCTTCACCAAGGCAAAGAAACTACAATCTACCAGTTTTGGCTAAGGATGACATAGATGACAGGTGAGAATGTCACAAATGTTTTAATGCTGGTAAAGAAGTGAGGTAAAGTGACCCCTAAAGAGACCATGAAGACCTTTAGGGTACAAAGGTAGAAGCTCCCAGATTTTTAAACATTCAGCACATGAAGGTCGTAAGGTTGTCAGTCTTGCTCCTGGTATTCGTTTCTGTTAGAGGATGAATCAACCACAGAACGATTAGGCCAATTGAAAAATCTCAACAACTTCATCAGGAATTGAACCTGTGTTCTTCCAGTTTGTAGTGCAGTGCCTCAACCAGCAGCACAACTTTGTACCTCAATAAAGAGGTGAGAAGTGATAGACTAAAGCTGCGTTCACACCTGTGCAACATTTCGTGCGCACAAGAGGCATGCACCTGTCACGTGGAGATGCGAGCCGGGGCAAGCAACGGTGCAAGGTGAGGCATTCGTGGAATCTGTGCGCACAGACTACCTGGCGCCGGTGCACGTAGGCGCAAGTAGATCCCCATTTGAGACGGGGAGACTCGCGCAACAATCGTGCATCTTCCAAGTGATTTGTCATTATGCCGGAATGGTCTAATGAAAGGAATATTGAGTTCGTGGAGGATTATCGCTCTTGTCCATGTTTGTGGATTGCTAGCTCCCCGGACTACAAGGACAGGACAAAAAGTAGTGATTCCTTGCAGTTTCTAAGAGACAAATATGCTTATAATTTTGACAGAGTAATTCTAGTTTTTTTTAACGTGAAACTTCTTTAGCCGCGATAGGGGTAAATCGGGAGCTTGTGTAATGCTCAAAATCGTCAAGAAATTAGTGAGGTGCGACGGAACGGACTGCACAGAAAACAGTCAACTCAATGATTAAGCTTATCCCAAATTTAAAAAATCTAAAAATCCAAAATTGAAAATCCAAAAAAATAAAAAAATTCAAAGGTCCAAAATTTAAAAAATCCAAAATTAAAAATTCCAAAATTTCAAATTTTAAAAATTCAAAGATCCAAAATAAAAATTCCAAAAATCCAAAATTTAAAAAATAAAAAATCCAAATATCCACAATTTAAAAAATTAAAAATTCAAAAATCCAAAATTTAAAAAAATACAAAATTTGAAAATACAAAATTTAAAAATAAAAAATACAAAATTAAATAATCGAAAATTAAAAAATCCAAAAAATAAAACATTCAAGGATCTAAGATTTAAAAAATCCAAAATTACAAAATTAAAGATAGATTAAAAGATAAAAAATTTACAAATCCAAAATTTAAAAAGCCCAAAAACCCAATATTAAAAAGTACAATCCAAAATTGAAAATCCAATAACCTAAAATTGAAAAAATCCAAAAATTAAAACAAGTTTCACTTCTGTCGCGTGGCGTTCCACACACACTTTTTTAAATAATAAACAAGTAACTATTCCTTATATTGGCACTCGAAAAATAACATCAACAATTGAGATATTTACCTTTTTTAATTATACAATTATTCAATACCCACTCAATTAACTTCCTCTCTACAAAAATAAGTTGACTGAAATTGTTCCTTTAATATACTTCTTTGTCTTTGGTCGAAAAATTGTTATTTTAAAGTTGAAACGACAATGGATTATTTGCACATTTCATGCTTCTTACGGTTTTGTCTTTGCCGCAAAATAACAACAGCTACATTAGTAGCTACGGCATCTAAATCCAAAGCGGATATTTCATCTGCGCACTTCTACCAGGTGTGAACAGAAAGAGGTATGCGCCTACAATAATCATGGGGCAAGAGGCAAGAGGCAAGATGCATGCGTGAGCTTGCACCGTTACATGCGCAGATGCACTGGAGAGGCACGGCAACTAGGTGCACAGGTCTAAACGCAGCTTAATTAATTCTGTGCACTGATTTCTGTACTGGTAACTGTGTATCTTGAAACTGCTAAGAAATTCAGACAATAAATCGAACAGCCTAGGAAATTAGTATGCCTGCATGCAAACAAATGTAGGAAAACAGACAGAAAAATAGTTATCCAGTCTCAATACAGCTACACAGTATTATTTTTGTACGAGACCACAAAAATGTCCTGGTGACAAGAATAACCAGGTCCACTCAGGGCCGTAGCTAGGCGGTGGCGAGATGGGCCCCCGCCAAGGGCGCAGGTACAGAGAGGGCACAAAATTAACCATGAAAAATCCCGCATTTTTTTAGACTGGTGCAATTTATAAAGCAATAAAAGTTCCACGTTAATGGAAGAAATCTTTCAGATTATTAAAAATTACTGCACGTGAACTATCTGTAGTATTATACCGATTGTCTAGAAACAAAAAGCGGTCTTTAATTAACACGTTTTTTATTGACAGAGTATAACATAAATCATGAACAGTATGGAATGATATAACAATAAAAATTAAAATGTACGTTATTATTGAGATGAAAGTGGTTCAACTATTCGAAAAAAAAAATACTTTTACCCATATTAATGTGTTAAAGATTTTAGTAGGCCTCAGGCCTAATATGTAATTTACTTTTGATACTATATTTTATTATTTTATTCTTTTTTAAGTAGTTCATTCGTCTGAAAAAAAAGGCTTAGTACCTTGAAAGTCCAACACTTAGTTCATTTTCGAATTGAGGTTTTTTTTTTTTTTTTTATTGTATAACATCAACATGTTCCATTACAATAGTCATATTACATGTTTTGGTGTAATCCTTATGTTGTTAATTAATACAATATTATATTTCAATATGGCTTAGTTTCTAATTTTGTTCTACTTTATCTACAGTAATTTACAAATTTACAGATATCAGTCTCATACTTATTAGTTATGTACTACATCTACTATATCCCTATCCTAGTCCGTATATTTACTTATCTATTTATTTGAAATCCATTGATCTATTTATTTTAAGTCCATTGCTTTAATAAATGTGTTAAAGTCTTTTAGGTATTTTATGACTAAATCATTATATCTAGGTGGCCACTGTCCTCTGTTTCGAATTATGCTGGCCTTTAGTTGAGCTCGTTCTCTGTTGAACCTCGAACATTCCAGCAGAAGATGGTTAGTCGTCTCTTCTCCTTCGTTGCAGGGACAAGTGGAATCTTGCGTTATTTTAAATCTATGAAAATAGGCTTTTATTGGTCCATGTCCTGTCAGCATAGTAGTAAGCCCTACTGTAGGATAAATCTTGGAGGATAGCCTTTGCACCTCACTCGGAAAGTATTTCTTCGTTTCTTGACCCTTAGTTGTGGCTTGCCATTCAGTGTCCCATATTGCATAACTCTCCTCTCTTAACGTTTTTAATACGGCACTCTTCGGGACTTTGTTGTATGACAGTAAGCTAGAGCTTCTTGCAGCATTTTTGGCGAGGCGATCAGCAAGTTCGTTTCCATGTATTCCCACATGGGCCTCCACCCAGCCAATTGCTACAGACCATCCTTTATTTCTCATGCCTTTTATACCCTTTCTGATATCTTCAATGAGGTGAATGTGATTTTTGAATTCTTGAGTGAGTCTATGGTTATTTTACTGTCTGTATATATAGCGATTGTGTTCATAGTGTCAATACTACCATGTAGGGTGTCTACTTCTTCTATTGCCTTCACAATTGCTAGTTGCTCAGCCTGATTGTTAGAACATTCGTTATGCAATTTGAGCTGAAGCTGGTGTGTTATTTCTCCGTTGATAAAGACTACTATACCTGACCCAACACCATCGCTGGATTTGCTTCCGTCTGTGTATATTTCTATATTGTAGGGTTTTGTAGGATCTATGTCTTCTATACTCAGGAATTCTGCTGGATGAGGCCATTTCTTCAATTCTAGCTCGTCAATATGTCCATTATCCATCTTGATTGCTTTGTATTCCCTTGCAATCTCCTTTAACTTGAGCACGATTGGTATCAAGCCTGTCATTATGCAGAGTGCCTCTGTGGAAGTGGTGCGATACGCTTTGGCTATCTTAATATTTATTAGCCTTTGTACCCTTATTAGTTTTGCCCTGTTATATTTCCTCTGTAAGGCGTTTATCCAAACAGGCACCGCATAGGATAGTAAGGGTAAGATCGCACCTTTGTAGATTGTGCGTAGTGAATTATGGTTCAATCCCCAGTTGAGCTTTGCAGATTTGGACAAAGCATTGATCAATGTTGTACATATTCAATATGAGCATTAAAATTGAATTTATCGTCTATTACAACTCCGAGGTATTTCAATGTATTTACTTGGTCTATTTGTTTATTATTGAGGAATATCCCAACTCTAGGTCTGTTTTTCTCTCTCTTGCGTGTAACCAGGATAACTTTAGATTTGTTTTCGTTGAATTTTAATTTATTGTCTCTTGCCCAGTTTGCAATTTTTACCATCTCTATGTTGGCATAGTTTTCAGCCTCACGGATGCTCCTTCCTTTCGTTGCTATAAGCAGGTCATCTGCAAAAGCAATAGCTTTTGTATGGTGAGTAAACGCCAGATTCAGGAGAGAGTTGTACTGGATATTCCAATATCCTGGGCCACAACACGATCCTTGAGGACATCCCTTTGTGACTTCTCTCTCTGTTATTAAATTATAGACCCTTAAAACTGCACTTCTGTTGGAAAAGTAACTCTTTGTAAGGTTATACAAGTTACAGGGGCAATGGAACTGTCTCAGTGCCTTCATGATACTGGGCCACCAAGCTGCATTGAACGCTCCTTGAACGTCCAGACTTACTAGAGATTTTCTTTGATAACAGTGTTTTTATATTAAAATAATAAACAACTTTACAGAAATTTTAAAAAATTGTTCAGAGGGAGGGCGCAGATTTGTCAAACTCGCCAAGGGCGCAGAAGGACCTTGCTACGGCCCTGGGTTCACTTCAATTCAGTAAAAGTTTGTGAAGCAGGCACTCAAGTAGTCCAGAATTTTATAGTAGTGAACAAAGAAAACTGAAAAACTAATACTGGAAGAACATTTCACTTCACAATGTTACACAAGTAACCCTGCCTGTTAAAAACAAAGCGGAAAAAAGACCAACAGGGAATTCTTTTTTTTTTTTATGCTGAGATCCAAGATATTCATTTGGAAAGCAATCAATTGTAACTGAAGTACATCGGAAAAAAGTAATGTGTCAATAGAAACTTCCCTATTCTTAATAAAAAGGTTCCAGCACCATTTCCAGTCAGTTTCATAGATGTCACAACTATATTAAAGTTTTATTTAATACCATCACGAAAACAATTATAACAGTGAACCAGTAACATAGTATGCAATAATGTGATCTCAATAAATGTTCCCCTTGGTAATTTTTGAAGTGACAAAATGTTATTTTTATTGCAATTGTCTGTTTTATAGCCTATATTGCTCTTAAATATAATTAATATCAGCACATAGTAAAAATCTTTGATATTTAATTCAATTTTAAGTTGACTGTGTCACACCCGTCACACTTCAGGTCACCCCATCACAATGAGTAAAATAAATTTTCAGTAACAATATTAATTATTTTTTGTAAAACTAATTATCCCCTCCTGTATGTTGATTAGTATTTGTACTGGATGACCAACTGGAAAATTAAACAAATGTAGTGAAAATAATCAATTCACAGGATTTTTAGTTAAAGTCAAGTACGGTAAGTCATTAATGTATGTCCAATCACGGTCACACCCATCATAATAATAATAATAATTATTATTATTATTTTTATTATTATTATTATTATTATTATTATTATTATCTTTATTTTTTTTTTAAGTACCGGTATAAGTTATAACTTAGAAAAACCCTGAATAATGTGCTGGGATTCCCCAGGGTTAGTACATTATCACAAAAAAATCTCATGAAATTCATGCAAAATGGTACAGAGGCAGAAAGTATAAAGTGTAATAAAAGCTATCTGAATGTCACACCCATTACTATGGGTTGGCTCCTCACTGAAAGACAAGTTATGTCATATGCAGTAGGCCTATTGTCAGGCACACTAATTGGTGATTGGCATAATCCCAGGACACTGGACCCATTCACATGATATGCATGAGAGCCAACTTTAACTCCATATTTCTTAAAGTAATTCTTCACATTATGTTTTTGGTTCTTTGTATAATAAAATATAGATCTTCAAGAAATGTTTGCTGCAAAAGTAAACATTATACACCAAATAATAAAAATTACCCCTCATGTCCACTTTCTCATGGAATAGCCCCCACCCTAAACGATACACTTTCTTTTATATTACAATCTAGCGAAAACTTGCTTGTTCTCCGCCATTTTTCTGTCAAGAAACTCGTGATTGGACGTTGGAGGTGTGACGTCATACGGCTAAACAAGCTGACAAACCTCATGGAAGATATAACTTAATATGGCACATTTTCAAAACCTACAAACCTACAAACAGCTACGGCTACTGCCTCCGCTTAGCGCAATTAACTATGTGGTTAGTGTTATGCATTATTTAGGCTATCTGTAGACAACTTACCTTAATGCAGAGGTGAGTAGCCTATAATACAAGACACTAGCTGCTCGTAAGAAATGGTGGTTTTGATAGAAAGTGATCAATGGAAGTAAGTCACCTTCAAATTGCACAACAAAATTGTAAAAACTGACATTGCAACCAGCACACAGCCCACCTGCCATTGTTCTGAGTTTGTCATCTGCTGCGAGAATTGTCTGCTTGTCACTGTATACAAGAAGGACAGTTGGTCACTCTGCCTCGCTCAGAAACAAAAAACATCACACAGTCCATGGAAATGTGAATATCGCATGAACGGGTCCACGCCATTGGGATTATGTCCAGATTTGAAATGAAACGATTAAAACATAGGCCTACCACAGATTCATGATCTTAACCAAATCATGTATAAACAATTAAAATGATTGGTACCTGTAAATAAAAATCTAAGAACTAGGGATGGGTCCTCGAAACTTTTGATACCTTCATACTCTAGATCATATATGGGCAACGCCCGGCCCGCGGGCCGGATTTGGCCCGCCCCGACTTTCGATCCGGCCTGCGGGACATTTTAAAATCGCGCTCGAAAAAGTAAATATTTTCGGTTCTCGCCAACAAGAGAGTGAGAGGGGGGGAAACAAAAGCCGGAACTACAAGCGTGTTCCTTCCGGTCAGCGCTAGAAAAATGCTACAACAGACCTAAATCAAAGTATCGAACCAGACTTACAGATGAAAATTTGGAAAACACTCTGCGCTAAATTAAACTATCGAACCAGATTTACAGATGAAAATTTGGAAAACACTCTGCGCTTGACGCCAACATTGATTATATTGTTTCTCAAGTTCAAGCTCAAGCTTCTCATTAATTTCTGCTGATTGTAAGTAAATACCTAATCAGTTTGATATTGTTCTCATTCATGTAACTTTAGCATTATACTTTATAAATATAAAAAACCGTATCATGATTATTTTTCAGAACTACATATTATCTACGGCCCGCGACTTCATAAATATCGTAAAGTTTAGCCCGCATGATTCGAAAGGTTGCCCATACCTGCTCTAGATACTTGCATGGTATCGGCATCGAGAGATACTTCAGAAAACTCGCTTGGTACTTTCTCGATACTTTGGTATCTCTGCAATTTAAGGAAATGCGGTATCTCTTTCTGCTTTTAGTTGTCTACTAAATACAGTAAATACTTCTATTTCTCCCTGAAATGGAGAAAACCACTCTGTGACTTTTGTCTAGTCATAAGTAAAGACTTTCCGACTTTTAAAATCCAAACAGAAGAGATTCTTGATTGTTTTGTTTCCTGTCAAATGTTTCAATAACAACCAACAAGCAAGCTGACTGTCCAAACCCCATTGTACGATGCTCCACTGCGGAGATTAAGTTATTGCTTATTCTGCAAACCTTAAAACAGTTTGTTCACTGTTCTGCTCTGTGATCTGAGTAGAATGTCACATGATTATTTTATCCATTCATAAGCAATCTATTTTGGTATGCTTTTAAAACAAGTCTGCACGCCGGCTTTCAGTTGATATCTTTACGTGACAGAAGAATGTGTGTATTGCGGTACAATAACATAATTTTTTTTCAGTCAGCACGAGTGAAGTATGGAACTATTTTCAAATAGGCCTTCACTGTGATGATCGCGCCATTTGCCGCATTTGTAAAAAAAGTTTTTCACATTGTCGAAAAACTCACAACACTAGTAACCTTAAAAATCATGTTACATCAGTGCACCTATTTATTGAAACTGGAAATGTTGACGGTATCGAGTATCGAGGAAAAAATCATGTATCGGTATCGAGTAACGAGTATCGAGAAAATCTGGTATTGATCATCCCTACTAAGAACCTGGGAAGATGGTACTTTACGACACAAGCTGGTCCCCTTTCCACACGACACTCGCCTGGCCGCTTCCCGCTGCCTCGCTTCCCCACAGCCAACATGCCGGTAGCCACTGCTCAACCTCAACGCTGGTATTCCATAATTGCAATTGACATGTCACCTAATATTTCACAATAAAAAAAGACCCTTGCACCTCCACATAATATTTCATAATTATAAAAACGATCCTTGCAACAAAACAGGCTAATTCACAATACAAAAATACCCTTTCACCATACATAATATTTCACAATTATAAAAAACACCGTATTATAACACTAAATCTGGCTTAATTGATGCAGGAAAATCCCCTTGCACCAACACTACTCTTTTCATAACTAACAAAATATCTCAAAATTATAAAAACCGATTCTTGCATAAAAACTCATGAAATCCCCCAGCTATCATAACTCAAATATAGGAAAGCTTCCTTCAGTGCTCAACATTCCCTCTTCTTTATTCTCTTCTCTTCCTTTCCCATCTCCTTTCTCTCTTCCTCTCACCTCCTCTTCACCCTACCTACCTATCTGAGACCTATTCCTAACCATAAATTTTAGATCGACCAGGATTCGAACTCGGGACCCCTAGCATTATAGCTAGGAGTCTTAACGCATTATGCCATGAGGGATTGTCGAGCAATGAAGGAAGCTTTCGTATATTTGAGTTATTATAGGGGTGATTTCATGCGCTCATGAGTGTTAACGCAAGAATCGGTTTTTCTAATTTTGAGATGTTTTGTTTGTTATGAAAAGAGTAGTGTTGGTGCAAGGGTATTTTTCTGCATCAATTAAGCAATGTTTTATGTTATAATACGGCGTTTTCCTAAAATTGTCATATATTATGTATGGTGCAATTAATTGTGAAATATTTGGTTTTTTGAAATGTTCTGTTGGCATATGTATGGCGTTTTTTATAATTGTGAAATATTATGTTTGGTGCAAGGGTCTTTTTTTTTTGTGAAATAGCCTATTTTGTTGCAAGTGTCGTTATAATTCCGAGAAATATTATGCTGGGTGCAAGGGTCTTTTTTTTATTTTTAAATATTATTTTGTTTTTTCTTATAATCACTTTTAATAATAGTGAAATATAATGCTTGGTGCAAGGGTCTTTTTTATCTTAAAATATATTTTTTTTTATAATCGTTCACCATTGTTTTTTGTAATTGTGAAAGATTATGTGGTGCCGATTATGTTGGCATTGGTGCAAGGGAAAATCTTTTTAAATGTGAAATATTATGTTGGCTCTGAAAAGAGCCGTTTTGGTGCAAGGGTATTTTAATTGTGAAATATTATGTTGGCCCTGAAAGCAATTGCATTGAATATAATTGAATATACAAAAATGGCAGTATACAACTCGACATACATCCCAACACTGCTATATGGAAGTGAATCCTGGATAATCACCAACAAAACAAGGCAAAAACTTCAGACAGCAGAAATGAGGTTCTTAAGAAACGTAGCAGGAAAGACCAGACGTGATAAAGTTAGAAATGACACTATTAGGAAGACTCTAAAAGTTGCACCTCTGCAAAGCAAGTTAGAACAAGGCCAATTAAGATGGTTCGGGCACCTGAATAGAATGGGCAATGATAGGATACCAAGCAGGTGTGGGTAGCACGGCTAGGAAGAATAGCAAAGAGACCTAGAGGAAGACCCCAAAAGACATGGGACGACTCTGTGAGAGAAACACTTTTGAGAAGGGATATATCGTGGGAGGAAGCCAAGCAGTCATCCCTAAACAGGAAAGAATTTCGAGCTCTCTGCCAATCCTCGACACCAGATGGTAAAAGAGGACAGGATTAAGTAAGTAAGTAAATAATTGAATATAATTTGGATGAGTATAACACAGTGAGCTGCATTACTGGCATTGAGTAGCGGTCGGTGGGACAGGGGAAGCAGTCAGGCAGGGAAGAAGCCAGCAGGCGAGTATGGAGTGGAAAGGGGACGAGTGTACACCCAATTCTACCCATTTGCCCATCTATGTGCTATAGTAAATCCACTAATTTCTTGTAAAACATCTTGGTATTGCTAGGGTTGCCTATACAAAATCTGGCACAATACAGAACCTGGCGAAAGATAGATATATATGCTGCACCCGCTTTCGCCTGACCGCTCGTTTCTCCTGCTGACCTACGCTTCCGAGCCAATGCGCACGCTACTGCTTGCTTCCCCTACATCTCCTATCACGGCTATGTACATGCTCAGTTATGAAAATTACAAAAATTACAATTGTACCTTAGTAAAATTACTTTATTAATTTAGTAGGGCATTCTGAATTCTCCCGAAATTCTAGTTCAGCGGCAGTTAGGTTATGAACGGTGATATTAATTTAGGAGGGCATTCTGAATTTGGTATTAGACTTGAATAGCCCGCCAGTTCCTTCCCCTCGCTTCCGAGCCTGCGCACGCACCTGTTGTACCATGGATTCCTTGCTAATCGTAACGCCGTTTTATGAAAGGTGTGGAAGGATAAAAAGCTTCTGCATTTAGTTAAATAATGATAGGTAAATTCTAGGTCAGTGGCAACGTTATGTTAGTTTAGGAGCAATATAGCCTACTGACTAGTGTGAGGTTTATTATGCCTCACATTGAATGTCTTCTGCGATGAAACCCTAAACCCCGCCTTCCGAGGCGGGTCGCGTTAGACAGTTCGTGGGAGGAGCCTAGAGCGCAGCATAAAACTATTTTTTCCCCAGAACCTTGCAGTTACTATATAATTTTATTCTTTCCAATACAAACCTTTAATACCCACAGATGGAGCTCCAGCTGCAACTGCTGCCAAGGCATATTCAATTTGTACTAGCTTCCCTGAAGGACTGCAATGGAAAAAAGGCAGATTAATATAGGGTTATGACGAAAACTGCAATGAATCGGTTCTACCTCCATAAACATTAGCCTACTAGAAATTAAACAAGTATTGGGTAACCATACAATTATTCATGCCGTTTGCAGGTAAATTAATTGTTTTGTCTTGCGTTCAATGTGAATTAAAATATTACATTTTAATAACCCAATTCTTATTATTATTATAGACTAGATTACCTAACCTTTATGGTAGGCCACACTCGTATAAGAATAAATTATTAGTACCTAATCTGCTATTATGTACAATCTTATAGTATGGCAATTAATAGATGGAATATACACTGCCCATGTTATTAAATTACAGTAACATACCTGAATGTTGTCAAAGAAAAACTATACCGCTCTGAAGCCATGATTACAATGCAAACTTCAAAAGCAATTCCAATCAGTCAGGACAACTGTCCAAAATCCTCAATTCACGCAGCTAGTGGTTACATTGGCATTCCTGTATTCATACAAAGCCGACAACATCGTAGAAATAATCAGTACATTACGCGTGATTATGCACACACAGAAAACCTGTTACTTTACATTTTTACATTTCACTTAATAATGTGCAATTAGAAGGCATAATATTTGGTTCCTTGAAACAGCAATCTGTTTGATTTTAGAATCTGCTGAAATTCTATAATTTTTTTGTATTGGTGACACTTCTTTGGACCATATGATTGGATATTATCAAGCAGCTCTCCGTTCTAATTGGTTAACAAACAGTGCATCGATACACATACACATCTCTGCACCTTGATTTACCAAAAATATTTATTATAAGTTGAAAAATATTGTTTCATTTCTACCAGAGATCTTTGTTCTATTTAGGCCGCAAAAATGTCTACTGCACCTGACTCCAGAGCGTCCCCAATATCTGATGTTGCTTCGGAAAGTGGGTTTACGACATTGTCACTTGGAGAGAAAGCCTTAATAAAAAGAAATATTAATCGGCATCATAACAGTAACATTAGGTTAGTAGCCTACCAGTTGGACTAAATGCACTCCAAAAATTGAGACCATCCTTCTGGTACTAGTTTTCTAAGCAAGAATACACTTATGTTAAGGAAAACCAGAGTTAATTTCCTTTTCTTTTTCACCACCCCATATCTTCAGCAGTTTATTTTTTGCAGGTTTCAAAACCTCGCTTTAGGTGCATGCCTTAACAGATCTCCCATTTATACTCTAAAGGGCTAGAAAATTCAGCTCGCCTGAGCTTTTATAAAAATGGAAATTTTACTGTAATCTGACATGCTCTATATCCTTGCGCCCTGCTCAACACAAGATCTAGGCCTACAGCCAGAATATCTACATCTACACACATCTACAAAATTCTATGTTAAAATCTAATAAGCATTACAGGCTATGAAAGAATCTATCTCTGGGGTTTCAGCTTGCCTCTTTCAAAATGCTGTCCACCTTTGAATTTTAATAATATTGAAAATTGCACCCAATGGGGAAAGGTAATAATTATATTAATTATGTCTGTTGCATAATTATTTAGAGATATAGTTCTTTAAAGTGGTAGGTCTCACATTTCGAAACCACACAACTCGCAGACACACTCTTGCCTGGGGAGGTCTCTCTTCTTCTCTGTGCACAGCTTCCCATGAAATCCGTGAGCAGCCAGGTGTACCACTGCATGCCTCAGGTCAAAGATGCAGTGAGTCCCAAGCAAGAGTTGGCCAATGACACGGGTTTCTCCATCGCTGTGGACACAGCTCCAACTCCCGGGTGATCGGGTGAAATATCTATGCTAATAAAGCCGAGATCGATGTAATAATTCAGGTTCTCACATTTACAGTTAAAATTACAATGAAAATAACCATGTACCTCATCACAAGAGATGTTAGAAATGTTCTCCTCTTGAATACGCATAACACTGGCAGCTTTTTAGAGAATTTTCTTTCACGCGGGTAAGTTCAGCTTCCGAGATAGAGTTAATTTCTCTTGTGATACTGTCTTTAAGTTCTTCTAACAATAGCCTATGTGACTATTATTTATGGGGAACTTGAAAAATAAATTGCATAGGTCAATTCTCCAAACATTAGAAGAGAAATTAACTCTATCTCGGAAGCTGAACTTACGCGCGTGAAAGAATATTTTCTAAAAAATGCACCTGTGTTGTGTGTATGCAAGAGGAGAACATTTCTAAAATCTCTTCCGATGAGGTACATGGTTATTTTCATTGTAATTTTATCTGTAAATGTGAAAACCTGAATCATTACATCGATCGCGGCTTTATTAGCATAGATATTTCACCCAATCGCTCGGGAGTTGGAGCTGTGCCCGCCGCGACACAGAAACCCATGTCATTGGTCAACTCTTGCGTGGGATTCACTGTAGCTTTCGTCTAGCTTCTTTCCACTATCACTGCTGTAGCATAAAAGGCTGGCTCAATTTTTGTTCTTTTTTTTCTTTCCTTTCATCCAGGATTTTCTTTGAGCACATTGTAGATTGTAACAGGAGCCTTACCATCAGATCTTCCAAGAAGAAAGTCTCTCTTGCTAGTTCATACACTAGCTTGGTATACCTATATTTTGATAAAGTACTTTAGGTAATGTCCGTTTAAGGAATCGGAGCTATTGGGGGATGAAATATTTTCATACGAAGTTGAGTCCATATTCTATGCATGAGGTTACCTTTGAACAGTTTCATTGCAGTTTCCAGAGAGAGTTGTCTAACGTTCTGGATGTTGTTCAAGCTTCTGGTGACTGCTGTCATTCTTTCTTTATATGTGCACGGAAAGACTTTCCTGATGTCTATAGTGTTACTCCTAAGCAACAAAAGCGGTTATTTATGGGAATAACTTCTCCATTGCAAGGAATATTGTCATCAGCAGAGAGTCCCTCCTTGCCAGAATGCTACTAGTTCTGTTTCCTTGGTGTTAATCTGGATGTCATTTTTGTTTGCCCATCTTGCTATTTTGTTCACTGTTGTCTACCTCTCGGTGATAAGGCCATGTCATATGCATTGGCAGTAGTTTGTACTATGTCCTGCAGAAGGATATTAAAGAAAAGCAGATGACTTAGATCTTTTGGGTGATACAATCTGATGTTTCTATGTTGTTTCTGAGCTAGATGTAGTTCTCAGCTAGCACATTGTTTTGTCAGCCATGTTTCTCCAACTAATCTTGATAGTTATCTTCTCTCTTTCTTTCTCTTTCTTTCATGACATGAGTAGTCTACGGTTTACAGTATCAAATGATTTATTGTAGGCTAGTCAATAATAAAGCCTCCCCCAAGCAATTTAAATTCTTTGAGGATCTTCTTTAGTAGACTTTAGACTATTTTGAATTGTTATAAGCAGTATCATTAGTCACATTTTGCCAGGCAGACATATTTTATACCTTTTTTTTTTTCAAAACTTCACAAGAGGACCTTCCACTAGTCTACAATTTTACCAATGTGTAAGACAATCCTCTTTCTTCCAGCATATTTTACCATCCCCAACATTACAGTTTTCCTGTTTTTTTTTTTTGTTTCAGAGCTGGGTATGTGCCTGTACATGAACAGTCTCTTCACAAAACCGGACTGCGAGGAAGGAAAACATACGCATTTTGGACATTGGTAATGTTGCTCTTTTTCCTGGCACTAGGAAACCTTCTACTCACATTCATCATACTAGGAGTCCTTCGCCTTGGCCAAGGCATGGAAAGTCTTGAGCTGGTACCAGATGAATCCCTCATCATGTTCTATGGTAATACTGATCTGGATAGAGTGTACAAGCGGGATGGAAAGCTAGAAGGTTTTGCTGAATGCCCTGTAGAGGTGACCGGAGATAACGGTTCAGTTAATATAAATCTTGTAGACAGAGAAGGTCGACCCCTAGATCCTCTGATTCATCTTGACCTAAATGTTACTAACATCGCAGGAATAGATTCTTTTAATGTGCGAGATCCAGTCACTGGACAGTCTGTTTTCTCAACTGGGTTTCCGAACTTTGGACTTCCCCGAGGAGTTAATAAACTTGACATAAAGATGGCTCAAACCCGTCGAATTACAAGTCCTGTTAACTCTAGTTTATATATACGCTCAGATACTTACACACGACTTCGTGGCACAGAAGGTACACGAATGGAGGGTCGGGAGATAGTATGGTCCGCAGATCAAGATATCTACCTTAAAAGTGTGAATGGAAGTGTAATTCTAAGTGGACATGAAGGAATTTCTGTTGATATTAAAAGCATACCTATAGCCACCGGTGAAGCTGAAAATGCTAATTCAATGCAATACAAAGTTTGCGTATGCATGCCGGGAGGAAAACTTTTCCGTATCCCTGTACCAGCTGCAGGCAGCAATAAGCATGTTGGATGTCATAATGTTAATCTCTCTCCTCAAACTAATCCTTGTATTTAAACTTATTTTTGTGGCACTGAATAGTCCACAAACTTCAAAAGGAGCACCTTAGGTGGCCGTAATCTTTTTGTTTCAGGTGTTCATATGACCTATTTTTTAAGACCCATTATGTCCGAAGTGTAGCGTGCCTTCATTTTTTTTCCCTTGCATGTGAGCCAAGCTGGTGACTGGCAAGATCAGAGCAGTTCCTTCACACCTAACCCATTCGATCAGTTTCTTGAAATTTGATATACTGATTAGGACTCATGGGTCAAAATGTAAGCCCAAATCATGAAAGTTTTGAAGCTCTTTGGTTTTCATATTCAAGGGTTGTAAAAACTGAAAAAAATAGTATGGACAGGAAAACAGTTTACTTTAAAACTAAAGGGATGTTCTTTGAAATAAAACATGTTCCAAGATGAAGTTGTTACTTTTTCAAGTTCGTATGGTTTGATCTATGACCTTTTGTCAACATTAATACATAAGTTTGTCTACGATTAGCAATAACAAAGCATACATACACAGTCTATTCCAAATTCAAGGGTAAGTTAATCCTTACCCAGTATTTGCCATGTGAGGGGAGAAAACTTTTAAACTCCACTCTGATTGGCCGGTCACAGGATTTGAACCCTTGATCTCCTGAAAGCAAGTTTGTGATGCTACTGCCACAGCTTACTCGCTAAATTTTTTTCCTGTTTAAATATGTCTGCATCTTTATGTCCGATGTGTAGCGTGCGAACTATAGGTCTGCTAGGTGGATGAACCCCTGGAAATTTCCTTGAAATCTGCATTCCACTGCACAGCTGTTTCACTTCTTAAAAATTACAGTATTAAAGTGTTGTTCTATATTAAATCTTTGAACCATGGAACATGAACAGTACAACCATTGAACATTGAACAATACAACACAATATCACCTCATTTCTCTAAATCTAAATGCCCACTATAACTTAACTGTATCACACTCTGTACTGTTTATTGCTCTGATCCCAGACCTAAACTCTCACTAGCAGGGTAATATACATCCTTTACTGACAAGTGCAGATGTGTTTCTGCCTAGCCTATTGGCCCAGTCTAAATATTAGAGAAACAAAACAAAGGCACTGAATATAAACTTGTGTAATTGCTCAGAAAAAATGCTGAAGAGAGAAGTAGGAGACTACATAAAAGTGAGTAAATTTTGTATGATATTGTCTTACAAGACTGGTCAAGAATACCATTATTAATGGCCATGGAGTCATCAGGCTGGTATTTTCATTGAAATTACATCACTGATGATGCAGTGGTTGGATGGAAAGCCCTGTCCCTCCAAAGGATGTAGCACAATGGGGTTCTGTTTACTCTTGTCACCTCTGCTATTTTCAAAATTCAATACCAAAATTGTCATTTTTAAAAAGAAAATGCATTTGCAGGCAAAGTCCTCATATAAAGTTGCCCGCTTTGTATGCTAAAATTGCAGAGAGGCATACTTACTAAGATTTATCTTAATTGCTAAAAAGAGTATTTGTGTATGGGCTAAATTTATTTTTAAAATCAATAATTCATAAAAACTCCAGATTATAAAAAAGTTTCCTGTAAGTTACTTACAAGCTATTTAACTTACTTTTATTTTATTGTGTTAAAACACCTCTTCTTTATTTCTCCTCTAAAATCATACCTAAACAAGGAGAAAAAAAGGAAAGGAAGATCATAGATTAGATATAATCTGTCCATGGATAATGAAGAGTTTACTGTACCAGGTGATTTATAAATTACATTTCATCTTACAGGTAGAATATCTTGTTAAGAGAGGTTCTGACAGCCTCAGGACTGTATACTGGTAGCCTATCTTAGATGAGATAACGAAATGTCAGTTACTGATTGATATGCTGCCAACTTTAAAGGAAGCTGCATCTACTCACCACAGTTTCATTTTATCAGTAAAATGTGATTCACGTTGAATTGTAAATCATATGACTGGAATTTTCTTCCCACTACATATCAAAAACTAAATTCTTGAATTTTGTCCATTCTGTAATAATTAGTAAACTTAGTTTAGCTATTTAACTTTATTGACACTCACAATTATGATTAGGCAATTTTAATTACCTTGTTGGAGAGCTAGCTGAAGCAGTTGAAAGTGCTCTGCCTATTCGTAGTAGTGAGTGTCAATGAATAAAGTTAAATAGATTAACAAAATCACAAGTCAAAATCCAGTTTATCCCACGCCATCATAACTTTAAGTAGGCCTACTGTGAATCTGAAATTGCCCCAAGAATCCCTAAATGCAGGCATGATAATCTGTAGCCTATTTGTACAATTTGCACGTAACAGGCAAAAACATAAGGCGTGTATCACAAAGCATAGTGTACCCGTAATTTAAAATCTGTCTGTAAAAATTTATGTAAATCTTAACTTGATTCTCCATTCTCTTAACTATCTGGAAAAATCTATGGATGTAGTTTATGTAAATTAACATCATAAGCTACTAATAAAATAATACTAATAAAATAATAATTAATAACCATATCAATAGGAATAATTAAATAGCACATTGTGCCAGAATTCAGGAATGCAGTGCGTTGTTTATGTAATGTAACTTACTATATCAAAGAATTTATGTAAGCTGGTGATGTAAAAAGAGAATAAAAAAATTACATATTGTGATAGGCCTATATATGATAGTTTTCAGTAGGATAAAGATAGATGAATGTATTATTGTGTTATAAGACATGAATATAGGTACTCTAGTAAGTTAATGCAAAGAAGTAGGAATAAAATGAGAAAACAGACGTGAGGTGCAATTATCAGCATAAAGAACAATTTTTCAAGATTTAAAAAGTGAGTGTAATTTACGGTGCATACTTGTTGGAGTGACGATACTAGCAAAACATAGAGTTCATTTAAGAGTCTACATTCATTCTGGAGCAATAGTAAGAGAACTGTAGGCCCCCCTCATCAAATGGATGGCATTCATTTTTACTAGTTTGCTTATATTTCACTGATAAGAGAAAACCTAAATACAAATGTATGGTTGGTGTGACTTAAAACTGTCTGCTAATTTTTGTTTTTGATATAAGAGTGTGAAGCCTGCATGGTCTTGTGGTTAGCATTGGTGGCTACTAATTGGTAGGCCCGGGTTCGATTCCTGGTACCTCCTCAGATTTTTCTGAGGTAGGAAGGTCTGGAACAGGGTGCACTCAGCTTCGTGATACAAACTGAAGAGCTACTTCATTAAGAAGTAGCGGCTCTGGTGTTGCTGGCTAGGGATTGGTAGGCCCGGGTACGATCCCTGGTGCTTCCTCAGATTTTTCTGAGTTAAGAAGGTCTGGAACAGGGTGCACTCGGCCTCGTGACACAAACTGAGGAGTTACTTGATTAAGAAGTAGCGGCTCTGGTCACAGAAACAATCATTAACGGTCATTCATAGGTGTTGGCATGCTCACCACATGCACTTAATCCTGCCATCTGTGTATGGTAGATGATACAACAGTCGGATGGTAGGCCTAATTTCTCCAAGGATGTAGCGCCACGAAGTTTAGTTTCTTTGTGAGAGGGTGAATTTTGAAACTTCTGACTACACACGGCACCAGTATTTGACATGATGATAAATGGTGAGTTCATTAATTCATCTATCATCTTATCCCACAGTTGATCAGAAGGAATTTCTGTTTTCTTAGAGCCAATGAACTGTCCTTAATATATAGCCTACAAAACGAATTAACTTTTCGATTGCTATATTGTTTAGTGTGGAATATAAATTCAGGTTTTGTATTTACCTATGAAGATTGAAGAAACAATCAACAGGTCAGCAAGTCTATTTTGATTTATGAAAACAACAAAGAAAATAGTTGACATTGTTTCAATGTTAATGCTTCCATTCTCACTTTCTAATTACTCCGACATGGTGTGCACACACACCTAGGCAAACACAGTGTTATATAGAACACTCCGCAGAAAGAGAAAACACAAGCTCCAGAATGTTGGAAACCAATTGATCATTCTTTCATTTTGTTTATAAAATATATGAGCTATTTTAAGATACAGTATAACAAGAGTTTGCTTACAGTTTTACAAAGAGAAACAAGATTCTTATTTTTTCTAGTCAAATGTGCAATAGTACATGTTTAAATTGTTAATTAACCTTGTTTTTATTTATTATATTTATAATATTTGTGATTTTGAATGTACTTGTAAATTTAATTTGTTACTTTCAATAGAATGAATACCTTACAAACTGAAATACTGTGGCACATAACTTGTAGCATTTAGACAATAAATGCATGATGTCATTGTTTACTACTTATTTTATTTATCCCTTTGTTAAAACTAATTTAAGCGCACTCTGTCTTCATATAGGTCAGATAATGTGTAACCCCTCAGTGATGCATTGGATTTAAATGCCTTACTACTAGGGACCCTATTTTTTTGGTAAAATAAAATGGCTGATTTCACTGTTAACATCTGTAGTTCGTGGGTATTTCTCAAAATAAAATATTTTATACAATTATCCTTATGGGATATGCATGCTAAACCACGAAAAATGGTCATATTTGCAGTTACATCATTTATGTAACCTAAAATGGCATAATTTATATGCACAGAAGTGCCAATTACTGTGAATAAAACATGAAATCTGTTGAATCTACTCTCTTTGCCGCAACCTAACATAGTGTTAGATCAAGAGTCTATAAGTTTTATGGTTTAAATTTGCCTCTGTGTTAATTGGCGCGACCGCCAGTAATTGCCGCCTAGTTTCATCATTTCCTGGCTGTGCAGGCTCTGGCTTGTAGCTTGCCATGCCACGCCAGTGCTAGTTAGTTGAGATACAGATGCAGCAGTATACAGTCACGCGTCACAATTGCTTCTAATTTCGGGACAATTTTCGCTCTGTATACTTAGTGCTCATCTTCAATTCCACACCTATTTGCTCCTGTAGTTGAAGGCAGCTTGCGTGTGAAGTTCCGGGAATCAGATTGTATTTTTAGTGTAATTTACAATTATTTCCATTGTGTTGTAGCCTAGCCACCACGTGCAGTTAAATAAAGAACTGGTGTTAGCGCTTATATAATCCAACTTGGCGGGAGTGTTGTATTGCTCCTAGAAATAGTAACTGTATTTAACCACATCTATCATATTCTTGTTAAGTGTTTATAGAAATTTTCATTATTCAGAGTTCAGGCTTCCTGAAAATATATTGTTGCAAAACCCTCAAACTTAAATCTCTGTTCCAGCTGACCTACAGTCCTAGCTTCCTTTTGTTTTAGTCTTAAGTGGTGTAAAAACACCTGGTCCTCTCGAAAATCTATCATTTTGTTCCTAGTTACCATACCGAACATGGTCCTACCGGGCAGGGTTTGATTTTTTGCAATAATTTCTGAACATTGAACATTGTGAATCTTGTGGTGGACCTTTGTGTTACTTCGTGTTGCTCGGGTCGCTTCGTGGCGCGCTCGGCTGTCGACCTTCAAGCCGCCTCTAGAGCTCCAGACAGCTGTGCCTTCCTCTGCGCACGTGGTCCATGGTCACCCACCGCTCCTACGAGAAGCCGCCTTCCAGCAAGAAGCTAGCCGCTTCCAACAGTTTGCAGCTGACTGCCTAATCACTTTTCTTCTATCAATGTAAAATTAACCATTTCATTTCAACATGGAACAAGAAATTAAGGCTTTAGTTAGACGTCGGGGTGTATGTAAAAGAAAGTTTACACTGACACAGAACTTTCTCAACGACATACCTGAAGATGTTAGTGTATTTGTGATCAAAGCACATTATGAAAAGCTATTGAATGAAATTGATAAGTTTGAAGCTGTGCAAACGCAAATTGAATCTATGGTGGAAATTGATACAGAACTTGATAGTCACATACAATATGCAGACGAGGTATCAACGTTGTATATTGATCTAAAAGCAAGGTTAAGTGAGTTAATGCATGCTCGTGAGCCTACATCAGTTAGTGTCAATTCAAACAACAGTGACACACGACAAACAGTGAACTCCAGTGCTTCGCAGGCAAACAATATGATAAAATTGCCAACGATTCAGCTTCCAGTGTTTGAAGGCGATGTAACTAAATTCAAACATTATTTTGATACCTTTTCAAGTTTGATTGTAAATAATAGTAGTTTATCACCCATTCAAAAATTCCATTATTTAGTTGCTTCTGTAAAGGGCGAAGCACATATGTTATTGGAAAATTTGCCAATGACAGGTGATAACTTCCAAGTTGCCTGGGATATGCTTTGTGCAAGATACAACAACAAACGGTTGATTGCTATAGCCCACATCAAGCATCTTCTGTCCCTACCTGTAGCGCGACAAGAAACAGTTGCAGACTTGAGAAACTTATTGAATCAATTCCAAAACAACTTGCATGCTATTGAAGCGTTAGAATTAGAAGTGCCACTTCATGAAGTCATTCTAATGCAATTGTTATTGGAGCACCTTCCAGAAAGCGTGCAACGTGAATGGGAATCCAGAATCGATTCTCAAACCTTTACTTCATTAAGTGAGCTTGTGTTATTTCTAGAAGCGAAGTCTCATTCTCTAGAGGTGCTGTCGAATAATTCCTGCAACAGGTCCAGCCCATCAAAACCTAGAAATGAACGTCGTGAACCTAGGAATCAGCATAGTGACAGTCGTCAGTCATATGTGTCGACAACTGAACAGTTATGCCCTCAGTGTCAAAGCGGCCATAACCTGTCTAAATGTAAACAGTTCCGTCAGTTGAGTGTGGAACAGCGATGGAAGCTTGTGAAAAGCAAGAGTTTGTGTTTCAACTGCTTTTCTAATACACATCGAGCGAATCAGTGCAATGTATCTTCATTTTGCAACTGTGGTAAACTGCATAGCAAGATGTTGCACAACAGTGGTCACATGAGAACGGTTTCTCACTCCAGTGAAGGCAGTGATACAGTGAATAACAGGACTGAAGCGCCTGCGAGTTATTGCTCAGTGAAAATAGAGCCAGTGCTTCACGTCTTACTTGCGACTGCAAGGGTCGAAGTGCAAGACAAGCATGGTAATTATATACAGTGTAAGGCCCTTCTAGACTCTGCCAGTCAGGCCAGTTTCGTGTCTGCGGATCTAGCGAGGCGTCTGCAACTTCCTACAATGACAGCTGATACGCCTGTCAAAGGTATAAATGGTACTTCATCGAATGCCAGTCATAGTGTGAACATTAATGTGAGATCCATGGTTTACAACTATCGGAGAAATCTAGATTGCCTAATCCTCCCTCGCATAACAGGGAAGCTACCTGCAGTCCGAATTGATCCATCCTCATGGAACATTCCCTCGGACATTCCATTAGCCGATCCTAAATTTAATATCCCTTCTGAAATTGATTTGCTTATTGGAGGAGCATTATTCTTCGAGCTTTTCCATGGTAAGATCTTAACCAATCCTGGTTTTCCTGCATTGATTAGTACAGAACTAGGATGGATATTGTCTGGAACCATTCCTAAATCCTCTGTGAAAGGCAATCTGGATGCGGGTTCCCAGCACAACTTTTTCATCTCTACGGACAATGTGGACAAGCAGCTGCGACGGTTTTGGGACCTCGAAGACTTTCCACAACACATGTTAACTCAAGAAGAGAAACGGTGTAAACAGCATTATGTAGAGAATACCACTCGCAATGATGATGGTAGTTTTATGGTACGTCTGCCAATGAAACAGGATAAAACTTCATTGGGTGAGTCCAGACAACAATCAGTTAAGCCTATTGAATCATGGCCCAAGCAGCCTCAGCAACTTGAGCTGCAGGACATGGGTGAGCAGCGTGACACAGTCTGCCTAGTCACACATGCTGCAGAAGACTTTATGCTACGCTTTTCCAAGCTGACACGTTTACAGAGAGTTACTTCGTATATGCTACGCTTCATAAACAACTGTAGAAGCCAAGCTAAACGTCACGGCCCTCTCACAGTTGAAGAGGTACAACAAGCTTTATTGCTTTGTATAAGAATAGCTCAGCAAGCAGCCTATTCTCATGAACTGTCCGATCTTCAGAGCAAATTGCAAGTGAATACCAAGAGTTCTCTCCATTCCTTGGTGCCTTTTGTGGACAAGGATGGCCTACTCCAAGTGGGTGGACGTTTGGAGAAAGCTGAGTTACCACATGATGCACGACATCAGCTTATCCTCCCTCCAGGTCACCACCTCACTAAGTTGATAATTGAATCCGAGCATCTGCGACTGCTTCATGCATCACATCAGCTGCTTATATCTTCTCTGCGAGACTTCATCGAATGCCAGTCATAGTGTGAACATTAATGTGAGATCCATGGTTTACAACTATCGGAGAAATCTAGATTGCCTAATCCTCCCTCGCATAACAGGGAAGCTACCTGCAGTCCGAATTGATCCATCCTCATGGAACATTCCCTCGGACATTCCATTAGCCGATCCTAAATTTAATATCCCTTCTGAAATTGATTTGCTTATTGGAGGAGCATTATTCTTCGAGCTTTTCCATGGTAAGATCTTAACCAATCCTGGTTTTCCTGCATTGATTAGTACAGAACTAGGATGGATATTGTCTGGAACCATTCCTACACTGGATTCCTAGTGTACGTAGAATTGTGAAGTCTATGCTACACAGATGTTTAACTTGTTTCAAGTTGAAAGCCAAAGGTGCTCACCAGCTGATGGGCAGCCTACCTAGCTACAGGGTGACCCCTGCTAGAACATTTCTACGTTCTGCGGTTGACTACGCCGGACCGTTCTTCATAAGATACGGCTCCCCCCGCAGCAAAACTCAGGTCAAAGCATACATTGCTATCTTCGTATGCTTGGCTACGAAAGCAGTTCACATCGAGCTGGTTTCAGATCTTACTTCTGATGCCTTCATCGCCGCCCTGCACAGATTCACATCTCGTAGAGGACTTTGCAAGGAAATATTCAGTGATAATGGGACGAACTTTGTTGGTGCTAACAACAAGCTCCGCGAGCTGCATCTCTTGCTTCAGTCCAGCACCCATCAACAAGTTCTCCAAGACTACGCATCCTCTAATGAATTCACATGGCATTTCATCCCTGCGAGCTCCCCTCATTTTGGAGGCCTCCACGAGGCTGCTGTCAAGTCCATGAAGTTTCATTTACGTAGAGTGATGGGTAGCCAAGTGTTTACCTATGAGCAGCTTTCTACAGTTCTCACCCAGATTGAGGCCTGTCTAAACTCTCGACCTCTCCTACACCTAAGTGATGATCCTAGCGACTCATCCTATTTATCTCCTGGACACTTTCTCATTGGTGAAAAACTCACAGCCCTTCCTTCTCCTCCTAAGGCAGAGAATGTCTCTCATGTTGCTAAATGGTATACATCACATATGGCAGCGTTGGTCAGCTGACTACCTACATTCCCTGCAGCAGAGGCAGAAGTGGTCTGCGTCCAGCGAAAACATTCAGATTGGTACTCTTGTCCTCCTGAAAGAAGATAATTCTCCACCGCTCCAGTGGAAGCTGGGAATCATCTCATCAGTGCATCCTGGTGACGACGGTTTAGTGCGTGTTGTGACAGTGCGTACGTCCAGTGGTGAATACAAGCGACCTATTGTAAAAGTGTGTCCCTTGCCTAATCAGTAAAGTGCAAATCTATTAGTAAAGTGTTATCTTGATCTATCAGCAAAGTGTTATGTAAACAGGCGGGAGTTATGTTAGATCAAGAGTCTATAAGTTTTATGGTTTAAATTTGCCTCTGTGTTAATTGGCGCGACCGCCAGTAATTGCCGCCTAGTTTCATCATTTCCTGGCTGTGCAGGCTCTGGCTTGTAGCTTGCCATGCCACGCCAGTGCTAGTTAGTTGAGATACAGATGCAGCAGTATACAGTCACGCGTCACAATTGCTTCTAATTTCGGGACAATTTTCGCTCTGTATACTTAGTGCTCATCTTCAATTCCACACCTATTTGCTCCTGTAGTTGAAGGCAGCTTGCGTGTGAAGTTCCGGGAATCAGATTGTATTTTTAGTGTAATTTACAATTATTTCCATTGTGTTGTAGCCTAGCCACCACGTGCAGTTAAATAAAGAACTGGTGTTAGCGCTTATATAATCCAACTTGGCGGGAGTGTTGTATTGCTCCTAGAAATAGTAACTGTATTTAACCACATCTATCATATTCTTGTTAAGTGTTTATACAAATTTTCATTATTCAGAGTTCAGGCTTCCTGAAAATATATTGTTGCAAAACCCTCAAACTTAAATCTCTGTTCCAGCTGACCTACAGTCCTAGCTTCCTTTTGTTTTAGTCTTAAGTGGTGTAAAAACACCTGGTCCTCCGAAAACCTATCATTTTGTTCCTAGTTACCATACCTAACACATAGGCATCCCAAACGCAGCACAGAGATAGCAGAAAAGATGTGTATAGTGATCAATGAATAGCATACATTTTTCAGTCTTTGCTGAAATCAATCAACTTTTTGGCAGCCATAGAAATGACAGAAAAGGAAGCATACTTTAAAGAATGAAGGGAAAAATTACACTAAAACAAAATATTACGAATTTGAATCAAATTTTTGTACACATTTCTCAATTTACATATGGACTGAGCGTATTTTGCGCTTTAGACATTTTGCACAATCAAACAAATTTCATAATATTTCGTGGATTCAGTTTGCTTAATATTGATATTTTTAGCATGTACAAAGCTAAATAAAGCTAAGGAAAGCTGTCTTTTAAAATGTTATGCTTACCAAAAAATATGGTCCCCATTTACTACTATGCGGATGGAGGAGATTTACACACCCAACTGCCAGTTTTTTATATTTTACAGAAATAGTAATGAAACTTAAAAATTAATGGATTTTGATTGAACTTGACTGAATCATAGCCTGAACCTTCTAGTATAATCTCGGACAGTCATAAAGTTAATAATAATATATATTTTATGTTTATATTTTTCAAATTCTGTCTCTCCATCCTAGTCATACCAGGGGATATGGAGAATTATAACAAACCTAGGATTACAAAACTTATTTAAATACCGTTAACTAACATTGTCACTGATATTACGTTTGAAGGCTGGAGTGGCTGGGTTAAAATAAATTAATATTAGATGCAAACCCAGGAGGTAGAAGAAGAGCTGGAAAGACCTAAATTATAATGGCTGGAATATGACCAGACTGATCAGGGATAAAGAGATGGAGACAAAGGGCTTAGGAAAGAGATATTGGGCAACTCTGTTCTAAAAAAGGTCAGGACTAAACCCAAAGGCCATATTACCATTGATGATGATGATATAATTACTAAGTAATAATACTATCAACAGTAATATCTTAGGAGCTGATAATTTTCTGAAACTTTATTAGGCTTAATGGAAGTTTATCGTGATGACCTTATGACAAGAAACATGAGTTTATAAGTGAAATTTGTATTATCTCAGAAAAGTATCTGCTGAGGTGATATTCTGCTAGACCATTTCCACTAAAAGACTTTGAACAGTGAAACCTCTGTATAATGAAGATTGATATAACGATAAACCCGCATTTAGAATATTTTTCTTTGGTCCCAGCATATTTCCTATCTTAATAATGTTAAATGTAATTCACTACAATGATGATGCTACTTTAGAAACACCATTTTATAACAATATTTAAGGTTGAATTATTACTGGAAACCGGTAGCTTAGCCCTGTGGATGGTACCTGGTATCAGATTAGAGTCCTTTCAGCACCAATTGTTTTCAGGGCCTGATAACTGTTGCATTCCTTAGAAATTCCCGAAAATAAAGGGACAGAAGGGGGTGGAAAATAGGATCACTGAGGGTAAAAATGATCCCTTACATGTACTAAAGCACAGCATGTGCTGTTAAAACACCACACCGAGCAAATGTTTTAGTTTTGCCATAGCTAAGTGGTAAATCTGCATTCTTTTTCCTTCCATCCCTCTTCCCACTTTCTACACGTTTGAAATTTTTGGCATATGCCTACGCTCAAAGCATGGTGTGATCCGTGATGTTAAACCAGTCTGAATACTGTAGTAATTTGTTAATGTGCGAGTGTAAAGTACCTATGGTTGACATTAAACAGAAGTTAGTAAGTTGAGTAAAAGATCTGGATTTGTGATTCATTATTTTCTACTTCTTCACACATCCGTTCATGAATTATCCTGTAGATTATAGAGTTTTCTGCATGCAGTTTTTCTAATACATGGTAAATTACAAACCTTCAATATAACAATAACTCTCATATAACAAAACAATCTTTTAGAACCCACTGATATTGTTATATGGAAGTTTGACTGTATAACTTAAATGCGAGGGAACAAACATAATATATATCTTAAATACGAGGAATGGGGCATAAGTCATGACAACTATTTCTCTTTTGGAAATGTGAGACTATTTTAAAATTTTTATTTTCAAATGAAAGGGCAGGATATGGAATGCACATATAATGCAGATTATGGGTACTAGATGTAGGACAACGAAGGAATCAGATACCCACTAAACATCCATAAGTGACTGTGTTGTGCCATTGCTTAGTCTGAAGCATGAAAGCACACATACCCACTCAGTAATCTCTTAAAAGTTCATTAAGGATGGGCATTATTCTTCAAAGCTTTCATCAGCTCCTTGTGGTATTCTCTGGCATTTCTCCCTTGGATAGTGACTATTTTGACATAAGAATGCTGATCACATCTTGTCATATCCATTTTAAAAGGTGGCTAACTCACACTAAATTACCATTGCTTTTATTCGTATAACCATATATCACAATGCTACCAAATGATGTGTTCATATACATGAGATGCCACACTCTCCCGTGACATACAACTTCTCATGGTACCACCACCTTATTTTGAGAATAAAAATAGGTTATCACTGACTTATGCTCCATCTTTATTTTAGTTAAAAAGGGGTTTTACTGCAGAATGATTCCTGAATATAAGAATGGAATCTCTAGGAGTGGTAATAACCGCTGTTATGAAGAGATTAAGGGTCAATTGTATAAACATTGTTGACTGGAGATCATTTATGACCTAAGTTCAGAAAATGATCAGAGCTGAGACTGGAGTCGTGTTGTATAACAGTGATCTAAGATCAAAAAATTGAAGTTCAGTTTTGATCCCAGTCTGTATGTAAGAGCTTAGCAACATTGCATAAAACAGCTGAGTATCGCAAGCACTGTTACTCTGTTTTCCTTTATATTTAGACTGTGTGTAGTGCGAAAGAAAGGGAAAATATGACCAAAATTAAGCAGAAAAAGGATATCCTAATAATCAGGAAGTTTACACTGTGAAGTATTTATTAATTAAAATTAATAATGAGATGGGTAGTACACTGACTTCACTAAAATTGCCACTAACCTGGACTGCAGTTTCGTTTAGGCATCCCTAAACATCCTCAGCTAGATTCCATCTGTATGCTCCTCTGTTTGTTGATCAACATGATCATCCTCTTGCGGGCCACCAATGAACTTACTAATGAGGTCCTCTTCCCCGGGAATTTCAAAATTCATGAGTTTGTTCCTGTTCTTATGTATATGTATTCTTTCCCAAACTGTCAGTTGTCTTTGTCCTTGTATCCATTTCTTTAGTTCCGGTTCCATATTGATTTCGTGTCCTGTTTCCCAAACATGGGCTGCTATTGCTGATTTATCAGTTTGTCCATATTTTATGTTCCTGTAATGTTCCTTTGTTCTAATTTCCAGATTCCTTTTTCTTTGACCTATGTATTTTAAATCACAGTCCTTACAGTTGAATTGATATATTCCAGATTTTTGTTTGTCAGGAGACTTATCAATGTGAGTGGATCTTAACATATTTTTTATACTGAACCGATTTACAGACGCTAAAGTGATGTTATGTTCTTTGAATACTTTTTTCAGTTTCCTATCTACGCATGGGTGATATGTAATTTTCTTATATGTGGATCTTTCTTTATCTGAGCTGAGTGTGGTTGTGTCCTTAATTAATTTTTGTTTTCTGAATTTTGATATTCCTTGGCCTACCGAAAATACACAAAAATGGTAACAAAATGAGACCAATCATTAATAACATAAATGCCCCTACCTACAGACTGGCAAAATGGTTAAATAACAAATTAAATTCCTTTCCGAAATTCAACAGTAGGAGCATAAACAAACTCAACTGAACTGGTAGAAAAAATAAAAAACATTGAACTGGCCCCTGATGACAAATTGGTCTCATTCGACGTAGTCGCTTTGTTCCCCAGCATCCCGAAAGACAAGGTATTAACATATTTGAAAAAATGGCTGGGATCAATAGGTATTGAAGATAAACACACAGAAGAATACTGCAATCTGACTAGTTTGTGTATAGACCAAACATACTTTAAATTTAACGGAAAATTCTATCAGCAGAGTGCAGGACTGGCCATGGGAAACCCCCTCTCACCATTCTTGGCAGACATCTACATGAGTTTTCTGGAAACTCATGTTACAACAGCTTTTCCCTACATGTTTAAAACATGGCATAGGTATGTAGATGATATCTTCGCAATAGTCAAACACAGACATACCGTATATACTCTAATACTACCCGCATTTTTTTTTCAAAAATCGCGAACGAAAAACTGGGGTGCGGGTATTATTTGAATACTGGACTCCTCTTGTCTGAATTTTGACAATTGTGTACCATATCGGCTCAATATAGCACGATGCTTTTTAGTAGCATCACAGTAGGCTTATAGTATAACAGTAACGAAGCTGTAATGAAAGGAAAATGAAACAAAGAAGATGCTTTCTTATGCACATGGTCCACATAGAGACGCCAAACAAACTAGTGATGGGTCGAACCAGTTCATTTATGTGAACTACTTCACTATCTCTCACTCTTCTCTGTGAACGCTTCAAATGAAGTAGTTCGTTCGTGAAGTACATTTTCCCTCCTGGCCGGCCTTACCCATAAGCTATTTTTTCTTTGCCACTCTTCTGTATGAGCACTTCAAAAATGAAGTGCTCTTTGAAGTGTTCTTTCTCATAACATCGTTCACAAAGCTCACGCTCTCTCTTTCACACACATTTACCTGGGGAGAAATACTTGGGGTATCCAACGCGATTTGCAAGCACGGTTGTTTTCAGACCGGAGGGGGACATAAAGATACGTGACTTGACATAAAACACTTGACTTATTTGGTATGTAAAAAGGGAACATCGCTGTTTCCAACTTCGTTAATTTCTTATGGTTTAAAAAAATAGTTATATATATATTTTTTTAATAATACGTTACTGCAATAAAATAATTTAATTTGCAGGATATCTTAATCGGCAATTAATTAATTTTAATTTTCGTTTTATTATTGATAGAAACACGTACATACTGACTTGGTTATCATGTTAAAAAAAGTGTGCGTGGAACGCCACGCGACAAAATTTTAATTTTTGGATTATTGGATTTTTTAAATTTTGGATGGTTGGACTTTTTAATATTGGATTTTTTATATTTTAAATTTTGGAATTTTGGACGTTTTTCATTATTGAATTTTGGATTTTTAATTTTGGTTTTTTATTCTTAAATTTTCAATTTTTTATGTTTTAAATTTTGGATATTTAGATTTTTAATTTTGGATTTTTTATATTTTATATTTTGGATTTTTGGACGTTTGGATCTTTTTCTTTTGGATTTTTTTAATTTTTGGGTCTTTAAATTTTTTATAATTTTTTTATTTTGGATTTTCGATTTTTTAATTTTTTAAACTTCGGATAAGCCTAATCATTGAGTTGAATGTTTTCTGTGCAGTCCGTTCCGTCACACCTCACTAATTTCGTGACGATTTTGAGCGTTACATTAATTTCGTTACTTTTTTTAGCGTTACACAAGCTCTCGATTTACCCCTACCGCGGCTAAAGAAGCTTCACTTCAAAAATTATATGTGTTTTTCAGCTATTGGTATTGCCTGAAAGCTCCACGGTAACACAAAGTAAAGAATTTGAAAGTGAAGTAGAGTGACAAACAAACGAGATCGGAATGAGTAAAGCATTCACTGAGTTGGATTTAACCTCTTTGAAGTGTTGAAGTGTATGAATGAGTGAAGTAGAAAATAAACGAAAGACACTTGGCACGGATGAGTTGGATAACCTCATGAACTGTTTGAACTGTTTGAACTACTAGTTCACTAAAAATGAGTAACTCATTCACACTTCAAACGAGTGAAGCGTTCATTTTGAACGACTCGCTCACAAGTTACCCATCACTAAAACAAACAGTGCAGTCACGGCGCACGTGCAGTACAATAATTCTGGAAAAGTTTGGTAAAGTTCGGGGTCGGACCGAGTCGGACGCACGTCATCGCGGTTGACTCCTGCAGAATGAAGAGTGTTGTTGTTGTTGAGGTATTACGCTGCGCGTATAAGACAGCGAGATTTCGGCGGGCTGTTACCATGCACGTTAATTTTATAAGTGCCTTTTAGCCTACCTTATTTATGATATTTATTTTATGATATGAAACGTTAATTATAACTGTTTAATTAAGAATTAAACTGGCAAAATAACTTTATATATGGGCCTGTAGATCTTTTTTTTTTCAAACTTCGTTTTGAAAAATTTGGGTACGGGTATTATTTGGGGGCAGGTAGTATTCGGGTATATACGGTATCCAGGACTCCCTTAAACTTCTGAACATACAGGATCAATCTGTAAACTTCACACTGGAGGAACAAACAGACAACTACCTCCCATTTTTGGATCTAAAGATTATAAAATGTAACAACAGAATGGAATTTGGGATCTACAGGAAACCAACTCATTCAGAATGCTATATTAAAGCCTCAAACCCCAGGGGACACAAACTTGCTGTGTTGAACAGCCTAACACATAGGTTAATAAACATCCCACTGAACAAAATGGAATTTGAAAGGGAATACCAGAACATCTTACATACAGCAAAAACCAACGGTTTCACCAAAGACATAGTAGACAAAAAAAATATCAAAATTAAGAAAACAAAAATTAATTAAGAACACAACCACACTCAGCTCAGATAAAGAAAGATCCACATATAAGAAAATTACATATCACCCATGTGTAGATAGGAAACTGAAAAAATTATTCAAAGAACATAACATCACTTTAGCATCTGTAAATCGATTCAGAATAAAAATATGTTAAGATCCACTCACATTGATAAGTCTCCTGACAAACAAAAATCTGGAATATATCAATTCAACTGTAAGGACTGTGATTTAAAATACATAGGTCAAAGAAAAAGGAATCTGGAAATTAGAACAAAGGAACATTACAGGAACATAAAATATGGACAAACTGATAAATCAGCAATAGCAGCTCATGTTTGGGAAACAGGACACGAAATCAATATGGAACCGGAACTAAAGAAATGGATACAAGGACAAAGACAACTGACAGTTTGGGAAAGAATACATATACATAAGAACAGGAACAAACTCATGAATTTTGAAATTCCCGGGGAAGAGGACCTCATTAGTAAGTTCATTGGTGGCCCGCAAGAGGATAATCATGTTGATCAACAAACAGAGGAGCATACAGATGGAATCTAGCTGAGGATGTTTAGGGATGCCTAAACGAAACTGCAGTCCAGGTTAGTGGCAATTTTAGTGAAGTCAGTGTACTACCCATCTCATTATTAATTTTAAGAAAAAGGATAGTTTCCCCAATTTTTCCAAGGGGGACAAGGATGCCCTGCTTGAATTTGTATTGGTAAAATAAAAATACATTACATAATCCAAAAAGATGATGTGATAACATCCGTGCAAAAGCAAAATGCATGAAAAAATGTTGCCTCAGATTTCAGTTCTGGCAATAGAAATCGTCTCAACATTTTCACTGCTACTGATATATAAGGGTCATTCTCCAGAAAAGGGCAGATTTCAATGTTAGAATTTTTTTTAATTATTTTTTATTTTGGACCCTGTAATTTTTTTATGTAATATTTCTTTCTGCAGAGTACTACTGAGGTACTTGCCCTACTTACCGAGTGGTATTTTGCATTAAATTAGCAAGGTTAGGAAATGGCGCATTCATGGAGGTGAGAAAATAGTAAGAAATAGTAATTATATAGAAGTTCATTAATTACAATGGACAATTTTTAAACACTTGTAGCTCTACTTACGTCACAATTTTTCGGACTAGTTTCGGGGAAGACTAGTCCGAAAAATTGTGACGTAAATAGAGCTACAAGTGTTTAAAAATTGTCCATTGTAATTAATGAATCAATAGCTTTACTGTTTATACCACTTCTCCCGTTTTATATATTTATTATATAGAAGTTATGTGAGAATTAGAATTAATTTGCTGTATTAATGTTATCATGAAATTATTACCATACAAATGGATTAGCCCACAACTTTTTACTTATTTTTATCTATGTTAAAATAGATTATCACCTTAAAATCAAAACATGATATATTGCCATAAACTATTAGGCTATACCAGTATCTTCTTTAAACAAAAATAAAAAATGCGGACAGTTAAATATGCGTTACTATCTCGACCACCCCGTTAGGTTTACGGAAATAATTATTTCTAAACTTTCAGAGCCATACGTGAATACAGATTGATAATACCGTTGCCATGGAAACCGAGCCCTATTTCGGGGGTTTCTAGGGCTAAAATTTAAAAAATTGTACTTTTTAGAATCTTCCTGTGGTTTACAGCCTTAAAGCTATATGTGTACCAAATTTCAAGTTTCTAGCTTATCTGGAAGTGGACAAACATTAATGTCAGTGAGCCGAGCACTTTTTCGGGAGTTTTTAGGGCTAAAAATTGAAAAAATAAACTTTTTGGAATTTTCCTGTGATTTATAGCCTAAAGCTATATGTATACCAAATTTAAAGTTTCTAGCTCATCTGGAAGTGGGCAAACAATAATGTTGGTGAGCCGAGCTGAGCCCTTTTTCGGGGGTTTTTAGGGCTACACATTAAAAAAATATTTTTGGGGGAATTTTCCTGTGGTTTACAGCCTGAAAGCTATACATGTACCAAACTTCAAGTTTCTAGGTCATCTGGAATTAGGCAAACATTAATATCGGTGAGCCGAGCCCTTTTTTTGCAAGGTTTTTAGGGCTAAAAATTAAAAAATTAACTTTTTGGAATTTTCCTTTGGTTTGCAGCCTAAAAGCTATATGCGTACCAAATTTCAAGTTTCTAGCTCATCTGGAAGTGGGCAAACATTAATATCGGTGTGCCGAGCCGTGCCCTTTCTCGGGGGGGGGGGGGGGGGGGGGGGGTTTAGAGCTAAAAATTAAAAAATTAACTTTTTGGAATTTTCCTGTGGTTTACAGCCTAAAAGCTATACTTGTACCAAATTTCAAGTTTCTAGCTCATCTGGAAGTGGGCAAACATTAATGTCAGTGAGTGAGTGAGTGAGTCAGCCATGTGGCTTTATATTATAGGGATAAGAAAACTGCCAAAAGTTGGAGTTCAAGGAAAATAGAAAGACTACAGTGCCATATCTGTGGAAATAATTGAACTTTTATATTGTTTCACGGAGGTGAGGTCTCACTTTGGGACAGGCATGTTTAGTGCAAAAAATTGTCTTTACAAAATGATATATTTTCTTTTCAGTTATTAATGACTCATTTTTTGAGCTGTTTGTTCTTGTTATAAGACTAAAATGGAATACAAATTAAAGCCTGTTGAATTATGAAAGAATGAAAATGACAAGTCAGGCATTGGGACATGACACGGAGGTGAGATCTCACATACTGTGCCCTAAAATGCAGAAAATTGTAACTTTTGTTTAAAAAGTGGAATATAGGATCAAATAGACCTTATTTCAATCTAACTTATCATAATAATTCATAATCCATAAATACTTATTTTACACCAGAAAATCAACTGCGACATGAATCTGCCCTTTTCTGGAGAATCTCTATATATATAAAAGGCTTTGTCCTGACTGACTGAATGAATGACTGACTGACTGAATGACAGGAATCAACGTACAGCCTAAACTATAACAGGTAGAGACTTGGAATTTTGATAGTACCTTCGTTTCATAATGTAGATGCTCACTAAGAAAGGATTTTGAAAAATTCTGATTCTAAATGCCAAAAATTAAATGTTCAATTCCAAATCACAGAATATATTGTTGCCAAATGGTATCAGATGGGTTTGGAAAAAACAAATGAAATGCACTTTTGACAAATAAGAGAAGTTATCAAAATAATTCATGTTATAAATAAATATTACAGAATAGTAGGGTACCTTATGTAAGAAAATCACATCCCGTGGGCTCCTTCGTGAAGAAAGCAACACACCTATATTTTCAGTTTCTATGAAGTCTAAGGATACCCGAACCACTTGATGCTACTCTGGGGGTCGCGTCTGAGTCGCGTGATGACGTCATCAAAATGGCAGACGTAGCGTTTCACAGAAATGGCCATAACGTGAAAACTATTTGAGATAGAGACTTGCGAAAAACGGTTTTCAAATCACAATAAAATGTTATACATTATTGTTTCTTACACGTATGGAGCTAAGACGGCATATTCTACCGAAAAATTACACTTTTTGTTGGAGAATTGAAAAAAATTGTCCTGTAGAATGTGTTCTCTTAAATTTCAATAGAAGATGATGCCGTGCCATAAATTACATGCAAACAAATTTTTTGAAGAGTTTAATAATGATTCTATTCCCGTTTAAGTTTCCAACGTCAATAGTTTTAATTCTGTGTTAGTTTTTGTAAAACAAACAGCAATCTCCAAATTTCAATATGCTCTTTCCTGAAGAAGGCAACACACCTAGATTTTCAGTTTCTTTTAAGTCTAATTATACCCAAATCACTTGATGCTACTCTGGGGTCTCGTCCGAGTCACGTGATGACGTCATCAAAATGGCAAACTTCAATAACGTGTTGTTTCACAGAAACGAATATAAACCGAAAACTATTTGTGATGGTTAGCCAGTCAGGCTCATTTTTAGACCATTTTAGGCTCAGAATATGCTCAATTTTGTTTAGAAAGGAATTTGATATGAGATCTGGGTTTCATATTATTGCGTAATCGTGTCAATTCTTCTCTGTGATTGACTATTTATTAATGTATTAGGGAAGGGTTTGATAAAAAGGTAACAAAACACTGTCAAAATTGTTACTAAGAAGGGTGTAGAATTAACTTGTCGTCAAGCTTCGAAGAGGGTACAAATTCCTGTGAGAGGTGCCATTATGGAACTGAAGGAGGACTAATCTTTTCTCAATAATGTTGATTGTTGCAAAATCAAGACCGGTGTTTGATCTGCGAAACGCAGTGAGCAATTACTAGCTGTTAGTTCTTCCTCGGTCATTGTTTTCCCCAGATGGGTCTATCTTGTACAGCAACGACAAGAGAAAACTATTAGGATACTTGAGGCTTGACCATCAAAGTTTCCAATTTACACACTACCCACAAGTACAGTGCAGCCTCTAACCGGGCGTTGCAGTGTTACCGGCGAACTACAAGACCCGGAGAGCACAGTGTCAAGTTTATTAGTGGAGCCAACAACCGGATTTCGTTAGTGTTGCAGTTGTTGATGGAATGGCAGAGCTACATGCACTCGATAAGCCACCAACAATCAAGAACCCTTCAAAACTTGCCGATCATTTCATAAGTAGTTTAAACCAAAAATACGGATCATACGATGAACTTCATTTGGTATTTGACACATACATAAAGGACTCTCTAAAAAGTACCACAAGAGAACTTCGTCAGGGTCATACTGTGCCAATCCATTATCACATTGAAGCAAAAGCTAGAATACTAACTATGGCAACGAAGAAGCTTCTCTCACACGAGAAAACGAAAGGTGAACTTTCAATGTTCCTTTGAGAGTGTATTTTAGAAAATGCTGCAGCCACCAACCGCAATGTAGTGGTTGCATGGCAACAAGTTGCACGAGGGACACACATGGATGCCGGTTTCCTTAGCAGTAGGCTACTCCCGAAGAAGCTGACTGAAAAATAATATTGCATGCTATCCATGCGGCAAATGCTGATGCTACAGAGCTGAAAATCTACTCTCCTGATACTGATGTCTGTATTTTACCACTAAATAAATATCCAATACTACCAAAAGACACACGTGTCGTAACTGGCCACGCTAGTAAAAGGAGAAGTGTTTCCCTGTCACCAATCTACGAGGAACTAGGATGACTGCGGTCCGACTCACTTCTAGGTTTCCATGTACGTACTATCTGGAGCAGATATTACTGGTTCCTTCTCTAGAAAAGGGAAAATATCCTTCTGGTACGCCTTCCTAGCTACTGACGATGTTCTAATTGATCTGGCAAATCTGGGAAAGACGGAAACTGTGGATAAGGAAACGTCGGCGGCTGTTGAAAGGTTCATATATCAAGTGTATGTTCCCAAAACAGAGATAAAGGAAGTTGGTGAACTGAGGTGGTGGTTTTTTACCCGGAAGCATCTGGGACCGAGTTCATTCCTCCCACACAAACATCACTTGAACCAGCTATACTTCGGGCACATCTGCAAGCAATGGAATGGAATAGATGTAATTTGCCCCACCAGCAGATTTTGGTTGGACTAAAGAGAACAATCGATGGGTCCCAATCATGTGCACCAACCCACCTGCTCCTTCTGATGTGCTCGAACTAATCAAAGGTGCATGTGTTAAGTCGAGATGTAATAGCTGCAAATGTGTTTGGATAAAATTGCCCTGTTCTGAAATGTGTGCATGTGAGGGCGATCCAGAGAAGTGTGAAAAAGGTTCGGACAAGTATGAAGAGGCGAAGATCGATGATCTTGATGATGATAGTGACTCTGATGAGGATGAACCCTTTTTTAATAGGGGCAATGAGCAGAAAGTTATTCTGTTGAATACTGCAAGGCACTCTCCTATTTGATTTCTTCCAAGTTTGAGGAAATTTACGTTTTTAAGAAAATCACAGAAAACATAAATACACTCCGAGCAGTCTACGGATAGGCTAAGTGTTACCAGTTTAATTGTATTCTTTCCGTTTCATGTGTGTAATCATAATTCAAGATTTTAATGTGTAGCATGCAGAAACACAACAACAGCAAAATTTATTAAGTTATTATTACGTTAGCAGTTCATTCCGATTAAAAATAAAAATTCCTCAAGTCCATCACAAATACTTTTCGGTTTATATTCATTTCTGTAAAACGTTATTGAAGTCCGCCATTTTGATGACGTCATCACATGACTCGGACGCGACCCCCACAGTAGCATCAAGTGATTCGGGTATCCTTAGACTTAATAGAAACTGAAAATCTAGGTGTGTTGCCTTCTTCAGGAAAGAGCATATTGAAATTTGGAGATTGCTGTTTGTTTAACAAAAACTATCACAGAATTAAAACTATTGACATTGGAAACTTCTGGTAAACGGGAATAGAATCATTATTAAACTCTTCAAAAAATTTGTTTGCATGTAATTTATGGCACGGCATCATCTTCTATTGAAATTTCAAGAGAACACATTCTACAGGACAGTTTTTTTTCAATTTTTCAACAAAAAGTGTAATTTTTCGGTAGAATATGCCGTCTTAGCTCCATACGTGTAAGAAACAATAATGTAGAGCATTTTATTGTGATTTGAAAACCGTTTTTTTGCAAGTCCCTATCTCAAATAGTTTTCACTTTATGGCCATTTCTGTGAAACGCTACGTCCGCCATTTTGATGACGTCATCACGCGACTCAGACGCGACCCCCAGAGTAGCATCAAGTGGTTCGGGCATCCTTAGACGTCATAGAAACTGAAAATATAGGTGTGTTGCTTTCTTCACGAAGGAGCCCATGGGATGACATAAGGTACCCTACTAGAAATCCACTAAAATAATGGAATCACATAACTTTCTCTACCCTGGACATAGAGAAAACAAAACGAGGTATGGTAATGTGTATATTATTATATTATATCACAGGTTTTTGGAGAGAAAAGTATGAAAGTGATAATGCTTTCTGTTTAATTTCATCCCCAAAACGGTTTTATGGTAACATAAGAGTGGGAAATTTCCCGCCTCGATATTACAATTTTATGTTACAGGAATTTCTGTTTCTTCTTATTTAAACCTCTACCAGGATTGCTGTGCACTGTACAAGCGATGGGATGCAAAATTCTAGATCCTCTATGAGCCATAAAAAACTATATCAAGCGTTTTCTGAGGGAATAGTTTGAGTGTAATAAGTCGTTCTTCCTATTTCAAATTATAAATGCCTACATAAGGACCTAGAATTTAAAATTTAAAATCCTTCATAAGTTAATTTCCAATTACAAAATACAAAACCCGGGCGACGCCGGGTCTTTTAAGCTAGTAACCCATAAATGCTTTGCCTCAAGGATTGTATGAAACCAGAGATGTAAGATTAATGGAGTAATGCTTTATGTAAAATGTAAGGATTTTTGTTCACCTGTTATGTTTGTCACTCAGCAATTCCACTGAAATTTTCCTTATCGATTTTAAACTTGAGAGCCCACTGATATTTTTACTTGGACTGACTTATTATCCATGTAAAATCTCAGCTCTGAAAGGGTTAATCGTTCTTAACTGTGCCATGAGAACATAAGAGAACGAAGAAAGCATTTGCTTTAGACAGTGATAAAACAAACAGGAAGCCTGATGAAATTCATAATTTTCATCACTAGAACATCTAGGGCCTATCACAGTAATCAGACTCTGTAAGACTGGAAAGAGATAATAAAATAGCGTAACAATATATAGAGGTTATGTTGTAGAGTTATGTTACACTGCACTAACATAGCCTATATACAGACAACTACGGTACAGTTAGAAATATATGAAGTTAGTCTTTTGTGTATTTTCTGGCCATTTATCGTAATAACACAGGTAAAATTATGTTAATATTATGTTTATAATCAGCTGATCTTGTGTCTCAAATGAGATACCTCCTTGAACTGAGAACAATAAGTTTCATTGAAGAAATTATTTATCGAGTCAAAATTGATCCTAGTTCAGTGCAAACTGATCTTAGATTAATCAACAATATCTTTTGGAGTATTCAAGCTACTGTATAAATAGTGCTCTCATTTTCATTGTCCCCACTTGGCGAGTCAAATGATAGTATTTCATTATGCAGTTTGCCGGATTATATTGTTTATTGAGTTGTATTTAAGTTTGCACTCTCAAATCTAAGCAGGTGGCAAACTCTGTTGCCAAGTCAATCTAATAACAATAGTAATATAATACAAAATTTTAGCTTCATTCTCGTTTCCAACTGAGATATTGACAACACTTCACATGGGGCTATCAATGAGTGTGTCCTTCTTCCATTAAGCAAACAACACTTGAAAGACAACACCGCTGGGGACAATGATAGTGAGACAACTATAACTGTATAACATTTGTTTCAGCTAACCTTGTGCATTTTTTCCCTAAAAGATCAATAAAACTTATAAAAATTAACTTATTTCAGAATTATTTGAAAATGTATTTAATAGTTACTTTTTCATATCATCATCTTAATAACTTTGGGAAATGTTATTCATGAAAAGAGGAGAAAAGTGACATATATGTAACTTTTATTTGACGAAAGCACAAGGAATGAGTTACAGATTGAAACGGAAATACTGTCATACAACGTCTTCACAATATAAAATAATATGAAATCTGATGTAATATATTTTCATCACAGTGAAAAAGTAAGAAAAAGGTACATGACTGCAAACCTGCAGTTACCAATTGAATATTAAAACATGTCAGTTTAATTATCTGCTGTCTCCATGGCTTCATCACCACCTCCATCAGCTTCCATGTCATCTTCCTCTCCATCTTTTTTCTCAGGTGGTTTCTCATAGGCCTTATCAAGAGGTGACACCACCACTCCATCCCAGACAGACATATCAGTAGCAATCCCTGAAACAATTATTACAGATTTGTAAATTACTAGCTTTAAAAAATAATTTTGCATGGCTTTTAGCATAAGGTAGTGGCCATACTTTGATCTGTTTTGTGTCTTGCTAGATTGGTGGGCAACATATCTTTCAGCATCTAACTTTAATCTCTGTTGCTGGGCTTGATCTGACTATTTTCTTGCACAGATGATATTCCTCTAATTTTGTAGAAAGATTAGCCTAGATACCTTCTCCTTGGTACAGTAAAACTTGTTCAAAGCGGAATCGTATGGGACCAAAAGAATTTTCCAAATTGGACAAGTTTCCGGATTACACAAAATACACTAGGCTACATAAATGTTATCAATTACTGTACCATGCGCCACAGATGTGAATTTGTAATACTGTAATTAATTACAAACCTTAATTCCTGTACAGCAGATATTCTTCACTTTATTTTTATATACAGTAAAATACTACACTATTATTAATAATTAATAACACTAACACAATATAATTATGCAATTACTGTAGGCTAACTGTTTTCTTGCCTCATTATCCCTAGGTTTATTTCACTTTTGTCACCACATATCGGGACATGGGTCCGGACAAAGGCAAGTTTTTAGCCCGCGCATTTACAAACCATTCCCACACGATTTCATTAATTTCTTCATTTCCCGTCTTCTTTGCTTTTCTCTTCATTTGTCCGTTCCCCTTCATCCACTCCTCCCTTAACTTATCTTTGCTCTTTAACCCTTTCACTGCTAACGACGGAACTGTGACGGCGCGGAGAATGGCACCTACGTGTGCTGTTGACGGAACTGTGACGGCCGCGAAGTGGGTGCTATGAACGAGACGATTCCACAAGGCATGGAATTTTTTAACACAGTTTTAACGAAAGGATAGTGTCCTGCCATCTATTGGGGTTAGATAGAACTTAATTTCATTGCTTTCCCTGCTCTGTGGTGCAATTTGTATATGAAAATGTGAGGCCTTGCACAATGTTGCCGCGAAGTTAGTGCTACGAATAAAACAATTGCTCGTAGAATAGAATTCTTTAACAAGGTTTCAACGAAAGGATAGTGTCCTGCCATCTCTTGGGGTTAGATAGAAATTATTTTCATCGCTTTCCTTGCCCTGTGGTGCAATCTGTAGACGGAAAAGTGAGGCCTTGCACAATGTTGTGATGTCTGAAGAAGCCATTGAACTCACGAGTCATATGACAAGCGGGGATTCACGTCAAGGCCATGGTATGTTCAATTTCAACACAGTCATTGCTTTCACGAGCAAGGAAAAACATTTCTAACGTGATGACGAAGTTCTGGCGTATTTTAAAACTGCCTTCTTATTTTTCGGATTTAGCGCCGAGTGACAGTGAAAATATCTCAGCAAGGAGGGTATGTCAGCTTGCCAATATCTCAGCAGTGAAAGGGTTAAAGTTTCGTAAGTTTGCCTTTTACCGCATTTGAAACACAAAATTATTTCGCGCACAGAAAGTTTGTCTCTCTCACTCGCCTCGATCGCCTTCATTTTTTCATTGAGCATGAGCGATATGTACTTTTTGTTCAACACGATGTTACTTAAGATACAAACAGTACAAGCCAACTGAAACTGAAACCTGGCGGAAAATAGAAAACAAAGCAGGTAGCAGATTTCTTGACTACTGGGTAAATTCCATTGTTGGCCGAAACATAAAGCCACCGCCATGTATACTCTAACGGAACTCTCAGGGCTGTACAATATTCGTGCTAAGAAGTAATGTGTTCACAAAGACGTGAATAACAAAATGTAGGCTATATTGTAATGCAGTAGAACATACAATGCTGCTTTTCCGCATTATAGAATAAATTGCTACTTAAATCTTAAAATTTGCATTCCGTACATAATGTACATATTTAATGCAAAACTGAAGTAAATTTACTAGATATGTGAGTATATTCTAGCAGAGGCGTAATGAGGGGGGGTCCCCCATTGATTAAAAAAATGAAAATTGTACATTTTTTAAGTCTGCTTATAAATTACTTAATACGAGTATAAAGCGTGGGAAGCTTAAAACACGTTATTTGTAGCATCGCTACATGCATATTTAAATTCGAGCAGTACCTGGAAGGACTATTGCGTGGAGTACACAATTTTTATCTTACACCAAAGTATAACATATAAAATCATATATAAAAAATAATCAAATAATGTATAATATATATAATATGTAATATGGTAATTTTGTACGAGTATTTTCCGTATTGGATTTAGCTATTTGAACAAGTGGAGACAATTAGTTTATTTTTTTATAAGAGTTAGTTTGTCTGACGCACTTAAATGGTTTTCTGTCTGCTGGCATGTTGATCTTTGCGACTGGCTTTGCCTGGCCGCTGACGTCATGCACCAGCTGCCTTGCCTTTGTCTCGCGCTAGCTTCATTCTATTCTTCCTTCAGCTGTGTTGACGAGTGGAACTGTTTCTTGTGAACATGTATTGTGTGTTTGGGACTGATCTACGTGGCTGCGTTGTCAGGTGAGCAGAAATTCTTGGTTTAATATTGAAGCTTTATATTTGGATTAAGTAAGTACTTTATTTTTGTATTATTTTCTTGCATTATAACTTATTAAGATGTGACCAGTTTTCTGCTCGACTGATCTCGCCACCATAACTATTTTTGGCCTGCATTCTAAATTACTTTTGTCTGCCACGTGTGCAGCCAGTATGAATGTTAGGTATGAATGCAGATGAATGTGCTCGTCAACCCTTTCTTCTTCTTCTCAGTTGTTTTCATTCTTCATTTCCTTTTTTCTCCACTTCTTATGAGATCTCATTATGTCTAATACATGCCGTATTGCCGAGTTGGCATTTCTAAGTCAGACTAGTTTGTTACAGCCCCATGCTACTAATCTTAATAAAGAAAGTATATGCTAATAAAGAGAATTAACTTCAACGTGTTCAAGAATAGGGTGTAGATTTTCAAAGTATTATTATAAATGTCCATTGGTGAGAAATATTTTTCTTATTTTCTATATATTTATACAAAAGTATTTTCTTTGATTGTATATTTGGCAAAGATCTGCCACACTAGAAATGTTAAAGTCACAAGCTATTGATGTAATAAAACTATTATCTCAGAAGGTTCATCTTTCATTAATATTAATATTTTATTAATTTCTGTGGGCTAAAAAAGAATATTATATCCAGTACCTTCCACTTTTCCTTTGATATATGACACGTAGTATGGCCTATTCCTATACATGTATTCCTTGGTTGAAATCAAGGGGAATTTTCTGGCTGTGTTAATGTTTATCAGCCAACTGGCCTCAGCTGCTATTTTACATCATAGCACTACTACGTAACATATTGTACATCTTAATTTTTAAAATTTTCCGGGGGAGGACCCCTGAACCCCCCTCTCCCTGGGGGGTATACCCTCCAGACGTTATAACCCACCCCCCCATATGGTCGGCCTGGTTACGCCTATGTATTCTAGTTAATAGGCCTACTAAATACCTATTGCCGATGCCATTCTCTTCATTGTTGAATAACAATGATAACACTGACTTTCCTATTTTTAAACACCAAAATTTAACAGAAAATAACACCAAAATATCTTGCCTCTAACTAGATAGTTATAATCTGTTGTTATGTGACCAATGTCACCTACGGGTGACACATTGTGTTATTATCAGAATAACAATGTAAGCAGTGATATTTCAGGCAAAAATTAATTACAATATTGTTTCCTAGTATTTTAACAACATTCGTTGCAGGCCTAGTGAATAAATATTTAACAAGTTTCAAGATCTTTTACATTTTTAGTTTAAGTACTAAAAATATAAAGTGAATCACTAACCCCAAAAGCATACCAGTAATATAATAATAGCGTACTTACAAGAAACTGATGATCCATAAGGTTAAGAGAAAGCAGGAAACAGAAAACAGGAAAATAATGTATTAACCTGATATCTATCTTGTGAAATTAACTACTTCTTTACTTTACAAGCTCTTTCAGAGAGGTCACTTGATTTTGTGCCTATAAGAATTGTATCACCAATGGACAAAGACAAGGAATGTCCCAGGACCTATAGATACTGTACTAGGTTAGACAGGGTATAGAATTGATGATGTAATGCATGATAGAAGGACACAAGTACAGCCGGACCCAATTAGCCAAGTACAAATGCTATATTACTTGTATGTTAGGCCTGAAATCTCTCTTCCAAGCGTAATGGATCCTGACATTTCTTACATAGCCCCCAGCTCTCTTTTTGCACTTTATGCAATCCCAGAAGATGTAGATTCATGGAATTAATAATTTAACCCTGAAGTGCCAAAGGTTGTCATTTTTTACCTTTGTTCTATGTGAAGCAAAGATCAATTTTCTTGTATTTCATAAAATTTGAATTTTAAATCGGGGTGACATAATTTGGCAGTTACTGTTGACAACACTGTTAATGTTAATCCACATATTTTACAATAGTATAATCTACATTTGGATATTATTTTATTTAAATAAATATTTTTTTTTATTTTTTTTTTTAACTGAACATATCTGCATCGTACAGTAGAAGCCCAATATAACGCGGTTAATGGGGGACATGCTTTACCCCCACGTTATAACCTTACCACGGTATATCGAAATGTGACCGAAGAAGTGACAAAAATCGACCCCACGGTGGTTCACTAATAAATTACAATGTTTTACAGCAATATAAAATATAGTAGTTTTAAAAATTACTCACCAGTTATGCTATTTAATCCAGTCCTGTAACTGATTTCAATTTATGGCTTTCTTTCCCAGATAGGGCGCAAGAATTTTTATAATTCCCGAGAGTAATGTACATTTACTAAAACATACACTGTAACATTCAGGTATAATATTCCCGTTTCCCCATTTTTTACACGATCAATATTTTCAGTTTATCTCCTACTGAATATGCTTTCCGCTTCTGCGACATTTTGTATTCCGAACTCGCGACTTTACAATCCGAATGCATGATTCAAACTAAAATCATATTTCAACTTTCCTAGGTTTTAAGAATTTCTGGCAGGTGCAGATTTTTTAAATCCTTATAGAACTACACTATTCATTCCATGTCCCGTTACTTCTGCTAAATCCTTTGGAATGCAGTGGTGACGGTCAACTAGTGGGTGAGAGCGGTCTAATGGTGAAAAAAAAAAAAAAAAAAAAAAAAAAAAATTCTGCAGAACTGCAGAACTGCTCTTTGCAGAATTTTTACTGTTTAAACTCAACTTCCAAAATAAAAATTTTATTTATAAAACTATGGTATATTTTTATTGGGGACATACTTTCCCCCGTGTAACATCCAAATCTACGGTATTTTGAACCGTGCTATTTCGGGCTTCTATTGTATCTTATAAATAGGGCTAGGAAGTTGAGGAAAAATCCTTTTCTTTTTGAGTCTATGAAGATGAGGCCCAATATAATATATGTTCATTTTAGGTCACTGTAGGTCATAAATTGGTGTTTTTACTTAAATTATTATCACTTTTTACCCTTTCTTTAAGTCTTAATGCCAATTTTTTAACTTCTACTTCTTTAAACTAGTATTACTGCTTCTTTTTAATGAATTTGAACGGACAACAATGATCGGTGCAATGACCTCGAGCAGACAATGGTATTTGGAGGTTGTGTATGATCCACATCAGTTTTTGGAAGAAAGCCAGACTGTAATGTAAGCATGCCTTAAAGCAAAGCCTTACTCCATTTTTGCAACTGCTTGTGTGTGAATTTGGGATGGAGGTGTTTTCCACTCTTGGAAGTATACCTTTCTCCAAACAGTATGTTGGAAGTAGTATTGTAAGGAAATCGCAGCTTCTGTTTGGACAGTTATAGTGGAGAGAATATTCTAAGTTGTCTCTACTTTACAAAGTTATTAAAAATATGAATTAATTTGCATTGCATTTCCACTTTCCTTTTTCCAGATATGTCTACTTTAATATATATTTTTTTTGTTTACATAGGTATTTTTAGGCAATTTATAGGTCTTCAACTTCCGAGCCCTGTCCTAAGTATGAATCAAACTACATCTTTCCAAACATAAATAATCAAACAGAGAATATTCTCTTAAATATGCATGCATAAAACATACATGTAGCATTAGAAGATCTCTTGGATGATATGCATCTGTTTCTGTAGTCACTGTGTACTGTAATCTAATCATTTTTACTGACATTCAATTTTAATGATTATGATATTAGGCAAAAGAGCAACTAAGTCATGGTGGGTCAATATCCTCTGGTGGCATCTGCCTTTGCAACTGGGGAAACTATGAAAAATCCCAAGTGAAGTATCAGACCACGGAGTTTGAACCTGGGACCTCCTGATTAGAAACTTTGGCAACCTTGCTCGATTTGGATTTGTTCTGTGCATTATGGCATGAGTATATGATATTTCACAGCAATTAATCTAGTTTTGTTGGATATATGTGCATTTATAATAAAAGGAATAACGTTTTTCACATTTTAAATCTTCTGAACTTGTACAATGATGCTTATGTTATTTCCAGCTATTTATTTTTATTGCCCTTTAAAATAGACACACATAACTCACTCCCCCCCCCCCCCCATCTATTTTACAGAAAACGAATATAGCTGTTACATTACTGGAGCCATTTTTTCGAAAATAAGAATTTTGAAATAAGTTTTAATGGAAACTACTTTCATAACAGAAACCAAATTCTCGGTATTTCAATTTAATTTTTTTTTAAATTGTTTTTATGAACACTGTAAAATTACATAAATGTATGTATTATATGTATCAATTTTCTGTTTACAGTATGAATGGTAATGAACAAATTACAAATTTCCACTTACAAGAAACGCTTTTATGTGAGATATTAACACTTTTGTTACAAATTTTGTTTCATACTTCCTATGCACTATAATCCTTAAATGACAGATACAAGGAAGGTAAAATAAACAATAATTACCTGGGTGACCTTCAAGACCAAGTATACGTCTGTAGCCTCCATGTGCTAGAACTCTCAGTAAAGTCTGTGCTGTTAAGCACACCATGTCCTGCTGTTCCAAGCTCATGGCTGTGTGAACTCTCATGTTACCACCCTCGCAAGGATCAGAGATTCCTGAAAGCAAGACACAACAGATGTAAGGACAACTGAAAAGCCATAATCCTTTCAATTAAAAATTTAAAAAAAAAAAACCTTATTATAAACTTCAAAATACTTGAAAATGCTTCCCTTCATGGATCATATTAAATCAAGCATGAAGTGATGATATGCAGTTCATAAGAGAGGAAGTAAAATAGCATGAATAAGGTGCCAGTTACAGGATGGATAAATAGGAATGCTTGAATCGAGAATAATACTTGAATCTAAATATCACAACACAGAAATATGTTTTAAAAGTTTATTAGTCTTACTAACGATCCGTGTGCAACATTTATACCAGAAATGTACACAGTTGAGAATAAAAATGTTACTAATAATCCCTGCATAAACGAATGAATGTGTGCATCTCAGAACTGTAATATATACATACTTTATATAGCCTTATATCATTTTTAAACTTAACTTAAACAATGAAGATGGTCGACATCTTTAACAGCTGGTAGCTTGACAGGTGATTGTAACTGAATTTGAGGTTTTGCATCCACTTAAGGAATTTGCTAGGAAATATTGCTACCTGCTTTTACAATATGTCAACAACATTGTTTCTTGTTTGTGGATAATCTTTTCTTAATTTTAGCCATGATTACAGCTTTCCCAAGTCAATTTAACGAAATAATAAAACTAGATTTTTCATGGCATATTGCTGACTCAGCTGTCTGTTCAAAGATGACATTGTTTGAGTTCCATCCTCCTCCCCTGCTTTGGGCATGAAACTAATGACGTATCTGTAGAGATAGGAATTTTTCGGTGTTTTCAAATCGAAGAAAGCGTTACTTTGAAATGTGAAATTCGGTGGTTTCAATTGAACTTTTCGGTACTTTCAAAACTATAGCAGGTTCACGGGAAAGCATACCTTTTATGTGCTTAAACCATACAATCAAATTAACTTATACACATTTAAACCCAATCAAGACACAATATTTACAAAAGGCTAAATAATACACATTTAAACTCGATCAAGACACAATATGTACAAGGCTAAGTAAAGTTTATCCTTCAGAGAACATCTCACTAAAAAGTTCAACGTTCTCTTGTGACAAACGATGGCGCCTGTCACTCAATACGCTAGTGTTCGCAGAAAAAAAACTTTCGCAGTCTGCATTTGCACACGGCATCCACGACGCCAAACTCCAAGGAGAACTAAATACGTCATGCTAATACTAATCGAATCCTAATACCGTATTGAATATAAGCCACACCTGAATTTAAGCCTCACCTGCCTTTTTAACAGTAACGTAAAGGAAAAATAATTAAATTAACCCCAAAGTGAAACAATCAATTGCCTCACATTCATAATATTAAAGTAACACATTTCTTAGCTGAAATATGCCTGAAATAAGAAAAAGAAAGTATCAGCTGACTTAAGTTAATACAATTAAATAAAACTGATGGAAAGGAAAACAGAAAACTGTACTTTACACTTAATATGACTTTCAGTGTTGAATTTCGCACGATTTTTCTATTTTTCATAACCACTTTGAGTTACCCATTATTTGCATTCCCATGTGTTTCAGCATTTTTTTTACTTCTGAGTAACTCATATTACACGCATATTCTGTAATACCGCTATAAAAAAAATGACAAAATATGCAAAACATAGCTAGTAAAATTAACATCACTTGCTTCCGAATTTTTACGCCTCTTCTCGATGCTTCAATTAAAATTGATATATTTTTTATGTTAAATCGATTCATATATCGATAGTTTTGGCGATTCGAGATAATTGATAGGTGGCAGTGCTTGGAAGAGGGTAACCAGCTATGGTAGATCAGCCGGCTTTTTCGTTATCGGCCTCTTTCTCGCAAAAAAGTAAAAATTCATGCCAAAATCGAACTTTAAAGTAAAAATTCGAGACAAAATCGCAATTTCATGCAAAATTTGCATCAATTCGCGAGTACAAAAAACATTTTTCAGGGTACTGTTGTGTGTGTTGAAGCCAGTTATCATTCCTAATACAGTTCTTAATAAAAATCGTTAAATTCGCGATCGCAAAAAATTCCTATCCCTACGTATCTGTAATGTAGCACAGGCAAAGCTGGTGTAAGTTTAACCAGTTACAAATGGATTGTTGGTGAGGAAATTGAACAAAAACATGTGCTCCAAGATGTGATAAAATGAAAATGATAGAAATAAAACAATAAAACTATGATGATGGACACTTGCGATTTGCTGAAATTCTACATATTCTTCGACTGAACTGGTCGCTGATTCATGAGCTAAATAGTTCATGAAAAATAACATAAAAAGCTATTAAAAGAACATGGAATTGACTAAAAATAACATTTTCTACCATAATATAAATTGATAAAACAGTTCTCTAATCATATGCTATCAACTTACCTGCAGATCCAGGCAAGAAAAGACCAGCTGCTAACAGCTGTAATACTCTGCGGTAAGCCTGGTTGATGGGCAAAGCCTGACGACTAGGATTGTTCATAATAGAACTATGTGCCTAAAAATGAAAAATTAAGTTTATTTGAAATTAAATTAATTTAAATATAACTATTCAAAATATAGAAATAAAGTATCATTATTACCTGAAAATTGAAAAGCATGAATGGTAACATATGAATCTCATTTCTGCCAATTCACTGTAAGAATCTAGTGTACAATGACCATTCGTCCCAATTTGGTCAGAACAGTCCTTTTTAATAACCCTTAGCGGGCAGAAACCCATATATGGGAGGCCTGTACTCACACTCGTAGGCAGAAACCCATATATGAGTTCTCTGAACAACTCATAATGTTCACACTGTTCATAATAACCTGTTTCATCTTCTGTTTCAGTTTAATATATTTATTATAGTGTAGGGCTTACAAAGTTTAGGAATGAAGTTTTTTTGACAGTGAAACTATACTAATTATTCAAAAGTAGTCGAACGTTTGAAACACTTTTAGCTCACTTACGTACCTTTACTAGGACATGTTTCAAGAGGTAAGTAATCGTCGGCTAGCGGTCGACTGGCGTTCTGGCGACTGTGTTGTGTGAAGTTCTGTGTGCTGCCATCTGTTTTCTTTGTGGTGAGTCTCACTACGTCATCTGCAGGCGGGATCTCGAAGTTCATGGCATGGTCATCATTCTTGATGATGAAGATTTTTTCCCATACATTCAATTCGGATGTTTTTTTCACATGTTTTAGCAGTTTTATATATTTCTTAACATGGTGGTTTTCTGTCCAGCAGTGGTGAGCAACTGCAAATCCGCAGTTACTCACCACTTCGAGATCCCGCCTGCAGATGACGTAGTGAGACTCACCACAAAGAAAACAGATGGCAGCACACAGAACTTCACACAACACAGTCGCCAGAACGCCAGTCGACCGCTAGCTGACGATGGGAGGGTACTTACCTCTTGAAACATGTCCTAGTAAAGGTACGTAAGTGAGCTAAAAGTGTTTCAAACATTCGACTACTTTTGAATAATTAGTGTAGGGCTTGTTTTACAAGAGACCAAATTTATAATAATAAGAGGAAGTGTTTGTCTGTCTGTCTGTTTGTATGTATGCAAAGGCAGCAAAATCTATTGCACAGAGATCTTAAATTTTAAACATAGATGGACTGAAGAGTGGCTGAATGCACCTCGAAGCCGGATTTTTAATTTTCATTTTCTTTCACAAATTATGAGTGAAAAACTGGCAGAAAACATGAATTTTTGCACTATCGAATCATCAGTTTTCAGTAATATGGTTCAATTGTCAAATAAATTGTACGTGGCTTTTTCCTTTTTTGGCATAACTCGGAAATAAAAGCATTGCAATTCTTTCATCATATCGCACTGAATTACCGATTGCTTCAATTTTGTGTGGTCGATTTGCTTGTTTATAATGTCAAGGCATACAGACATCTGAAATTTTCAACACAGATGGAAAAGGAATAATGAATGTAAACCTAAAGGGTCAAACACCGATCAATTTTTTTTTAACTGATTCATTATTACAGTAATTGTTTAGTTTAGGCCAATGAATGATTCACGTGCAAGTGTTAATAAACATGTTTTAATTAATTTTTAATCTTCGAATTAATTATCATGGGCGAAGCTGCGGCGACCTGCTAGTACTTCTCAAATATTAAATGAACACAATTTGCACACTTTCTAAAAATGAAGTACTGAATTTTTTTTTTTTTTTTTTTGTATACACTATGAAAATTACAAGAGTAAACATGGCATATATACAAATTTATAAATGCTACTTACCAACAGATCAAGCATCCATGGCGAAAGTGGCTCAAATCCCTCAAACCTATTCCTAAGATCTCTCAGAAGTCTGATTAACACTTTAATAGATGAATGATGAGCATTTTCTTCAAACCACCGACTATAAAGGAAACAAAAAAAATCAGAATTCATATATTTAAATATTTTTCCTATCTTAATAAGATTAAAGCAAACATGAGCCTCTCCAGCTCAGGCATGAATGAAACTATCATTAGGCATGCAGATCACTGACTGAAAGCAGGGAAGCATTGCCCCCCAAGAGGATAATGTTGCAGTGTCAACAAAAAAGTCACATAATTTGTGTCCCGCTGAACAAATTAAAAATACAATTTGCTCCTAATTTGTATAAAAAATGTATGATTTTAACTTTACAATAAGAAATATACTTGTTAAAAAAATTTGGGGATGGTAAAACAGTGAAAAATTTAATCAGGTACAAAACATTTTCTGAAATATATTCTACAAGTTGGAAGAGGTACAGCAAACTTGGAATTGCATTTATTTAACATCTTCTCATAGACTAGAGCAAAAAATAAATAAATAAATAAAAAATAAATGAATAAAAATAAATAATAATAATAATAATAATAATTGAACATTCAATGAAGTGGGAATCAAGTTAAGAAATAAATAACACAAAATTAGAAAGTTTAACAATAACACATACCATGTTTTACATAATATATGGTTTGGTATATATATTTTAATGAAGGGTACGCCGTAGCATAGTGGTTGAGGTGTTGCGCTACAAACCGAAAGGTCGTGGGTTCGATTCCCGATGAGGTCGCTGAGATTTTTCAATTGGGCTAATTCTTCTGGTGGCACCATGACCCTGGGGTCGACTCAGCCTCTAACAGAAATGAGTACCAGGAGCAATCCTGGGGGGTAAAGGTGGCCGGTACGTAAGGCTGATAACCTTACCACCTTCATGTGCCGAATGTCCAAAATCTGGGATCCTCAACCTCCTGGAACCCTCTGGGCCTCCATGGCCTGTATAGGGAGCACTTTACTTTACTTATATATATGTTAATGAAAGTATGCATTTAAGAATAAGGGCAATAAATAATGGATACAAATAGGATAGGGGATCCTCACTTCTTTGTGCAGTGTATGTTGGAAAGGGTAAGAAGGGTAAGAAGGGTGGGATAAGAGTTGGGCATAAAATCGTAAATAAGGCAAGCTTGGGAATTTTGATAATGGTATTACTAGTAATAGGTGAAGTAGAAATTAATCCAGGGTTCTTCAAAGCCCGAAGAGGCCAAATACCGGACAAAATGAACTAGAAGAAAGGCTAAATGAAAAGATAAAAGTGGGTAGAGAAATGACTTAGGATGATTTCAAGAAAGAAGTAGATATGTTTGGAAAAGACTTGGCAGAGTGAGAAAGCAGAATAGGAGTATTATAAATATTAAGAAGTTTGGAACCTAACACAGTGAAGTGAATTAATATTATATTAATATGAGTTGATTAACACACTTATGCCCGAGTGCACCATTCCCCGGTTTTCTCAGCTGTTTCGAAACCGGGGTAAAAGTAATATCGGGGTATTCTAAGAAAACCTGTGCCCCATTGCTACATTACTGTGCTTTCCAAATGCTCGAATATATCACGGTTACTCTGCTATGAAGCTATTCCCATGGAGAAATTTTGTGTTGGCTTCTTCCATGGCCGCTAGTTTCGCTCTCTCTCTGCACGTCTTCCAATCACGGTGGCTCGTCTATAGGCCCAATTTCATTTATTTGTTGCCTTATTGTTCAATAATAAATGCTCATAAGGATAAAATGGAATATTATATTGGGTATATATGTCTGACTTTGAATTCAAACACCATAGAAACTGTAACAATCGTGAAAATGAGTTGATGGATGGACCTGGTTTGGTTGAGGTCATTTCAATCAATGTTACATACAGCATTTGCAAAGATATGTACCATCGTTCATTCTTCAAATAGATCCCACCTGTCTGTACATTTCAATAAAATAACATTTATGTTTTAAAGAATAATTCTCACACCTGTGCAATCCAAGGCAAAGCAACACCACGAAATCTCTGTTCTGAGTTCGACATAGCCTCACTTTTATTCCCGTTCGACTAGTGGAAATTTTAGGTGCTAAGTCATGTACATAGCCATGAAAGGGCTGTTATAATTATGTTCATGTGTGTGTGTGTGCAAGCATGATAAATTGATTACATACACTATATACCGATATACAGGCTATATCGTGATGCATGTAGCCATTCACTGTAAATTTGGCCTAGGCCCACTGGTTTTCCATATTTCATTTATTTGTTGCCTTATTGTTCAGTAATAAATGTACATAAGCAGAGATGCCAACCTTGAAAGGTGGTTATCAGTAGTGTGAGTCTAATCGGATGCCTCGGGCAAATTAACATATGCGTCTTCTTGTGCTGCTTTTTAGGTAGATTTCGAAGAAAAATCTACCTATTGCAATGGATACCATGTCATGATTTTCGATTTTCTTTCATATCTTTACGTTTCATGCTCCCCTAAGTACGAAACCACCGCCCGTTCAAAAAAAAAATGTTTGATATTTATATATAGTGACCAGACGAAGAAGCAATCCAGAAGAGGGGTAGACTAGACTCCTTGAGCTGTGGTGGAAGCAACTAGTCTAGGAGAAGACAACTCCAAAATTAAATCACCTGGTCCTCCAAGTTGGGGGTTTGGCGGGTGGCTGGTGTCCCCCCTTGTAAAACTCCTTCACTGAGAATTCACATTCAAAGCCTCGGAAAGAGCGGATAAAATGGAGACGACACATGGCAAAGAAAATGGATCACGATTTTGGTACATGGAACGTTCGCACCTTATATAAAGCTGGTGCATTGCAGTCTCTATTACTCGAGATGAAAAAATATAAGATAGAACTACTGGCAGTGCAGGAGACAAAATGGATAGGACAAGATGTTTATGATTACAAGGGATTCACTATCTTAAAAAGTGGAAAAAAAGATGGGACACATGAATTCGGAACGGCTTTTATAGTCAATAACAAATTGAAGAACAGCATAATAGATTTCAAACCAATCAATGAAAGAATCTGCTTAATACGACTTAGATCTAAATTCCACAATCTATCGATAATTAATGCACATGGTCCGACAGAGGACAAAGATGATATTGCGAAAGACAGTTTCTATCAACAACTAGAAAATGTATATGACAACATTTCACAGGATGACATCAAAATAATGGTTTTAATGCCAAAGTTGGAAAAGAACAAATATATAGAGGAATAATTGGCAACCATAGCCTCCACAATGATACAAACAATAATGGGGAGAGGTTGATAGATTTTGCAAGCAGTAAAAACATGGTAATAAGTTCAACCTGTTTCATCCACCCTGATATACACAAGCATACATGGATATCGCCTGATAAAGAAACATTTAATCAGATAGACCATGTGCTGATCGACAAAAGAAATGCAACTAGCATACTAGATGTCAGCAATAGAAGGGGGGCGCAATGCAATTCAGACCACCACCTGGTTAAATTCAAATTCAGAGCGAGAATAAACTCTCAGAAGCAGAAACTAATTGAAAGGCAAACTAGATTAAACAAGAAAGCATTAAAAGATGAGAATAAATTGCATGAATACCAAGAAGAATTAAGTAAAAGATTTTCAGAACTAGCATCAAATGAATCAGATGAAGTGGATGAACATTGGGAGAATATCAAAGGTACAATCATGGAAGTGGGCAAGGACATCTTGGGAATGGAGAGTAAAAAAGGCAGAAATGAATGGTTTGATATTGAATGTAAAGAATTCATAGAAGACAGAAACAAAGCTTATAAAAACTACCTGACCAGACCTACCCGACAGAAATATGAAATATATAAAGAGAAACGAAAGGAGGCAGATAAACTATGTCGAAGGAAAAAACGGGCCTATTTAAACGGTCATTTTATACAAATGGAACAGGATTTTAAAGATAACAATACCACTAATGCTTTTAAATTTGTTAAAAATACCAAAGAGGGTTTTAAAGCAACGACAACCCTATGTAGGGGCACTAATGGAGAAATTATAAGCAATAATGATGATATTAAAAACAGATGGATAGAATATTTTAGTGAAGTGTTAAATACAACAGAAGGAAATGACGAAGAAGAAGAACAGAGGAATGAGTTAGCAGAATTGTATAAGAAGGATCTGAGCGAAGAGGCATTGAGCCCTGATGAATTAGATGTGACTATGATTATCCAGAAACTGAAGAACAATAAAAGTCCCGGGATTGATGGAATACCAGCTGAACTAATTAAATCAGGCAATAATATAATTGGAAAAGAAATATACCATCTTATCAGGAAGATATGGAGTGCAGAGCAGATACCATCAGAATGGAAATGCAGTATACTATGCCCCATATATAAGAATAAAGGGGATAAGCTATCTTGTCAGAACTATAGAGGAATATCTCTGCTGTGCACATGTTATAAAATCTTTACAACAATATTAAAGAATAAACTAGAACCATATACGAATGAAGTAATTGGTAAATATCAAACTGGCTTCAGGAAAGGGAAAAGCACAACAGATCAATTATTTGCTGTCAAATCCATCCTTGAAAAAGCTTGGGAATTTAATATAGATGTACATCAGATATTTGTAGACTTCAAACAGGCCTATGACAACATAAATAGAAACAAACTATACCAAATAATGCTATACTTTAAAATCCCTAAGAAATTAATAAGATTGGTGAAAGCAACCATGGATAATACAGTATTTCGAATCAAATTACAAATGGGCGTTACGGAAGCAATAGTAATGAACAAAGGATTAAAACAAGGTGACGGGCTGGCCCCACTACTATTTAATCTAGCACTTGAATATGTGATCAGGAAATCAAACATAAATACAGAAGGCACATTAGTATACAAATCAGTACAAATAGCAGCCTATGCAGATGATATTAATATCATGGCACGAACAGAAAGAGAATTGAAAGATACATATAAGTGTCTAGTACAGTCTGCTACAGAGGTTGGTTTAGAGGTAAACGTAACAAAAACAAAAGCTCTCATCCAGACACGCTCACAAAAGGCACAGGAGGGAAGTGTAGTGATCAATGAACAAAAAATTGAAATAGTCCAGAATTTTCATTACCTGGGAACATTGATTAATAACAATCATAATGAATTACAAGAAATACAGAATAGAATAATGAAGGCTAACAGAACATACTATGCATTATTATCAATGTTCAAATCCAAAAATGTTCACCCATATACCAAGATCAGATTATATAAAACAATGATACGCCCAGTATTAATATATGGCTGCGAAACATGGGCTATGACCAAAAACAGTGAAAACTTAATAAATGCATTTGAAAGAAAGATATTAAGGAGGATTTTTGGACCAATTAATGATCACGGTATATGGAGAATTAGATTCAATAGAGAATTATACCAGCAATATAAGGAAGCGGAAGCATCTACAGTTGTTAAATTTAAAAGATTACAATGGGCAGGGCATGTTCAGCGAATGGAAGAATCAAGCATCCCAAGGAAGGCAATGAAGGGGAAAATGTTTGGAAAGAGACATGTGGGGAAGCCACCGAAAAGATGGATAGATGCAGTCAAGGAGGACAGCCAACAGCTTCTTCGCTGTAGGAACTGGGAAAAGATCGCTATGGATAGAGATGAATGGAGGACAAGAATAGTGAAGGCCAAGGCCCGTTTTGGACTGTAGAGCCGAAAATGATGATGATGATGATATATATATATATATATATATAAATATATATATATATATATATATATATCACAAATTTTTTTTTTTAACGGGCGGTGGTTCCGTACTTAGGGGAGCATGAAACGTAAAGATATGAAAGAATTTTTCGAAAATCATAAAGTGGTATCCATTGCAATAGGTAGATTTTTCTTCGAAAATCTACCTAAAAAGAAGAGTGCTGCGCAGCGATAATAAATTAAACCAAAAGCACTTTGAAATCTACCTCAGCCTGTAGGCCTGCCTAAAGGAATTTTTTGAGATCACATGGCGTCTACAGTCATCGCGTCCTCCATGTTTAACCGAAAAATCACAATAACAGTTTTCACAAAATACGTGACTCGGCGAAATTTTTGAAGGTCCGAGGCAAGAAAACTCTTCCGTATACTCCTTTCGATACTGCTGATTTGCCGCTGTTCGTTTTTGTCCATCAGACTCTTCACTGGTTTTACGTTTACACGACAAATTTCCTCAATATTCTACTTGCACTGCAACATTCAATAAAGCAAGCGACGACTTCGGCAGACATCACCGGCATCACAGTGATAATAAAAAAGAGGAATATGTTAACACCAAAGATGTTATAAGTACAATTAGGCTATGTTATATCTGTAAGATATAACATCTTTGGTTAACACACACTCACGTCAAAGATTGTAGTGACCAATGTCGCCAACACAACGGGTGATTTCTTTTACAAACTATTTCTCATGATAACAGTTGGCATCTCTGCTGACACATTCATTAACTTTTTTTGTTATGTTCGTGGGAGATTCGTAAAATCCGTAATATTCAGTACAATTTCCGTATTGCCGTAGCAAATTCAAGAAAATCGTAGAAACTACGGAAATTCCGTAGCAGTTGGCATCTCTGCATAAGGATAAAATGGAATATTATATTGCATATATATATGTCGTTTCAAACTTTGAATTCAAACACCATAAATACTGTACTAATCGTAGTAATCGTGGTTACGCCCACTAGCCTACTCAATGGACCTGGTTTGGCTGAGGTGAGAAAGGAAGGTAATTTCAATCGATGTTACAGCACAGTATTTGCAAAGATATGCACCATCGTTCATTCTTCAAATAGATCCCACCTGTCTCTCATTATTCTTTATGTTCAATTAGCCTTTGGCCTAGGTATCCAAAATATGATACATTACGCTGATCTCCATCTTGGAAAGAAAACTGCGGTTTTCTCACTTTACAGCTCCTTCATGGCTGGTTTGCATCTTACCGCGGTAAAAGTCGAAACCGAGCACGATGCAACGAAAGTAAGACTTTACCGGGGTAAACTATGCAACTTTACCACGGTATTCTGAATACCGAGATTGGTGCACTCGGCCATTAGACTTCACTTACCAATCATTTGGTAGGACGCATTGCACAGGCCATTTGCCTGTATCTTCAACTACATATCGAATGCGGGATCGCAATCTCATGTTCATTGAAGATCTTCTGGAACTTGTGGTTTAATCCTGGGTGTAATTAAATTTTAAGTATTTTGATTTGTCCTTCTGGTTCTGTAATGTAGTTGATACTTCTGAGCTGTTTTTGTTTTTGGAATTTACTGATTAATATATCTACTAAACTTTTGCTACATCCATTCTTCCTTGCTGTGTTTGCATTCTTTTTTATACAGAAGTTAAACCACAAGTTCCAGAAGATCTTCAATGAACATGGGATTACATTAGCCAATCAAAACAAATACAGCATAAATAACATTATAATTAATAAGCATAGAAATCACATACCTCAGAACAAAGAACCTGGAATATACAAAATAGACTGTAAGGAGTACAAGGCATACATAGGGCAGACCAGAAGGAACATAGATATCAGGGTGAATGAGCATTTTAGGAATATTAGAATACAACAAATAGAAAAATCGGCAGTAGCTGCACATCACTGGGAGGAGAAGCATGAAATTAAGAGGGGTGCACAATTAAAGTCTGTAAGAACACCTATAAAGAACTCTGGATTTTGGAAAGGATTTACATGAAAAAATTTGAAAACAGACTCATGAATTTTGATATTCCAAAAGAAGACTACCTAATAGCTAAGTGCATTAAACCAACACCAGTGGAACAGGGAGAACCACCAAACACCGAAGATCCCGCAGTTGACATGTAGTTGAAGATACAGGCGAATGGCCTGTGAAACGCGTCCTACCAAATGATTGGTAAGTGAAGTCTAAGTGTGTTAATCAACTCATATTAATAAAATAGAATAGGAGTATTAGAAGAGAAAAATCACCATTTATTTTGATATTCTCCGGAGTTAAAGAAAGAAGTGGGATACGGTTTAACGAAGAAATACAGGGGATTCTGATGAAGTTTGGAATGGAAATGAGACGATGGGACAAAGCAAAGGCATACTGAGTTGAAAGAAGTGTTGGTAGGAGGATGATAGTGGTGAAATTTGTTGCGATGGAGATGGTGTTCAAGGTGCTAAGGAGCAAAAGCAACTAACATCTTCATTAAAAAAAAAAATTTCTCACCTAAACAACATGCCTTCAAGAAAAGCTCAGTCAAATGGTGTGCAAAAGAATATGATGCACCACTTTGCATGCCTATAGATGAAATAAATTTTTCTTGAGAGTGATTCAAATCTTACACCATCAGGTTGTAATGCACTAATGGCCGAGTACACCAACCTCGGTATTCAGAATACCGCGGTAAAGTTGCTTAGTTTACCCCGGTAATGTCATACTTTCGTTGCACCGTGCTCGGTTTCGACTTTTATCGCGGTAAGATGGAAACCGGCCGTGAAGGAGCTGTAAAGTGAGAAAACCGCTGTTTTCTTTCCAAGATGGAGATCAGCGTAATGTATCATATTTACGATATCTAGGCCAAAAGCTAATTGAACATAAAGAATAATGAGAGACAGGTGGGGTCTATTTGAAGAATGAACGATGGTGCATATCTTTGCAAATACTGTGCTGTAACATCGATTGAAATTACTTTTCTTTCTAACCTCAACCAAACCAGGTCCATCGAGTAGGCTAGTGGGCGTAACCACGATTATTACGATTAGTACAGTATTTATGGTGTTTGAAATCAGTTTGAATTCAGACGACATATATATGCAATATAATATTCCATTTTATTCTTATAAACTTTTATTACTGAACAAAAAGGCAACAAATAAATGAAATATGGAAAACCAGTGGTCCTAGGCCAAATTTAAGTGAATGGCTGCATGCATCACGATAGAGCTTGTGTATCGGTATATAGGGTATGTAAATCAATTTATCATACCTGCCCGTACACGAACATAATTATAACAGCCCTTTCATGGCTATGCACATGATTTTGCACCTAAAATTTATACTAGTCGTACGGGAATAAAAGCGAGGCTATGTCGAACTCAGAGGAGAGATTTCGTGGCGTTGCTTTGCCTTGGATTGCAAACGTGTGAGAATTATTCTTTAAAACATCAATGTTATTTTATTTAAATGTACAGACAGGTGGGATCTATTTGAAGAATGAACGATGGTACATATCTTTGCAAATACTGTGCTGTAACATCGATTGAAATGAGCTTCCTTTCTCACCTCAACCAGAGCGAAAGCAACTCATTTCACGTTTGGTACAGTATCTATGGTGCTTGGATTCGAAGTATGAATTCAGACGACATATATACGCAATATAATATTCCCTTTTATCCTTATGAACATCTTTTTATTGAATAATAAGGCATCAAATACATTGAATTTGGAAAAAATTTGGCCTACTAGCGAGCCACCGTGACTGGCAGACGTGCAGAGAGAGAGAGAACCTAGCGGCCATGGAAGAAACCATCAAAGAAAAATGGATTCGGAGCAGAGTAACAGCAATATTTCCAAGCATTAGCAAACCGTGGTATTTTCGCAATGGTGCACAGAGATTTTGAGAATACCCCGGTATTACGTTTACCGCGGTAACGAAACGGCTGAGAAAACCGGAGAATGGTGCACTCGGCCATAAGTATTAAAATGTATTATAACGTTGCTTGTTGTGATGTCATATGGGCATAACCAGGGTTGAGTAAATCAGTCTAAACTTTAGAAATATGTGCTGTGCTCTTGTTTCAGAGGAAACTGAATCCTTTCGGGTGCGCAGACTTGTGTGAGGCCTTGTGTTATCATGGAGAATGAGAGGTTAGTTTGCATTTTTGTGGCGACGAACACGCTGAAGTCATTTCTTCAATTTCCTTAGAGTAGCACAATACATTTCACAATTGATCATTCCACCATGAGGGAGGACATCAAACAGAATAACCCCTTCAGAGTCCCAGAAGACCGTAGCCATGACTTTACCAGCTGAGGGTATGGCTTTGAACTTTTTCTTGGTATGGTGCCACTCCAATGATTGCCTTTTGTTTCTGGTTCGAAGTGATGAACCCATGTTTCATTGCCTATGACAATGTTTGACAAAAAATTGTCACCATCAGCCTCATAATGAGCAAGCAATTCCACACAGATGGTCCTTCTTTGATCTTTGTGGTTTTCAGTTAGGTGTTGAGGAACCCAGCGGGAACAAACCTTTGAGTACCCCAACTGGTGGACAAGTGTGTCAGCACTACCAACAGAAACGTCAAGTTGAGCAGCGAGGTGTTTGATTGTAATCCGTCAATCAACTCGAATAAGAGTGTCAGCACATTCTGACATTGCAGGAGTCACAGCTGCATGAGGCCGGCCAGGACGCGGGAGATCAGACAAGTTTGTTTGACCTTGTTGTGTTGATGACATAAGCCTTGCCCAACGAAGAACCGTGCTTTTGTCCACTGCCAGATCTCTGTAGACATTCTGCAAGCGCGTATGAACATCTGTGATGCTCTGGTTTTCCGCCAAAAGAAACTCGATAACTGCTCTCTGTTTGAAACGCACCTCCGTTACAGACGCCATTTTGAAGGCTAGTTATAGCGCTGACACTAATTGGAAATTAATGAAACCATATGAGACGAAGCAGAAATATTTTAAAGATGTCCCAAACAAAATTCCAATTTTTTTTCAACCAAAATTGGCAGAGAAAAAAAATGTGTTGCATTACTTATTGAACGGCCCTCGTACGTTAGCCCTGAAATGGTTAAAGCATAGGTTCTATAGAGCTTGACGATACTTGATTGAGTATAGGCAGGTATTATCGCCTCACTCATAACGTTGACGGGCGGCTCGCTTTGTTCTCATATTACAATGCTTGTTGTTACTGTAAAAGGTTTTCTCAAAAGAAACCGCTGACTGAATCCGTGTTGCCAATTCTCTCATTGCTCAATGTCATTGCCACGTAAGTGTTTTGCTGCATCTACATCTTCCCGCTCTGTTTACTAACACTGTGCAGTGTGGCAACTACTCCAAGCGGCGGCGACTTCTTTGATGTTAACTGTCAACGAATTGAGTGCTGCGATAATATACATGAGCATATTGGGCAATATGTTCAAACCTTGCTAATTAACTCACTTACCTGTGCCTAATAGCTGCCAAGTGTGACTGAAGGATTTTTGAATCAAGATGCAGTTCTGGGTCAAGTTTACGTAAATTATGGTGAACGGTTGTCATCAGCACCCTCACTGTTGCATCTGAACTGCTCACCTCAAACCCACGGTCATTTGTGAGCATTGATAATACTGTAAAGAAAATGTGACTTATGTATTTATGCAAAAGTAGGGTTATAAAATAACCTTTTTTAGGCTACCTCTTTTTTTTTAGTAAAAAAGATATGAAGAAGATACCTAAGTGACTAAAACTGTATTTCTAGCTTTATGGCTAAATAGATCCGTAAGTTACTTAAACTGCTCCTACACTATTATTTAATATATATTTTTGAGAGTAAACAGAAAATGACACAAAGAAGGTAAGCATTTACAATAATTATTATTTCATTCATATGCTGCTTATTTTACATTGACCAATCAAGTTTAAATGTGCCTCGGATATCGACTAAGCACAGTTGTATATCTTATACAAGATTGGAAGAAAGGGGTTTTATCGGATGAAACATCACTATGTTACTAACATGTCAAGGTATCAATATTCAGCGATTAATGCACAACCTATCCGGATTTTTGAAAGTGAATGAAATATGAGTAAAATGCTAACATTAAGCATAATGAAATGAAATAAAACTTATTTGAGAATTGAAACTATCTTAGTATTGAATAAAAACTAAATTTGATTTGGTGCATACTACTTTGTGTTAGCGAGCTTTGGGTTAACTCTTTGGCAATTATTAGACAATATAGGATTGTATGCAACTCTTCTGGCTGGATTTGCATTATTACCTTCTTAAAACATCTATATTGGTCCTAATTTCCACAGAGTCAAATCCAATAAAAAGACGTATTTAAAGTTATTTCAAAACCAGTGGATAAAAGTTAAATCAGTTAATCAGAATAGTATGTCACCTGTCGCCGTGTTCAGCCTTGGCCAGGCTGCTTAATAGCTTTTGAGTTTAGTGGCCCAATGGGCATTATCAATTTTCCTTTAATTCATTACAGGTAGTAGTTCTAACTATAAGGGATAATTTGGGGTAAGTTTGTCATTTAATTTGTCTTTCATGACACTTATGATTTAATTTGCCCTCTCCCCCTTTTTCTAGATAGTGTGTTCAGTCTGGTTTTATTGTAGTTTATTTATTTCTTTTTCTTCCGACATATCTGCACATCAAGTTTCTTTCATTTATTTAAGGATAGTTCAAACATATTTTAATTATTAATTTTGCTTCTTCCAAACTTAACTTTCTGTGGACGCCAACTACATGATACCATCGCTGTACTCCTGTTCTATGGGCCAAGAGGCAGTGCATGGCAGTTTTTAGGCTTGCCTCTTTAACTCTGATTAATCAAATTTTATTTTCAGTGCATCCATCCTAATTATTATTTTTAACTTAATGTAAAGTTCCTTTATTAACTATCATTTTGAAATATATTTATTTCAGGGCTAATCAATTTTATAAATTGTAAATATTTTTATCAAAACATAAGCAAAATGAGGTAAAATCTCTCCATGTAAAAATTAATTAATTTTATCTTAATCAAAAAGTGTAAATTCAATGATATTTATTTATTAGTTATATATTTCAGGTACCGGTATTAACGTTTTGGTGCAGTTTTTAATAGGCAAAAGGAAGACAATTGCGACTGCAAAATATATTAACAAAAGGGACTTATGTTATTTTTTAATTTTAATATTTTAGTCCCCCCACCCCGGGAACCCTATCTACCTTTGGGCAGGTTAGCTCTTCTGAGGGGGGGGGGGGGTAACCTTTGCACTTCTTTCCACATTCCCATAGGGGTGGGCGCAATCTCTGTACTAGATATTAAAAGTATTCTGCTCTGAAAGGGATGGTAAACGTTTGTTGATTTCCCAGAAGATATTCATTTAGAATCCATGTTTGTGTGACTTTATTATTATTATTATTATTATTATTTTGTTTTTGTTTTGATGCATGCTTCCTTCTCTCTAAATACTGAAACTTTTTTCCAAGAACACCTGTATATATACAGAAGATTTTTCTAAATTTTCAACCTTCAGAATTCTCCAACATACCTTCATGAGGATCCTGAGCCTTCAGATCTTCTTGAACTTTGATACCCAGTGCCTCTACCGCCTCTCTTGTTGGTAGGGTTTTGAGAATAACAACAATGTCTGCAACATTATGCCCTGTCATCATTGTGCCCTTCTTGAAGGAGCCTACCTGTCTAACTTCTTCCAGTTGCTGTAAAAATTAAATTTATGGGCATATAAATAAAAATATAGTACATACACTAACAATTAAAAAATAACTTGTACAATGTGCCAAAATTATTTTCACGACAATAAAGAGGCAGAACAGTAAATCATAAATGGAAATTAAGTCTTTAAAGTTTTGTGTGATATTCTAGCAACATTCTATTGCAGTGGTTCCCAACCTTTTCTACCTGGTGCCTCCTATGCAACCTCAGAATATCCCATGCCCCCATATATTTATTTATTTTTGCTTCTTAGGAAGACAATATTAATCTAAAATTCATGCAGTGGTAAAAGAGGGTTCTCAAACGTAGAGTAACATGAAACTATACTGTTTCAAAGGACTTGGTAGCTGAAATAGAAATGTCTTTTATGTCTTGCTTAAATACCTAATGATATTGTTTTCACTTCAACAACACTTATTCCACACATAACATTTTTTTATGTGATGAAAGCTGCAAGAACATCCGAGACCGTTGAAATTGTTTTTCTGGAGCTCTTGAATGTTTGGTGTCAAACTGCTTCAAGCACATCTAAGGCCACTCTCCAGGTTCAGAAGAATGTTGTTTTGTTTTCATGATGGCCAGTGTCGAGAATCCTTTCTCACATAGATAAGTAGATGAGTACTGTATGAGGACTTTTAAAGCTTCCTTTACCACTCTTTGATAAATAGGAAGAAAACTGCTCCAAAATCTCCCAGTCACATTTGTTTTTGCTTTCTGAGCTGTCCATGCCCCCCTGTAAATCTCTCATACTCTCCCCAGGGGGCAGTATGTACTACAAGGCAGATTCTGCATATTGTGGGCAAGCTGTGTTTCAGTGGCAGTTGTAAGTTAGACCCAGGAATAACATAAACTAATGAACTTTATAGAAACGAGACATTTTTAACTACTCAGTTCCCAGCCTTTGATGTGTCATGGCACTCTTAAAAAACATATTTTTTTAGGGGACTCCAAAAAAAGATTTGCGCTTCTTAGGGCCTTTAGATTAATAAGAGTTCTCTTATAAAATATGATAGCAATAATAGGTAAATGTTTTGCATTTATACCTCAGAAAACAATATATTTTGCATTACATACAATTAGAGCTGTCAATTTAATCAATTAATCAAATGGATTAAACTAAAAACCACCATTAACAGCCGTGGGTGTTGGCATGCTGACCACAAGCCCCCAATCTTGCCATCTGCCTATGGTAGTCCCTTCGGAGATGTTGCGCCATGGACTTGGAGTAACACTGTATGATTATATGGTTAATGATACTGAAAATAATAATTATGTGAAGACTATCACAAAGCAAATCATTTGAAGGGTACAGGGGAAGAAGGCGGAATGTCAAGAAAAATCGGAAATTTAGTTATCAAGCCCATCTGATAGCTGACTGACCACTCTTTTAGTGTTGCTTATGAAACCGGTGAAAAAAGGGCACGATAAGGAGAAAATAGCAGTTTAAATTTCACCGTACAGGGGATGAAGGCGGAATGTCCATGCGTCAGAGCGAAATAAGGCGGCGAGTCAGGAGACAATGGCACTCACTGTCCTCTAACGCACCTTTGCGGGCATTGAAATGTTGTTTCTTTAATGCAAAAAGGACATACTCATCAATAGTCGCGTGCTGAAGTATATTTACAAAACGTTGCCAAATGTCAGTCGGAAACGAGAGCAAAGAAACGCTGAAATTTCGTATTATATTACTATTGTTATTAGATTAATTTGGCAACAGAGTCTGCCATCTGCTTGGGTTTAAAAGTGCAAACTACTATTTACCCGCAATAAACAATAATATAATCCGACCAGACCGCAAATGAAATTGCCGACAGGAAAATGACGTGACAGTTTGGCGCGTTAATTTCTAGGTGGTGTAATGTTACGTTTATCCAGATTCCATTATTAGTGAGTGTTGTCTGACAATAGTAAAACAAACTAGAATTAAACTATTTTAATATGTTTAAAAAATTAACACAGGGTTTATAAAACCTGTTCGCCGCCGTGGGTGAGTTGGTAGCATGACTGCCAGCCATTTGGGCTGCCTGGGTTCGATTCCCGGCCGGGTCAGGGATTTTTCAGTAGAGAAAAATATCTTTACCGGTAACATAACCGCTGTGAATATTCCCTTACGGGATCACCAGGGGTCGCTCGCGAACCTGAGGAATAATTTTTTTTATAAAATCTAAAAATCGGACCCTAGTAATGATATTAAAAATTAATCATTGCCCTCGATTTTATGCGCCTAAGTGTTTCTATTTTACTAATGACACAACCCATGTTTGTTTACGTGTAGAAAATTTTTTTTCGACCTTTTACTGCACAAAAAATCAGTAATTCCTAAAATTTTTAGGAAATATCTTTTCTACTCCTTTAATTTTTATAAACCTAATTATTACCTGCTTTGCGTTTATTTTGTTTTAGATTTTATCCCACTTTCAAAGGAGAAGTACGCAGATGTAAACCATTTGAAGAAATTTTGTTCCACACTGATCAGATGTTCTATCAGTCAATTCCTCATAAGGAATAATTAATGTATGGCAATTAATGTTTAGTTGCAATTTTTAATAACTTAAAAGTTATGTAAAAATGTAGGCGATGACCACATAAAACATAACTATACCTTTTCACCTATTACCTCAAAATGTTTGTGCATTTAATTTCATTTAACGATTTTTTTACACGTTTGAGTTAATTTTAGAACTTGATATTCACACCACGTGTACAAAACACATTATAGTTACTGCAGAATTAAAATGTATTCATAATTGATTTCATACATCAGCGTTTAGAGTACTCAAACTTTAAAAATCGTATCTTGCAAAGCTTGGATTTCTTGACATTCCGCCTTCTTCCCCTGTACCCTTCATTTTAAAAAATCCACTAAATGCAGCAAAAACTGTAGTCCTCCTGATGCTAAATAGTGCCCTATTCAATGCATTTAGGGTCTGTAAATTTCACAACCTATCACCAAACTGTCTTACAAAAATTCCTAGTTATGGTCAGCAGTGAGCTCCCAGAAAGGGAAAAAGGTCAGTAAAAGTAGCCACTTCAAAAGCAGCTCACAAAAACTCAGCAGGGTAGCTATTAGAGGATACCAAGAAATATAGGTTGCAAACAACAGTAACAGAAGGAAACATGATTTATTCTTCAACTCCTTGCCACATTAATAAAGCACGTAAGGAGAGGAGGAAAATTCGACACAAATGCTCTTTTTGCACTGTGGCATTTCACAACAGAGAATGTTTTGAGTGGTCCCGTACTTGGAAGCTTATTAGCAGGTATCTTTAGAGCACTATAAAATTTGTCATTTCAGCGTTTAATTTTATTTTGAAAAATCGACGACCATTTAAACAGAGTAGGAGGGTGACATGTTTAAAGGGCAGGGTGAATGTCCGATCTACAAAGTTGTCCAGCCTGCAACAACAGTCGGTCGTGATTATGTAAATAAAAATGCAGTAGTTAAAACTTGACGTTATGCAAAAAAACAAAAAACAAACAAACAAAAGTGACAAAACCAAACCATGGAGAGGATTGTAAAAAGTTCACATTTAAGAGAACATTATGGTTTACATACTATCCTAACTGCTGATATGACATTTTTGCAATACAAATATTCACTTATTTTCTAATAATGTAATTTTACTTAAGGTCTACAGTTTCAATTGCGTTTTTCTCAAAACGAGGATACTGCTCATTCGGGTCATTCCATGCTGACAGGGAATTTTATCAAAAATTTCAAATATGAATTTTAACATTATTTTTTCTGGAAGTTGGTACCAAATTTAATGATCTTTAAGATGGTGCGCCAATATTTTATTTTTAATCAGTTTTTAATCACTTGGCGCACGAAATTTATTAAAATAAATTTTGGAGAAGAAATCATTATGTAGGAGGCTTTGTTCTTCCACTTGTTATATTGTAAACATATTATAGTTGGCCCTGAACTTACAAATTGTTAACACACTGTGTTGCGTCACCTAGGCTTTGTATAATGTAGCCATGAACTGACAAATTGTTGTCGTTTCTGTTACGTCATTTTTCGATTATTACTTGTGCCTTAGGGAGACTTTGGTTTTCCCGAGATTGTGTAGTGTTTCCATATTGTTAGCTAGCCTTGAAGTAACAAAAGGCTTGGTAATGTATAAAATAACGAGCACAATGGTGTCTCATTCTCATTCTGTTTCTATCCTTCGGATAATAGACATCGACCGGCTACTCTTTGGTTCAGTGGGAAGTAACTTCAGCCTCGATTAGGATTCTCTATTTTCAGGTATGTACTATGCCTTTTATATTTTTTCCGGTGTTTTTCTTCTGAAGTATGAAGTATTAATCTTGAATTAGGCCATTCTGGCTTGAACTTAAAGTTGGCTAGGCGGTGTTTTCTAGATCTGTTTCTACATCATGTCTGTGCGTTTCTGAGATCGTAATGACTTTATTTTAGATCTTAATTGGTAGCCTTCAGCTAAGTTAATCTGCTTTGCCTTGTGAAGTTTTTCTTATTCCCGAACCTAGCGTCTATGTCCATTGCACGAGGAGAGTGAGCCTTCTTCAACCACAATTCCGCGGATGGAGAAGCTGTTTTTAGTCTTTCCAGAAATGTAAGTAAACAGTGTCTATTTAGGTAAAATTTCATGTTAAGTAGGTCTTCGTCTCATTAATTTGGATATTTGTAAATTACATTGGTTATGTGGTAAAATCATGTGTTTCCTATTTTGAAATCATTTGTGTATTATCTTTGAAGGAACTAAAGCTCCATGAACTTGTGTTATTTTTATAAGGGTTATTTTCTTAATCTGGTGAAATGATTAATGTATGTATTAATGGCCTTCAGCCGATTTGTAAAATAAACCCTTTCTCTTTTTAAAAAGCTTCCACTTATGTTTTCTGACTTGTTTGGAGAACATATTATATGCGAAAGGCATTGAAACTTGTTTCGAAGCCTTTCGTTAAATATGTTGCCTCTTTCTCCGGTCTTACTTTTAGTCACCCTTCTTTAGATCCTCTGGGAATGGACCTGGTAGCAGAGAAAGGAAGTCAAGGTGAATATTTCAACGAGGTGACTCAACTGGAGGAGGTGGTGCAATGGTAATCAAGTTTTACCCAGAATTCAAGTTGTCCGAAGACAAATCAAGGTTGAATTTAGACATGTGATTAAGTCAAAGCAACACCAAAAACTACTCTGCATAAGTGAGAAGATTAATGGAAGTATAAAAATAATTAGGTTAAAAGTAATAAATGAGTTAATCATAGTAATGATTGCCTATCAATTTAACAACATGGTTATCAGAAATTAATTTCTTATTTGGTAGAAATCAATAATAATCAAAAAGCCTTCTTTATGTAACGTAAGTTACCAAAAAGAGTTAAAAATTATAATTTGAGTTGGGAAGATACATAGTGAAGTGATTTCAAACTTAAAGATTGTTGAGATCGGGATTTACACACTAACTTCACTTAATAGGTATATTTATCTCAGAATGCATTTCGATGGACAATTTCCACCATCATCAGCTGATCCGACTGTCACTCTGGCGGCGGGTGGATGAACTTTTCAATCAGGGTTCCTTGAATTCCCACTGTGGTGTCAAAGTTGATCAAATTCTCGCGGTTCTTTTGAATAAAAATTTTTTCCCAAACTAGTAGATCCCCAGTATTCCAAAAGAAAGATTGATGGATGTTTTAAAGAACTGGCTTTTGACCACGAATTTAGAGGAAGAAACAATTGAAGAATATTTGAATCTCACAAAGCTTTGCATCAATCAAAATTTTTTCACTTTCCGAGGGGCATATTATGAACAGATATCAGGTCTAGCAATGGGCAATCCCCTGTCACCCTTTTTGGCCAATCTTTACATGAGTAATTTTGAAATAAACATCACTAAAGCATTTCCTTTGATGTTTAAAGTTTGGTTTAGATATGTTGACAATGTCTTTGCAATCGTAAAAGAAAAACACAGAGAAGATGCTTTAAAAGTTCTCAACATCCAAGAAAGAGAAATTAATTTCACAATGGAAGTACAAACAGATAATTACTTACAGTTTTTGGACCTGAAAATCATCAACAATGACAACAAGATAGAATTTGGCATCTTTAGAAAGACTACACATACTGATAACTGATAACATCAAAGCCAACAGTTACAACCAGACTTCCCACAAGTATGCTGTGATAAATAGCCTCACACACAGATTGGTTAACACTCCACTAAATGAAATAGAATACAATCAAGAATATAAACACATAAAAAAAACTGCAAAGGCCAATGGGGTCATTCCATGCCAAATCATCACAGCTCCCAACCCGACCATCTCAGATTTACACGGAATTCGGTAAGAAGTTAAAATACATGAAGTTGTACACACACGCAAAATTTGACCCCTCAGTGATTACGATATTCATACAGCAGGGTTGCAAACATGATAAAAATTGTAAAATTTTCCCTTGCATGCTCTGCAAAAATAAATCATAACTTTACTCCTAATTGAGGTAAAACCTTCATGTTGGTCTCATTTTGAAGCTAAAGGTACATAGTTTCCATTAAAAATAGTTGCATTTCAGAATATTAATTTTTTCATTCCAAGGTCGAAAGGTGTAACATTTGACCTTGAGTATCTAAGAAACTGTATCTTTAATTTTATTGAAGAAAAGATATGTTAGGCAGTTAAATGCATTCTGTCTTTGGTACAAATTTCATTTTGGGATGGCTTAGGGAACAGGAAGAAAAATTTCCCTATAATATAAAGCCACATGGCTGACTCACTCACTCACTCACTGACATTAATGTTTGCCCACTTTCAGATGAGCTAGAAACTTGAAATTTGGTACACGTATAGCGTTTAGGCTGTAAACCACATACAAATTCCAAAAAGGTCATTTTTTTTTTATTTTTAGCCCTAAAAACCCCACGAAAAAGGGCTCGGCTCGGCTCACTGACATTAATGTTTGATCACTTCCAGATGATCCAGAAACTTGAAATTTGATACACTTTTAGGCTTTTTAAATTTTAGGCTGTAAACTACAGGAAAATTCCAAACAGTTAATATTTTAATTATTTTTAGCCCTAAAAACTCCCGAAAAAGGGCTCGGCTCTGCTCACTGACATTAATGTTTACCCACTTCCAGATGAGCTAGAAACTTGAAATTTGGTACACGTATAGCGTTTAGGCTGTAAAACACAGGAAAATTCCAAAACTTTTTTTAAAAAATTTGTGTGGGTTTCTGCCTTGCGGCGGCTGCAGCTCTATCTCTTGAAAGGTTGGGTGAAATATCTAAAAATTAAAAAAAAAAAAAAAAAAAAAAAAAAAATTTTGGAATTTTCCTGTGGTTTACAGCCTGAAAGCTATATGTGTACCAAATTTCAAGTTTCTAGCTTATCTGGAAGTGGACAAACATTAATGTCAGTGAGCCGAGCAGAGCCCTTTTTCGGGAGTTTTTAGGGCTAAAAATTAAAAAAAAAATAAACTTTTGAAATTTTCCTGTGGTTTACAGCCTAAAAGCTATAAGTGTACCAAATTTCAAGTTTCTAGCTCATCTGGAAGTGGGCAAACATTAATGTCAGTGACCCGACCCGAGCCCTTTTCGGGGGGGTTTTAGGGCTACAAATTTAAAACAAAACTTTTTGGAATTTTCCTGTGGTTTACAGCCTAAACGCTATAGGTGTACCAAATTTCAAGTTTCTAGCTCATCTAGAAGTGCGTAAACATTAATGTCAGTGAGCAGAGCCGAGCCCTTTTTCGGGAGTTTTTGGGGTTAGAAATAAAAAAAATTAACTTTTTGGAATTTTCCTGTTTTTTACAGCCTAAAATTTAAAAAGCCTAAAAGTGTATCAAATTTTAAGTTTCTGGCTCATCTGGAAGTGATCAAACATCAATGTCAGAGAGCCGAGCCGAGCCCTTTTTCGGGGGGTTTATAGGGCTAAAAATAAAAAAATAACCTTTTTGGAATTTTTATGTGGTTTACAGCCTAAACGCTATACGTGTACCAAATTTCAAGTTTCTAGCTCATCTGAAAGTGAGCAAACATTAATGTCAGTGAGTGAGTGAGTGAGTCAGCCATGTGGCTTTATATTATAGGGAAATTTTTTTCTCCTGTTCCCAAAGCCATCCTAAAATGAAATTTGTACCAAAGATAGAATACATTTAACTGCCTAACATATCTTTTCTTCAATAAAATTAAAGATACAGTTTCTTAGATACTCAAGGTCAAAGGTTACACCTTTTGACCTTGGAATGAAAAAATTAATATTTTGAAATGCAACTATTTTTAATGGAAACTATGTACCTTTAGCTTCAAAATGAGACCAACATGAAGGTTTTACCTCAATTAGAAGTAAAGTTATGATTTATTTTTGCAGAGCATGCAAGGGAAAATTTTACAATTTTTATCATGTTTGCAACCCTGCTGTATGAATATCGTAAATCACTGAGGGGTAAAATTTTGCGTGTGTGTACTACTTCATGTATTTTAACTTCTTACCGAATTTCATGTAAATCTGAGATGGTCGGGTTGGAAATTACACTTTATTGTGATGATTTGGCATGGAATGACCCAATGGGTTCAAAATTGGGGTAATTGATAAAAAGATCCATAAATTCAAAAAACAAAAGAAGGTCAGAGAGACAAGCACTTTGGAGAACATAAAAGAATAAACCAACTACAGAAAGTTAACATATCACCCATGGGCACACAGAAAATTTCAGAAGGTCTTCAAGGAGGTGAACATAGAACTTGCTCCGATAAACAAATTCAGTATCAAGAACCTAGTTAAATCCAAGGTTAAAGACGAAGAACCACATTACAACAAATCCGGAATTTATAAAATTAGCTGCAGAGATTGTGACAAATTTTACATAGGCCAAACCAAAAGAAATTTAAATATTAGAAGGAAAGAACATTTCAGGAACGTGGTGAACAAACAAACAGATAAATCAGCTCTGGCAGTGCATTTTTGGGAAGAAGGCCATGAATTCAAAGACAGCATAGACCTATTAAAACATGTTCAAAAACAATCGGATCTACTAGTTTGGGAAAAAAAAATTTATTCAAAAGAACCGCGAGAATTTGATCAACTTTGACACCACAGTGGGAATTCAAGGAACCCTGATTGAAAAGTTCATCCACCCGCCGCCAGAGTGACAGTCGGATCAGCTGATGATGGTGGAAATTGTCCATCGAAATGCATTCTGAGGTAAATATACCTATTTAGTGAAGTTAGTGTGTAAATCCCAATCTCAACAATCTTGTAACTGACAACAACTTGTAACTGATTCTGAATTGTAACTTTGCTGCTTCTTACTTTAGGTGGTATACTCTTCGCAAAACATAAGTAGTGGTTACTACTGCTAACCACATAATTTCTGGAACAAATCACATTAGTGTAACGTAAGTTACCACATCAACTAAGCAATGGTCACTGGTCCCACTTTTTTACAAAACTACATTTTACTTTCTAAATTTATACCTGTGTAAATATCACAAACATTTTAGGCAGGGCAGTCGCGTAGGCGGGGCGATCGCCCCGGGTGCCGCGACCAGGGGGGCGCCGTGGCAACGGCAAAATAAAACAACAAAATTTGACAAAAATAAGTAGGATGTACATAACATTTTTTAAAGTTAGGTATAACTGAATTTTGAATATTACATTGTATGTTTTTATTGAACAAATAAATATTTGACACCAATAACTTTAGGCCTATATTTGCTAAGTTATCCCAAAATAAATATTTGCTTATAATGACATATTTACGATCAACTACGTCACAGGAGAGACTGAATTCTCTGGCCATCTTGTCCATTGAAAACGATGAAGCACAAAAAATAGACTTGAAGGAAATTCTAACGACATTTGCTCGTGCACAAACCACACGAATGCCATTTAATGTTTAGTACCTTATCTCACTTTGATATATTCTATATTTCTATATTCAATTCAGTGTATGTATCGAGGTTTCCCATACTATTAATTTGTAGTCCATTAATAACGCTATAGTATTTTTTATGATTGTTAAGATTTTCTAACATTACTAAACTTGTATTAATTTGATTTTCAATACAATCTTGTTAAAAAAATTTAAATAATTTTATTTCTGGCATTTTTGTAAGGTAATCCGATTAGGTGTATCTTTTGGGCACAAAAACACAGACAGCGACGCAACCCGACGCACAACTTGGCTAACGAGCGACTGGACGCGATGAGTTTTTTTTTTTTGGGGGGGGGGGGGGGGGGCGCCTGACGAAATCTTGCCCCGGGCGCCAACAAACCACGCGACGGCCCTGATTTTAGGCTTGCAGGTTGACTCTTTTCATAACGAATGCAGTGCATTTCTCAACTACGATTACAAATTTGTTGATTCTTTTCTTTTTCCACTCCCTCTGAGTACTGTTAGTTTTCTAAGTGTGAAAACTGTCAAAATACTCTTAATGAAAAGTTGCAGGAAGTCATGCATTATCATGATATACCAGCTACAGTGCCATGGCATGAATGGAAAGATATAAGTGGAAACTTACTAAAAACATGTAATGAGGGAACCATTCAAGACCAATGCCAGCGCATTGAATGTATATATCCTCAGTTCTCGCAACATGTTTATAAAAACGTGAACTGTCCAAGAGTTACAATTATGAAACACAAATGGCAGTGTCCACAAATTTTGACCCAACATTTGCAACCATCAATGTTGATTTTGCTGAAAACTTCACTTGCTTCTACCAGGACGAAATATAAAGCACCCACTGGAACGAAATATAAAGCGCCCACTGGAAACAGTCGCCAGTCAGCATTTTCACAGTGTCTCTTTTCAGTTCTGAAGCATAGTCATGTCTGGCACTTTGCTCTGACAATCTCAACCACACAAAAGACACTATTATGTGTATATTGACATTCTATTGGATAAAATTCCAGCAGCAGAAACAACTGTACATTTTTGGTCAGATGAGCCATCATCCAGTTCAAGAACAAGTACATTGCAACTGCAACTACTTCAGTGTAAACATAATTTGAATATTACTTGGAACTAATATCTGGCAACACTGCATGGCAAAGGACCTGTAGATGGTATTGGTGCAGCTGTCAAGAGACATGTCCGAGAAACAATAGTAAGGAGAAAAACTATTGTACAAAATTCTTATAACTTTTTTCAAGTTGCAAGCAGATTAAAAACGTACAAAGTTTTGACATAGTAAGTTACAAGAAGAGATTGATCTATGAAATAGAAAACTTGATTTGGATGGCTTGATTGTTAGTGCTGAACCAGTTGAAGGTATTATGAAGTTTCACGCTATTTGCTGCTTCCAGGATTCTAACAAAGACTTTTGGACTTGATAAGTATAAAATCAAAGCTATGCAGAAGTATGGAGAAACTGGAAAGCTATGGAAAATGACCAAAGAAAAATGACAAAATCATTTACCCAGAGAATCAAATTGAACAAAAAGTAAACCCTCCTCTCAAAAAGGGCTCTCAGGACATCTGGGAGTTTGACAATTAGAGAAATATAAAATAAATTTGAAGTAAAGCATTTATTAACTAATTTCTTAATTGATTTTCAGTTACTATTTCTGATGTAACGTAAGTTACCATTTCTGGTGTAACATAAGTTACCAATGTTCATGTTAAATATCTACAATGTAAATTTATGTAAGGACATTAAAATATTCCTTATACTTTCATGGTTTATGTTCAATAAAAAGTATTTCAATTTTCAAATCAACAGAGCAGAGTTCTTTGAAACCACTTAGTAGTGCAATTGATCATTCCTTTTCTTGTAACGTAAGTTACCAGCAACAAAATTATGATTTATTTTTTAACTATGCTATGCTCCTGTGCAGTCTGGGTCACAACTTGAAGAATATAGTCTATTCTTCAGTCTATAAGTCATACAGTTTTTTATTTCCACTCCAAAGCAATATAATCCAAACCAAATTAGTTCTTTCTTCTTGCAAATGTAACTTAAGTTACCGTGGAATGACCCATTCGTGGTTCTGGCATATACAGTAGGTGACAATATATATGGTAATTCATCTCACAGAATTATTCCAAAGGTGACATCTAGAGAGGAGGAAAAACCATGAAAGATTGTGCCAACAATTGAGAAAATGTGAAGGCAAAACAAAAATGAAAGGTTACAACACCATTTTTTGTATTAAGATACTATAAATATGCAAATATATGCTCTTATAACTGTTTATCTTAAAACTTCATGCAAAATATGGCTTTAGCAGACGAATTAAGTATTCTGGACAGAGCTTAAGCAGAGCTCAAGGTGAATCTTTTGCATATATGGTGCATACAACAGTTTTTAGTAAAAGCTCCCTAATTATATGGAATAAAATAAAATGACCTAAGTAAGTCTAATGCAAGTATATGTAAACACATAGTCTGTCAGTAAAATCTCAGCAGCAGTATGAGAAGGAATATACTGCATTTAATGCCTGGTGGAGTGTTAGCAGTGTTTCTCTTGTGAAAGATGTGATACATAAAAATTATGAGACATTGAAAGGTTCCTCATTATGGTCCAAATACTCAATACTTTGTTCTGCACAGAAAACATTGATATCAAACATTTTTGTAAAATAACATCCTGTTAAAGTTGGTATGACTGGTCACTGCCATTTGGATTCTGTTTAATACGTCGCTAAAGGTTTCCATGACAACTTTAACAGCCTTGTCCTTGTCAGGCATGTTAATAGTCCGACAAGTAGCTGTTTTAGAGTGTGTACTAAAAAGGCATTTAACATATTTATTTATTTATTTAACCTGGCGGAGTTAAGGCCATAAGGCCTTCTCTACCACTCAGCCACTCTACCACTCATAATCTACCGTTGGAAATATGAACAAAAAATTTACACAGTTACCTCAAACAACAAGAAATGAATTAATACTCTATGTGCATAGCCTTATGTTTAAAGGAAAAGTAAACTAAAAATTCAGTATCATTTTCTTCATATGGATTGAAAGAAAATGTTTTTAAGAAATGATATTCACTGTTAGAAATGTTTTACATCTTCACATTTAATCACAAAACGAATATGTTTATTGTAACTGTGCCATTACTTCTTTTGCGTGGGAAATCTGAAACACCGCCAATGAAGAAAAGAAAATCGTCGTACTTGAGGAAGAAGGAAATAAGAGAGTTGTTGCAAGATTCGAACAATAATCCATCAGTATCTGGGAATAGACAAATCATGAATGTGGAATCTAGTATTTATGACGAAAATTCAGTTTCTAACAGTGTAGGCGTTCAGTGTGAACTAGGAAATGAAACTTATGCCAATTTTTGCACAGATTCATTGAATGTTTCTTCTAGAAATTGTGATTTAGATAGCTCTTTTAGCATTTCAGGCATTTCTACTACCGCAACAGATGATTCTGAATCTGAAAGTGACTCTGTTCGTATCTTGAGAAATGTTTTGTTTTTTAACTGTATTAGCTTAAGTATTAATTGATAACGACTGCCAACTAGTGTATCTTTATTTGTAATAACGCTACCAAATGAGGCATGTTGTGTTATACAGTCTACACCCCCCTTCTGATCACAAATTCTTTCACAGTCCCAACAACACACACTTTAGTGCTCTGTTTTCATTTGTATACACAGCCAACATTTACAAAATTCTGTATTTTCTTTTCTTCCTTACAATTCTTTCAATAATTCCTTGTCATTTTCTTTTCGTGTGATATTAATTTGTGAATACCGAGGTTCGTCCTTATAAGGTAACAATGCAGACATCTCTATCAACAACAAACCAAAGGAGACTTTGTAGTCTATGCAGAAACAGCATGCGCTAGCATAACAGCAGCTGTCATCCCGTCAATGAGTTGTCGTGCATGACGTCACAGGAGATTTTTACTTCACCCGTACAAAGAGTAATATTAAGCACCTGAAGGTCACGAGATCACAATTCGTTTTGTAATTCAAAGCTCCGTGCAAGGAGATTAAAATAAAAAAAAATTGTATTTTTTTTTAGCTTACCCTTCCTTTAAGGGGGAAAATGTAAATATGTAAAAATCTGCACCCTAATTTTCAGTTTCTAAGGAGCCATTAACCCATTAGCGCCCTTCCCCGTCTGCGGGACGGGCAAAAAATTAAAGTCGAAAGGCACTTTGCCGGCTGCCAGACGGGTTGAGCAACCGACACCTTTTCTTGTAGTTCTAGCTTTCTCTGAGTAGATGGCATAACATTCCATATACCATTTTAAAGCTGAATAAATTCTCTATGCAATGGTATGCAACACGATATGCTTCATATCGATCTTCAATGTATAAATCGATCGTGAATATGTGGTCGATATGCACTGTGGCGGCTGTCAGACGGGCTGAGCAACCGACACTTTTTCTTTTAGTTCTAGCTTTCTCTGAGTAGATGGCATAACATTCCATATACCATTTTAAAGCTGAATAAATTCTCTATGCAATGGTATGCAACACGATATGCTTCATATCGATCTTCAAGGTATAAATCGATCGTGAATATGAGGTTATTCCCGCTTTCCGTAAGTAGATGGCATGACATGCCTTATTAGCGTATTATACCCACAAAAGTTATCTACCTTATTGTATTCAACACAATAAGTCAAGTTTAAGTTATAAATCGTATAATGATCACGTGATCATGGGATTCCGAGGCACTCAGTTCGAAAAATGGCTTCGAGGAAGAAATTGTGTGTGGCGTTCCAGACTGTTTTAGGGCGTATCACACCACAAAATACCTGTAAACAAACATTCCAGGGTTCAACAAAACATCACAGCATAAAAAGGGGTATGCAGTTTAGTCCATAAAATTGAATTTGCATGAAGTAATAATAAATGTAAAGAAATCAATTTTTGCCTGAAAATATTAGTGTTTATGGGTGCGCTGTGCATAAGAAAAGTAGTGTGCCAATGGGTTAATACTTACCAGCATATTAACTTCTTTCAAGGTAATGAATTTCAAAGTACACATATTCAAACTTAAAACATACAGCTAAAAATTATAAGTTACTTACACAAGCATCAAAAGATCCAGGTGCAACAACTAAGTTGTCCATTACAGTCTGAATCTTTGTAACCAAGTTTAAGACTGAAGTCTGCTCATGAGAAGATGGGGAGAGGTCAGTGTTCCTCTTCAGGAGGGCCTAGAAAGAAACATAATTAAAGTTTTTGGTTATGTCTACATCATATTAGAAAACTACTACCAGAAACCTATTTGGACGAACATTTTGGAACCTCTTGCAAAATGGGACATTATTAACAAGCCGAACTTTCTTTAGGAAGTTGATATGCTACTTTCTAAAAGATCTGTTCGCTTATTAAAAACAGTTTTGCAGTTGTAGTGTTTCAAAAATACTTTTACAAACTTAGGGCATGGGTTCCTTACACCAAAAAAAAGGAAAAAAAGTTCACATGAACGTAAGCCCCATAAGCCTTGTTTTCTCGTTAGGAACTGTTCAACACATTGGTACACTCATAACACGTCAACACACAAAACTCATAACAAATGCTCGAAATGTCCTCCTCTTGCTTCTAGACATGCATGCACTCATTGAATCATGGACTGTCGCATCCTTTCAAATACTCCGGGATGGTGTCGAATGGTTTTGCAGGCTTCCATGACACGTCGATGAAAAGTTTCTTCATCTGGGATGTCTGCCAATAGTTTATGGTGTCCCCAGATATAAAAATCCAAAGGATTGAGGTCGGGGTTACGTGCAGACCATAGAACGAGAAAACAAGGATTATGGGACATATGTTCATATGAAGTTTGTAAAAGTATTTTTGAAACACTCATTATCTCCGAAAGGAGAAAGTGGGAATAGAAGGTGGGGAACAAAGCCAACCAGTGTGAAATCATCCCTTACGAATAGTGTGGTGTAGCAACCTTCTTCTATCTCTTTCTTTCTTCTGTCAGATTCAAATTTCTGTTCCATACGTTAGGCCCGGAGATGTACGGTGTGGTCTATAGTACTTACTGTCAAAAATCCAGTGAGTGGATACTACAGAGCTAAAGAGTATTCAGCTGCAAGATATAATGATATGTTTTAAGAAACCAGCCCCAATCCCCAATCACTTCGTGACTTTAACTTTCTCCACACACAAGCTCATTCGCTCGGGTTTAGGCACGTGCGCACTCAAATGCTTGTGAAAACATGTGCATGTCAAGGCAATTGCAAGCCTTACAAGCAAGCTCTTTACCACACTCCTGGGAGCATATGGACAATATCGGGGGAAAGAGCTTGCAGCCAATCATGTGTGGTGAAAAAATGCAGCCCAAAATGCATGCACGTTCTTCCTCGCATAATAGAGCGTCAACAAGAGTATGTGCGAAAGATTGTGCATATAATTGCCAAACACGTGCAAATTCTCTCTCAAAAGAACAGGGCATGGAGTGTCTAAATATTGTACATGCCAGCTAAGAGCGTGCGGTATTGTTTATAGTTCAGTACAGAGGAGTTGATGTGCTCTTGGAAAGTTTTGTTTGTTTATCTTCTGCTTTTACATAGACATATACTTGCAGGCGAAAGAGTGCAGCATTGCACGAATGATGTACCACACGCTTTCTTTTGTTTGTCTATTGCCTTTACATGCACATGTTTTCACGAGCATTTGAGTGCACACCTGCCTAAAGCCGAGCAATAAACCTTGTGTGCGGGGGAAGCTAATAATCAAAAGAAAGCATGTGGTGCATCATTCACACAACAATGCACTCTTTTGCAGGGAAGTGTGTGTGCATGTAAAATAAACAAAAGCTTATGGCCAGTTACTCTCAAGGCTTGTACTGATCTTGAGTTACTCTAGCAATCCCGAGCGATCATGTTGTGATTATTTCACGCTTCTGTTAATATGGATGTTCGTACATGGTCTAAAGAGTTACTTGCTGAGTTTATCAGCGGATATATAGATCGTATCCATGTTTATGGCAAGTTAAAAATGACGATTAAAAAAAATAGAAACCTACGCGATGCTGCGTATAAAAAAAATTGTAGAATCTTGCAAAGGGTGTGGTTTTGCTGAAGCAAATAGGGACTTTGTGGTGAAAAAAATTCAGAGCATACGAGGTCCTTTAGAAAAGAAATGAAAATGCTGGAAGGTCAATGTAGTGGACGTGGCACTGAAGAGATTTACACCCCATAGATTTGGTTTTATGATTTACCATTACCAAAACAACACGTAAGTTTATTTTGCCTTTATCAACTTGTATTAATTACTATATATAGGAGTGTCGCTAGAAATGTTTATTTAGAATTAGGATTAGAATTGAGTTATTTTACCTGGTGGGATTAAGGCCACTAGACCTTCACTAGTTTTCTCTTCCATTTAACCAGGGTACAATTACATTACACAAAATTAGAGATGTTACAAAATAATTACAAAAAAATAATGTAAAACACAAACAATGTTATTATAATCTGAGGGTTATAGTTAACAGCTAGTGTAACTAAAGATACAAAAACAACTCTGGTAAAAATCTCTGTACTGAACTAAATAAAACTGTATGCTCTTAGCTGGTGTGTCTGTATATGTAGATGTAGATATCTCGTCCTGTAGATCCTGTGTTGAGCGGGGCTCAAGGATATAGAACATGTCAGATCAAAAAATACATGCATGTTATAACAATAATATATGCCTACAGAAACTGTAAGCTGCCAAATTTATCCAAGCTGGAAATATTCCTCCAAATTGTAGAAGGTGTGAGTTATTAAAAATTCCTGCTGTTTTGAAAGGTTTGCTCTTTCTTTGAATACATAATAATTTAATGTTGTTTGGAAGCTTGTTATATATCTGTACTGCAGAATAATAAGCACCCTTCTGAAAGAGTTTTAACGAGTTATTTGGTCTGTGTAGATCATTCATGTTTCTGGTAGTACGTCCGTGTACACTAAAATTAGTTTGAAATTTATCAATATTATTCACTACATAACACATAACAGAGTATATATCGAGGGCTTAGAGTCAGACAACGTTAACTCCAAAAATGACTTTTTCAGTTAAAGGCAGTTTTATTATCACAAGTACCAGTACTTTCTATCGCCAGATTCTTATTTCGATATTTCCAATAGTTTAAAAGTTTTCGGGAGATAACGTTTTGGTTTTTAGTAACAGTTTGGAGTCAGAGAACTTCAACTAGACTTAACGTTCTCTGTCCCTAACTTTTTGCTCGTTTCAAAGGCTTCAACTGCAGATAGCGTTCTCTGACTCTAACATTTTATTTTAAAATGCGGAGTTAACGCTGGATGTACATACTATTACATATTCAATTTAATGATTCACCTTACCAACTGCTCTCAGTTTATTTATTTACGTCCATGTCCGGGATGACGGAAGCGATTGAAGTTTTTTTTTTTTTTTTTTTTCACGTATGCTTTAATTTTCTGCCATAGTTAATTGTTGACAGCTTACTTCTTAACAACAGCGGCAGTAGTTGTAAGGCTGTGTATAAATTAATTATATCATATTCACTTAGGTTTGCTTTGGCTGCAGTTCAGGTTTTGCGAGGTTTCTAAGCGTAATACATTATTTTTGCGAGGTTTCTAAGCGTAATACATTATTGTAGTAAGAGAGTGTATTTTAATGAAAATAGTATATACAGCAGTGGAAAATTATTATTTCACTTAGCATTAGGATTATTAGTTAATATGCAGAGCAAAATAGTCTACAAAGCAGTCCTTGCCCATCACTAGATACAGGCCTTTTTAGCATCTTGGAAGGCTGGACATGCCATGATATATTACACGAAGCTTCAAGCCCACTGGTAAGTTGTAGTTTTTACTATTATTATTATTATTGTTATATCATTATTATTACGCTTTATTATTGCCTATTACTAAATTACAAATTATCATCGTCATCATTACATATAAGATATAATATTAAAGATTACTATTTTATTAATTTATAAAATTTAAACTCTTACTGTTCAATCAAGATAATTATATTTTGTTTCCAGGGGCCTATTGCTGTTTCTATCACTGCTTACTTCAGAAGAAGATCCAACATATGTGCCGGTAACAGATAAAAATCTGACAGAGCCACAGAAAAAAAAAACGAAAACATAATTCCCTCAAAATATATACTACTTTGACTCCAGTAAGCCAATCTGAACTTTCTACGACAGTCCCTGTTCAGCATGACTTAGAATATGTTATGGTAAATAATTTAAATACATCAGCAGTTTGTGGATAAGAATATATTGATCATTCTAATCAAAATCAAGGAAAGAGAGAGAAACATGCTAATCCCAGCAACTGTAAAAAAGTAACGCAAGAAAACTATACTTGCAGGTAGGCCTATGTCTCATAGATCAACAACTACTCGTGACAGGGAAAGAGTTAAGTGTATTATTAAGAAAGAAGACTATTCAAAATGTCCTAGAAAATGTAATTTATACTTCACTGAAGGAGACAGAGCTGATATTTATATGAATTATTGGAATATTGAAACTACTGGCAATAAAAGACAATATATCCGAGGACTAATGTAAGAAAAAAAGCATGTACAGAAAAAAAAAAGTCCAAAAGAAAATGTTCTAGGTTTTACTACTTTTAAAAGGTCATGAGAGTAGGCCGGTATGTCGGGTTCCTATTAGCTACTTTTAATATTTCAAATACAGTGGTGGACAAAGTTTTAAAATAGAGTGATGACTGCAATATTGTAAGTAAGGATCAGACAGCTGAGAACTTTATGTGGCATGAGGGGATAGCTGGCAGTGGATCATCAGAGGTGACATCATGTTTGTTAAATCATCTGAAAATGATCCAAGATGGGAAAAATATTTGCTTGTTGTCTGACAGTTGTCGCGAACAAAATAGGAATGCTATCGTTTGAAGTATGTTGTTATATGCTGTCAATTTAGATCATATCTTCATTGAAAAAGGACATTCCCAAGTGGAGTGTTGTACTGTTCATGCTCACATAGGAACTGCTAGCAAAGTGATGATTTATTCGATCCTTCGGGTTGGTATTCCGTGGTCAGAATGGCGTCAGCAAAGAAAATACCATGTTACAGAAGTGGAGAAATAAGACATTTATGACTTCAATAACTTCCATAAATCTGTGATAAAAAAATGAAAGAAAATTGATACCAACGTAAATAGCGTTAGGTGGCTAAATATCGTATAGATTCAGTATAGAAAAGAAGACAAAGAGCACATATACTTCAAACATGACTCTGCTCAAGAAGAGTTCCACAAGTTTGCAATAGAAAGAAGTCCATCTTGGAATTTCTCAATTGAATGTATGCAACCGAAGAGAAAATATCACGGTTTGATAAAATTAAAAGACCCGAAAGACCTATGTGGCAAAAATATAATCCCGAGTACATAATTCTTTTTTTTACAAAAGTTTATTTGAAGGAGTGGAAGTGGTACAGGATGAAGAATCAGAGGCACAATGAAGGAATACCAAAACTGCTTGTGTAGTAGCCTATCTAGTATTAATTGTTTAATACATTGTCCAGTCCATGGGCATAATTTACTTTTCTCTACTAAAATTTAATAGCCACTACTGTCAATATTATAAGAAAATATTTTTAGTATATTGTTCTGTTATAACATCTTAACTTTAATGTATACTGCATACACTGTTTAGTGTTGAATTATTTCTCCAATATATTGTCAATACACAACAATTTTGTTCTTATGATAAAACACTGTTCATGTATTCAACATATTTTTCAATACTGTTCCATATTTAATAATTTTCTTATTAATAAAATTACAATATCCGTATGGTGTTACTTTCTCGTACAACGTTAACTCCTGTCGTCGCATGTTACAGTTAGAGTCAGAAAACGTTATCTCCGAAAAATGCAAATTTTCGTTACAGCAAACAGAGGAATTACAATTAATCATATGTCATTATCTTCCGGCAGAATACATCTATGTATGGTGAAGATTTTAAATTGTTATCTTTATAAATAAGTAAGTTATAGTTAAACAAACAACTATTACAAACTTCTTTTCTTCCTCCTGAAAAGTTGCGTTTTTGGAGTTAACGTTGTCTGACTCTAACCCCTCGATATACTCCCCTGTAAGAGTGAGGACTTTTAATTTTTCAAATAGCGGTTTACAAGATTCCCTTTTTTTCTTTCCACATATTATTCTTATTGCCCGCTTTTGTAATCTAAATATTTTCTCCCTATGGGAAGAGTTGCCCCAGAATATGATCCCGTACCTCATTACCGAGTGAAAATATGCAAAATATACCATAAGTAATGCATCCTGTTTTAATATATCATTCAAAATTCTTAAAACAAAGCACGCTGAACTCAGTTTTGGACCTATCATTTCTATGTGTGTCTTCCAGTCAAGATTTTGGTCAATTTGCAGTCCTAAAAATTTTACATTGCTAATTTCTTGTATGATTTGTGTTCCATAATTAATTTCAAGATTTGAGATACATCTGTTTTTTGTTCTAAATTGTATAAAATGGGTCTTATCAATATTAAGTGTCATTTTATTAGCTAGAAACCATGTGTTTAACTCGTGAAAAGCCTTTGTAGCTATTCTTGATAAATGTTCTTGTGACGTTCCTGTTACAAGTACACTAGTATCATCTGCGAAGAGCAATACCTTTGATTCGTCACTTAAGTTATAGGGCAAGTCATTAATGAAAATTAAAAAGAGCAAAGGTCCTAGTATTGATCCCTGAGGTACCCCATTCTTAACAACCCCTAAGTTAGATTCATTTCCATTTATTATTACCTTTTGAGTTCTATCAGAAAGATATGATTTGAACCACTTAAGTGTTAAATTATCGAACCCATAATGATCCAATTTTTGAAGTAACATTTCATGATTTATACAGTCAAACGCTTTAGCTAAGTCGCAGAAAATTCCCAGAGCATATTTCTTTTTATCTAACGCTTCCAGTATTTCTGTAGTAAGTTGAAATGTAGCATTCTCAGTGGACATGCCACTTCTAAATCCAAACTGAGATGAAATAAGAATGTCATTCAAATTAAGATAGTGTATTATGCGTTTGTACATGACTTTTTCAAAAACTTTTGAAAATGAGGTTAAGAGCAATATAGGTCTATAATTTGATGGTAGATTTTTGTCACCTTTTTTAAAGAGGGGCTTAACAATAGCATGCTTCAGTCTTTCTGGAAATATTCCATTTTCTAATGAACAATTGCATATGTGACTAAGAGGTTTACTGAGTTCCGATGAGCAACTTTTTAATAACCTACCACTTATCTCATCCCATCCAGACGAGCTTTTACTTTTGAGAGACTTGATTATATTTTCAATTTCTTTGTGAGAAGTCAGGTTCAATTGAAATCTATGGTTCCAAACTGTAGATTTTGTTAGTAGGTCTACTGCCTTAATATTAATATTATTTATAGGAATACATTTCTCTGCAATATTTATAAAGTGACTATTAAAAGCATTTGTAATGTCTGATAAATTATCTAGTTTTATGTCTCGGTATATTAATGATGTACAATCATTGTTTCCCTTTGTTCTCCCTGTTTCGTTTTTTATTATATTCCATACAGTCTTAACTTTATTATTTGATTTATCAATTACTTGTGAAAAATGCCTACTTTTTGCTTCTTTGATTACTTTCTTCAGTATGTTGCAATACTTTTTATAGTATTCCTTATGAGTTTGGTTGTTACTGGTTCTATATTTTAGGTAGAGCTCTCTTTTGTTTGCACATGATATTTTAATACCAGCAGTTAACCATGTGTTATTCCTTGAATTAGGTAAATTAGCAGTTTTCTTTTTTGGAAAATTTGCCTCTAAATGTCGTGACACTATGTTTAGGAATTCACTTAATTTACTATCTACTTTGTCATAGGATAACATAGATTCCCAGTTTTCATTCGCAAGATCTTGTTTGAAATTTAAAATTGACATTCCACACACCATGCTTTTGAGAGAGAATTCTCAAGTGTTTGGCAATTACATACATAATATTCCACGCCTTCTCTTTTGTAGACCTCTATCATGTGAGTAAGAATGTGCATGCATTTTAGGCTGCATTTGTTCACCGCGCATGATTGCCTGCAAGCTCTTTCCCCTGATATTGGGTGGTATAATAAAACCAAGCACCGGCTCAAAACTCACTAATTCCTAGCAGCTGCTTGGTTTGGTATAAATAAAAAGCGGCTTCCTCAGCCACCTGCCTAGCCGTTGCTCAACGACCTTGACAGCTGAGCCGCTACTTAGGATTTGGTATAAATAAAACTAAGCCACGGCTCTCTGTTGCGAGCAGCGGCTTGCTTTTTTCTGAGGTACCTCATTTGCGGACTCAGCTTGCTCAAGTGAAGTTTTTAATCGTATTGGCGGGGTTCATGGGGGTGATTTTTTAACGAATATGAGTAATTTATAAGGGGCATATGGATTATGATGTGCACAGATGTAAAGAACCGATTGTACAATAAAATTGTAAAACATGTGTAACTTAACTTTGTTATTTTTCTTTTTAATAATAATAATAATCACAAAATTAATTATAGGTCTAACACATTCTCATATTTTACTGGTATCAATATTAACTAAAATATTTCAAACGTGATTCTTTTTTTGCAAGACGTAACTAATTAGCGGTACTTACGAATATTGTTGCCGTGGATCGTATTTTGACATTCCCGCACGCAATCTGGTTGCTATGAAAACAAAAGAAATCTCCGTGCGGTAAAAATTACAAAAAGCACAAGTGCCGTAAGTAAAATCATAATAATACAAGCCTTTATGGAAGACCGGAACCAAGGCGACTTTAACAGGACAAATATTCAGTCCCCATAACAACCAACATATGCGAATTACTTTCTGAAATATAACATCCATCTTCAATAATGTATATGCATAATATTTTCAGCTAATATCTCAATTAATATAAATAAATTGATATAAATATTCATCGTGCAAAAAATAGCATGCAATACTCATGCCGTAAGCGCATAACGAATCACGGAAATTGTGTTTGCTAATAAAACATGAATACTAGATAATATTGTAGGAGAAAAATTCCTCTGACACTGGGACTTGAGCCCAGGACCTTTGGATATCCAGGACTTTTGTATACTAGGCCTCACTCTCTTGTCTCTTTTCTTTCTCCCAAAATAGTTTTTCTTTCTTTAAATTCAGTACTTATATTTCTAATTTTTCCTTTTCTTCTCGGGTTCTCTCCCAATTTTTTAAGACTATCGGCTTATTCGCAGAGAGTCTCAGGTCGAATTTTACTTTATCCTGCTCTTCAAATTACTAATTCTTCTTAAAATCTGGTTTTCGGTTAACACTAAGTTACATTCTCGTTCTAGCTGACTTTTGAAAACAGTTACTGCTAGAGATTTTTTCTTTTTGCACTCTGGCAGTTGAGCTTTATTCAGTACTCGTTTGTGCATTTTCAGAATTTGCACGATCTGCTTTTGAAATACACTATTTTCTTCAACCATTCTGATGCACTATACTAAACTTTAAATTTTAAATGGCTGTACAGACAGTCAAGTGGCATGTTTGTTTACTCAGCCGCTATGTGTCGGGCGATATGGGATGCAGGTGTCCAAGCACTTGCTACCAGTTGCCTGAGCCGCTGCATGGCAGGGAAGGGAAGTTTATATTTATACCAAACAGACAGCGGGTGCTAGATTCTCAACCTTCTCATGAGCAACGGCTTCATAGCAGTGGCTTCGTTTTATTTATACCACCCATTGTCCGTACGCTCCAGGAGTGTAATAAAGAGCTTGTGTGTGAGGCTTGCTAATGGGCAAGTTGGCACCATGCAGCAGACAAAATCATACTCATCAGATTAGAACAGAATATATATTTCCCTTTAACATGTTATATATGCAATATGCATCGTCTTTATATTTTGGGAAACTTTTAATTATCTTCCATTACAGCCATTTCATAATATGGGGTGGGACATTCTAGCATATTATGAAAACTATTTTTGTTTATTACGAGGGTAGACTGAAAAGTTATGCACACATGCTTGTACAGCATGAACAAAAACAAATAGCAAGATCGGGCAAAAAGTACACTAAACTACAATTCTTAAGCTTTAAAATCATATATTTATTTTTCAACATAGTCACTGCTAAGGCCTACACATTTCTCCAGTGTAACAGGTTTTTTCATTCCATCACTGAAAAATTCTTCAGAATTTTCTCGAATCCAGGACTTGACAGCTGCCTTCACCTCATCATCTGAGGTATAATGATTACTTGAGGCCTCTCAGGAGTAGAGAAAAAAAATTAAAATCACAAGGTGCGAAATGGGGGAGTAAGGAGGGCGTGGAGTAGGTTCAAGCTTCAGGTTTTGCAGAGCATCTGCAGTTGCGCGTGAGGTGTGTGGACAAGCATTGTCATATTACAAGAATATTAGCTCCAGGCTGCCTCTAACATCGAGTTTGTCATGTTAGAGGCAGCCTGGAGCCAATAATCTTGCAACACGACCAACTTCTCTTCTAACTTGTCTTCTAGCAGTATGTGACTATTATTTATGGGGAAACTTGAAAACTAAAGTGTATAGGTCAATTTCCCATACATTAGAAGAACTTAAAGACATCATCACATAAGAAATGAACTCTATCTCGGAAGCTGAACGTATGTGCATGAAAAAAATTACCTAAAAAGGTGCCAGTGTTGTGTGGACGCAAGAGGAGGACATTTAACATCTCATTTGATGAGGTATGTGGTTATTTTCATTGTAATTCCAACTGTAACTGTGAAAACCTGAACCATTACACCGGCCGCGGCTTTATTTGCGTAGATATTTCACCCAATCGCTCGGGAGTTGGAGCTGTGCCCGCCACGAGCAGAAACCCGCATCATTGGCCAACTCTTACGTGGGACCCACTGTATATAGGCCTATATATAAAAAAAATTTGAACGGGCGGTGGTTTCGTACTTAGGGAGGCATGAAACGTAAAGATATGAAATTATTTTTCAAAAGTCAAGAAGGGATTGCAATAGGTAGATTTTTCTTCGAAATCTACCGAAAAAATGTATGAACATAAGACACATTGAGTGAATATTCATCACCAGGGCCCGGATTCTGATGACATGTCATCTTTTTATTGACGCTGTATAGACATTGCCAACTTGTAGATAAATCCTAATCATGACCTTTAGACTATAGAAATGCATTTTTATTAGGTCATTTTTTGTCATTTTATGCTGTTTTATATTTTTAGGGCATTTATTTCAAATTTAGGTCATTATTTTGTCTTTCGTGTCAATTGCTTCCTTATTTTGTCATTTTCTTCCTTATTTAGTCATTTTCATGTATTTACATTCAGTGTATTAATTTTTATTTCGTCGCTAGCGGTCTTGTTTGTTTAATGCAAGAAGGGAAAATTCGGCATTAAGTGTTGTCATGTCTCAGTCGGAAATGAGAATAAAAGAAACGCCAAAATAGTGTATTATATTACTATTGTTATTAGATTGACTTGGCACCTGCTTGGATTTGAGAGTGCAAACTACTGTTTAGCCTCAATAAACAATAATATAATCCAGCAGACCACAAAAGGAAATGCTGAATTTCGACTCGCTAGTGCCTCAGTGCCAGTATAAAATATTTCCGTGAGAAAAGAACATTCACAACATTACAGTTATTTTCAGTTTTTACAATTATGTACAAACTAGTCTATAACTTTGTCTGTACAATAATAATTTTTCATAAATAAAATATCAGTTTTTAGATCATTTTTTATAAGTTTTAAGTCGTTTTCTTTAAAATTTAGGGTCACTTTATAGGTCATTTTTCAAACAATTTTAGGTCATCAGAATCCGGGCCCTGTTCATCACTAATATTTCTGAGAATGGTAAATTTCATGTAAAAACTATCAACTTAAAAAAAATATTCTCTGCTATGCGATTTTTTCCGACGGTTCACAAAATTCAAGCATAATTCAAGGATTTTTCCCGACATGGAAAATTCAAGCATAATTCTAGATTTTCAAGGCTCCTAGACACCCTGTTTATTTCTCCTTTATCCTCTTTTTCTCTACCTTTTCCACCCTCTTCCCCCCTTTCTCTCGCCTCCTCCTCACCCTGTGTACCTATTTGGAACATATTCCTAACCATAAATTTTGGATCGACCAGGATTCAAACTCGGTTCGTGACCACTAGCACCTTAACCAGTAGCCTTAACCACTACACCACGAGCAATTGCTGAGCGGTGAAGGGAAAATTCATCTCCGCCTATTTAAGTTTAGAGAGCATTACAGTATGGTACACGAAAAATAACAGTTTTGGTGCAAGGGTCAATTTCGGAATATTTTTTTATTTTGTGAACTTTTGATATGGTGCAAAAATCATTTTCATAACACAGTGATTTTTTATATTTTTATGAGTATATGATGAAGGGTACAATAGTGAGGTGCGTGCGTAAGGCTCAGAAGCGTAGGGAAGAAGCTGGCAGGCAAAAGCGGGCATAGCTTGGCTGGTGCACAACCTAAAGTTGTCTTTTGCCTAATTGTGAAATATTATGTTGGCTCTGAACAGAGCCTTTTGGTTCAAGGGAATGCCTTGTATTGTAGTAATTAGTGCAAGGGTTATTTTTGAATGGTAGTAATTAGTGCATATGGTTTGATATAAGGGTTATTTTCGTTGTTCTGTGCATTCTTTTTTAACACGTACCTGTAAAGCACTTTACGAGTGCTACAGCATTGCTTTATGACCGCTGCAGCCAAAAAAGAATGGCAAAGTCGATCAGTTGAAAGCTTGCTCATGAAACCGGCTTCTTTGTACTGCCCTCCAACATGGTTAAGACACATGCAAGTAACAGTTATGCCGGGATGGAAAGAACAATTATTGTACAATATGACATACAGGTATAATCAAATGGTACTAACTGTGCTGCAGAAGGCGTTCGTACTCGGGAATTTGAACAATGATGTTAATGCCATCAAGGAAATTTTCGATCAGCACCCACTCCACCATGATAGTTTGCACAGCAAATCCTTGCAGCACTCGTGAAGTGAGATTTGAGATTGCTGAACTGGCAGTGAAGCGAAGCTGCAGCAATAAGTAAAAAGGCAAGTTGGAACTTTACGTCTCACTCTCGTCAACCTTCCACTCAGCCGCTATACTGTCTTCTCCCCACTTCCCTGTTTTCTTCTAACCACCTGCCGGCTGCTGCCTGCAGCTTGCTGTGTTTTGCTGAACTATAGTTGTAGCCTATTGCATGCAATTGAGATGTCACCAACACCATTTTCCCTTGCACCAAACATAATATGTCACAACTATAAAAAACGCCATACATATGCCAACAGAACATTTCACAATCATAAAAAACATAATAATACCGGGTGTTTCAAAATGAATACCGGGGTTTTAAGGCTTTGTAGAATTTAGTACATTTAACATACAATTATAAATAATAAATCAAATGAAAGAGTAACTCAAACAGTTTTGTTGGTACTCCTGTGCACATTTGCAGTTGCTACAAGATCTAAAGCCTACAGACTGCGGTTTACATGTCAACTTTGCAAATGAAATGTTGCTGCATGACAAAGATGTTCTGGATTGTGTCATCTTCAGTGATGAATCAACATTTCATGTTCAGTGGAACTGTGAACACTCATAATGTTCGCATCTGGGGATCAGAAAATCCTCACGAGATGGTACAGTTACAACGAGACTCCCCTAAATTGAATTGAAAAGTTTATGAACCCTTCTTTTTCCTTGAAGCAAGTGTAACTGGTAATTCTTATCTTGATGCGCTACAACTATGGCAATTTCCTCAATTGGAAGAAGCTGAACCAGACAACTTTATTTGGTAGCAAGATGGTGCACCACCTCACTGGCATCACTCAGTATGCGAATGGTTAAACGATGTTGTACCCGACCACTGGATTGGCCGCAAGGGGCCAGATGACAGAGCTTGTTTCGCATGGCTTCCACTTTCACCCGATCTGACGCCATGTGATTTTTACCTTTGGGGATTCAGAAAAATGGAACATTACACCACACCCAAGCCCCCACTCCTACTCTCAATTCCTCCCCTAGCGGCGGCTTTTGAATTACTACCAGCGATGGTAGCACCATCTACCAATAATTTGGTGAAACTGAAAAAATTTAATTTTCTCCTTGATTCTCTTCTTCTCTTCCTTTCCCATCTCCCTCTTTTCTTCTGACCTCCTCTTCACCCTACCTACCTATTTGAGACCTATTCCTAATAGTAAATTTTGGATTGACTGGGATTCAAACTTAGGACCCCTAGCATAATAGCTAGTAGTCTTAACCATTATGCCACGAGTGAATGTTGAGCAGTGATGGAAGCTTTCGTATATTTGAGTTACGGTATGATAGAGGGGATTTCATGAGTTCATGAGTTTTAACACAAGAATCGGTTTTTATAATTTTGAGATAGGCGATTTTGTAAGTTATGAAAAGAGTAGTGTTGCTGCAAGGGAATTTTCCTGTAGGGACCAGCCCTATCTCCTTAGCCATTAAGTTTTAATTTTTACTAAATGCAACAAAGTTAAAAATGTGTCCCTAGGTGCAAGGATTATAATTAGGTGCGAAATTGGCTCATATACCCTATAAGAATATATCCTCTAATTCTCTTATCTTAAAATACGTAATTAATGATAACACCATATAACTGACGGCCATCTTATGTGGGTACAAAGGTTAACCAAACCTCACTAGAGATATAATATGGCACATTTTCAAAACGCATGAATTCAGTATGCCCTACAAAACTAATATCACTGAATTACGAAAATTACAATTGTACCGTAGTAAAATTACTTTATTAATTTAGTAGGGCATTCTGAATTCTCCCGAAATTCTAGTTCAGTGGCAGTTAATTTAGGAGGGCATTCTGAATTTGCTTTTAGACTTTTATAGCCCACCGGTTCCTTCCCCTCGCTTCCGAGCATGTGCACTCACCTATTGTACCATGGCTTCCTTGACAGTTTTAACGATGTATTATGAAAGGTGTGGAAGGGTAAAAAGCTTCTGGATTTAGTTAAATAATGATAGGTAAATTCTAGGTCAGTGACAGGTTTTGTTAGGTTAGCAACATTATGTTAGTTTAGGAGCAACATACTGAATAGCGCAATGCCTATTATGTGTCACATTGAATCTCTTCTGCGATAAATCCCTAAACCCCTAACTCTCTAACGGAACCCGCCTTTCATGGGAGGGGCCTAGCGGGCAGCATAAAACTATTTTTTCCCAAAATGAACTGATTGAAATTGGTAAAAATACAAGATAAAGTTCTAAAAACGGGAAAACAGCACTTTAAGCCCCATGCGAGTCCCTCACTCCACTCTCTAACTCCCTCCCCCAGCGGCGGCATTTGAACTACTAGCAGCAATGGTGGCGCCATCTCTTATGCAACTGATGAAACAGAAAAAATAATTTATTTCTTCTTTATTCTCTTCCTTTCCCAACTCCTTCCTCTCTTCCTCTCACCTCCTCTTCACCCTACCTACCTATTTGAGACCTATTCCTAATAGTAAATTTTGGATCGAACGGGATTTGAACTCGGGACCCCTAGCATTATAGCCAGGAGTCTTAACCATTACATCACGAGTGAATGTTGAGCACTGAAGGAAGCTTTCGTATATTTGAGTTACGATAGGGGGGGTTTCATGAGTTTGAACGCAAGAACCGGTTTTTATAATTTTGAGATAATTTGTTAGTTATCAAAAGAGTAGTGTTGGTACAAGGGAATTTTCCTGCATCAATTAAGCCACATTTGATGTTATAATACGGCGTTTTTTATAATTATGAAATATTATGTATGGTGCAAGGGTATTTTTTTGTATTGTGAAATAGCCTATTTTGTTGCAAGGGTCGTTTCTATAATTATTGTGAAATGTTATGTGGAGGTGCAAGGGGCTTTCTTTGTTGTGAAATATTAGGTGACATGTCAATTGCAATTATACATTACCGGCGTTGAGCAACGGCTACAGGCACGAAGGCATGCGCTGCGGGGAAGCGGAGCAGGTAGCACGCGGGAAGCAGCCAGGTGGGGAAGCGGCCAGGCAAGTGGCGAGTGGAGTAGCGTGGGGCGCAAAGTTCCATTTTGCCCTAAAAACTACTAATTTCACCCCTTTACCAATTCCCTGAACAAAAGTAAATACATTTAATGAAGTTTCCAGTTTCAGAAAGATAACTGTATGGCTAAGCAGATAGAGATTACATCTCCTGTATCAATTAAGCCATATTTTGTTATAATATGGAGTTTTTTATAATTGTGAAATAGGTTATTATGTATGATGCAAGGGTCTTTTTCTATTATGAAATATTGTTTGGTATAAGTGCACTTGAACTAAGTTTTCGATTTTCATGAAAACCAATTTTTTTATCGATGTGAAAAACCACTCTAATCGTTCAGGAATTTTCACAGAATTTTTTGAGACATCACACACCTTTGTACTTGCCACGAAGGCTTCAAAAAACAGTAATTAAAGTCGTGATTTTCCCCATATAAAATCATAGTATTCTCTACCACGGCTATTTGATGATTAAACCCACATCTGACTTTGGAGCAGTACCAACCTGACAGCTAGTATCACACTGCATTTACACAAGTTAGAATGGAAGCTTTCGTTTCGTATAATTTCCGGTCGGGAAAGCAATAGGAACTTCCTCAATGACAAGTTATAATAAATAAGAGCGCTGGGGTTACGCAAATTCGAACGGAAGCTTAATTTTATGTAATACATGGAGAGAAACCATGTTCGAGTATTTTATGTAATAACTCATATTTCCTTCGTGTTTTAATGAAGTAGAATAAGGAAACTTTTTCAAATATTATTTCGTGATCAATTAACATTAAAGTGTCCCCCCGCCTTGTGTTAGTCGGTAGCACGCTTGCCTTCCACCCGGCGGCCCGGGTTCGATTCAGCAGTGAAAAATCTCTTTCCCGGGTTCGTGACTGGGTGCTTGTGTTGTACTTAGGTTTAAATGTGAGGTAGGGGACTGGCGCACCCCGGAAATAAATTCGCCGCAGATATCCCCTTAAAGGATCTCCAGGAGACGTTTGCGCGATCCGGTAGGGCTACTACTACCACTATTAAACTAAGACAAATTCGAATTGAAGCTTGATATTAGAAAAAGCATTGTTTAATTGCTGTTTTGCTTCATGTTTCATGAAGAGCTAACAGAGAAACATTTTAAATATTACTCAATTTCTTTCTTCACATTGTTATTATTATTATTATTATTATTATTATTGTTGTTTTCTAAAATACTTGTCTTCAACATTGTCCTTTCATAAAAAAATAATAATCGTAATTTGGTATGAAACATTCTTCCATCCATTCATTTATCCATCCGTTCATCCATTAATTCATCCGTACATTCATTCATCCATCCAACCATAAATAAATATTTAAATTCATCCATCCATCCAGTTACTAGTTATTAAATTATTTCCACCATCCATTCATAGACTGATGGATGGATGAATCTATGGGTGTATTGTTGAATTATTTAATGAAAAGGATGAGTGGGTGGATAAATGGATGCATGGATTTATTAATGGATAGCTGAATGTTTGTATCGATGGGTGGATGAAATAGTTAAATGAATTATTTATATAATAAATTAATTAATGGACGGATGAATGTTTGGTTATAGGGGTGGTTGGCTTGATTGATAGATGAATGGCTGGTTGGATGGTTCATTCATTCATCCATCAAATCCGTATGTTAATTAAATTTTGCATTAATCTATTCATCCATCCATTGATTAGTTCATTGATTAACCAATCCACCCATCCATTAATTGATCAATTAATTCATCCGTGAATCCACCCATCCATTCATCCTTTCGTTCATACATCAATATATTTACTAAATAATTAATAACAGTCCATCCATTCATCCCCTAATTAATCCAACAAACCTACCACCCACCCATCCATCAATTCAGGCATCAATAAATCTATCCATCCATCGAATTATCCATTCATCCATAAATTATTTTTCCAACCATCCAATTATTAACAATGAGATAATTAATTTTCATTTTTAACTAAAATTATTAATCCATCCATTGTCTATTAATTCATCCACCCATCTGTTCAATCACCCATACATCCATCCAGTCATTCGTCCCTTAATTAATTCATGTATTCCACCATTTAATTATCCATACATTCATTCATTCATTCATCCACCCATCTATCCACTCATGCATCCATCAATAAATTCATTCATTCATCGATCCAACCAACCATTAATCAATCCATTCATCATTAATTTATTTATTAATTAGCCCACCTACCCATTCATCCATCCATTATTAATTCATTCATCCATAAATATATCCATTCATTCATCCGAAATTATTTATTTCACCCACCTAACCCACCATCCATCAAATGCTTTATGGATATATAAATAAATGGATGGACGGTTGAATTAATTAACTAATTGGATGGATAAATGTATGCATTAATTGATTCATCAATGGATGGGAGGATGAATTAATTAATTATGTACCTAATTCATTAATTGATAGATGAAGGGTGGATTGCTTGGTGAATGAATTAGTTAAATAATGGATCGATGAATGACTTCTGTAATAAGTGGATGGATCAATTAATAATTAATGGATGGTTGGTTAGATAACTGGATTGATTGATGGACGAATGGATGGTAGGATGAATGAAAAATGAATGGATGTATAAATGGATGGATTGATACATGGCTGAATGAATTATTGGGTGGGCAGATAATAGTTTTCATTAATTTCATAATTATAATTGTTATAAATAACTATTAAACGTATAAATTATATAACAGTAAAAATCTGGTTTGACATGTAATACATGTTTTCTATATTAGTCGATCGTCCTGAACGCGAATTTCCAATAAATACATTCCGATTTAAAATTAATGTTAAGCAATTTTCTGAGTAATAATATTAACAATATAAGAAATATAAATTACATGGCAATAAAAATGTTATTGTAGATGATATACATGTTTTTGCATGTATTTCACCACTTCTGAACGCGTATATGACAATAATAATAATAAGTTCCTTCCGCACTTCGAGAAAATTCTGATTTTCCATTAATATCACACATTTTTCGCAGAAAAAGTAGGAAGTATTTAAATAAAAATTCATTACATAGAATAATTTTTTTCCCGACCTAAGTTATATGTCTTATCTATAATTTGACCATTATGAACACGAATATAATATTATAATAATAACCAGTTCCTTCCGCACTTCTTGAAAATACCGATTTTCCATTAGTGTCACACAGTTAACGCAGAAATAGTAGAACCGTTTCAAAACAAAAATTCATTACATGGAGGGAATTTTTTTTTCCGACCTAGGTTACATGCGTTATCTATAATTCGACCCTTCTAAACACGAATATAACAATAATATAAACCAGTTCCTTCCGCACTTCGAGAAAAAACCGATTTTCCATTACTGTCACACAGTTTACCCACAGTTTCGAAACAAAAATTCATTACATGGAAGGAAAATTTTTTCCCGACCTAAGTTATATGTCTTATCTATAATTAGACCCTTATGAACACGAATATAACAATAATAATAACCAGTTCCTTCCGCACTTCTTGAAAATACCGATTTTCCATTAGTGTCACACAATTAACGCAGAAAAAGTAGGACCGTTTCAAAACAAAAATTCATTACATGGAAGGAAAATTTTTTCCCGACCTAAGTTATATGTCTTATCTATAATTTGACCATTATGAACACGAATATAATTATAATAATAACCAGTTCCTTCCGCACTTCTTGAAAATACCGATTTTCCAATAGTGTCACACAGTTTACGCAAACAAAGTAGGAAAGTTTCACACAAAAATCCATTACATGGAGGAAATTTTTTTTCCGACATGTATTAAATGAGTTATTTATAATTAGACCCTTCTGACCACGAAAATCACAATAATAATAAGCAGCTTCTTCCGCACATCGAGAAAATACCGATTTTCCATTAGTGTCACACATTTCTCGATGGAAAAGAGGGAACTATTCAAAGAAAAATTAATTCTGTGTAGGATAATTTTTTTACAACTTGAAATACGTGTGTTATCTATAATACGACCCTTCTGAACACGAATATAACAATAATAATAAACAGTTTCTACCGCACTTCGAGAAAGTACCGATTTTTCATTAGTGTCACACATTTCTCGCAGGAAAAGAGGGAACTATTCAAAGAAAAATTCATTCTGTGTAGGATACATTTTTTTCCAACTTGAAATACGTGTGTTATCTATAATACGACCCTTCTGAACACGAATATAACAATAATAATAAGCAGTTTCTTCCACACTTCGAGAAAATACCGATTTTTCATTAGTGTCACACATTTCTCGCAGGAAAAGAGGGAACTATTCAAAGAAAAATTCATTCTGTGTAGGATAAATTTTTTTCCAACTTGAAATACGTGTGTTATCTATAATACGACCCTTCTGAACACGAATATAACAATAATAATAAGCAGTTTCTACCGCACTTCGAGAAAATACCGATTTTTCATTAGTGCCACACATTTCTCGCAGGAAAAGAGGGAACTATTCAAAGAAAAATTCATTCTGTGTAAAATAAATTTTTTTCCAACTTGAAATACGTGTGTTATCTATAATACGACCCTTCTGAACACGAATATAACAATAATAATAAGCAGTTTCTACCGCACTTCGAGAAATTCCGATTTTTCATTAGTGTCACACAATTCTCGCAGGAAAAGAGGGAACTTATTCAAAGAAAAATTCATTCTGTGTAGCATAAATTTTTTCCAACTTGAAATACGTGTTTTATATATAATACGACCCTTCTGAACACGAATATAACAATAATAATAAGCAGTTTCTACCGCACTTCGAGAAAATACCGATTTTTCACTAGTGCCACACATTTCTCGCAGGAAAAGAGGGAACTATTCAAAGAAAAATTCATTCTGTGTAAAATAAATTTTTTTCCAACTTGAAATACGTGTGTTATCTATAATACGACCCTTCTGAACACGAATATAACAATAATAATAAGCAGTTTCTACCGCACTTTGAGAAATTCCGATTTTTCATTAGTGTCACACAATTCTCGCAGGAAAAGAGGGAACTTATTCAAAGAAAAATTCATTCTGTGTAGCATAAATTTTTTTCCAACTTGAAATACGTGTTTTATCTATAATACGACCCCTCTGAACACGAATATAACAATAATAATAAGCAGTTTCTACCGCACTTCGAGAAAATACCGATTTTTCATTAGTGCTACACATTTCTCGCAGGAAAAGAGGGAACTATTCAAAGAAAAATTCATTCTGTGTAGGATAAATTTTTTTCCAACTTCAAATACGTGTTTTATCTATAATTCATCCCTTGTGAAAGCGAATATAACAATAATAATAAGCATTTTCTTCCGCACTTCGAGAAAATGCCGATTTTCCAATAGTGTCACACATTTCTCGCAGGAAAAGAGGGAACTATTCGAAGAAAAATTCATTCTGTTTAGGGTAAATTTTTTTCCAACTTGAAATACGTGTGTTATCTATAATACGACCCTTCTGAACACGAATATAACAATAATAATAAGCAGTTTCTTCCGCACTTCGAGAGAATTCCGATTTTCCGTTCGTGTCACACAGTTTACGCATAAACTGTGTGTCACGAATGGAAATTCGGAATTTTCTCCTAGTGCGTATGGAACTGGTTATTATTTTTGTTCTATTCGTGTTCAGAAGGGTTGAATTATAGATAACACATGTAAATCAAGTGGGGAAAAAATTTTGCCTGCATGTAATTAATTTTTGTTTGAATCATTCCTACGTTTCTTGCGTAAAATGTGTGACGGTAATGGATAATCGGTATTTTCTGGAAGGGCGGAAGGAACTGGTTATTATTATTGTTATATTCGTGTTCTGAAGGGTTCTATTATAGATAACATACGTATTTCAAGTTGGAAAAAAATTTATCCTACACAGAATTAATTTTTCTTTGAATAGTTCCCTCTTTTTCTGCGAGAAATGTGTGACACTAATGGAAAATCGGTATTTCTCGAAGTGCGGAAGAAACTGCTTATTATTATTGTTATATTCGTGTTCAGAAGGGTCGTATTATAGATAACACACGTATTTCAAGTTAGAAAAAAATGTATCCTACACAGAAAGAATTTTTCTTTGAATAGTTCCCTCTTTTCCTGCGAGAAATGTGTGACACTATTGGAAAATCGGCATTTTCTCGTAGTGCGGAAGAAACTGCTTATTATTATTGTTATATTCCTGTTCAGAAGGGACGAATTATAGATAAAACGCGTATTTCAAGTTGGAAAAAAATTTATCCTACACAGAATGAATTTTTCTTTGAATAGTTCCCTCTTTTCCTGCGAGAAATGTGTGACACTATTGGAAAATCGGCATTTTCTCGTAGTGCGGAAGAAACTGCTTATTATTATTGTTATATTCGTGTTCAGAAGGGACGAATTATAGATAAAACGCGTATTTCAAGTTGGAAAAAAATTTATCCTACACAGAATGAATTTTTCTTTGAATAGTTCCCTCTTTTCCTGCGAGAAATGTGTGACACTATTGGAAAATCGGCATTTTCTCGTAGTGCGGAAGAAACTGCTTATTATTATTGTTATATTCGTGTTCAGAAGGGACGAATTATAGATAAAACACGTATTTCAAGTTGGAAAAAAATTTATCCTACACAGAATTAATTTTTCTTTGAATAGTTCCCTCTTTTCCTGCGAGAAATGTGTGACACTATTGGAAAATCGGCATTTTCTCGTAGTGCGGAAGAAACTGCTTATTATTATTGTTATATTCGTGTTCAGAAGGGACGAATTATAGATAAAACACGTATTTCAAGTTGGAAAAAAATTTATCCTACACAGAATGAATTTTTCTTTGAATAGTTCCCTCTTTTCCTGCGAGAAATGTGTGACACTATTGGAAAATCGGCATTTTCTCGAAGTGCGGAAGAAACTGCTTATTATTATTGTTATATTCGTGTTCAGAAGAGTCGAATTATAAATAACACATGTAACTCAAATCGGAAAAAAAATGTTCTCCATATAATAAATATTTATTGATATCGTCCCCGCTTTTTCTGTAAGTAGAACACTGCACACATCCCTAGCGTCTGACTGTAACGGTTTTTTTTGTTCGCCAGCACCACAAATATTATTATTAGTTTTCGGGATTTTAGGTTGGTAAAATGCAATTTTAGGTGCCTAAAGTAAGCTCGATATAATTATGAAATAGGATTTAAAAATTGCAAAAATGATCTATTAAAAATCGTGAATTTCATTGAAGTTGGTATTTTTCTTAAACATCCAATTATAATACATTATTATACGAGTATATTTAAGAAGGACCACCGGCGTGGTCTCGTGGTTAGCGTCGCTGTCTACAGATCCGTCGGCCCGGGTTCAATCCACGGTACCTCCTCGGATTTTTCTGGAACGGGGTGCACTCAGCATCGTGACTAAAATTGAGCAGAGAGGAGTAGCGGCTCCGGTCATGGATACCACCATTAACGGCCGTGGGTGTCGGCATGCAGACCACATGCCTCTAATCCTGCCATCTGCCTATGGTAGATGACGCAGTGGACGAGTTCTAGACCTTGTCCCTTCAGGGATGTTAGCGCCACGGAGTTAGTTATATTTAAAAAGGCAAAATTCAACAAGTTATAGGCCTATAAACAATATTCATTTCTTCCATATCTTGTCCACAATTGGCTACACCCTTGGGTAGAGAGGAGCTTTTCATGTGCAAATCGTTATTTTCAGACAACAGACAATCGTTCTTATTTGAGAATCTCCACCAAGTGTTCATAGTTATTTTTATTACAGGTTTATTGTAAACATCGCAGTTTGCTTGTAGTAATAGATAATTATTTTTTTCTTTCTTTTTTAAATAGCACATATTTCCTAGGGGCAATTTTATTGTCATGCCAGTTCAGAAAGAATTTCTTTTTCGCTAAGGGTGTCCAAGTAGTACTTACTTCTTTAGTAACAAAATATGTGTGTTTAATACAGTTCTGAATAATCCAGCAGAATAAAATCATATCAATTAAAATGTGCATCTACAGCCATAGGAAAGTCGCTCATTTATGACAACATCATCTGTAGTGTTCCTACAAATGTAGAAACTCTGCCTTACTGACTGCACCACCCAGGACATATATTTTCGTTTCGTGTGCGTCTACAGCCATGGGACTGTCGCTCATTTATTATGTGTTACGTTAATGTTGAAGATTACCGAATTATTTGTTATTTGAATTCTTCATACTTTTTCTGCGTAAACTGTGTGACATTGATGTAAAATAGCAATTTTCTCCTTAAAGGTCTCAAAATAATTAGGCCTTAGTGTATACGATGTTAAATTGCAGCCTGCATACTTATTTGTCCGGAGATATTATTCATAGCGTTGATATTAATGCGGGAGGTGGAGAAAAGGCATTCAGGTGTGGTGTGTGTAAGAGGTCCTTTACCGGATTTATTGCTTTTGTTTTGATTTGTCATTACGCTCGTATGAGTTTCACGGCATTCAGGTCTAGTCAGTGGCGGACGCAGAATTTTTTTTCGGGTGATTTGAATAGGTAGACGGAATACTACAAAAAATTAATCAACTTACAAATACAATTAGTTTATAAAACTGGCCACTTAGAGTAGGCCTATATATATATATATAGCCTTTTTTCAAATTTCGGGGGGTTTGTAACCCTCCTATCCCCCCCTGCGTCCGCCACTGGGTCTAGTGACTGTTAATATACACACAAGTAAGGTAAATGTAATACGGCATTAATATATGTGTCCAAAAATAAAATACGTAGTTATAAAAATGTTGGAAATACAATTTCACTCATACTGAAGAGTGATCATTTTAGTATCCTGTATGTAACGAAGAGAATCCTATAGCAAACATGACATTTACTAGCACATGCACTAAATTCAACTCAACACAAGTAGTTTCAGGGATTTATTTGGAATGTTGGCAACGCTCGTATCAACGGGGCCGTTACAGAATGGATCATGGCTGACAAAATGTATTTTACGGCAAAATTCATGCAGTTATTTCTCTTTATTTTCATTTACGAAGCATTTATAAAGACATGTTGCATGTGAAAAAATTCTGTGAAAAATCCTGAACGATTTGAGTGGTTTTTCAGATCCATAAAAAATTTGGTTTTCATATAAATCGTAAACTTAGTTGAAGTGCACTTATACCTATTGTTTTTCATAATTGTGAAATGGGTATTCTGTTGGCATATAGAAATATAGTGTTTTTTATAGAACGTGAAATATTATGTTTCATGCAAGGGAAAATGGTGACATCTCAGTGCAGCATAACACAGCAAACTGCAGGAAGCGGCCGGCGGGTGGTTAGGAGAAGACAGTGTAGTGGCCAGGCGGGGAAGCAGGGAGAAGACAGTATAGCGGCCAGGCGGGGAAGCAGCCGAATGGAATGGGGGCAAGAGTGTGGCATAAAGTTCCAACTTCCTTTAGCTTTGCTTTAGAAAAGAACGCACTGGGCGCCATTGCAACGCTCGATCAGGGTGGGCGGAGCTTAAATGGCAACCTGTTCTTCCATTTTGCCTTTACCTTTCGCCCTACTACACTTACTACATAACCTCAAACATTCAAATTTGCCGGTAGCAATTAACTCATGGTATTATATTAACAGCAACTTACCTGAGTGAAAGCAGCTTCATCGGGAAGGGGTTTTACTCTTGGGAATGCAGATTCACACAGAGCAAGGTCAAATGGATGTCTAGGAACGAATGGCTTCACTTTGAATGGTCCTGGCCGACCCATTCCTCTTCCCATACCCCCTCGACCCCTTCCTCTTACCATATTTATTGGAATCTGGAATTTGACGTGACAAGGTGTAAAATGTGTCACTTACGGCGTACAGAAAGGATCATTTAAATTTTCATCATCTCTTATTTAAAAACAACCCTATTATCAACTATAATAGCAACAATTTATCATTTTGTAGTTATGTTCATGCAGAATGTAAGTGAAAAATGTCCACATGCCATACAAATAATATAATAAAAAGCAGAAGTTTAATAACAAACCATGAAGAAATCAATAAACTTAAAATGCCGGCTTACAGCGTGCTCTTCATACAAATGGCGGCGTATATCAAATTTTCCATAGCCTGCTATACGTACCATTTCCACCAGCACCAGAGAGAACGTCTTTGCACCAGAGTGATTAGTGAATGTTCCTGCAGGGAATAACAGCAAAATGTGGTGTAAACTAGCACAGCAACAGAGCCATCTACAATTGCTAGCTGAAGCACTGTACCCCAATGGAGGATGGCTAGGCGGGAAATACGGTTTAATTGCTGAATCAGATGATTTTTGTGACCTATGGCTTGCGAAGGTGTAAGGTAAGACGATAAACGTGTCATGTTAAATGCCATTAATATAAGTATTTGATCATGTGTACTTCTGTAGTATAATAGATTAGTAAATTAACTATTATAAGTTGTGATTGGGGCCAATTGAATAATAATAATAATAAAATGTTATTGTCATTAAGCAAATTGCAATAGACAAAGTCAAAATCTTAAAATAACTAATATACACAATCTATCATAACAATAAAATGAAAACATGATAAACCTGTTAAGACAAGACTATAATAATATAATAAACAGCGTCCAGCAAATTACAGAAATTACAGTACAAATTTCTTATTTGTTTTGATCAAAGAATTCTTGAAGGGAATAATAAGGGGAATTTACTAAGAAATTATATAGATTATTTTTAAACAAATTCACTGGTTGCTCTGCTATTTCTAAAGGAAGTTTATTAAACATAACTAAACCTAAAACTCTGTAGCTATTGTGAGATTTCGATAATCTATTAAATGGAATGTCCATGTATTTATTTCTCCTTGTATTGTAGTTGTGAATGTCTTGTCTGAGTTGATGTTCTGCTATGTTATTTTTTGTGTGGAGTAATACGTGATATATATGGAGATTTATTACTGTCAGGCATTTTTGTTTAATAAACAGAGGTTTACAGTGATCTAATTTTTGTGCATCCGATATTATTCTAATAGCTTTTTTTTGAAGGAGTAGTATACCGGTATTATTAATGTAAGCACTATTTCCCCAAAGTAAAATACCATAAGAAATTATACTTTGAAAAAAAGCAAAATATGCAGATCTCATATAAATACTTGGAACATGATTTTTTAAACTTCTAAGTAAAAATACATCTCTAGATAATTTGGTTGATATATATGCTATATGATGTTCCCATGTCAACTTCCTATCAATATAGACCCCTAAAAATTTGACATTATCTACACTGATGTGTTCAGGTAAGTTTCTTAAGCAGAGGTAAAGTTCCTGTGTCTTGTTTTCATTCATTAAAAAACCATTTACTTGAAACCATGTTGATGCCTCAGACAGAGTGACCTTGTTAAATTTTGAAGCGTTTGAAAATCTGAACTACTATTTAAAAAAGTCGTGTCATCTGCATAGAGTATTGTAAGACTGTTTATAGCCGACGGTAAATCATTTATCATTAGGGTAAATAATAACGGCCCCAGTACCGAACCCTGTGGTACTCCATGTTTGACATTGGCTATGTTCGATTTTTCTCCACCTATACACACTATTTGTTTTCTATCGTCAAGGAATGATTTAATTAGACTAATACTTGATCTACTGAAGCCATAATAATCTAACTTATGAAGTAACATTGTGTGATTAACAACGTCAAATGCTTTACTCAAATCACAAAAAGTTGCCTGAGCATAGCCCTTTGACTCAAAAACCTGCATTACATTTCTAACCAACAATTCCAACGCATCGGTTGTGGATCTGAATTTTCTAAAACCATATTGTTGACTAGAAATTATACTAAAATCTTCTAAATAACTAGACACCTGATTAAACATGACATTTTCTAGGACTTTTGAAAAAATTGGGGTCAAAGAAACCGGTCTATAATTAGCGGGAGAGTCCTTCTCACCTTTCTTAAAAATAGGTACAACTCTAGTCAGTTTTAGGATACTTCTCTCTACCCGAAATGCAACAATTCACTGTAATAATTGTTCTACACTATTAAATCTTACAATAAACTGTATAAAAGACACCAGATAATAATACAACGTAAGCATAATCTTAAATATAGGCACATTCATAGTTAGCCTACTATATAAAAATATACAGTTTTAAGTCGTGCAGGCAATTATGGGGTATGGAATTTATTAATGAAAGCTTTGAAATGAGTGATTTCCAATAGCCCTTCACTCTTCTCCCCGCACATACAGTCCATCACTCCACTTGTTGTCATCCAGTGATACACTGCTCAGGAGACACTCATTCACAAAACTATGGTATGTTTCAAAAAAATTATGAACATCGGCAATAATTTCCAGACTGACCATGTAATGGCTTACCACTAAGTTTAGAAATAACAGGAGGCATATTTAATTAGTTCTTACTCAATGAATGACACACAAAACACACAGAGAACGTGGATTCAGATTACAACTGATAACACTATGCATGTCTTGATGTGCTATAATTCCAGAAGGAACTGTAGGCCTACTTGGCAACTCAGAGCAGCGTGTCATATGTTCTATTTAAGGTACTTCCCCGTTGAATCACCAGTTAATGGCTCGCACATTGGGTGTGCTGATCAAGGACATGCCCCAAGAATGCCTGCATGACTTATACCGGTTACTGCACAGGGCACAACACTTACATCGGTAACTACACACAATTTGTAACATATTTCTTAATGCCTCTACTTCTGTGATGAATGAATTTGATTCCTGATATTATATTGCCTTCCCTTTCAGAAATCATAGAATTCTGAACAACGATATTTGAAATTAAATTGCACAATGAGTATTGCTTTTAACGTACTTTTTTCATTTGAGTTTTCTCAGCTCTCCAAGCCTTAATCATCAAAGAAAATAATAATAACTTATTATAAAAACTTCAGAGTTACATCGGAAGCATTACAAGCATCATACAATCAACCTAACAACAATAGACAAATAATAAAAAATTATAAAAACAAATTTAGTAAATATTAAAATTATATATTATAATTCAATAAAATCTATCCTAAATCCTGGACAATTTCATAAAATTCACTTGTCTTATACCATATTGGGCTTAGAGTCAAGAAATATTTCAATGTGGTTTTAAAACTTTTCAGTTCATGATGTTTAATTTTTGATGATAAAGAATTAAGTAATTTTATACCAATATTAAGAAATCTCTTTTGTGTGTTAGCATAACTATAAAAGTTTGTCATAATATTATTTTTTACCCTAGTATTATAAAAGTGACACATAGGCCTATTATTTTCAATAAAATTACCATAATTCTCTTTTACTTAAATCATACACTGATAGACAAATATTGCAGGAAGAGTAATAATTTTTAAAAGCTTAAAACTTTCCCTACATTGATCTCTTGGAGGAATTCCACACATTAATAGACAAATGTTGCAGGAAGAGTCATAATTTTTAAAGCTTAAAACTTTCCCTCTTGAAGTAATTCCACACATTAATCTTATTCCTTTCTTTTGAAGCCTAAAAAGTTTTATAGGCCTATAAGTTTGAGAACCCCACATTAATGTTCCATATGAAAAATGACTGTGAATATCTGTGGTGCTAAGGCAGAATCCGATATGTCTAAAACTGCAATTTTTCAGGAGAAGAATTTTAAAGTTAAATAGATAGCAGAAATTCAGATTTTATTTATATTGGCCTGCCAATTTTGTGATAGTGTTACCGAGAGAATATTTCCGTCCTTTAAGTCAAACAGTTGTAAAATCTCATCAAAAACCATAAATATTTCCATAAGTTAGACATATCGTCCTTTGCCTACTTCAGTTGTCTTGAGTGATTTATCGCTTGTTTGTTTCGCTCAATAACGACATATTGGTGTTTACCTTCTTTGAAATATCTTGATCCCATGAATGTAGAACGGTAGGAAAGCTGGGTTATTGTTATAGGACATGAGATATTTTAGGAATTAAACACTATTTACATAGTAAAAAGAATGAAAAAGATTATTTACTGTTTTATACTCGATTTAACTGCTTTCCTCTTAATCATCATCTGGAAGCTCTTATACAATGTTGCTACTGTCCAGGTTTTCGTAGAAGGCATAGCAGTCAGTGTGAATAAGCGGAAGCAAGCTCAGGAGAACCTTCTTCTTAAGGGGGTTGATGGGCAATGGACAGTTGTAACATGTTGTCAAGGAAGGAATCGTAGGTCTGCCTCATTTCGATCACCGCAGGTCAAGTCTGCAGAAGTCTTGGTTATCAAGGGAATTTTTAAATTGCATTAAACCGAAAGTTTCCCATACCTAATCCATTTGATGTCAAGCCAGTTCATTTTTCTGCCCTCCATGTCCGTTGTCCTTCGAGTGAAATGCTCCTGCACCAGTTTCGAAAATGAGAAGAAGTCCTCTTGCCTCATTTCATTGACCTAGAATGGTTTTTTTCCTCTTTACAGTTCGAACGAACTGGAACCAGTACAATGATCGGTATTTCAGTTTTCTTTTTAGCCCTTTCAATACGAGCATGGTCTACGTCATATTCTAGGAGAGTGTGTCCAGGTAACAGAAATTTCTGGTCCACACAATCGATGTGGGTGCTCTTACTGGCATAAAAGGAAAACATGGCAGACATGTTAATATTCTTATTTTGACCACCGCATGTGTCTGAGTAAGTCACAACATGGGTTACATTTTCGGGCAGACTTTCAAGCTTTTTGAAAACGCATGAAGCAATCTCTTCAGATCCTCTCTTTCCGATTGCTTCATGCCACATGTAGCAGCTAGTGGTACCTCCATCTGGGGTGCAGTCTCGGATAGTTAGGTTGTATGTTGAGAGAAGGAGTTTATAAAATGAAACATTTGTGGTCAGAGAAGGGGTATTTAAGACTTTCAGCAAATTAGACACTAAAACCCTTATATTCGAGTCTTCTTTTGCACTGCTTTTATCAACATCTTTCATTTTTTAGCCTAGATCTGCCATTTTCTTGTGTTGATTACAATCGATGGGCAGCTGGATCTTTTCTTTTGGATCATTACTTTCTTTAATTTTTATCATGTAAGAATCGCATGTCTTACATTTATCAACATGTAGCTGCTTAAATGAGTAGCCAGTAGACTTAAATACCTCTCTGAATAAATCATAAGAAGCAGCATTTTCGTGCTCACTTTTGTATTCATTATACAACATCCTTATGTTTAGGTGACTGTACATATTTCTCCTGTGAATCTCTTCGTGAATAATGACTCATATTTCGGGTACTTCTCGTGTTCTAACATTGCTTTTCGGTCTTCAGTCTTCTTATTAGTTGGCTCATGCCGACCTTTTTGATCCTCTAGAGAAGTAACAGGTACAGGAGATTGTTTTAATTTTTCAATCAAATAATCAACTTTGAACTTTGTAAGACCTTAAACGGTTTGGAAAACCTTTTTGCACACTGCTTTGATATTCCATTTATTTTCAAAGAATATTGAGCAGCGACTTGCCGATTCAACCTTATACTGTACTTAATAGTTTTATAAGTTACTTACCGGCTAAAGCCATTTCGACGAGTCTAGAGGCTCTACTCTTGACGAACATTTTAATAATAGATTGATAAAAATTCACATAAGACAAATTGAAGCTGGCAAGGTAGACGAACGAGAGACGCTACTCATGCGCAGAGCTCCAGTCGTGCAGCCTGATGTCAGCTGGAAATAGGTGAATGAGAAGGTGCCACAAGCCGATGTCAGACATATCGGAAATTTTCATCTCTAGAGTGTTGCAGGAGGATGCCAGAGCCAAACAATTTCTTAGAAATTGACATATCGGAATAATATTTTTCATAATAAACTATTACAGACAAATAAGAAACATATCGGGTTTTGCCATCGCATTCTTCATCAAAATCTCTATAGATTGATACAGTAAACAAAAAATGGAATTTTCTTGACATATCGGGTTCTGCCTTAGCACCACAGATATATTGAGCCAAATATACAATTTTGAGCACATCCTAACTAACTATTTTCTTTAATTTTCTTATCATAAAAATAACTTACCTCTGCTCAGTTCACAAGCCAATTTATCTATTTGACATACCTAATTTAATTTAGAATCCAGATAAAAACCTAAAACTTTCACAACTTCTTTACCTTCACAACCTATCATCTTATTATAAGTTATTTTAAGATTCTGAGTTTTATCCAAATTTAGGTAAAGAAAATTGGCATTACACCAATCTTCAACCATACAAGTGATACTATCAATATCCCTAACATTCAGTACATCATTCATTATATATAATAAACAATATTGGACCCAAAATTGAGCCCTGAGGCACACCATATTTACATGCAAGAAATCAGACTCATTATTATTGAAAAATATTTTCTGTATCCTATTATTTATAAGACTTTATAAGTAAACATGCTGAATGTTGAAATCCATAATAACATAATTTTGACAGCAAAATATAAAGTGCAACTGTGTCAAAAGCCTTTGATAGATCAAAGAATCTGGTTTCTATAGCCTACTATTTTTGTCCTCCAAAGATTCTAAAAATGTAAAGTATAGAGACAGAGTTGCTTTTATTGTGCCCATGCCCAATCTATAACCATACTGACAGTCACTAAAAAGATTGTTATTTTCAAAATAAGTAACAATTTTATGATTCAAAATTTTTTCCATAACCTTGGACACAATGGGAACTAAAGAGATAGGTAAAAAATTATTATAATCTGTTTTACTACCTTTTTTGTGTAACTTACTGGAACTACTTTAACAACTTTTAATGTCTCTGGAAATTCAGAATTTAAAATATAACTATTGATAATATTTGTAAGTGCCTCCAATATATGACTTACACCTAACTTAAGCATAAAGGAATTATGACTATATGCATCAGTACTTTTGTTATTTTTAAATTTCTTAAGAATATTCTCAACCTCCACCTTATCAACTACCGTAAATTAAAACTAAAAGAGCATGATGGTCTAGGATAGTTCTTCAAATAATTTACTGAAGTATTTCTTCATTTTCTTGCAGACACAGTTTGAACAATTTCACAAATTTTTTTGATAAAAAAAACTGTTGAACTCAGATGATCATAAATTATCTGGCGACGCTAGAGATAAGTTTGATCTATTGCATTCCTTTTTGATAATGTTCCATATACCGTAGTTTTAATTTTATTGTTGGCGGATTGTATTGAGATGTCATTATTTCTTTGCCTAGTGTCTTTCAATAAAGACCTAAATCTTTTTTATATCTGCTATGCAAAATTTTTGCAGACTCCCAACCAAAACTAGTGTGGAGATCATAAAACCAGTCACACATTTCTTTTAGATGATTCAGTTCAGAGTTGTTTGGGCAAGGTTGTTTTATTCATAATTGACTTAAAAGGAAAAGAACTATTAACAATAGCATCAAAGCTTTTGAGATAATAATCAATCTTAAAATTAATGGACTTACTTAAATAAATTGGATGCCAATCCTCTTTACTAATTAAGTCTGTAAAAATGTTAATATTTTTGCCTTTGCAATGATGTACCATGGACCTTAGTAATTTAGAATGAAGTGTCTTTGAACTTGTTTCAATTGTTCAAACGCTGCATAGTATAATTTAATGCCCAATGATCAGAAATCCAAGCTTTTATGACTTTAAAATGCGCCATATTTGGGATCAAGATCTGTAGCAATATTATCTAAACAGCTACCCGATGGAACAACCCCATTAATAAATTTAGGTCTAGTTATCTCATTAATCACTATATGCAGTCCAAATGCCATAAGCAAGTTTTTTATGTCTTTGACATCAGAGTCGCCATGATTCATAACATTTACATTACAGTCACCCGTTAAAATAATCTTAGCATTTAACTTGGTCAAATATTGAATGTTTTGATAAGTTCCGCCTATATACCACTAAATATTAAAACAATCAGCTGAAGTCTACATGAGGTAAGGAGAACAGTTAATTAACAACACGTGTTTTGAATTTGACTTTTATTGTGTTCTTCTAAACGTATTTTTATTGTATTAGATTCTATCACTTAATAATATAAAATATTAAAATATTAAAATAACATTGAGCTCAATGTATTGTCAAATTAGATATTTACAATAATTAGTAATAAAATTACGAAGTTAACCTTGTCACAATAGTTAAAATATGAATTAAAATTAAACAAATATGAAACTTAGACAGATAAAGTATTCTAATACTTGTCAAATGTTTTAAAATAGCACACAGATGTCTGTGTATGTCATAAATAATTGTCTTCTTGGATAAAATGCTTCTTTCTTCTTGTATTTGTGTTGTGTGACTATTATTTCTAGAGAGTCAATTATAACAATGTCATATTGTGAATAACTGTAATTTATGTGGTCCTTCTTCTTGGATTAGATTAGCGGATCTTAGTGTAGATACTTATCTCTTGTATTCTTCAGCTTTCGTTGTTTTTCAATATATTGAGATGCATTTCGACGTCATATGCAACATCATCAATTACGCCTAGAATATGAATATTTTGGATATCAAAAGAATCTCATGTAAAATTAATGATAGGATAAGAAACTTCGTTAATAAAATAAATTTTAAAATGTGACTAATTTAATTGGGTTAAATATAGAACTGTAATGAAGAAATTGGTTGGAGTAGAAATTTAAAATATAAGTTATTTAATAAACGAATAATATGGTAATTATTTTGTTAATATTCGGTAATTGAAATTTTATAAGAGAAGCTATTGATTATGAAACTGTACTTAAGTACATAAGTATTTTAGAAGAATATCTATTAAGTTTTTAATAATTACAATATGTGACTTACCGATAGTCTTGAGGGCTGAACATTCTACGGTGAATGTTTGAGTGCTACTGAATATTGTGAGAGTCCACTCCTAGCTAGTTAGGTTAATGTATGTTTCAAAAAGTGCGTTCTGGTCTACTGTGTTTTCATTTATGATGTTGTTCTTATGTTTATAAATTTCTATTTGCTCAAGAGTATTGAGTTTAGAACTTTTATTGTGTTTATGTAAAATTTGTAAAGAATTTTCTATGGTAGTGGGGCTATGTTGATTGTCTAGAACAGTGTTTTTCAACCTGTGGGTCGCGACCCCCTGGGGGGTCGCGGAGCCTCTGTAGGGGGGTCGCGAGAGGTCGAGAAAACTTCAGTTTTTTTTATACATATAATTTGTGAGACTTAAATAAAAAGTCGATAAGAGTTAAAATTATTATATTTAACAAAATTTCCATATAATCAATCATACAAGTCAGAAAAATGCTAGTTTAAAACATGTTATTACAAAAAAAAAATATATTAAAAATGTGTTTAAATAGAAAATGATTACATCTGTGCTTGATTATCTTAAATAGCAGTATGTATTGTTAACTCAAAATGATACTCTTTATGTTATCTACACAAACTCATTAACAAGAAATAAAACCTTCGAGTAATCGTTCATTTTAATGTGAAGGTTGCGCTTGAGTTTGTTCAATTAATTTCTCCCATCGTGGATCCGTTTTTGCCACATTAAGTATTAAATCGTTTTCCAAATTTAAGCGATTTCTTAGTTTACATTTTATTCGCGCCATTGAGGAAAATGCCAACTCGCACAAGTACGAGGTAGAAAATGGAATCAAACACTTCAAAGCCTCGGTTGTTAATTCCGGGTATTCTGTTCTTCTTTTTAACCAAAACGTATCCAAATTTTCAGACTTGAATTCCAAGTGTAACATCCCATCGGCAGATAGTTCCAGCATATTCTCTTTGAGCTTAGTTGCTAAATTTGCCTCGTTTATAGCTGCATTTAAAAACGGATTTAAGATCCATCTTTGCCCAGTGTTATCCGATATCTCTTGCAGTGAGAAGTAATGACACAATTCTTTCTTCAAATTATGTAACACCATTTTCATACCAGATATATATGAGTTGATGTTGATCTCGCTTCCGACTTCTTCAATGAAAGACTGTGTGGACGAAAATGAATCAAAGGTGTTTTGATTTATAGATGATGACCACAATTCAATTTTTTTTATAAAGCCATGGAGTTTGTCTTTTGCTGTAATGACATTTTCATCACGCCCTTGAAGACTTTTATTCAAGTTATTTAAATGTTCAAATAAGTCAGAAAGAAAAGCCAATTTTAAAAGGAATTCCGGGTCAGAAATGAATTCAGAGTAATGTGACTTGACTTGCTGTAAATATACCAATAGTTCAGCGCGAAGTTCCATAACTCTGGTCAGTACTTTGCCTTTTGATAACCACCTAACCTCTGTATGGTAAAGCAAATTGCGGTGTAGTGTCCCCATATCTTCACAAATGATTCGAAACAATCGAGTCTGCAACGCTTTTCCTTTAATAGAATTTACAATGTTAATAATAATATTAAGAACTTGACTGTATTCTTGCGGTAAGGATTTGACTGCAAGAGCTTGGCGATGGAGAAAGCAATGCATCCAACAAGCGTTTGGCATCTGTTCTTTCAGTCTAGCAATAAATCCACTCTTCGCACCAGTCATGGCTTTTGCTCCGTCACTACAAATAGCAATGCATTTTTGTGCCCAATCGATATGCAAGGATACAAAAGAACTTTTCTTTATTTTTTTCCATGACTTGATCACGAACATCAGACGCCATATTGCTTATCCTGCGTTGAATGGTATTGTCAGAGAGAGGTATACTTTTGAGCTTTTCGATCTCTTGCTTGCCAAACATAATCTCTGCTATATCTAAAGCCGCTGGTAAAATCAAATTTTCGGCAATACTGTGAGATTTCCCTGCTTTAGCCACACGAAAAGCTACTCGATAACTAGCGAGCAACGCTTTCTCATTTAGGTTGGACATTTGTCCTATAGCAGTTTTTTGATGTTCAAGAGCTTTTAATTTTCGCTCAAAAAATTCCACGGGTTAATTTTTTTCATTAGGATGTTTTGTGTTTAGGTGGCGTACCAACTTCGATGGCTTCATGCTTTCTCTTGACAAAATTTCAAAGCAAATTACGCACCGCGGTTTACTGTCAATCACAGTAAACCCAAATTTTAAATAATTGTCGTCATAAAGACGTTTTTTCTTTATTCCACTACTCCCGCTAGACGTTGATGGTTCTGGTGATCTTTTCAGGAATTTATCCATTTTCAATTATAACAACTCAAATACGTACCGTAAAACAAGTGGTTCGCGCTCTTCAAACAACTAAACAGCAGACATGACCACGCGTGACTTACGCTCACAAATCAGTCTATAATTACTCCAACTCCAAGGCACCTTACAGTCCACATAACACCGAATTTACACTTCTGAATCGTTTTCACTTATCGGGATTGCTTCTGATTCGACTTCCTTCGCTGTCTTGCATCAAACTGCCATGGCCGCGGTTGACCGCCGTATTTATAGGCCAGCGCATTCTAGCGAGAATTATCTCGAAGCGTAAAGAAGCGTCTCGAAACTTGTGGATCTTTCGTGGACTACCAGCGCCATCTGTTGCTAACATCCGGAACCTGCACTAGTTCCTAGTGTTACCAACAGATGGCGCAAATAACGCAAACGCCTAAAATTGTTGTAAGTATTACATATTTTTAACATACATGGAAAAAGGGGTTGGGGGGTCGCGAAATATTTTTTGATACTAGGGGGGGTCGTGTCAAGAAAAAGGTTGAAAAACACTGGTCTAGAAGATGCTTTGCATATGTAGATTTATTTCTGTTAAATCTAAAATCAGAAATATGTTCTTTATACCTTGTTTTGAAAGATCTTCCAGTCTGGCCGATATATACTTTATTACAGTCTTGACAACTTATTTTATATATGCCACAGCTTTCATATTGATTGTTGCTATTGTGATTATTGATCTTATTATGGATTTTATGTTTTAAATTATTATTAGTTTTGAAGGCGATGTTTATGTTATTCTTTTGTAATTCTGTAAATCTTGTTATTTGTGAAATTGAAGGTTGCATATTTGTTATGATCATTAGTATTGGTTTCTTGGGTTGGTTGGAGTGTGGTTATCGGATTATTTTGTTTGTTAATAATATTCTTATTCTTTTTTATTAATTTGTAAACTAAATTGTCTTGGTACCCATTATTACGGGCTATTTGGAGAATGGTTTTTAATTCGGTTTTGTAATTCTTATGGGACAAGGGGACTTTTAATAGTCTATAAATCATACTATTAATTGCTGCTGTTTTTTGGTTATTAGGGTGGTTGGATTTTTGATGGATTATATTGTCAGTATAGGTGGGCTTTCTGTAAATGTTGAAATGTATTTTATTGTATTTCTTGGTTAAGTTTAAGTCTAGGTAATTGATATAGTTATTGCTTGTCTCTACTGTGAATTGTAATTTATTATGTAGTTTATTGAAATCTTGTACTATGTCGTTAATTTTGTGTTTATTACAAATAATGAAAATATCATCAACGTATCTTGTATAAGCTTTTATATTGAATTTCTTGATGATATTATTGATATAATTTTCTTCAATGTGTTGTAGGAATATTTCGGAAACTATACCTGAAAGGCAGGGGTGCCCCCCCCCCAAACGTCATGATTCACCCCCCCCAAACTTCATTGCTCACCCCCAAACTTCATTGTTCACCCCCCAAACTTCATTGCTCACCCCCACCCCAATTGGCTGTCGACAAGGGCGCCCATATGATATTTTCTAGGGGGGGGGCAATTTTTTAAATTAATTAAATTTTTGTCGCTTTAACTTCTTGGGCCACTTTGTAACATTATATTAATAATAATAATAATAATAATAATAATAATAATGTAATAAGTGCAACAGTGACGTAGCCAGAAAATAATTCGGGTCAGAAGTGCCGGGGTGGTTTGAAATACCCCCCAAAAAGGGGGTCGGGGGTCCATCCCCAGAAAATTTTTATATGTTGAACAAATGAAAATCACATTTTACGCTATTTTAGCACAGATAAACTAGTTAGGAAATTTGTTTACCATACTCGAAGACATGCCAATGTAAATAAGAAATCATTACCTAAGTGGGGGGACAACCCCCGGAAAATTTTTAAATACTGAACTAATAAAAATCACATTTTACGCTATTTTAGCACTCAAAAACTAGTTAGGAAATTTGTTTACCATACTCTAAGATATGCCAATGTACACAAGAAATCATTACCTAGGTGGGGGGTCCACCCCCGGAAAATTTTTAAATATTGAATTAATGAAAATCACATTTTACGCTATTGTAGCACAGATAAACTAGTTAGGAAATTTGTTTACCATACTCTAAGACATGCCAATGTACACAATAAATCATTACCTAGGTGGGGGTCCACCCCCGGAAAATTTTTAAATATTTAATTAATGAAAATCACATTTTACGCTATTTTAGCACTAAAAAACTAGTTAGGAAATTTGTTTACCATACTCTAAGACATGCCAATGTAAACAAGAAAATGTTACCTAAGTCGGGTGTCCACCCCCGGGAAATTTTTAAATGTTGAACTAATGAAAATAACATTTTACGCTATTTTAGCACTGAAAAACTAGTTAGCAAATTTGTTTATTATACTCTAAGACATGGCAACTTAAACAAGAAATTGTTACCTAAATTATAATACTTATTACTATTTATAAGAAAAGTTAAATAGCACATGGAACAGTGGACATAATAGGCCTACTCATTATGTTATGAAAAGAAAATAACTGCTATATCATATTTGACACACCAACAAATCTTGTTTAGTTAAATAAATATATATTTTTTAAATTAGTAATTAGTAATTAGCCCATATGCATCCCTGTTGGGCAAGGGCCTCTTTCATAGAAAGGTGACTGGGTACTGCAGTCCCGGTTAGCCATTCCGGGAAAGTTCAGCCTAGTTTATTGTCCTGAGAGCTGCGTTCACAAGTTGTTTCCACTTTCTTCTGTCTTTAGCTCTCGTTGTCCATCTGTTGCCAAGGGTCCTCCTAGGTTCGTCTTCCCATCGATTTATACAAATATAGAATTTTTTAGGTTTTGACTCTTGGGGGTCCAAACCCCCAGAACCCCCCTTTCCTAATCCACTGTGGATTCTGCTTCCATGTTGTCGATTTGGTGAAACTTCTGCAATTCAAATAATTGTCTTAAAAGAAAAACACCTGACTATAATAATTATTGATATATACATTTTTTTCCTTGCGCCCCCCCCCCGCCCCCGGGTATGGGCGCCCATGGCTGTCGAAATTCTTCATCTTTATCTTTATAAAGAATTAGAAGAGACCTTTTGGAGTTATAGAACTTGACCGTTTTTATTTTTAACATATAAAACTCTAATTTTGCAACAATTTTCAACCCCCCCCCCCAGAAAATTCATAAAACGATAATATTTTGCCCCCCCCAGAAATTTCAATGACGCAGTCTGCGTCTTAACCCGCCCCCCTGTGGGCACCCCTGCTGAAAGGGGTGAACCCATAGCTAGCCCATCTTGTTGTTGGTAGATTTTGTTATTAAATTTGAAATAATTTTGTTTTAGAATAGTTTGGAGTGTATTAATGATTAGTTCTGTTACGTTAAGACTATCACCCATATTAAGTAAATTTTGTTTGGTTATTTTAATTGTTTCTGTTATGAGAATATTGGTGTATAAATTTTTAATATCTAATGATATGAAGGTATCATTTTTATTAAGTTTAATGTCTTTAACTTTGTGAATAAAGTCGTAGGTATTTTTTACTGTATAAGTGTTCTTAAGTTCTAATCTATTTTGTAGTATTTTAGCTAACTTATTGGAAATTTTGTAAGATGGAGCATTCATGAAGTTAACTACAGGTCTTATCGGTTTGTTGTCTTTATGAATTTTAATTTGAGATCTTAAAATTGGGGGTTTAGGGTTCATATGTGTTAGTTGTTTTGTGTCAGTATTACTAAAAATTAAATTTGAAGTTTTTAAGATTCTTTTAATCATATCTTTATATTTATCAGTTGGATCTTTTGTGATTTCTAGGATATTGTTATCTTTTAAGAAGTCTAGTGTCATATTGATATACTCGGAATTCTCAATTAAGATAATGGCATTTCCTTTGTCAGCCTTAGTATTTGTTATGTTGTTGGTTGTGAGTTTATGTTGCAGTTTCTTAAGTGTAGTCTTTTCTGTGTTATTTATAATATTGTGTAGTTTGTCATTATAAGTTTTCTTAATAATGGAGGCTATTTGTTCTCGTAAGTATGTTTGTTTATTAGGCTCACATTTATTAATAGCTGTTTCTGCGTCTATAATATTTGATTTTATTTGATTATTGAGAGTATCTGTGAAGTTATGCTTGTAGCCCAATTCTAGTATTATTTGTTCTTCTTTGTCTAATTTTACTGTGGTTAAATTTATAACCCTAGGATGGAAGGTTATGTTAGATGTTCTATGTGTGTTTTTTGTTTTTTGGAGATTTTGTTGTTTTAGTTTCTCAATTTTCTTGTTCAATGTACAATATTTCTTTTCGATTTCGTTATGAAGTTTTTCAGTTATATTATTCTCAATTATTGGCCATTCATTCTTGTATATCTTGGATGCTTGAAGATGTGTAGTATATAAGGTTTCGTTTAGCCGGCTTTTCTTCATGTATAAGAATCTAATTACATTGCTAAGCCATGCTTTATTAGCGTTTGCTATTGTATGTTGGGCCTTCTTAGTTTTATTGTTAGATTTTAAGCTAATGTATTTAGGTATAAGGTTATTATATTTACAGGTTTTGTTAAAATATAAATTTGCTATTGTCTTGTTGAGCTTTCTTTTGATGTTTGTATATCTATTAATGATATTAGCCTGGCTGGCTACATTATAATTAATTAGCTTCATATTTCTCCAGTGGTATAATTATAGATTGAATGTTTTGATAAGTTCCGCCTATATACCTCTAAATATTAAAACAATCAGCTGAAGTCTACATGAGGTAAGGAGAAAAGTTAATTAACAACACGTGTTTTGAATTTGACATTTATTGTGTTCTTCTAAACGTATTTTTATTGTATTAGATTTAGTCTATCACTTAATAATATTGACATTTCCGCCCGAACAGAGACCGAACGCACATATTCTGCATTATGAGAACACCGCTGTAAACAAGTGAGCGAACGAACCAGATTCCTTGTGTACTAAATGAATATATTTTGAAATAAATGGGAATATCTAAGCGGAGAGAAATATTTCATGAATAATACTATATGGAGTTTCGCAATCAATAAGATAATACTTGCCACTATAATTGACCAAAAATGCTAATCATAAAACATATAATGAATTTAGAGAAGGTTTTGTCCCTGAGAAAATTAATGTTTTTAAATATCATATAGGTTTTACTGTTAGATAAGAAAAGACTTTGTTGAATTAAACTAAACAAGAAAGTGACAACATCTGTAGCTTCACCTTTCTTTGGTTTTCCTACCGACACTGAGGTAATAATTTTATACGCTAATTGTCTACACTACAAAAAGAAACAGACCTTAACGTCTCCCCGATAAAACCTATATCTCACCCAAAATCTAACGTGCGTACGCATCTCTCTTAAAATAAATTATTTTCTTATTTAAGAAAATGGATACAAATCATTATTAAATATTTTATTAACACAATTGATTCCCCTTTTCTTAAAATCTTTAAGTTTAGTTACAACAAAATACGCAAAATTTATACTGGACGAACTTTCCACTATACCTATAGCAAGTACGTTTGATTTATGGCCACAAGAGAATTTGCTTCTGACTTTCGTATGGTCCACTTTAGCAAGCTGGACTGTTACGTCACACCCCAATTTTTGTTTGATGTGCAGGTTACTGCATAACCCTTTACGCTGCCAGTTTCACCTGGATAGATTGATTTATATTGGATTTTCAAAAGTATATATATATTCTTAAATTATGGATTTGGAGTGACACATTAACAGCTATAAAAATTATATTATCTCTAGATTCGTAGAGATTGTGATCAAAGCAAAATATTATGCAATATGTACGAAAGTTTTACATCGAGATTTTAGTAATAACTTATGGATAAATAACTAATTTATTAATGCATATTATGTTGTGCGATGTGTTTAGTGGGCTAACAACACTGTACAGCGTGGCTAACGGTATAATCAGAATTTTAAAATAATTGAAGGTTCCGTGGTGTAGCGGTTATCACGTCTGCTTTACACGCAGAATGTCCCCGGTTCGATCCCGGGCGGGACCATTTTTGTTTTATAGGTCAATGAGTATGCAAATTCTCCTGTTTCCATAGTCGGGTCGCAAATGTTTTAGACAATGGGATGTTGTCCGGTGTAGAACCAGCCCTAAGTAAACTCTAAAATCTCTACTGCTTCTTAGAAACATAATGAGCCAAACTTACTTGTTTGCTCCAGACCAGCTTATATAATGGACTATATCCAACCACCCCTTTGCCTAAAACATTTGATAGCCGAATACAGTATATTCTCATATTGCATTATCAACGACTCCCCACCTAAAACGTGAATACCAAGATAGATTAGATATGAAAAAATTCTTTCAATATTAGTCTTACTGTTTAGCAATTGTGAATTTTCAGTTAACTCCACAGATATAGTAGTGTTGTATATATTCCTGCTTCATTTTAAATATATAAAATAATATTTTGGCCCGTGGGGGGATCGAACCCACGACCTTCGCGTTATTAGCACGACGCTCTAACCAACAGAGCTAACGGGCCGTATATACGTTTGGTTGAATGAATATATTTTTATTGGTTTTGAAACAAATGGATAAATGTCCAAGAAAGGAAAATTATTTCAGGATTAATACTGAATTAGATTCATGCTAAGAAGTGATTTTAGAAACGAAATAATTTTAATATGGATAAGCATATGTATCACCAAATGTGAATTTTTGCTTACCTCCGCTAATATAGTTTGATCTGTTATCTGGCTATTCGATTTTTATTTCATGAATTGAAAATTTTACCCCAGATGAGATCGAACGCACAACTTTTGCTTTATTAGAACAAAGCTCTAAATTTACAGAGCGAACAGTTAACCAAATGAATATGATTTTGATAATTTTGAAATCAATGGGAAAAAATCTAAACAGAAAGAAATATTTCATGAATAATAATGAATTAACTATAGTTAATATATTGCGTTTTGAATTCATAGAGTTTATTTTTGGCAGTATATTTGAGCAAACATGCTAATCTTTTTACATATAAGAATTTTAACGCACATATTGTCCTTGAGAAAATTAAGACTTTAAACATATTTTATAATTTTTACTATTAGATAAGAGAAGATATTGGTGAACTCACTGAACATGATACAGTCAAGAACATCTGTAGCTTCCCAAGGTTTTGATTTTTCTAGCGACACTGAGGTAATAATTTTGTACGCTAGTTACCCACAATGCAAAAGACCCTTAACATCTTCCCCATAAGACCTGCACGAAAACTGGCAATCCCACCCACACACGTACCAACGTGCGTACGCATATCTCCTGAATTAAATGTTTTTCTTTTTATGAAAATTGATACAACTCAATATTTCAATCTCGGTTAATGCAATAGATTCACTATTTTCTACAGTTCTTAAGGTTTAATTACAACAGTAAAATGCAAATATATTGCTAGAACAGTCCACGATAGATATGGATAAGGCCACAAGACAATTTCATGCTGATTTTCATACAGTCCAATAGTGCTCTGTAGACTATGACGTCACACCCCTATTTTTGTACAATGTACTGGTTACTGCACAACCCCCTTCTCTGCCAGTTTCACCTGGACGGAATGATTTATATTCCATTTTGGAAAGTGTATATGTTCTTAATTTATGGAATTGGAGTCAACATTAACAGTCATAAAAATTATATTTTTATATTTGTTCATATTACCATTTTTATCAAAGCGAAATATTTTTTCTATAAGAACGAAAGATTTATATGGAGATATAATTTGTCGATTAACGTTTCATTTTCTATTGTATATTTGTACAACATTGTGCAGCATGGCTAACGACATACATTATTTTCAGAAATGTTATGAATGATCAAGTGAGATCACAAAACCGACCACTCATGCTTAAGGGAAGTAGATGTTTCTTCGTTTCGAATGCTTCAAAGTTCCGTGATGTAGCGGTTATCACGTCTGCTTCACACGCAGAATATCCCCGGTTCGATTCCGGGCGGAACCACTTTTAGATATTGATATAGTGAGTGAATTCCCAATCATCGTGGTCCTATTGTCGACTCGCTAATGTTTTAGACAATTGGATGTTGTCCGGTCCAGAACCAGCCCAAAGTAAACTCCTACGTTTCTACTGCTTCTTATAATAGAGTGAGACAGACTTACTTGTTTGCTCCAGACCAGCTTCTGCACTGGACTTTATCACCACATCTTTGCCTAAAACATTTGAGCGCCGACTATATTCTCGTATTGGATTCATCAACGACACCAGAACTAAAAGTGAATACCAAGATATTTTGGACTTATTGTTTAACAATTGTAAATTTTTAGTTAACTCCACAAATAAAGTAGGGTTGGAAATATGCCTGCTTCATTTTAAATATATAAAATAAAATATTGGCCCGTGGGGGGATCGAACCCACGACCTTCGCGTTATTAGCACGACGCTCTAACCAACTGAGCTAACGGGCCAAATATTGTACTGGAAGAATCAATATATTTTTATTGATTTTAAAGCAAATGGAGAAATATCCAAGAAAGGATAACTAGTTCAGGAATAATACTGTATTATACATACATCCGAGATTCGGTTTTGCATTCATGCTAAGATGCGAATACCTGGTTATTTTAGAACCGAGAAACTTTAATAAGGGGAGGATTATGTTCCACGAAATATGAATTTTGGTTAGCTCCAAAAATATAGTTTGGTCTGATATCTGTCTAATCGATATTTATTCTGTTTATTGACATTTCCGCCCGAACAGAGACCGACCGCACATATTCTGCATTATGAGAACACCGCTGTAAACAAGTGAGCGAACGAACCAGATTCCTTGTGTACTAAATGAATATATTTTGAAATAAATGGGAATATCTAAGCGGAGAGAAATATTTCATGAATAATACTATATGGAGTTTCGCAATCAATAAGATAATACTTGCCACTATAATTGACCAAAAATGCTAATCATAAAACATATAATGAATTTAGAGAAGGTTTTGTCCCTGAGAAAATTAATGTTTTTAAATATCATATAGGTTTTACCGTTAGATAAGAAAAGACTTTGTTGAATTAAACTAAACAAGAAAGTGACATCTGTAGCTTCACCTTTTTTTGGTTTTCCTACCGACACCGAGGTAATAATTTTATACGCTAATTGTCTACACTACAAAAAGAAACAGACCTTAACGTCTCCCCGATAAAACCTATATCTCACCCAAAATCTAACGTGCGTACGCATGTCTCTTAAAATAAATTATTTTCTTATTTAAGAAAATGGATACAAATCATTATTAAATATTTTATTAACACAATTGATTCCCCTTTTCTTAAAATCTTTAAGTTTAGTTACAACAAAATACGCAAAATTTATACTGGACGAACTTTCCACTATACCTATAGCAAGTACGTTTGATTTATGGCCACAAGAGAATTTGCTTCTGACTTTCGTATGGTCCACTTTAGCAAGCTGGACTGTTACGTCACACCCCAATTTTTGTTTGATGTGCAGGTTACTGCATAACCCTTTACGCTGCCAGTTTCACCTGGATGGATTGATTTATATTGGATTTTCAAAAGTATATATATATTCTTAAATTATGGATTTGGAGTGACACATTAACAGCTATAAAAATTATATTATCTCTAGATTCGTAGAGATTGTGATCAAAGCAAAATATTATGCAATATGTACGAAAGTTTTACATCGAGATTTTAGTAATAACTTATGGATAAATAACTAATTTATTAATGCATATTATGTTGTGCGATGTGTTTAGTGGGCTAACAACACTGTACAGCGTGGCTAACGGTATAATCAGAATTTTAAAATAATTGAAGGTTCCGTGGTGTAGCGGTTATCACGTCTGCTTTACACGCAGAATGTCCCCGGTTCGATCCCGGGCGGGACCATTTTTGTTTTATAGGTCAATGAGTATGCAAATTCTCCTGTTTCCATAGTCGGGTCGCAAATGTTTTAGACAATGGGATGTTGTCCGGTGTAGAACCAGCCCTAAGTAAACTCTAAAATCTCTACTGCTTCTTAGAAACATAATGAGCCAAACTTACTTGTTTGCTCCAGACCAGCTTATATAATGGACTATATCCAACCACCCCTTTGCCTAAAACATTTGATAGCCGAATACAGTATATTCTCATATTGCATTATCAACGACTCCCCACCTAAAACGTGAATACCAAGATAGATTAGATATAAAAAATTCTTTCAATATTAGTCTTACTGTTTAGCAATTGTGAATTTTCAGTTAACTCCACAGATATAGTAGTGTTGTATATATTCCTGCTTCATTTTAAATATATAAAATAATATTTTGGCCCGTGGGGGGATCGAACCCACGACCTTCGCGTTATTAGCACGACGCTCTAACCAACTGAGCTAACGGGCCGTATATACGTTTGGTTGAATGAATATATTTTTATTGGTTTTGAAACAAATGGATAAATGTCCAAGAAAGGAAAATTATTTCAGGATTAATACTGAATTAGATTCATGCTAAGAAGTGATTTTAGAAACGAAATAATTTTAATATGGATAAGCATATGTATCACCAAATGTGAATTTTTGGTTACCTCCGCTAATATAGTTTGATCTGTTATCTGGCTATTGGATTTTTATTTCATGAATTGAAAATTTTACCCCAGATGAGATCGAACGCACAACTTTTGCTTTATTAGAACAAAGCTCTAAATTTACAGAGCGAACAGTTAACCAAATGAATATGATTTTGATAATTTTGAAATCAATGGGAAAAAATCTAAACAGAAAGAAATATTTCATGAATAATAATGAATTAACTATAGTTAATATATTGCGTTTTGAATTCATAGAGTTTATTTTTGGCAGTATATTTGAGCAAACATGCTAATCTTTTTACATAAAAGAATTTTAACGCACATATTGTCCTTGAGAAAATTAAGACTTTAAACATATTTTATAATTTTTACTATTAGATAAGAGAAGATATTGGTGAACTCACTGAACATGATACAGTCAAGAACATCTGTAGCTTCCCAAGGTTTTGATTTTTCTAGCGACACTGAGGTAATAATTTTGTACGCTAGTTACCCACAATGCAAAAGACCCTTAACATCTTCCCCATAAGACCTGCACGAAAACTGGCCATCCCACCCACACACGTACCAACGTGCGTACGCATATCTCCTGAATTAAATGTTTTTCTTTTTATGAAAATTGATACAACTCAATATTTCAATCTCGGTTAATGCAATAGATTCACTATTTTCTACAGTTCTTAAGGTTTAATTACAACAGTAAAATGCAAATATATTGCTAGAACAGTCCACGATAGATATGGATAAGGCCACAAGACAATTTCATGCTGATTTTCATACAGTCCAATAGTGCTCTGTAGACTATGACGTCACACCCCTATTTTTGTACAATGTACTGGTTACTGCACAACCCCCTTCTCTGCCAGTTTCACCTGGACGGAATGATTTATATTCCATTTTGGAAAGTGTATATGTTCTTAATTTATGGAATTGGAGTCAACATTAACAGTCATAAAAATTATATTTTTATATTTGTTCATATTACCATTTTTATCAAAGCGAAATATTTTTTCTATAAGAACGAAAGATTTATATGGAGATATAATTTGTCGATTAACGTTTCATTTTCTATTGTATATTTGTACAACATTGTGCAGCATGGCTAACGACATACATTATTTTCAGAAATGTTATGAATGATCAAGTGAGATCACAAAACCGACCACTCATGCTTAAGGGAAGTAGATGTTTCTTCGTTTCGAATACTTCAAAGTTCCGTGATGTAGCGGTTATCACGTCTGCTTCACACGCAGAATATCCCCGGTTCGATTCCGGGCGGAACCACTTTTAGATATTGATATAGTGAGTGAATTCCCAATCATCGTGGTCCTATTGTCGACTCGCTAATGTTTTAGACAATTGGATGTTGTCCGGTCCAGAACCAGCCCAAAGTAAACTCCTACGTTTCTACTGCTTCTTATAATAGAGTGAGACAGACTTACTTGTTTGCTCCAGACCAGCTTCTGCACTGGACTTTATCACCACATCTTTGCCTAAAACATTTGAGCGCCGACTATATTCTCGTATTGGATTCATCAACGACACCAGAACTAAAAGTGAATACCAAGATATTTTGGACTTATTGTTTAACAATTGTAAATTTTTAGTTAACTCCACAAATAAAGTAGGGTTGGAAATATGCCTGCTTCATTTTAAATATATAAAATAAAATATTGGTCCGTGGGGGGATCGAACCCACGACCTTCGCGTTATTAGCACGACGCTCTAACCAACTGAGCTAACGGGCCAAATATTGTACTGGAAGAATCAATATATTTTTATTGATTTTAAAGCAAATGGAGAAATATCCAAGAAAGGATAACTAGTTCAGGAATAATACTGTATTATACATACATCCGAGATTCGGTTTTGCATTCATGCTAAGATGCGAATACCTGGTTATTTTAGAACCGAGAAACTTTAATAAGGGGAGGATTATGTTCCACGAAATATGAATTTTGGTTAGCTCCAAAAATATAGTTTGGTCTAATATCTGTCTAATCGATATTTATTCTGTTTATTGACATTTCCGCCCGAACAGAGACCGACCGCACATATTCTGCATTATGAGAACACCGCTGTAAACAAGTGAGCGAACGAACCAGATTCCTTGTGTACTAAATGAATATATTTTGAAATAAATGGGAATATCTAAGCGGAGAGAAATATTTCATGAATAATACTATATGGAGTTTCGCAATCAATAAGATAATACTTGCCACTATAATTGACCAAAAATGCTAATCATAAAACATATAATGAATTTAGAGAAGGTTTTGTCCCTGAGAAAATTAATGTTTTTAAATATCATATAGGTTTTACCGTTAGATAAGAAAAGACTTTGTTGAATTAAACTAAACAAGAAAGTGACATCTGTAGCTTCACCTTTTTTTGGTTTTCCTACCGACACCGAGGTAATAATTTTATACGCTAATTGTCTACACTACAAAAAGAAACAGACCTTAACGTCTCCCCGATAAAACCTATATCTCACCCAAAATCTAACGTGCGTACGCATGTCTCTTAAAATAAATTATTTTCTTATTTAAGAAAATGGATACAAATCATTATTAAATATTTTATTAACACAATTGATTCCCCTTTTCTTAAAATCTTTAAGTTTAGTTACAACAAAATACGCAAAATTTATACTGGACGAACTTTCCACTATACCTATAGCAAGTACGTTTGATTTATGGCCACAAGAGAATTTGCTTCTGACTTTCGTATGGTCCACTTTAGCAAGCTGGACTGTTACGTCACACCCCAATTTTTGTTTGATGTGCAGGTTACTGCATAACCCTTTACGCTGCCAGTTTCACCTGGATGGATTGATTTATATTGGATTTTCAAAAGTATATATATATTCTTAAATTATGGATTTGGAGTGACACATTAACAGCTATAAAAATTATATTATCTCTAGATTCGTAGAGATTGTGATCAAAGCAAAATATTATGCAATATGTACGAAAGTTTTACATCGAGATTTTAGTAATAACTTATGGATAAATAACTAATTTATTAATGCATATTATGTTGTGCGATGTGTTTAGTGGGCTAACAACACTGTACAGCGTGGCTAACGGTATAATCAGAATTTTAAAATAATTGAAGGTTCCGTGGTGTAGCGGTTATCACGTCTGCTTTACACGCAGAATGTCCCCGGTTCGATCCCGGGCGGGACCATTTTTGTTTTATAGGTCAATGAGTATGCAAATTCTCCTGTTTCCATAGTCGGGTCGCAAATGTTTTAGACAATGGGATGTTGTCCGGTGTAGAACCAGCCCTAAGTAAACTCTAAAATCTCTACTGCTTCTTAGAAACATAATGAGCCAAACTTACTTGTTTGCTCCAGACCAGCTTATATAATGGACTATATCCAACCACCCCTTTGCCTAAAACATTTGATAGCCGAATACAGTATATTCTCATATTGCATTATCAACGACTCCCCACCTAAAACGTGAATACCAAGATAGATTAGATATGAAAAAATTCTTTCAATATTAGTCTTACTGTTTAGCAATTGTGAATTTTCAGTTAACTCCACAGATATAGTAGTGTTGTATATATTCCTGCTTCATTTTATATATATAAAATAATATTTTGGCCCGTGGGGGGATCGAACCCACGACCTTCGCGTTATTAGCACGACGCTCTAACCAACTGAGCTAACGGGCCGTATATACGTTTGGTTGAATGAATATATTTTTATTGGTTTTGAAACAAATGGATAAATGTCCAAGAAAGGAAAATTATTTCAGGATTAATACTGAATTAGATTCATGCTAAGAAGTGATTTTAGAAACGAAATAATTTTAATATGGATAAGCATATGTATCACCAAATGTGAATTTTTGGTTACCTCCGCTAATATAGTTTGATCTGTTATCTGGCTATTCGATTTTTATTTCATGAATTGAAAATTTTACCCCAGATGAGATCGAACGCACAACTTTTGCTTTATTAGAACAAAGCTCTAAATTTACAGAGCGAACAGTTAACCAAATGAATATGATTTTGATAATTTTGAAATCAATGGGAAAAAATCTAAACAGAAAGAAATATTTCATGAATAATAATGAATTAACTATAGTTAAGATATTGCGTTTTGAATTCATAGAGTTTATTTTTGGCAGTATATTTGAGCAAACATGCTAATCTTTTTACATATAAGAATTTTAACGCACATATTGTCCTTGAGAAAATTAAGACTTTAAACATATTTTATAATTTTTACTATTAGATAAGAGAAGATATTGGTGAACTCACTGAACATGATACAGTCAAGAACATCTGTAGCTTCCCAAGGTTTTGATTTTTCTAGCGACACTGAGGTAATAATTTTGTACGCTAGTTACCCACAATGCAAAAGACCCTTAACATCTTCCCCATAAGACCTGCACGAAAACTGGCCATCCCACCCACACACGTACCAACGTGCGTACGCATATCTCCTGAATTAAATGTTTTTCTTTTTATGAAAATTGATACAACTCAATATTTCAATCTCGGTTAATGCAATAGATTCACTATTTTCTACAGTTCTTAAGGTTTAATTACAACAGTAAAATGCAAATATATTGCTAGAACAGTCCACGATAGATATGGATAAGGCCACAAGACAATTTCATGCTGATTTTCATACAGTCCAATAGTGCTCTGTAGACTATGACGTCACACCCCTATTTTTGTACAATGTACTGGTTACTGCACAACCCCCTTCTCTGCCAGTTTCACCTGGACGGAATGATTTATATTCCATTTTGGAAAGTGTATATGTTCTTAATTTATGGAATTGGAGTCAACATTAACACTCATAAAAATTATATTTTTATTTTGTTCATATTACCATTTTTATCAAAGCGAAATATTTTTTCTATAAGAACGAAAGATTTATATGGAGATATAATTTGTCGATTAACGTTTCATTTTCTATTGTATATTTGTACAACATTGTGCAGCATGGCTAACGACATACATTATTTTCAGAAATGTTATGAATGATCAAGTGAGATCACAAAACCGACCACTCATGCTTAAGGGAAGTAGATGTTTCTTCGTTTCGAATACTTCAAAGTTCCGTGATGTAGCGGTTATCACGTCTGCTTCACACGCAGAATGTCCCCGGTTCGATTCCGGGCGGAACCACTTTTAGATATTGATATAGTGAGTGAATTCCCAATCATCGTGGTCCTATTGTCGACTCGCTAATGTTTTAGACAATTGGATGTTGTCCGGTCCAGAACCAGCCCAAAGTAAACTCCTACGTTTCTACTGCTTCTTATAATAGAGTGAGACAGACTTACTTGTTTGCTCCAGACCAGCTTCTGCACTGGACTTTATCACCACATCTTTGCCTAAAACATTTGAGCGCCGACTATATTCTCGTATTGGATTCATCAACGACACCAGAACTAAAAGTGAATACCAAGATATTTTGGACTTATTGTTTAACAATTGTAAATTTTTAGTTAACTCCACAAATAAAGTAGGGTTGGTAATATGCCTGCTTCATTTTAAATATATAAAATAAAATATTGGTCCGTGGGGGGATCGAACCCACGACCTTCGCGTTATTAGCACGACGCTCTAACCAACTGAGCTAACGGGCCAAATATTGTACTGGAAGAATCAATATATTTTTATTGATTTTAAAGCAAATGGAGAAATATCCAAGAAAGGATAACTAGTTCAGGAATAATACTGTATTATACATACATCCGAGATTCGGTTTTGCATTCATGCTAAGATGCGAATACCTGGTTATTTTAGAAACGAGAAACTTTAATAAGGGGAGGATTATGTTCCACGAAATATGAATTTTGGTTAGCTCCAAAAATATAGTTTGGTCTGATATCTGTCTACTCGATATTTATTCTGTTTATTGACATTTCCGCCCGAACAGAGACCGACCGCACATATTCTGCATTATGAGAACACCGCTGTAAACAAGTGAGCGAACGAACCAGATTCCTTGTGTACTAAATGAATATATTTTGAAATAAATGGGAATATCTAAGCGGAGAGAAATATTTCATGAATAATACTATATGGAGTTTCGCAATCAATAAGATAATACTTGCCACTATAATTGACCAAAAATGCTAATCATAAAACATATAATGAATTTAGAGAAGGTTTTGTCCCTGAGAAAATTAATGTTTTTAAATATCATATAGGTTTTACCGTTAGATAAGAAAAGACTTTGTTGAATTAAACTAAACAAGAAAGTGACATCTGTAGCTTCACCTTTTTTTGGTTTTCCTACCGACACCGAGGTAATAATTTTATACGCTAATTGTCTACACTACAAAAAGAAACAGACCTTAACGTCTCCCCGATAAAACCTATATCTCACCCAAAATCTAACGTGCGTACGCATGTCTCTTAAAATAAATTATTTTCTTATTTAAGAAAATGGATACAAATCATTATTAAATATTTTATTAACACAATTGATTCCCCTTTTCTTAAAATCTTTAAGTTTAGTTACAACAAAATACGCAAAATTTATACTGGACGAACTTTCCACTATACCTATAGCAAGTACGTTTGATTTATGGCCACAAGAGAATTTGCTTCTGACTTTCGTATGGTCCACTTTAGCAAGCTGGACTGTTACGTCACACCCCAATTTTTGTTTGATGTGCAGGTTACTGCATAACCCTTTACGCTGCCAGTTTCACCTGGATGGATTGATTTATATTGGATTTTCAAAAGTATATATATATTCTTAAATTATGGATTTGGAGTGACACATTAACAGCTATAAAAATTATATTATCTCTAGATTCGTAGAGATTGTGATCAAAGCAAAATATTATGCAATATGTACGAAAGTTTTACATCGAGATTTTAGTAATAACTTATGGATAAATAACTAATTTATTAATGCATATTATGTTGTGCGATGTGTTTAGTGGGCTAACAACACTGTACAGCGTGGCTAACGGTATAATCAGAATTTTAAAATAATTGAAGGTTCCGTGGTGTAGCGGTTATCACGTCTGCTTTACACGCAGAATGTCCCCGGTTCGATCCCGGGCGGGACCATTTTTGTTTTATAGGTCAATGAGTATGCAAATTCTCCTGTTTCCATAGTCGGGTCGCAAATGTTTTAGACAATGGGATGTTGTCCGGTGTAGAACCAGCCCTAAGTAAACTCTAAAATCTCTACTGCTTCTTAGAAACATAATGAGCCAAACTTACTTGTTTGCTCCAGACCAGCTTATATAATGGACTATATCCAACCACCCCTTTGCCTAAAACATTTGATAGCCGAATACAGTATATTCTCATATTGCATTATCAACGACTCCCCACCTAAAACGTGAATACCAAGATAGATTAGATATGAAAAAATTCTTTCAATATTAGTCTTACTGTTTAGCAATTGTGAATTTTCAGTTAACTCCACAGATATAGTAGTGTTGTATATATTCCTGCTTCATTTTAAATATATAAAATAATATTTTGGCCCGTGGGGGGATCGAACCCACGACCTTCGCATTATTAGCACGACGCTCTAACCAACTCAGCTAACGGGCCGTATATACGTTTGGTTGAATGAATATATTTTTATTGGTTTTGAAACAAATGGATAAATGTCCAAGAAAGGAAAATTATTTCAGGATTAATACTGAATTAGATTCATGCTAAGAAGTGATTTTAGAAACGAAATAATTTTAATATGGATAAGCATATGTATCACCAAATGTGAATTTTTGCTTACCTCCGCTAATATAGTTTGATCTGTTATCTGGCTATTCGATTTTTATTTCATGAATTGAAAATTTTACCCCAGATGAGATCGAACGCACAACTTTTGCTTTATTAGAACAAAGCTCTAAATTTACAGAGCGAACAGTTAACCAAATGAATATGATTTTGATAATTTTGAAATCAATGGGAAAAAATCTAAACAGAAAGAAATATTTCATGAATAATAATGAATTAACTATAGTTAAGATATTGCGTTTTGAATTCATAGAGTTTATTTTTGGCAGTATATTTGAGCAAACATGCTAATCTTTTTACATATAAGAATTTTAACGCACATATTGTCCTTGAGAAAATTAAGACTTTAAACATATTTTATAATTTTTACTATTAGATAAGAGAAGATATTAGTGAACTCACTGAACATGATACAGTCAAGAACATCTGTAGCTTCCCAAGGTTTTGATTTTTCTAGCGACACTGAGGTAATAATTTTGTACGCTAGTTACCCACAATGCAAAAGACCCTTAACATCTTCCCCATAAGACCTGCACGAAAACTGGCCATCCCACCCACACACGTACCAACGTGCGTACGCATATCTCCTGAATTAAATGTTTTTCTTTTTATGAAAATTGATACAACTCAATATTTCAATCTCGGTTAATGCAATAGATTCACTATTTTCTACAGTTCTTAAGGTTTAATTACAACAGTAAAATGCAAATATATTGCTAGAACAGTCCACGATAGATATGGATAAGGCCACAAGACAATTTCATGCTGATTTTCATACAGTCCAATAGTGCTCTGTAGACTATGACGTCACACCCCTATTTTTGTACAATGTACTGGTTACTGCACAACCCCCTTCTCTGCCAGTTTCACCTGGACGGAATGATTTATATTCCATTTTGGAAAGTGTATATGTTCTTAATTTATGGAATTGGAGTCAACATTAACAGTCATAAAAATTATATTTTTATATTTGTTCATATTACCATTTTTATCAAAGCGAAATATTTTTTCTATAAGAACGAAAGATTTATATGGAGATATAATTTGTCGATTAACGTTTCATTTTCTATTGTATATTTGTACAACATTGTGCAGCATGGCTAACGACATACATTATTTTCAGAAATGTTATGAATGATCAAATGAGATCACAAAACCGACCACTCATGCTTAAGGGAAGTAGATGTTTCTTCGTTTCGAATACTTCAAAGTTCCGTGATGTAGCGGTTATCACGTCTGCTTCACACGCAGAATGTCCCCGGTTCGATTCCGGGCGGAACCACTTTTAGATATTGATATAGTGAGTGAATTCCCAATCATCGTGGTCCTATTGTCGACTCGCTAATGTTTTAGACAATTGGATGTTGTCCGGTCCAGAACCAGCCCAAAGTAAACTCCTACGTTTCTACTGCTTCTTATAATAGAGTGAGACAGACTTACTTGTTTGCTCCAGACCAGCTTCTGCACTGGACTTTATCACCACATCTTTGCCTAAAACATTTGAGCGCCGACTATATTCTCGTATTGGATTCATCAACGACACCAGAACTAAAAGTGAATACCAAGATATTTTGGACTTATTGTTTAACAATTGTAAATTTTTAGTTAACTCCACAAATAAAGTAGGGTTGGAAATATGCCTGCTTCATTTTAAATATATAAAATAAAATATTGGTCCGTGGGGGAATCGAACCCACGACCTTCGCGTTATTAGCACGACGCTCTAACCAACTGAGCTAACGGGCCAAATATTGTACTGGAAGAATCAATATATTTTTATTGATTTTAAAGCAAATGGAGAAATATCCAAGAAAGGATAACTAGTTCAGGAATAATACTGTATTATACATACATCCGAGATTCGGTTTTGCATTCATGCTAAGATGCGAATACCTGGTTATTTTAGAAACGAGAAACTTTAATAAGGGGAGGATTATGTTCCACGAAATATGAATTTTGGTTAGCTCCAAAAATATAGTTTGGTCTGATATCTGTCTACTCGATATTTATTCTGTTTATTGACATTTCCGCCCGAACAGAGACCGACCGCACATATTCTGCATTATGAGAACACCGCTGTAAACAAGTGAGCGAACGAACCAGATTCCTTGTGTACTAAATGAATATATTTTGAAATAAATGGGAATATCTAAGCGGAGAGAAATATTTCATGAATAATACTATATGGAGTTTCGCAATCAATAAGATAATACTTGCCACTATAATTGACCAAAAATGCTAATCATAAAACATATAATGAATTTAGAGAAGGTTTTGTCCCTGAGAAAATTAATGTTTTTAAATATCATATAGGTTTTACCGTTAGATAAGAAAAGACTTTGTTGAATTAAACTAAACAAGAAAGTGACATCTGTAGCTTCACCTTTTTTTGGTTTTCCTACCGACACCGAGGTAATAATTTTATACGCTAATTGTCTACACTACAAAAAGAAACAGACCTTAACGTCTCCCCGATAAAACCTATATCTCACCCAAAATCTAACGTGCGTACGCATGTCTCTTAAAATAAATTATTTTCTTATTTAAGAAAATGGATACAAATCATTATTAAATATTTTATTAACACAATTGATTCCCCTTTTCTTAAAATCTTTAAGTTTAGTTACAACAAAATACGCAAAATTTATACTGGACGAACTTTCCACTATACCTATAGCAAGTACGTTTGATTTATGGCCACAAGAGAATTTGCTTCTGACTTTCGTATGGTCCACTTTAGCAAGCTGGACTGTTACGTCACACCCCAATTTTTGTTTGATGTGCAGGTTACTGCATAACCCTTTACGCTGCCAGTTTCACCTGGATGGATTGATTTATATTGGATTTTCAAAAGTATATATATATTCTTAAATTATGGATTTGGAGTGACACATTAACAGCTATAAAAATTATATTATCTCTAGATTCGTAGAGATTGTGATCAAAGCAAAATATTATGCAATATGTACGAAAGTTTTACATCGAGATTTTAGTAATAACTTATGGATAAATAACTAATTTATTAATGCATATTATGTTGTGCGATGTGTTTAGTGGGCTAACAACACTGTACAGCGTGGCTAACGGTATAATCAGAATTTTAAAATAATTGAAGGTTCCGTGGTGTAGCGGTTATCACGTCTGCTTTACACGCAGAATGTCCCCGGTTCGATCCCGGGCGGGACCATTTTTGTTTTATAGGTCAATGAGTATGCAAATTCTCCTGTTTCCATAGTCGGGTCGCAAATGTTTTAGACAATGGGATGTTGTCCGGTGTAGAACCAGCCCTAAGTAAACTCTAAAATCTCTACTGCTTCTTAGAAACATAATGAGCCAAACTTACTTGTTTGCTCCAGACCAGCTTATATAATGGACTATATCCAACCACCCCTTTGCCTAAAACATTTGATAGCCGAATACAGTATATTCTCATATTGCATTATCAACGACTCCCCACCTAAAACGTGAATACCAAGATAGATTAGATATGAAAAAATTCTTTCAATATTAGTCTTACTGTTTAGCAATTGTGAATTTTCAGTTAACTCCACAGATATAGTAGTGTTGTATATATTCCTGCTTCATTTTAAATATATAAAATAATATTTTGGCCCGTGGGGGGATCGAACCCACGACCTTCGCGTTATTAGCACGACGCTCTAACCAACTGAGCTAACGGGCCGTATATACGTTTGGTTGAATGAATATATTTTTATTGGTTTTGAAACAAATGGATAAATGTCCAAGAAAGGAAAATTATTTCAGGATTAATACTGAATTAGATTCATGCTAAGAAGTGATTTTAGAAACGAAATAATTTTAATATGGATAAGCATATGTATCACCAAATGTGAATTTTTGCTTACCTCCGCTAATATAGTTTGATCTGTTATCTGGCTATTCGATTTTTATTTCATGAATTGAAAATTTTACCCCAGATGAGATCGAACGCACAACTTTTGCTTTATTAGAACAAAGCTCTAAATTTACAGAGCGAACAGTTAACCAAATGAATATGATTTTGATAATTTTGAAATCAATGGGAAAAAATCTAAACAGAAAGAAATATTTCATGAATAATAATGAATTAACTATAGTTAAGATATTGCGTTTTGAATTCATAGAGTTTATTTTTGGCAGTATATTTGAGCAAACATGCTAATCTTTTTACATATAAGAATTTTAACGCACATATTGTCCTTGAGAAAATTAAGACTTTAAACATATTTTATAATTTTTACTATTAGATAAGAGAAGATATTAGTGAACTCACTGAACATGATACAGTCAAGAACATCTGTAGCTTCCCAAGGTTTTGATTTTTCTAGCGACACTGAGGTAATAATTTTGTACGCTAGTTACCCACAATGCAAAAGACCCTTAACATCTTCCCCATAAGACCTGCACGAAAACTGGCCATCCCACCCACACACGTACCAACGTGCGTACGCATATCTCCTGAATTAAATGTTTTTCTTTTTATGAAAATTGATACAACTCAATATTTCAATCTCGGTTAATGCAATAGATTCACTATTTTCTACAGTTCTTAAGGTTTAATTACAACAGTAAAATGCAAATATATTGCTAGAACAGTCCACGATAGATATGGATAAGGCCACAAGACAATTTCATGCTGATTTTCATACAGTCCAATAGTGCTCTGTAGACTATGACGTCACACCCCTATTTTTGTACAATGTACTGGTTACTGCACAACCCCCTTCTCTGCCAGTTTCACCTGGACGGAATGATTTATATTCCATTTTGGAAAGTGTATATGTTCTTAATTTATGGAATTGGAGTCAACATTAACAGTCATAAAAATTATATTTTTATATTTGTTCATATTACCATTTTTATCAAAGCGAAATATTTTTTCTATAAGAACGAAAGATTTATATGGAGATATAATTTGTCGATTAACGTTTCATTTTCTATTGTATATTTGTACAACATTGTGCAGCATGGCTAACGACATACATTATTTTCAGAAATGTTATGAATGATCAAATGAGATCACAAAACCGACCACTCATGCTTAAGGGAAGTAGATGTTTCTTCGTTTCGAATACTTCAAAGTTCCGTGATGTAGCGGTTATCACGTCTGCTTCACACGCAGAATGTCCCCGGTTCGATTCCGGGCGGAACCACTTTTAGATATTGATATAGTGAGTGAATTCCCAATCATCGTGGTCCTATTGTCGACTCGCTAATGTTTTAGACAATTGGATGTTGTCCGGTCCAGAACCAGCCCAAAGTAAACTCCTACGTTTCTACTGCTTCTTATAATAGAGTGAGACAGACTTACTTGTTTGCTCCAGACCAGCTTCTGCACTGGACTTTATCACCACATCTTTGCCTAAAACATTTGAGCGCCGACTATATTCTCGTATTGGATTCATCAACGACACCAGAACTAAAAGTGAATACCAAGATATTTTGGACTTATTGTTTAACAATTGTAAATTTTTAGTTAACTACACAAATAAAGTAGGGTTGGAAATATGCCTGCTTCATTTTAAATATATAAAATAAAATATTGGTCCGTGGGGGGATCGAACCCACGACCTTCGCGTTATTAGCACGACGCTCTAACCAACTGAGCTAACGGGCCAAATATTGTACTGGAAGAATCAATATATTTTTATTGATTTTAAAGCAAATGGAGAAATATCCAAGAAAGGATAACTAGTTCAGGAATAATACTGTATTATACATACATCCGAGATTCGGTTTTGCATTCATGCTAAGATGCGAATACCTGGTTATTTTAGAAACGAGAAACTTTAATAAGGGGAGGATTATGTTCCACGAAATATGAATTTTGGTTAGCTCCAAAAATATAGTTTGGTCTGATATCTGTCTACTCGATATTTATTCTGTTTATTGACATTTCCGCCCGAACAGAGACCGACCGCACATATTCTGCATTATGAGAACACCGCTGTAAACAAGTGAGCGAACGAACCAGATTCCTTGTGTACTAAATGAATATATTTTGAAATAAATGGGAATATCTAAGCGGAGAGAAATATTTCATGAATAATACTATATGGAGTTTCGCAATCAATAAGATAATACTTGCCACTATAATTGACCAAAAATGCTAATCATAAAACATATAATGAATTTAGAGAAGGTTTTGTCCCTGAGAAAATTAATGTTTTTAAATATCATATAGGTTTTACCGTTAGATAAGAAAAGACTTTGTTGAATTAAACTAAACAAGAAAGTGACATCTGTAGCTTCACCTTTTTTTGGTTTTCCTACCGACACCGAGGTAATAATTTTATACGCTAATTGTCTACACTACAAAAAGAAACAGACCTTAACGTCTCCCCGATAAAACCTATATCTCACCCAAAATCTAACGTGCGTACGCATGTCTCTTAGAATAAATTATTTTCTTATTTAAGAAAATGGATACAAATCATTATTAAATATTTTATTAACACAATTGATTCCCCTTTTCTTAAAAATCTTTAAGTTTAGTTACAACAAAATACGCAAAATTTATACTGGACGAACTTTCCACTATACCTATAGCAAGTACGTTTGATTTATGGCCACAAGAGAATTTGCTTCTGACTTTCGTATGGTCCACTTTAGCAAGCTGGACTGTTACGTCACACCCCAATTTTTGTTTGATGTGCAGGTTACTGCATAACCCTTTACGCTGCCAGTTTCACCTGGATGGATTGATTTATATTGGATTTTCAAAAGTATATATATATTCTTAAATTATGGATTTGGAGTGACACATTAACAGCTATAAAAATTATATTATCTCTAGATTCGTATGTGATCAAAGCAAAATATTATGCAATATGTACGAAAGTTTTACATCGAGATTTTAGTAATAACTTATGGATAAATAACTAATTTATTAATGCATATTATGTTGTGCGATGTGTTTAGTGGGCTAACAACACTGTACAGAATGGCTAACGGTATAATCAGAATTTTAAAATAATTGAAGGTTCCGTGGTGTAACGGTTATCACGTCTGCTTTACACGCAGAATGTCCCCGGTTGGATCCCGGGCGGGACCATTTTTGTTTTATAGGTCAATGAGTATGCAAATTCTCCTGTTTCCATAGTCGGGTCGCAAATGTTTTAGACAATGGGATGTTGTCCGGTGTAGAACCAGCCCTAAGTAAACTCTAAAATCTCTACTGCTTCTTAGAAACATAATGAGCCAAACTTACTTGTTTGCTCCAGACCAGCTTATATAATGGACTATATCCAACCACCCCTTTGCCTAAAACATTTGATAGCCTAATACAGTATATTCTCATATTGCATTATCAACGACTCCCCACCTAAAACGTGAATACCAAGATAGATTAGATATGAAAAAATTCTTTCAATATTAGTCTTACTGTTTAGCAATTGTGAATTTTCAGTTAACTCCACAGATATAGTAGTGTTGTATATATGCCTGCTTCATTTTAAATATATAAAATAATATATTAGCCCGTGGGGGGATCGAACACACGACCTTCGCGTTTTTAGCACGACGCTCTAACCAACTGAACTAACTGGCCGTATATACATTTGGTTGAATGAATATATTTTTATTGGTTTTGAAACAAATGGATAAATGTCCAAGAAAGGAAAATTATTTCAGGATTAATACTGAATTAGATTCATGCTAAGAAGTGATTTTAGAAACGAAATAATTTTAATATGGATAAGCATATGTATCACCAAATGTGAATTTTTGGTTACCTCCGCTAATATAGTTTGATCTGTTATCTGGCTATTCGATTTTTATTTCATGAATTGAAAATGTTACCCCAGCTGAGATCGAACGCACAACTTTTGCTTTATTAGAACAAAGCTCTAAATTTACAGAGCGAACAGTTAACCAAATGAATATGATTTTGATAATTTTGAAATCAATGGGAAAAAATCTAAACAGAAAGAAACATTTCAGGAATAATAATGAATTAACTATAGTTAAGATATTGCGTTTTGAATTCATAGAGTTTATTTTTGGCAGTATATTTGAGCAAACATGCTAATCTTTTTACATATAAGAATTTTAACGCACATATTGTCCTTGAGAAAATTAAGACTTTAAACATATTTTATAATTTTTACTATTAGATAAGAGAAGATATTGGTGAACTCACTGAACATGATACAGTCAAGAACATCTGTAGCTTCCCAAGGTTTTGATTTTTCTAGCGACACTGAGGTAATAATTTTGTACGCTAGTTACCCACAATGCAAAAGACCCTTAACATCTTCCCCATAAGACCTGCATGAAAACTGGCCATCCCACCCACACACGTACCAACGTGCGTACGCATATCTCCTGAATTAAATGTTTTTCTTTTTATGAAAATTGTTACAACTCAATATTTCAATCTCGGTTAATGCAATAGATTCACTATTTTCTACGGTTCTTAAGGTTTAATTACAACAGTAAAATGTAAATATATTGCTAGAACAGTCCACGATAGATATGGATAAGGCCACAAGACAATTTCATGCTGATTTTCATACAGTCAAATAGTGCTCTGTAGACTATGACGTCACACCCTATTTTTGTACAATGTACTGGTTACTGCACAACCCCCTTCTCTGCCAGTTTCACCTGGACGGAATGATTTATATTCCATTTTGGAAAGTGTATATGTTCTTAATTTATGGAATTGGAGTCAACATTAACAGTCATAAAAATTATATTTTTATATTTGTTCATATTACCATTTTTATCAAAGCGAAATATTTTTTCTATAAGAACGAAAGATTTATATGGAGATATAATTTGTCGATTAACGTTTCATTTTCTATTGTATATTTGTACAACATTGTGCAGGATGGCTAACGACATACATTATTTTCAGAAATGTTATGAATGATCAAGTGAGATCACAAAACCGACCACTCATGCTTAAGGGAAGTAGATGTTTCTTCGTTTTGATTACTTCAAGGTTCCGTGGTGTAGCGGTTATCACGTCTGCTTCACACGCAGAATGTCCCCGGTTCGATTCCGGGCGGAACCACTTTTAGATATTGATATAGTGAGTGAATTCCCAATCATCGTGGTCCTATTGTCGACTCGCTAATGTTTTAGACAATTGGATGTTGTCCGGTCCAGAACCAGCCCAAAGTAAACTCCTACGTTTCTACTGCTTCTTATAATAGAGTGAGACAGACTTACTTGTTTGCTCCAGACCAGCTTCTGCACTGGACTTTATCACCACATCTTTGCCTAAAACATTTGAGCGCCGACTATATTCTCGTATTGGATTCATCAACGACACCAGAACTAAAAGTGAATACCAAGATATTTTGGACTTATTGTTTAACAATTGTAAATTTTTAGTTAACTCCACAAATAAAGTAGGGTTGGAAATATGCCTGCTTCATTTTAAATATATAAAATAAAATATTGGCCCGTGGGGGGATCGAACCCACGACCTTCGCGTTATTAGCACGACGCTCTAACCAACTGAGCTAACGGGCCAAATATTGTACTGGAAGAATCAATATATTTTTATTGATTTTAAAGCAAATGGAGAAATATCCAAGAAAGGATAACTAGTTCAGGAATAATACTGTATTATACATACATCCGAGATTCGGTTTTGCATTCATGCTAAGATGCGAATACCTGGTTATTTTAGAAACGAGAAACTTTAATAAGGGGAGGATTATGTTCCACGAAATATGAATTTTGGTTAGCTCCAAAAATATAGTTTGGTCTGATATCTGTCTAATCGATATTTATTCTGTTTATTGACATTTCCGCCCGAACAGAGACCGAACGCACATATTCTGCATTATGAGAACACCGCTGTAAACAAGTGAGCGAACGAACCAGATTCCTTGTGTACTAAATGAATATATTTTGAAATAAATGGGAATATCTAAGCGGAGAGAAATATTTCATGAATAATACTATATGGAGTTTCGCAATCAATAAGATAATACTTGCCACTATAATTGACCAAGAATGCTAATCATAAAACATATAATGAATTTAGAGAAGGTTTTGTCCCTGAGAAAATTAATGTTTTTAAATATCATATAGGTTTTACCGTTAGATAAGAAAAGACTTTGTTGAATTAAACTAAACAAGAAAGTGACATCTGTAGCTTCACCTTTTTTTGGTTTTCCTACCGACACCGAGGTAATAATTTTATACGCTAATTGTCTACACTACAAAAAGAAACAGACCTTAACGTCTCCCCGATAAAACCTATATCTCACCCAAAATCTAACGTGCGTACGCATGTCTCTTAAAATAAATTATTTTCTTATTTAAGAAAATGGATACAAATCATTATTAAATATTTTATTAACACAATTGATTCCCCTTTTCTTAAAATCTTTAAGTTTAGTTACAACAAAATACGCAAAATTTATACTGGACGAACTTTCCACTATACCTATAGCAAGTACGTTTGATTTATGGCCACAAGAGAATTTGCTTCTGACTTTCGTATGGTCCACTTTAGCAAGCTGGACTGTTACGTCACACCCCAATTTTTGTTTGATGTGCAGGTTACTGCATAACCCTTTACGCTGCCAGTTTCACCTGGATGGATTGATTTATATTGGATTTTCAAAAGTATATATATATTCTTAAATTATGGATTTGGAGTGACACATTAACAGCTATAAAAATTATATTATCTCTAGATTCGTAGAGATTGTGATTAAAGCAAAATATTATGCAATATGTACGAAAGTTTTACATCGAGATTTTAGTAATAACTTATGGATAAATAACTAATTTATTAATGCATATTATGTTGTGCGATGTGTTTAGTGGGCTAACAACACTGTACAGCGTGGCTAACGGTATAATCAGAATTTTAAAATAATTGAAGGTTCCGTGGTGTAGCGGTTATCACGTCTGCTTTACACGCAGAATGTCCCCGGTTCGATCCCGGGCGGGACCATTTTTGTTTTATAGGTCAATGAGTATGCAAATTCTCCTGTTTCCATAGTCGGGTCGCAAATGTTTTAGACAATGGGATGTTGTCCGGTGTAGAACCAGCCCTAAGTAAACTCTAAAATCTCTACTGCTTCTTAGAAACATAATGAGCCAAACTTACTTGTTTGCTCCAGACCAGCTTATATAATGGACTATATCCAACCACCCCTTTGCCTAAAACATTTGATAGCCGAATACACTATATTCTCATATTGCATTATCAACGACTCCCCACCTAAAACGTGAATACCAAGATAGATTAGATATGAAAAAATTCTTTCAATATTAGTCTTACTGTTTAGCAATTGTGAATTTTCAGTTAACTCCACAGATATAGTAGTGTTGTATATATGCCTGCTTCATTTTAAATATATAAAATAATATATTGGCCCGTGGGGGGATCGAACACACGACCTTCGCGTTATTAGCACGACGCTCTAACTAACTGAACTAACGGGCCGTATATACATTTGGTTGAATGAATATATTTTTATTGGTTTTGAAACAAATGGATAAATGTCCAAGAAAGGAAAATTATTTCAGGATTAATACTGAATTAGATTCATGCTAAGAAGTGATTTTAGAAACGAAATAATTTTAATATGGATAAGCATATGTATCACCAAATGTGAATTTTTGGTTACCTCCGCTAATATAGTTTGATCTGTTATCTGGCTATTCGATTTTTATTTCATGAATTGAAAATGTTACCCCAGCTGAGATCGAACGCACAACTTTTGCTTTATTAGAACAAAGCTCTAAATTTACAGAGCGAACAGTTAACCAAATGAATATGATTTTGATAATTTTGAAATCAATGGGAAAAAATCTAAACAGAAAGAAACATTTCAGGAATAATAATGAATTAACTATAGTTAAGATATTGCGTTTTGAATTCATAGAGTTTATTTTTGGCAGTATATTTGAGCAAACATGCTAATCTTTTTACATATAAGAATTTTAACGCACATATTGTCCTTGAGAAAATTAAGACTTTAAACATATTTTATAATTTTTACTATTAGATAAGAGAAGATATTGGTGAACTCACTGAACATGATACAGTCAAGAACATCTGTAGCTTCCCAAGGTTTTGATTTTTCTAGCGACACTGAGGTAATAATTTTGTACGCTAGTTACCCACAATGCAAAAGACCCTTAACATCTTCCCCATAAGACCTGCACGAAAACTGGCCATCCCACCCACACACGTACCAACGTGCGTACGCATATCTCCTGAATTAAATGTTTTTCTTTTTATGAAAATTGATACAACTCAATATTTCAATCTCGGTTAATGCAATAGATTCACTATTTTCTACAGTTCTTAAGGTTTAATTACAACAGTAAAATGCAAATATATTGCTAGAACAGTCCACGATAGATATGGATAAGGCCACAAGACAATTTCATGCTGATTTTCATACAGTCCAATAGTGCTCTGTAGACTATGACGTCACACCCCTATTTTTGTACAATGTACTGGTTACTGCACAACCCCCTTCTCTGCCAGTTTCACCTGGACGGAATGATTTATATTCCATTTTGGAAAGTGTATATGTTCTTAATTTATGGAATTGGAGTCAACATTAACAGTCATAAAAATTATATTTTTATATTTGTTCATATTACCATTTTTATCAAAGCGAAATATTTTTTCTATAAGAACGAAAGATTTATATGGAGATATAATTTGTCGATTAACGTTTCATTTTCTATTGTATATTTGTACAACATTGTGCAGCATGGCTAACGACATACATTATTTTCAGAAATGTTATGAATGATCAAGTGAGATCACAAAACCGACCACTCATGCTTAAGGGAAGTAGATGTTTCTTCGTTTCGAATACTTCAAAGTTCCGTGATGTAGCGGTTATCACGTCTGCTTCACACGCAGAATGTCCCCGGTTCGATTCCGGGCGGAACCACTTTTAGATATTGATATAGTGAGTGAATTCCCAATCATCGTGGTCCTATTGTCGACTCGCTAATGTTTTAGACAATTGGATGTTGTCCGGTCCAGAACCAGCCCAAAGTAAACTCCTACGTTTCTACTGCTTCTTATAATAGAGTGAGACAGACTTACTTGTTTGCTCCAGACCAGCTTCTGCACTGGACTTTATCACCACATCTTTGCCTAAAACATTTGAGCGCCGACTATATTCTCGTATTGGATTCATCAACGACACCAGAACTAAAAGTGAATACCAAGATATTTTGGACTTATTGTTTAACAATTGTAAATTTTTAGTTAACTCCACAAATAAAGTAGGGTTGGAAATATGCCTGCTTCATTTTAAATATATAAAATAAAATATTGGCCCGTGGGGGGATCGAACCCACGACCTTTGCGTTATTAGCACGACGCTCTAACCAACTGAGCTAACGGGCCAAATATTGTACTGGAAGAATCAATATATTTTTATTGATTTTAAAGCAAATGGAGAAATATCCAAGAAAGGATAACTAGTTCAGGAATAATACTGTATTATACATACATCCGAGATTCGGTTTTGCATTCATGCTAAGATGCGAATACCTGGTTATTTTAGAAACGAGAAACTTTAATAAGGGGAGGATTATGTTCCACGAAATATGAATTTTGGTTAGCTCCAAAAATATAGTTTGGTCTGATATCTGTCTAATCGATATTTATTCTGTTTATTGACATTTCCGCCCGAACAGAGACCGACCGCACATATTCTGCATTATGAGAACACCGCTGTAAACAAGTGAGCGAACGAACCAGATTCCTTGTGTACTAAATGAATATATTTTGAAATAAATGGGAATATCTAAGCGGAGAGAAATATTTCATGAATAATACTATATGGAGTTTCGCAATCAATAAGATAATACTTGCCACTATAATTGACCAAAAATGCTAATCATAAAACATATAATGAATTTAGAGAAGGTTTTGTCCCTGAGAAAATTAATGTTTTTAAATATCATATAGGTTTTACCGTTAGATAAGAAAAGACTTTGTTGAATTAAACTAAACAAGAAAGTGACATCTGTAGCTTCACCTTTTTTTGGTTTTCCTACCGACACCGATTTAATAATTTTATACGCTAATTGTCTACACTACAAAAAGAAACAGACCTTAACGGCTCCCCGATAAAACCTATATCTCACCCAAAATCTAACGTGCGTACGCATGTCTCTTAAAATAAATTATTTTCTTATTTAAGAAAATGGATACAAATCATTATTAAATATTTTATTAACACAATTGATTCCCCTTTTCTTAAAATCTTTAAGTTTAGTTACAACAAAATACGCAAAATTTATACTGGACGAACTTTCCACTATACCTATAGCAAGTACGTTTGATTTATGGCCACAAGAGAATTTGCTTCTGACTTTCGTATGGTCCTCTTTAGCAAGCTGGACTGTTACGTCACACCCCAATTTTTGTTTGATGTGCAGGTTACTGCATAACCCTTTACGCTGCCAGTTTCACCTGGATGGATTGATTTATATTGGATTTTCAAAAGTATATATATATTCTTAAATTATGGATTTGGAGTGACACATTAACAGCTATAAAAATTATATTATCTCTAGATTCGTAGAGATTGTGATCAAAGCAAAATATTATGCAATATGTACGAAAGTTTTACATCGAGATTTTAGTAATAACTTATGGATAAATAACTAATTTATTAATGCATATTATGTTGTGCGATGTGTTTAGTGGGCTAACAACACTGTACAGAATGGCTAACGGTATAATCAGAATTTTAAAATAATTGAAGGTTCCGTGGTGTAACGGTTATCACGTCTGCTTTACACGCAGAATGTCCCCGGTTCGATCCCGGGCGGGACCATTTTTGTTTTATAGGTCAATGAGTATGCAAATTCTCCTGTTTCCATAGTCGGGTCGCAAATGTTTTAGACAATGGGATGTTGTCCGGTGTAGAACCAGCCCTAAGTAAACTCTAAAATCTCTACTGCTTCTTAGAAACATAATGAGCCAAACTTACTTGTTTGCTCCAGACCAGCTTATATAATGGACTATATCCAACCACCCCTTTGCCTAAAACATTTGATAGCCGAATACACTATATTCTCATATTGCATTATCAACGACTCCCCACCTAAAACGTGAATACCAAGATAGATTAGATATGAAAAAATTCTTTCAATATTAGTCTTACTGTTTAGCAATTGTGAATTTTCAGTTAACTCCACAGATATAGTAGTGTTGTATATATGCCTGCTTCATTTTAAATATATAAAATAATATATTGGCCCGTGGGGGGATCGAACACACGACCTTCGCGTTATTAGCACGACGCTCTAACTAACTGAACTAACGGGCCGTATATACATTTGGTTGAATGAATATATTTTTATTGGTTTTGAAACAAATGGATAAATGTCCAAGAAAGGAAAATTATTTCAGGATTAATACTGAATTAGATTCATGCTAAGAAGTGATTTTAGAAACGAAATAATTTTAATATGGATAAGCATATGTATCACCAAATGTGAATTTTTGGTTACCTCCGCTAATATAGTTTGATCTGTTATCTGGCTATTCGATTTTTATTTCATGAATTGAAAATGTTACCCCAGCTGAGATCGAACGCACAACTTTTGCTTTATTAGAACAAAGCTCTAAATTTACAGAGCGAACAGTTAACCAAATGAATATGATTTTGATAATTTTGAAATCAATGGGAAAAAATCTAAACAGAAAGAAACATTTCAGGAATAATAATGAATTAACTATAGTTAAGATATTGCGTTTTGAATTCATAGAGTTTATTTTTGGCAGTATATTTGAGCAAACATGCTAATCTTTTTACATATAAGAATTTTAACGCACATATTGTCCTTGAGAAAATTAAGACTTTAAACATATTTTATAATTTTTACTATTAGATAAGAGAAGATATTGGTGAACTCACTGAACATGATACAGTCAAGAACATCTGTAGCTTCCCAAGGTTTTGATTTTTCTAGCGACACTGAGGTAATAATTTTGTACGCTAGTTACCCACAATGCAAAAGACCCTTAACATCTTCCCCATAAGACCTGCATGAAAACTGGCCATCCCACCCACACACGTACCAACGTGCGTACGCATATCTCCTGAATTAAATGTTTTTCTTTTTATGAAAATTGATACAACTCAATATTTCAATCTCGGTTAATGCAATAGATTCACTATTTTCTACAGTTCTTAAGGTTTAATTACAACAGTAAAATGCAAATATATTGCTAGAACAGTCCACGATAGATATGGATAAGGCCACAAGACAATTTCATGCTGATTTTCATACAGTCAAATAGTGCTCTGTAGACTATGACGTCACACCCAATTTTTGTACAATGTACTGGTTACTGCACAACCCCCTTCTCTGCCAGTTTCACCTGGACGGAATGATTTATATTCCATTTTGGAAAGTGTATATGTTCTTAATTTATGGAATTGGAGTCAACATTAACAGTCATAAAAATTATATTTTTATATTTGTTCATATTACCATTTTTATCAAAGCGAAATATTTTTTCTATAAGAACGAAAGATTTATATGGAGATATAATTTGTCGATTAACGTTTCATTTTCTATTGTATATTTGTACAACATTGTGCAGCATGGCTAACGACATACATTATTTTCAGAAATGTTATGAATGATCAAGTGAGATCACAAAACCGACCACTCATGCTTAAGGGAAGTAGATGTTTCTTCGTTTTGATTACTTCAAGGTTCCGTGGTGTAGCGGTTATCACGTCTGCTTCACACGCAGAATGTCCCCGGTTCGATTCCGGGCGGAACCACTTTTAGATATTGATATTGTGAGTGAATTCGCAATCATCGTGGTCCTATTGTCGACTCGCTAATGTATTAGACAATTGGATGTTGTCCGGTCCAGAACCATCCCAAAGTAAACTCCTACGTTTCTACTGCTTCTTAGTAATAGAGTGAGACAGACTTACTTGTTTGCTCCAGACCAGCTTCTGCACTGGACTTTATCTAACCACATCTTTGCCTAAAACATTTGAGCGCCGACTATATTCTCGTGTTGGATTCATCAACGACACCAGAACTAAAAGTGAATACCAAGATATTTTGGACTTATTGTTTAACAATTGTAAATTTTTAGTTAACTCCACAAATATAGTAGGGTTGGAAATATGCCTGCTTCATTTAAAATATATAAAATAAAATATTGGCCCGTGGGGGGATCGAACCCACGACCTTCGCGTTATTAGCACGACGCTCTAACCAACTGAGCTAACGGGCCAAATATTGTACTGAAAGAATCAACATATTTTTATTGATTTTAAAGCAAATGGAGAAATATCCAAGAAAGGATAACTAGTTCAGGAATAATACTGTATTATACATACATCCGAGATTCGGTTTTGCATTCATGCTAAGATGCGAATACCTGGTTATTTTAGAAACGAGAAACTTTAATAAGGGGAGGATTATGTTCCACGAAATATGAATTTTGGTTAGCTCCAAAAATATAGTTTGGTCTGATATCTGTCTAATCGATATTTATTCTGTTTATTGACATTTCCGCCCGAACAGAGACCGAACGCACATATTCTGCATTATGAGAACACCGCTGTAAACAAGTGAGCGAACGAACCAGATTCGTTGTGTACTAAATGAATATATTTTGAAATAAATGGGAATATCTAAGCGGAGAGAAATATTTCATGAATAATACTATATGGAGTTTCGCAATCAATAAGATAATACTTGCCACTATAATTGACCAAGAATGCTAATCATAAAACATATAATGAATTTAGAGAAGGTTTTGTCCCTGAGAAAATTAATGTTTTTAAATATCATATAGGTTTTACCGTTAGATAAGAAAAGACTTTGTTGAATTAAACTAAACAAGAAAGTGACATCTGTAGCTTCACCTTTTTTTGGTTTTCCTACCGACACCGAGGTAATAATTTTATACGCTAATTGTCTACACTACAAAAAGAAACAGACCTTAACGTCTCCCCGATAAAACCTATATCTCACCCAAAATCTAACGTGCGTACGCATGTCTCTTAAAATAAATTATTTTCTTATTTAAGAAAATGGATACAAATCATTATTAAATATTTTATTAACACAATTGATTCCCCTTTTCTTAAAATCTTTAAGTTTAGTTACAACAAAATACGCAAAATTTATACTGGACGAACTTTCCACTATACCTATAGCAAGTACGTTTGATTTATGGCCACAAGAGAATTTGCTTCTGACTTTCGTATGGTCCACTTTAGCAAGCTGGACTGTTACGTCACACCCCAATTTTTGTTTGATGTGCAGGTTACTGCATAACCCTTTACGCTGCCAGTTTCACCTGGATGGATTGATTTATATTGGATTTTCAAAAGTATATATATATTCTTAAATTATGGATTTGGAGTGACACATTAACAGCTATAAAAATTATATTATCTCTAGATTCGTAGAGATTGTGATCAAAGCAAAATATTATGCAATATGTACGAAAGTTTTACATCGAGATTTTAGTAATAACTTATGGATAAATAACTAATTTATTAATGCATATTATGTTGTGCGATGTGTTTAGTGGGCTAACAACACTGTACAGCGTGGCTAACGGTATAATCAGAATTTTAAAATAATTGAAGGTTCCGTGGTGTAGCGGTTATCACGTCTGCTTTACACGCAGAATGTCCCCGGTTCGATCCCGGGCGGGACCATTTTTGTTTTATAGGTCAATGAGTATGCAAATTCTCCTGTTTCCATAGTCGGGTCGCAAATGTTTTAGACAATGGGATGTTGTCCGGTGTAGAACCAGCCCTAAGTAAACTCTAAAATCTCTACTGCTTCTTAGAAACATAATGAGCCAAACTTACTTGTTTGCTCCAGACCAGCTTATATAATGGACTATATCCAACCACCCCTTTGCCTAAAACATTTGATAGCCGAATACACTATATTCTCATATTGCATTATCAACGACTCCCCACCTAAAACGTGAATACCAAGATAGATTAGATATGAAAAAATTCTTTCAATATTAGTCTTACTGTTTAGCAATTGTGAATTTTCAGTTAACTCCACAGATATAGTAGTGTTGTATATATGCCTGCTTCATTTTAAATATATAAAATAATATATTGGCCCGTGGGGGGATCGAACACACGACCTTCGCGTTATTAGCACGACGCTCTAACTAACTGAACTAACGGGCCGTATATACATTTGGTTGAATGAATATATTTTTATTGGTTTTGAAACAAATGGATAAATGTCCAAGAAAGGAAAATTATTTCAGGATTAATACTGAATTAGATTCATGCTAAGAAGTGATTTTAGAAACGAAATAATTTTAATATGGATAAGCATATGTATCACCAAATGTGAATTTTTGGTTACCTCCGCTAATATAGTTTGATCTGTTATCTGGCTATTCGATTTTTATTTCATGAATTGAAAATGTTACCCCAGCTGAGATCGAACGCACAACTTTTGCTTTATTAGAACAAAGCTCTAAATTTACAGAGCGAACAGTTAACCAAATGAATATGATTTTGATAATTTTGAAATCAATGGGAAAAAATCTAAACAGAAAGAAACATTTCAGGAATAATAATGAATTAACTATAGTTAAGATATTGCGTTTTGAATTCATAGAGTTTATTTTTGGCAGTATATTTGAGCAAACATGCTAATCTTTTTACATATAAGAATTTTAACGCACATATTGTCCTTGAGAAAATTAAGACTTTAAACATATTTTATAATTTTTACTATTAGATAAGAGAAGATATTGGTGAACTCACTGAACATGATACAGTCAAGAACATCTGTAGCTTCCCAAGGTTTTGATTTTTCTAGCGACACTGAGGTAATAATTTTGTACGCTAGTTACCCACAATGCAAAAGACCCTTAACATCTTCCCAATAAGACCTGCATGAAAACTGGCCATCCCACCCACACACGTACCAACGTGCGTACGCATATCTCCTGAATTAAATGTTTTTCTTTTTATGAAAATTGATACAACTCAATATTTCAATCTCGGTTAATGCAATAGATTCACTATTTTCTACAGTTCTTAAGGTTTAATTACAACAGTAAAATGCAAATATATTGCTAGAACAGTCCACGATAGATATGGATAAGGCCACAAGACAATTTCATGCTGATTTTCATACAGTCAAATAGTGCTCTGTAGACTATGACGTCACACCCAATTTTTGTACAATGTACTGGTTACTGCACAACCCCCTTCTCTGCCAGTTTCACCTGGACGGAATGATTTATATTCCATTTTGGAAAGTGTATATGTTCTTAATTTATGGAATTGGAGTCAACATTAACAGTCATAAAAATTATATTTTTATATTTGTTCATATTACCATTTTTATCAAAGCGAAATATTTTTTCTATAAGAACGAAAGATTTATATGGAGATATAATTTGTCGATTAACGTTTCATTTTCTATTGTATATTTGTACAACATTGTGCAGCATGGCTAACGACATACATTATTTTCAGAAATGTTATGAATGATCAAGTGAGATCACAAAACCGACCACTCATGCTTAAGGGAAGTAGATGTTTCTTCGTTTTGATTACTTCAAGGTTCCGTGGTGTAGCGGTTATCACGTCTGCTTCACACGCAGAATGTCCCCGGTTCGATTCCGGGAGGAACCACTTTTAGATATTGATATAGTGAGTGAATTCCCAATCATCGTGGTCCTATTGTCGACTCGCTAATGTTTTAGACAATTGGATGTTGTCCGGTCCAGAACCAGCCCAAAGTAAACTCCTACGTTTCTACTGCTTCTTATAATAGAGTGAGACAGACTTACTTGTTTGCTCCAGACCAGCTTCTGCACTGGACTTTATCACCACATCTTTGCCTAAAACATTTGAGCGACGACTATATTCTCGTATTGGATTCATCAACGACACCAGAACTAAAAGTGAATACCAAGATATTTTGGACTTATTGTTTAACAATTGTAAATTTTTAGTTAACTCCACAAATAAAGTAGGGTTGGAAATATGCCTGCTTCATTTTAAATATATAAAATAAAATATTGGCCCGTGGGGGGATCGAACCCACGACCTTCGCGTTATTAGCACGACGCTCTAACCATCTGAGCTAACGGGCCAAATATTGTACTGGAAGAATCAATATATTTTTATTGATTTTAAAGCAAATGGAGAAATATCCAAGAAAGGATAACTAGTTCAGGAATAATACTGTATTATACATACATCCGAGATTCGGTTTTGCATTCATGCTAAGATGCGAATACCTGGTTATTTTAGAAACGAGAAACTTTAATAAGGGGAGGATTATGTTCCACGAAATATGAATTTTGGTTAGCTCCAAAAATATAGTTTGGTCTGATATCTGTCTAATCGATATTTATTCTGTTTATTGACATTTCCGCCCGAACAGAGACCGACCGCACATATTCTGCATTATGAGAACACCGCTGTAAACAAGTGAGCGAACGAACCAGATTCCTTGTGTACTAAATGAATATATTTTGAAATAAATGGGAATATCTAAGCGGAGAGAAATATTTCATGAATAATACTATATGGAGTTACGCAATCAATAAGATAATACTTGCTACTATAATTGACCAAAAATGCTAATCATAAAACATATAATGAATTTAGAGAAGGTTTTGTCCCTGAGAAAATTAATGTTTTTAAATATCATATAGGTTTTACCGTTAGATAAGAAAAGACTTTGTTGAATTAAACTAAACAAGAAAGTGACATCTGTAGCTTCACCTTTTTTTGGTTTTCCTACCGACACCGAGGTAATAATTTTATACGCTAATTGTCTACACTACAAAAAGAAACAGACCTTAACGGCTCCCCGATAAAACCTATATCTCACCCAAAATCTAACGTGCGTACGCATGTCTCTTAAAATAAATTATTTTCTTATTTAAGAAAATGGATACAAATCATTATTAAATATTTTATTAACACAATTGATTCCCCTTTTCTTAAAATCTTTAAGTTTAGTTACAACAAAATACGCAAAATTTATAGTGGACGAACTTTCCACTATACCTATAGCAAGTACGTTTGATTTATGGCCACAAGAGAATTTGCTTCTGACTTTCGTATGGTCCTCTTTAGCAAGCTGGACTGTTACGTCACACCCCAATTTTTGTTTGATGTGCAGGTTACTGCATAACCCTTTACGCTGCCAGTTTCACCTGGATGGATTGATTTATATTGGATTTTCAAAAGTATATATATATTCTTAAATTATGGATTTGGAGTGACACATTAACAGCTATAAAAATTATATTATCTCTAGATTCGTAGAGATTGTGATCAAAGCAAAATATTATGCAATATGTACGAAAGTTTTACATCGAGATTTTAGTAATAACTTATGGATAAATAACTATTTTATTAATGCATATTATGTTGTGCGATGTGTTTAGTGGGCTAACAACACTGTACAGAATGGCTAACGGTATAATCAGAATTTTAAAATAATTGAAGGTTCCGTGGTGTAACGTTTATCACGTCTGCTTTACACGCAGAATGTCCCCGGTTGGATCCCGGGCGGGACCATTTTTGTTTTATAGGTCAATGAGTATGCAAATTCTCCTGTTTCCATAGTCGGGTCGCAAATGTTTTAGACAATGGGATGTTGTCCGGTGTAGAACCAGCCCTAAGTAAACTCTAAAATCTCTACTGCTTCTTAGAAACATAATGAGCCAAACTTACTTGTTTGCTCCAGACCAGCTTATATAATGGACTATATCCAACCACCCCTTTGCCTAAAACATTTGATAGCCGAATACACTATATTCTCATATTGCATTATCAACGACTCCCCACCTAAAACGTGAATACCAAGATAGATTAGATATGAAAAAATTCTTTCAATATTAGTCTTACTGTTTAGCAATTGTGAATTTTCAGTTAACTCCACAGATATAGTAGTGTTGTATATATGCCTGCTTCATTTTAAATATATAAAATAATATATTGGCCCGTGGGGGGATCGAACACACGACCTTCGCGTTATTAGCACGACGCTCTAACTAACTGAACTAACGGGCCGTATATACATTTGGTTGAATGAATATATTTTTATTGGTTTTGAAACAAATGGATAAATGTCCAAGAAAGGAAAATTATTTCAGGATTAATACTGAATTAGATTCATGCTAAGAAGTGATTTTAGAAACGAAATAATTTTAATAAGGATAAGCATATGTATCACCAAATGTGAATTTTTGGTTACCTCCGCTAATATAGTTTGATCTGTTATCTGGCTATTCGATTTTTATTTCATGAATTGAAAATGTTACCCCAGCTGAGATCGAACGCACAACTTTTGCTTTATTAGAACAAAGCTCTAAATTTACAGAGCGAACAGTTAACCAAATGAATATGATTTTGATAATTTTGAAATCAATGGGAAAAAATCTAAACAGAAAGAAACATTTCAGGAATAATAATGAATTAACTATAGTTAAGATATTGCGTTTTGAATTCATAGAGTTTATTTTTGGCAGTATATTTGAGCAAACATGCTAATCTTTTTACATATAAGAATTTTAACGCACATATTGTCCTTGAGAAAATTAAGACTTTAAACATATTTTATAATTTTTACTATTAGATAAGAGAAGATATTGGTGAACTCACTGAACATGATACAGTCAAGAACATCTGTAGCTTCCCAAGGTTTTGATTTTTCTAGCGACACTGAGGTAATAATTTTGTACGCTAGTTACCCACAATGCAAAAGACCCTTAACATCTTCCCCATAAGACCTGCACGAAAACTGGCCATCCCACCCACACACGTACCAACGTGCGTACGCATATCTCCTGAATTAAATGTTCTTCTTTTTATGAAAATTGATACAACTCAATATTTCAATCTCGGTTAATGCAATAGATTCACTATTTTCTACAGTTCTTAAGTTTTAATTACAACAGTAAAATGCAAATATATTGCTAGAACAGTCCACGATAGATATGGATAAGGCCACAAGACAATTTCATGCTGATTTTCATACAGTCCAATAGTGCTCTGTAGACTATGACGTCACACCCCTATTTTTGTACAATGTACTGGTTACTGCACAACCCCCTTCTCTGCCAGTTTCACCTGGACGGACTGATTTATATTACATTTTGGAAAGTGTATATGTTCTTAATTTATGGAATTGGAGTCAACATTAACAGTCATAAAAATTATATTTTTATATTTGTTCACATTACCATTTTTATCGAAGCGAAATATTTTTTCTATAAGCACGAAAGATTTATATGGAGATATAATTTGTCGATTAACGTTTCATTTTCTATTGTATATTTGTACAACATTGCGCAGCATGGCTAACGACATACATTATTTTCAGAAATGTTATGAATGATCAAGTGAGATCACAAAACCGACCACTCATGCTTAAGGGAAGTAGATGTTTCTTCGTTTCGAATACTTCAAGGTTCCGTGGTGTAGCGGTTATCACGTCTGCTTCACACGCAGAATGTCCCCGGTTCGATTCCGGGCGGAACCACTTTTAGATATTGATATTGTGAGTGAATTCGCAATCATCGTGGTCCTATTGTCGACTCGCTAATGTATTAAACAATTGGATGTTGTCCGGTCCAGAACCATCCCAAAGTAAACTCCTACGTTTCTACTGCTTCTTAGTAATAGAGTGAGACAGACTTACTTGTTTGCTCCAGACCAGCTTCTGCACTGGACTTTATCTAACCACATCTTTGCCTAAAACATTTGAGCGCCGACTATATTCTCGTGTTGGATTCATCAACGACACCAGAACTAAAAGTGAATACCAAGATATTTTGGACTTATTGTTTAACAATTGTAAATTTTTAGTTAACTCCACAAATAAAGTAGGGTTGGAAATATGCCTGCTTCATTTAAAATATATAAAATAAAATATTGGCCCGTGGGGGGATCGAACCCACGACCTTCGCGTTATTAGTACGACGCTCTAACCAACTGAGCTAACGGGCCAAATATTGTACTGGAAGAATCAATATATTTTTATTGATTTTAAAGCAAATGGAGAAATATCCAAGAAAGGATAACTAGTTCAGGAATAATACTGTATTATACATACATCCGAGATTCGGTTTTGCATTCATGCTAAGATGCGAATACCTGGTTATTTTAGAAACGAGAAACTTTAATAAGGGGAGGATTATGTTCCACGAAATATGAATTTTGGTTAGCTCCAAAAATATGGTTTGGTCTGATATCTGTCTAATCGATATTTATTCTGTTTATTGACATTTCCGCCCGAACAGAGACCGAACGCACATATTCTGCATTATGAGAACACCGCTGTAAACAAGTGAGCGAACGAACCAGATTCGTTGTGTACTAAATGAATATATTTTGAAATAAATGGGAATATCTAAGCGGAGAGAAATATTTCATGAATAATACTATATGGAGTTTCGCAATCAATAAGATAATACTTGCCACTATAATTGACCAAGAATGCTAATCATAAAACATATAATGAATTTAGAGAAGGTTTTGTCCCTGAGAAAATTAATGTTTTTAAATATCATATAGGTTTTACCGTTAGATAAGAAAAGACTTTGTTGAATTAAACTAAACAAGAAAGTGACATCTGTAGCTTCACCTTTTTTTGGTTTTCCTACCGACACCGAGGTAATAATTTTATACGCTAATTGTCTACACTTTAAAAAGAAACAGACCTTAACGTCTCCCCGATAAAACCTATATCTCACCCAAAATCTAACGTGCGTACGCATGTCTCTTAAAATAAATTATTTTCTTATTTAAGAAAATGGATACAAATCATTATTAAATATTTTATTAACACAAGTGATTCCCCTTTTCGTAAAATCTTTAAGTTTAGTTACAACAAAATACGCAAAATTTATACTGGACGAACTTTCCACTATACCTATAGCAAGTACGTTTGATCTATGGCCACAAGAGAATTTGCTTCTGACTTTCGTATGGTCCACTTTAGCAAGCTGGACTGTTACGTCACACCCCAATTTTTGTTTGATGTGCAGGTTACTGCATAACCCTTTACGCTGCCAGTTTCACCTGGATGGATTGATTTATATTGGATTTTCAAAAGTATATATATATTCTTAAATTATGGATTTGGAGTGACACATTAACAGCTATAAAAATTATATTATCTCTAGATTCGTAGAGATTGTGATCAAAGCAAAATATTATGCAATATGTACGAAAGTTTTACATCGAGATTTTAGTAATAACTTATGGATAAATAACTAATTTATTAATGCATATTATGTTGTGCGATGTGTTTAGTGGGCTAACAACACTGTACAGCGTGGCTAACGGTATAATCAGAATTTTAAAATAATTGAAGGTTCCGTGGTGTAGCGGTTATCACGTCTGCTTTACACGCAGAATGTCCCCGGTTCGATCCCGGGCGGGACCATTTTTGTTTTATAGGTCAATGAGTATGCAAATTCTCCTGTTTCCATAGTCGGGTCGCAAATGTTTTAGACAATGGGATGTTGTCCGGTTTAGAACCAGCCCTAAGTAAACTCTAAAATCTCTACTGCTTCTTAGAAACATAATGAGCCAAACTTACTTGTTTGCTCCAGACCAGCTTATATAATAGACTATATCCAACCACCCCTTTGCCTAAAACATTTGATAGCCGAATACAGTATATTCTCATATTGCATTATCAACGACTCCCCACCTAAAACGTGAATACCAAGATAGATTAGATATGAAAAAATTCTTTCAATATTAGTCTTACTGTATAGCAATTGTGAATTTTCAGTTAACTCCACAGATATAGTAGTGTTGTATATATGCCTGCTTCATTTTAAATATATAAAATAATACATTGGCCCGTGGGGGGATCGATCCCACGAACTTCGCGTTATTAGCACGACGCTCTAACCAACTGAGCTAACGGGCCGTATATAAGTTAGGTTGAATGAATATATTTTTATTGGTTTTGAAACAAATGGATAAATGTCCAAGAAAAGAAAATTATTTCAGGATTAATACTGAATTAGATTCATGCTAAGAAGTGATTTTAGAAACGAAATAATTTTAATATGGATAAGCATATGTATCACCAAATGTGAATTTTTGGTTACCTCCGCTAATATAGTTTGATCTGTTATCTGGCTATTCGATTTTTATTTCATGAATTGAAAATTTTACCCCAGCTGAGATCGAACGCACAACTTTTGCTTTATTAGAACAAAGCTCTTAATTTACAGAGCGAACAGTTAACCAAATGAATATGATTTTGATAATTTTGAAATCAATGGGAAAAAATCTAAACAGAAAGAAACATTTCAGGAATAATAATGAATTAACTATAGTTAAGATATTGCGCTTTGAATTCATAGAGTTTATTTTTGGCAGTATATTTGGGCAAACATGCTAATCTTTTTACATATAAGAATTTTAACGCACATATTGTCCTTGAGAAAATTAAGACTTTAAACATATTTTATAATTTTTACTATTAGATAAGAGAAGATATTGGTGAACTCACTGAACATGATACAGTCAAGAACATCTGTAGCTTCCCAAGGTTTTGATTTTTCTAGCGACACTGAGGTAATAATTTTGTACGCTAGTTACCCACAATGCAAAAGACCCTTAACATCTTCCCCATAAGACCTGCACGAAAACTGGCCATCCCACCCACACACGTACCAACGTGCGTACGCATATCTCCTGAATTAAATGTTCTTCTTTTTATGAAAATTGATACAACTCAATATTTCAATCTCGGTTAATGCAATAGATTCACTATTTTCTACAGTTCTTAAGGTTTAATTACAACAGTAAAATGCAAATATATTGCTAGAACAGTCCACGATAGATATGGATAAGGCCACAAGACAATTTCATGCTGATTTTCATACAGTCCAATAGTGCTCTGTAGACTATGACGTCACACCCCTATTTTTGTACAATGTACTGGTTACTGCACAACCCCCTTCTCTGCCAGTTTCACCTGGACGGACTGATTTATATTCCATTTTGGAAAGTGTATATGTTCTTAATTTATGGAATTGGAGTCAACATTAACAGTCATAAAAATTATATTTTTATATTTGTGCACATTACCATTTTTATCAAAGCGAAATATTTTTTCTATAAAAGATTTATATGGAGATATAATTTGTCGATTAACGTTTCATTTTCTATTGTATATTTGTACAACATTGTGCAGCATGGCTAACGACATACATTATTTTCAGAAATGTTATGAATGATCAAGTGAGATCACAAAACCGACCACTCATGCTTAAGGGAAGTAGATGTTTCTTCGTTTCGAATACTTCAAGGTTCCGTGGTGTAGCGGTTATCACGTCTGCTTCACACGCAGAATGTCCCCGGTTCGATTCCGGGCGGAACCACTTTTAGATATTGATATTGTGAGTGAATTCGCAATCATCGTGGTCCTATTGTCGACTCGCTAATGTATTAGACAATTGGATGTTGTCCGGTCCAGAACCATCCCAAAGTAAACTCCTACGTTTCTACTGCTTCTTAGTAATAGAGTGAGACAGACTTACTTGTTTGCTCCAGACCAGCTTCTGCACTGGACTTTATCTAACCACATCTTTGCCTAAAACATTTGAGCGCCGACTATATTCTCGTGTTGGATTCATCAACGACACCAGAACTAAAAGTGAATACCAAGATATTTTGGACTTATTGTTTAACAATTGTAAATTTTTAGTTAACTCCACAAATAAAGTAGGGTTGGAAATATGCCTGCTTCATTTAAAATATATAAAATAAAATATTGGCCCGTGGGGGGATCGAACCCACGACCTTCGCGTTATTAGCACGACGCTCTAACCAACTGAGCTAACGGGCCAAATATTGTACTGGAAGAATCAACATATTTTTATTGATTTTAAAGCAAATGGAGAAATATCCAAGAAAGGATAACTAGTTCAGGAATAATACTGTATTATACATACATCCGAGATTCGGTTTTGCATTCATGCTAAGATGCGAATACCTGGTTATTTTAGAAACGAGAAACTTTAATAAGGGGAGGATTATGTTCCACGAAATATGAATTTTGGTTAGCTCCAAAAATATAGTTTGGTCTGATATCTGTCTAATCGATATTTATTCTGTTTATTGACATTTCCGCCCGAACAGAGACCGAACGCACATATTCTGCATTATGAGAACACCGCTGTAAACAAGTGAGCGAACGAACCAGATTCGTTGTGTACTAAATGAATATATTTTGAAATAAATGGGAATATCTAAGCGGAGAGAAATATTTCATGAATAATACTATATGGAGTTTCGCAATCAATAAGATAATACTTGCCACTATAATTGACCAAGAATGCTAATCATAAAACATATAATGAATTTAGAGAAGGTTTTGTCCCTGAGAAAATTAATGTTTTTAAATATCATATAGGTTTTACCGTTAGATAAGAAAAGACTTTGTTGAATTAAACTAAACAAGAAAGTGACATCTGTAGCTTCACCTTTTTTTGGTTTTCCTACCGACACCGAGGTAATAATTTTATACGCTAATTGTCTACACTACAAAAAGAAACAGACCTTAACGTCTCCCCGATAAAACCTATATCTCACCCAAAATCTAACGTGCGTACGCATGTCTCTTAAAATAAATTATTTTCTTATTTAAGAAAATGGATACAAATCATTATTAAATATTTTATTAACACAATTGATTCCCCTTTTCTTAAAATCTTTAAGTTTAGTTACAACAAAATACGCAAAATTTATACTGGACGAACTTTCCACTATACCTATAGCAAGTACGTTTGATTTATGGCCACAAGAGAATTTGCTTCTGACTTTCGTATGGTCCACTTTAGCAAGCTGGACTGTTACGTCACACCCCAATTTTTGTTTGATGTGCAGGTTACTGCATAACCCTTTACGCTGCCAGTTTCACCTGGATGGATTGATTTATATTGGATTTTCAAAAGTATATATATATTCTTAAATTATGGATTTGGAGTGACACATTAACAGCTATAAAAATTATATTATCTCTAGATTCGTAGAGATTGTGATCAAAGCAAAATATTATGCAATATGTACGAAAGTTTTACATCGAGATTTTAGTAATAACTTATGGATAAATAACTAATTTATTAATGCATATTATGTTGTGCGATGTGTTTAGTGGGCTAACAACACTGTACAGCGTGGCTAACGGTATAATCAGAATTTTAAAATAATTGAAGGTTCCGTGGTGTAGCGGTTATCACGTCTGCTTTACACGCAGAATGTCCCCGGTTTGATCCCGGGCGGGACCATTTTTGTTTTATAGGTCAATGAGTATGCAAATTCTCCTGTTTCCATAGTCGGGTCGCAAATGTTTTAGACAATGGGATGTTGTCCGGTTTAGAACCAGCCCTAAGTAAACTCTAAAATCTCTACTGCTTCTTAGAAACATAATGAGCCAAACTTACTTGTTTGCTCCAGACCAGCTTATATAATGGACTATATCCAACCACCCCTTTGCCTAAAACATTTGATAGCCGAATACAGTATATTCTCATATTGCATTATCAACGACTCCCCACCTAAAACGTGAATACCAAGATAGATTAGATATGAAAAAATTCTTTCAATATTAGTCTTACTGTATAGCAATTGTGAATTTTCAGTTAACTCCACAGATATAGTAGTGTTGTATATATGCCTGCTTCATTTTAAATATATAAAATAATACATTGGCCCGTGGGGGGATCGATCCCACGAACTTCGCGTTATTAGCACGACGCTCTAACCAACTGAGCTAACGGGCCGTATATACGTTAGGTTGAATGAATATATTTTTATTGGTTTTGAAACAAATGGATAAATGTCCAAGAAAGGAAAATTATTTCAGGATTAATACTGAATTAGATTCATGCTAAGAAGTGATTTTAGAAACGAAATAATTTTAATATGGATAAGCATATGTATCACCAAATGTGAATTTTTGGTTACCTCCGCTAATATAGTTTGATCTGTTATCTGGCTATTCGATTTTTATTTCATGAATTGAAAATTTTACCCCAGCTGAGATCGAACGCACAACTTTTGCTTTATTAGAACAAAGCTCTTAATTTACAGAGCGAACAGTTAACCAAATGAATATGATTTTGATAATTTTGAAATCAATGGGAAAAAATCTAAACAGAAAGAAACATTTCAGGAATAATAATGAATTAACTATAGTTAAGATATTGCGCTTTGAATTCATAGAGTTTATTTTTGGCAGTATATTTGAGCAAACATGCTAATCTTTTTACATATAAGAATTTTAACGCACATATTGTCCTTGAGAAAATTAAGACTTTAAACATATTTTATAATTTTTACTATTAGATAAGAGAAGATATTGGTGAACTCACTGAACATGATACAGTCAAGAACATCTGTAGCTTCCCAAGGTTTTGATTTTTCTAGCGACACTGAGGTAATAATTTTGTACGCTAGTTACCCACAATGCAAAAGACCCTTAACATCTTCCCCATAAGACCTGCACGAAAACTGGCCATCCCACCCACACACGTACCAACGTGCGAACGCATATCTCCTGAATTAAATGTTCTTCTTTTTATGAAAATTGATACAACTCAATATTTCAATCTCGGTTAATGCAATAGATTCACTATTTTCTACAGTTCTTAAGGTTTAATTACAACAGTAAAATGCAAATATATTGTTAGAACAGTCCACGATAGATATGGATAAGGCCACAAGACAATTTCATGCTGATTTTCATACAGTCCAATAGTGCTCTGTAGACTATGACGTCACACCCCTATTTTTGTACAATGACTGGTTACTGCACAACCCCCTTCTCTGCCAGTTTCACCTGGACGGACTGATTTATATTCCATTTTGGAAAGTGTATATGTTCTTAATTTATGGAATTGGAGTCAACATTAACAGTCATAAAAATTATATTTTTATATTTGTTCACATTACCATTTTTATCAAAGCGAAATATTTTTTCTATAAGCACGAAAGATTTATATGGAGATATAATTTGTCGATTAACGTTTCATTTTCTATTGTATATTTGTACAACATTGTCCAGCATGGCTAACGACATACATTATTTTCAGAAATGTTATGAATGATCAAGTGAGATCACAAAACCGACCACTCATGCTTAAGGGAAGTAGATGTTTCTTCGTTCCGAATACTTCAAGATTCTGTGGTGTAGCGGTTATCACGTCTGCTTCACACGCAGAATGTCCCCGGTTCGATTCCGGGCGGAACCACTTTTAGATATTGATATAGTGAGTGAATTCCCAATCATCGTGGTCCTATTGTCGACTCGCTAATGATTTAGACAATTGGATGTTGTCCGGTCCAGAACCAGCCCAAAGTAAACTCCTACGTTTCTACTGCTTCTTATAATAGAGTGAGACAGACTTACTTGTTTGCTCCAGACCAGCTTCTGCACTGGACTTTATCACCACATCTTTGCCTAAAACATTTGAGCGCCGACTATATTCTCGTATTGGATTCATCAACGACACCAGAACTAAAAGTGAATACCAAGATATTTTGGACTTATTGTTTAACAATTGTAAATTTTTAGTTAACTCCACAAATAAAGTAGGGTTGGAAATATGCCTGCTTCATTTTAAATATATAAAATAAAATATTGGCCCGTGGGGGGATCGAACCCACGACCTTCGCGTTATTAGCACGACGCTCTAACCAACTGAGCTAAAGGGCCAAATATTGTACTGGAAGAATCAATATATTTTTATTGATTTTAAAGCAAATGGAGAAATATCCAAGAAAGGATAACTAGTTCAGGAATAATACTGTATTATACATACATCCGAGATTCGGTTTTGCATTCATGCTAAGATGCGAATACCTGGTTATTTTAGAAACGAGAAACTTTAATAAGGGGAGGATTATGTTCCACGAAATATGAATTTTGGTTAGCTCCAAAAATATAGTTTGGTCTGATATCTGTCTAATCGATATTTATTCTGTTTATTGACATTTCCGCCCGAACAGAGACCGAACGCACATATTCTGCATTATGAGAACACCGCTGTAAACAAGTGAGCGAACGAACCAGATTCGTTGTGTACTAAATGAATATATTTTGAAATAAATGGGAATATCTAAGCGGAGAGAAATATTTCATGAATAATACTATATGGAGTTTCGCAATCAATAAGATAATACTTGCCACTATAATTGACCAAAAATGCTAATCATAAAACATATAATGAATTTAGAGAAGGTTTTGTCCCTGAGAAAATTAATGTTTTTAAATATCATATAGGTTTTACCGTTAGATAAGAAAAGACTTTGTTGAATTAAACTAAACAAGAAAGTGACATCTGTAGCTTCACCTTTTTTTGGTTTTCCTACCGACACCGAGGTAATAATTTTATACGCTAATTGTCTACACTACAAAAAGAAACAGACCTTAACGTCTCCCCGATAAAACCTATATCTCACCCAAAATCTAACGTGCGTACGCATGTCTCTTAAAATAAATTATTTTCTTATTTAAGAAAATGGATACAAATCATTATTAAATATTTTATTAACACAATTGATTCCCCTTTTCTTAAAATCTTTAAGTTTAGTTACAACAAAATACGCAAAATTTATACTGGACGAACTTTCCACTATACCTATAGCAAGTACGTTTGATTTATGGCCACAAGAGAATTTGCTTCTGACTTTCGTATGGTCCACTTTAGCAAGCTGGACTGTTACGTCACACCCCAATTTTTGTTTGATGTGCAGGTTACTGCATAACCCTTTACGCTGCCAGTTTCACCTGGATGGATTGATTTATATTGGATTTTCAAAAGTATATATATATTCTTAAATTATGGATTTGGAGTGACACATTAACAGCTATAAAAATTATATTATCTCTAGATTCGTAGAGATTGTGATCAAAGCAAAATATTATGCAATATGTACGAAAGTTTTACATCGAGATTTTAGTAATAACTTATGGATAAATAACTAATTTATTAATGCATATTATGTTGTGCGATGTGTTTAGTGGGCTAACAACACTGTACAGCGTGGCTAACGGTATAATCAGAATTTTAAAATAATTGAAGGTTCCGTGGTGTAGCTGTTATCACGTCTGCTTTACACGCAGAATGTCCCCGGTTCGATCCCGGTCGGGACCATTTTTGTTTTATAGGTCAATGAGTATGCAAATTCTCCTGTTTCCATAGTCGGGTCGCAAATGTTTTAGACAATGGGATGTTGTCCGGTGTAGAACCAGCCCTAAGTAAACTCTAAAATCTCTACTGCTTCTTAGAAACATAATGAGCCAAACCTACTTGTTTGCTCCAGACCAGCTTATATAATGGACTATATCCAACCACCCCTTTGCCTAAAACATTTGATAGCCGAATACAGTATATTCTCATATTGCATTATCAACGACTCCCCACCTAAAACGTGAATACCAAGATAGATTAGATATGAAAAAATTCTTTCAATATTAGTCTTACTGTTTAGCAATTGTGAATTTTCAGTTAACTCCACAGATATAGTAGTGTTGTATATATTCCTGCTTCATTTTAAATATATAAAATAATATATTGGCCCGTGGGGGGATCGAACCCACGACCTTCGCGTTATTAGCACGACGCTCTAACCATTTGAGCTAACGGGCCGTATATACGTTTGGTTGAATGAATATATTTTTATTGGTTTTGAAACAAATGGATAAATGTCCAAGAAAGGAAAATTATTTCAGGATTAATACTGAATTAGATTCATGCTAAGAAGTGATTTTAGAAACGAAATAATTTTAATATGGATAAGCATATGTATCACCAAATGTGAATTTTTGGTTACCTCCGCTAATATAGTTTGATCTGTTATCTGGCTATTCGATTTTTATTTCATGAATTGAAAATTTTACCCCAGATGAGATCGAACGCACAACTTTTGCTTTATTAGAACAAAGCTCTAAATTTACAGAGCGAACAGTTAACCAAATGAATATGATTTTGATAATTTTGAAATCAATGGGAAAAAATCTAAACAGAAAGAAACATTTCAGGAATAATAATGAATTAACTATAGTTAAGATATTGCGTTTTGAATTCATAGAGTTTATTTTTGGCAGTATATTTGAGCAAACATGCTAATCTTTTTACATATAAGAATTTTAACGCACATATTGTCCTTGAGAAAATTAAGACTTTAAACATATTTTATAATTTTTACTATTAGATAAGAGAAGATATTGGTGAACTCACTGAACATGATACAGTCAAGAACATCTGTAGCTTCCCAAGGTTTTGATTTTTCTAGCGACACTGAGGTAATAATTTTGTACTCTAGTTACCCACAATGCAAAAGACCCTTAACATCTTCCCCATAAGACCTGCACGAAAACTGGCCATCCCACCCACACACGTACCAACGTGCGTACGCATATCTCCTGAATTAAATGTTTTTCTTTTTATGAAAATTGATACAACTCAATATTTCAATCTCGGTTAATGCAATAGATTAACTATTTTCTACAGTTCTTAAGGTTTAATTACAACAGTAAAATGCAAATATATTGCTAGAACAGTCCACGATAGATATGGATAAGGCCACAAGACAATTTCATGCTGATTTTCATACAGTCCAATAGTGCTCTGTAGACTATGACGTCACACCCCTATTTTTGTACAATGTACTGGTTACTGCACAACCCCCTTCTCTGCCAGTTTCACCTGGACGGAATTATTTATATTCCATTTTGGAAAGTGTATATGTTCTTAATTTATGGAATTGGAGTCAACATTAACAGTCATAAAAATTATATTTTTATATTTGTTCATATTACCATTTTTATCAAAGCGAAATATTTTTTCTATAAGAACGAAAGATTTATATGGAGATATAATTTGTCGATTAACGTTTCATTTTCTATTGTATATTTGTACAACATTGTGCAGCATGGCTAACGACATACATTATTTTCAGAAATGTTATGAATGATCAAGTGAGATCACAAAACCGACCACTCATGCTTAAGGGAAGTAGATGTTTCTTCGTTTCGAATACTTCAAAGTTCCGTGATGTAGCGGTTATCACGTCTGCTTCACACGCAGAATGTCCCCGGTTCGATTCCGGGCGGAACCACTTTTAGATATTGATATAGTGAGTGAATTCCCAATCATCGTGGTCCTATTGTCGACTCGCTAATGTTTTAGACAATTGGATGTTGTCCGGTCCAGAACCAGCCCAAAGTAAACTCCTACGTTTCTACTGCTTCTTATAATAGAGTGAGACAGACTTACTTGTTTGCTCCAGACCAGCTTCTGCACTGGACTTTATCACCACATCTTTGCCTAAAACATTTGAGCGCCGACTATATTCTCGTATTGGATTCATCAACGACACCAGAACTAAAAGTGAATACCAAGATATTTTGGACTTATTGTTTAACAATTGTAAATTTTTAGTTAACTCCACAAATAAAGTAGGGTTGGAAATATGCCTGCTTCATTTTAAATATATAAAATAAAATATTGGTCCGTGGGGGGATCGAACCCACGACCTTCGCGTTATTAGCACGACGCTCTAACCAACTGAGCTAACGGGCCAAATATTGTACTGGAAGAATCAATATATTTTTATTGATTTTAAAGCAAATGGAGAAATATCCAAGAAAGGATAACTAGTTCAGGAATAATACTGTATTATACATACATCCGAGATTCGGTTTTGCATTCATGCTAAGATGCGAATACCTGGTTATTTTAGAAACGAGAAACTTTAATAAGGGGAGGATTATGTTCCACGAAATATGAATTTTGGTTAGCTCCAAAAATATGGTTTGGTCTGATATCTGTCTAATCGATATTTATTCTGTTTATTGACATTTCCGCCCGAACAGAGACCGAACGCACATATTCTGCATTATGAGAACACCGCTGTAAACAAGTGAGCGAACGAACCAGATTCGTTGTGTACTAAATGAATATATTTTGAAATAAATGGGAATATCTAAGCGGAGAGAAATATTTCATGAATAATACTATATGGAGTTTCGCAATCAATAAGATAATACTTGCCACTATAATTGTCCAAAAATGCTAATCATAAAACATATAATGAATTTAGAGAAGGTTTTGTCCCTGAGAAAATTAATGTTTTTAAATATCATATAGGTTTTACCGTTAGATAAGAAAAGACTTTGTTGAATTAAACTAAACAAGAAAGTGACATCTGTAGCTTCACCTTTTTTTGGTTTTCCTACCGACACCGAGGTAATAATTTTATACGCTAATTGTCTACACTACAAAAAGAAACAGACCTTAACGTCTCCCCGATAAAACCTATATCTCACCCAAAATCTAACGTGCGTACGCATGTCTCTTAAAATAAATTATTTTCTTATTTAAGAAAATGGATACAAATCATTATTAAATATTTTATTAACACAATTGATTCCCCTTTTCTTAAAATCTTTAAGTTTAGTTACAACAAAATACGCAAAATTTATACTGGACGAACTTTCCACTATACCTATAGCAAGTACGTTTGATTTATGGCCACAAGAGAATTTGCTTCTGACTTTCGTATGGTCCACTTTAGCAAGCTGGACTGTTACGTCACACCCCAATTTTTGTTTGATGTGCAGGTTACTGCATAACCCTTTACGCTGCCAGTTTCACCTGGATGGATTGATTTATATTGGATTTTCAAAAGTATATATATATTCTTAAATTATGGATTTGGAGTGACACATTAACAGCTATAAAAATTATATTATCTCTAGATTCGTAGAGATTGTGATCAAAGCAAAATATTATGCAATATGTACGAAAGTTTTACATCGAGATTTTAGTAATAACTTATGGATAAATAACTAATTTATTAATGCATATTATGTTGTGCGATGTGTTTAGTGGGCTAACAACACTGTACAGCGTGGCTAACGGTATAATCAGAATTTTAAAATAATTGAAGGTTCCGTGGTGTAGCGGTTATCACGTCTGCTTTACACGCAGAATGTCCCCGGTTCGATCCCGGGCGGGACCATTTTTGTTTTATAGGTCAATGAGTATGCAAATTCTCCTGTTTCCATAGTCGGGTCGCAAATGTTTTAGACAATGGGATGTTGTCCGGTGTAGAACCAGCCCAAAGTAAACTCCCACGTTTCTACTGCTTCTTATAATAGAGTGAGACAGACTTACTTGTTTGCTCCAGACCAGCTTCTGCACTGGACTTTATCACCACATCTTTGCCTAAAACATTTGAGCGCCGACTATATTCTCGTATTGGATTCATCAACGACACCAGAACTAAAAGTGAATACCAAGATATTTTGGACTTATTGTTTAACAATTGTAAATTTTTAGTTAACTCCACAAATAAGGTAGGGTTGGAAATATGCCTGCTTCATTTTAAATATATAAAATAAAATATTGGCCCGTGGGGGGATCGAACCCACGACCTTCGCGTTATTGGCACGACGCTCTAACCAACTGAGCTAACGGGCCAAATATTGTACTGGAAGAATCAATATATTTTTATTGATTTTAAAGCAAATGGAGAAATATCCAAGAAAGGATAACTAGTTCAGGAATAATACTGTATTATACATACATCCGAGATTCGGTTTTGCATTCATGCTAAGATGCGAATACCTGGTTATTTTAGAAACGAGAAACTTTAATAAGGGGAGGATTATGTTCCACGAAATATGAATTTTGGTTAGCTCCAAAAATATAGTTTGGTCTGATATCTGTCTAATCGATATTTATTCTGTTTATTGACATTTCCGCCCGAACAGAGACCGAACGCACATATTCTGCATTATGAGAACACCGCTGTAAACAAGTGAGCGAACGAACCAGATTCCTTGTGTACTAAATGAATATATTTTGAAATAAATGGGAATATCTAAGCGGAGAGAAATATTTCATGAATAATACTATATGGAGTTTCGCAATCAATAAGATAATACTTGCCACTATAATTGACCAAAAATGCTAATCATAAAACATATAATGAATTTAGAGAAGGTTTTGTCCCTGAGAAAATTAATGTTTTTAAATATCATATAGGTTTTACCGTTAGATAAGAAAAGACTTTGTTGAATTAAACTAAACAAGAAAGTGACATCTGTAGCTTCACCTTTTTTTGGTTTTCCTACCGACACTGAGGTAATAATTTTATACGCTAATTGTCTACACTACAAAAAGAAACAGACCTTAACGTCTCCCCGATAAAACCTATATCTCACCCAAAATCTAACGTGCGTACGCATGTCTCTTAAAATAAATTATTTTCTTATTTAAGAAAATGGATACAAATCATTATTAAATATTTTATTAACACAATTGATTCCCCTTTTCTTAAAATCTTTAAGTTTAGTTACAACAAAATACGCAAAATTAATACTGGACGAACTTTCCACTATACCTATAGCAAGTACGTTTGATTTATGGCCACGAGAGAATTTGCTTCTGACTTTCGTATGGTCCACTTTAGCAAGCTGGACTGTTACGTCACACCCCAATTTTTGTTTGATGTGCAGGTTACTGCATAACCCTTTACGCTGCCAGTTTCACCTGGATGGATTGATTTATATTGGATTTTCAAAAGTATATATATATTCTTAAATTATGGATTTGGAGTGACACATTAACAGCTATAAAAATTATATTATCTCTAGATTCGTAGAGATTGTGATCAAAGCAAAATATTATGCAATATGTACGAAAGTTTTACATCGAGATTTTAGTAATAACTTATGGATAAATAACTAATTTATTAATGCATATTATGTTGTGCGATGTGTTTAGTGGGCTAACAACACTGTACAGCGTGGCTAACGGTATAATCAGAATTTTAAAATAATTGAAGGTTCCGTGGTGTAGCGGTTATCACGTCTGCTTTACACGCAGAATGTCCCCGGTTCGATCCCGGGCGGGACCATTTTTGTTTTATAGGTCAATGAGTATGCAAATTCTCCTGTTTCCATAGTCGGGTCGCAAATGTTTTAGACAATGGGATGTTGTCCGGTGTAGAACCAGCCCTAAGTAAACTCTAAAATCTCTACTGCTTCTTAGAAACATAATGAGCCAAACTTACTTGTTTGCTCCAGACCAGCTTATATAATGGACTATATCCAACCACCCCTTTGCCTAAAACATTTGATAGCCGAATACAGTATATTCTCATATTGCATTATCAACGACTTCCCACCTAAAACGTGAATACCAAGATAGATTAGATATGAAAAAATTCTTTCAATATTAGTCTTACTGTTTAGCAATTGTGAATTTTCAGTTAACTCCACAGATATAGTAGTGTTGTATATATGCCTGCTTCATTTTAAATATATAAAATAATACATTGGCCCGTGGGGGGATCGAACCCACGACCTTCGCGTTATTAGCACGACGCTCTAACCAACTGAGGTAACGGGCCGTATATACGTTAGGTTGAATGAATATATTTTTATTGGTTTTGAAACAAATGGATAAATGTCCAAGAAAGGAAAATTATTTCAGGATTAATACTGAATTAGATTCATGCTAAGAAGTGATTTTAGAAACGAAATAATTTTAATATGGATAAGCATATGTATCACCAAATGTGAATTTTTGGTTACCTTCGCTAATATAGTTTGATCTGTTATCTGGCTATTCGATTTTTATTTCATGAATTGAAAATTTTACCCCAGCTGAGATCGAACGCACAACTTTTGCTTTATTAGAACAAAGCTCTTAATTTACAGAGCGAACAGTTAACCAAATGAATATGATTTTGATAATTTTGAAATCAATGGGAAAAAATCTAAACAGAAAGAAATATTTCAGGAATAATAATGAATTAACTATAGTTAAGATATTGCGTTTTGAATTCATAGAGTTTATTTTTGGCAGTATATTTGAGCAAACATGCTAATCTTTTTACATATAAGAATTTTAACGCACATATTGTCCTTGAGAAAATTAAGACTTTAAACATATTTTATAATTTTTACTATTAGATAAGAGAAGATATTGGTGAACTCACTGAACATGATACAGTCGAGAACATCTGTAGCTTCCCAAGGTTTTGATTTTTCTAGCGACACTGAGGTAATAATTTTGTACGCTAGTTACCCACATTGCAAAAGACCCTTAACATCTTCCCCATAAGACCTGCACGAAAACTGGCCATCCCACCCACACACGTACCAACGTGCGTACGCATATCTCCTGAATTAAATGTTCTTCTTTTTATGAAAATTGATACAACTCAATATTTCAATCTCGGTTAATGCAATAGATTCACTATTTTCTACAGTTCTTAAGGTTTAATTACAACAGTAAAATGCAAATATATTGCTAGAACAGTCCACGATAGATATGGATAAGGCCACAAGACAATTTCATGCTGATTTTCATACAGTCCAATAGTGCTCTGTAGACTATGACGTCACACCCCTATTTTTGTACAATGTACTGGTTACTGCACAACCCCCTTCTCTGCCAGTTTCACCTGGACGGACTGATTTATATTCCATTTTGGAAAGTGTATATGTTCTTAATTTATGGAATTGGAGTCAACATTAACAGTCATAAAAATTATATTTTTATATTTGTTCACATTACCATTTTTATCAAAGCGAAATATTTTTTCTATAAGCACGAAAGATTTATATGGAGATATAATTTGTCGATTAACGTTTCATTTTCTATTGTATATTTGTACAACATTGTCCAGCATGGCTAACGACATACATTATTTTCAGAAATGTTATGAATGATCAAGTGAGATCACAAAACCGACCACTCATGCTTAAGGGAAGTAGATGTTTCTTCGTTCCGAATACTTCAAGGTTCCGTGGTGTAGCGGTTATCACGTCTGCTTCACACGCAGAATGTCCCCGGTTCGATTCCGGGCGGAACCACTTTTAGATATTGATATAGTGAGTGAATTCCCAATCATCGTGGTCCTATTGTCGACTCGCTAATGTTTTAGACAATTGGATGTTGTCCGGTCCAGAACCAGCCCAAAGTAAACTCCTACGTTTCTACTGCTTCTTATAAAAGAGTGAGACAGACTTACTTGTTTGCTCCAGACCAGCTTCTGCACTGGACTTTATCACCACATCTTTGCCTAAAACATTTGAGCGCCGACTATATTCTCGTATTGGATTCATCAACGACACCAGAACTAAAAGTGAATACCAAGATATTTTGGACTTATTGTTTAACAATTGTAAATTTTTAGTTAACTCCACAAATAAAGTAGGGTTGGAAATATGCCTGCTTCATTTTAAATATATAAAATAAAATATTGGCCCGTAGGGGGATCGAACCCACGACCTTCGCGTTATTAGCACGACGCTCTAACCAACTGAGCTAACGGGCCAAATATTGTACTGGAAGAATCAATATATTTTTATTGATTTTAAAGCAAATGGAGAAATATCCAAGAAAGGATAACTAGTTCAGGAATAATACTGTATTATACATACATCCGAGATTCGGTTTTGCATTCATGCTAAGATGCGAATACCTGGTTATTTTAGAAACGAGAAACTTTAATAAGGGGAGGATTATGTTCCACGAAATATGAATTTTGGTTAGCTCCAAAAATATAGTTTGGTCTGATATCTGTCTAATCGATATTTATTCTGTTTATTGACATTTCCGCCCGAACAGAGACCGAACGCACATATTCTGCATTATGAGAACACCGCTGTAAACAAGTGAGCGAACGAACCAGATTCGTTGTGTACTAAATGAATATATTTTGAAATAAATGGGAATATCTAAGCGGAGAGAAATATTTCATGAATAATACTATATGGAGTTTCGCAATCAATAAGATAATACTTGCCACTATAATTGACCAAAAATGCTAATCATAAAACATATAATGAATTTAGAGAAGGTTTTGTCCCTGAGAAAATTAATGTTTTTAAATATCATATAGGTTTTACCGTTAGATAAGAAAAGACTTTGTTGAATTAAACTAAACAAGAAAGTGACATCTGTAGCTTCACCTTTTTTTGGTTTTCCTACCGACACCGAGGTAATAATTTTATACGCTAATTGTCTACACTACAAAAAGAAACAGACCTTAACGTCTCCCCGATAAAACCTATATCTCACCCAAAATCTAACGTGCGTACGCATGTCTCTTAAAATAAATTATTTTCTTATTTAAGAAAATGGATACAAATCATTATTAAATATTTTATTAACACAATTGATTCCCCTTTTCTTAAAATCTTTAAGTTTAGTTACAACAAAATACGCAAAATTTATACTGGACGAACTTTCCACTATACCTATAGCAAGTACGTTTGATTTATGGCCACAAGAGAATTTGCTTCTGACTTTCGTATGGTCCACTTTAGCAAGCTGGACTGTTACGTCACACCCCAATTTTTGTTTGATGTGCAGGTTACTGCATAACCCTTTACGCTGCCAGTTTCACCTGGATGGATTGATTTATATTGGATTTTCAAAAGTATATATATATTCTTAAATTATGGATTTGGAGTGACACATTAACAGCTATAAAAATTATATTATCTCTAGATTCGTAGAGATTGTGATCAAAGCAAAATATTATGCAATATGTACGAAAGTTTTACATCGAGATTTTAGTAATAACTTATGGATAAATAACTAATTTATTAATGCATATTATGTTGTGCGATGTGTTTAGTGGGCTAACAACACTGTACAGCGTGGCTAACGGTATAATCAGAATTTTAAAATAATTGAAGGTTCCGTGGTGTAGCTGTTATCACGTCTGCTTTACACGCAGAATGTCCCCGGTTCGATCCCGGGCGGGACCATTTTTGTTTTATAGGTCAATGAGTATGCAAATTCTCCTGTTTCCATAGTCGGGTCGCAAATGTTTTAGACAATGGGATGTTGTCCGGTGTAGAACCAGCCCTAAGTAAACTCTAAAATCTCTACTGCTTCTTAGAAACATAATGAGCCAAACCTACTTGTTTGCTCCAGACCAGCTTATATAATGGACTATATCCAACCACCCCTTTGCCTAAAACATTTGATAGCCGAATACAGTATATTCTCATATTGCATTATCAACGACTCCCCACCTAAAACGTGAATACCAAGATAGATTAGATATGAAAAAATTCTTTCAATATTAGTCTTACTGTTTAGCAATTGTGAATTTTCAGTTAACTCCACAGATATAGTAGTGTTGTATATATTCCTGCTTCATTTTAAATATATAAAATAATATATTGGCCCGTGGGGGGATCGAACCCACGACCTTCGCGTTATTAGCACGACGCTCTAACCATTTGAGCTAACGGGCCGTATATACGTTTGGTTGAATGAATATATTTTTATTGGTTTTGAAACAATTGGATAAATGTCCAAGAAAGGAAAATTATTTCAGGATTAATACTGAATTAGATTCATGCTAAGAAGTGATTTTAGAAACGAAATAATTTTAATATGGATAAGCATATGTATCACCAAATGTGAATTTTTGGTTACCTCCGCTAATATAGTTTGATCTGTTATCTGGCTATTCGATTTTTATTTCATGAATTGAAAATTTTACCCCAGATGAGATCGAACGCACAACTTTTGCTTTATTAGAACAAAGCTCTAAATTTACAGAGCGAACAGTTAACCAAATGAATATGATTTTGATAATTTTGAAATCAATGGGAAAAAATCTAAACAGAAAGAAACATTTCAGGAATAATAATGAATTAACTATAGTTAAGATATTGCGTTTTGAATTCATAGAGTTTATTTTTGGCAGTATATTTGAGCAAACATGCTAATCTTTTTACATATAAGAATTTTAACGCACATATTGTCCTTGAGAAAATTAAGACTTTAAACATATTTTATAATTTTTACTATTAGATAAGAGAAGATATTGGTGAACTCACTGAACATGATACAGTCAAGAACATCTGTAGCTTCCCAAGGTTTTGATTTTTCTAGCGACACTGAGGTAATAATTTTGTACTCTAGTTACCCACAATGCAAAAGACCCTTAACATCTTCCCCATAAGACCTGCACGAAAACTGGCCATCCCACCCACACACGTACCAACGTGCGTACGCATATCTCCTGAATTAAATGTTTTTCTTTTTATGAAAATTGATACAACTCAATATTTCAATCTCGGTTAATGCAATAGATTAACTATTTTCTACAGTTCTTAAGGTTTAATTACAACAGTAAAATGCAAATATATTGCTAGAACAGTCCACGATAGATATGGATAAGGCCACAAGACAATTTCATGCTGATTTTCATACAGTCCAATAGTGCTCTGTAGACTATGACGTCACACCCCTATTTTTGTACAATGTACTGGTTACTGCACAACCCCCTTCTCTGCCAGTTTCACCTGGACGGAATGATTTATATTCCATTTTGGAAAGTGTATATGTTCTTAATTTATGGAATTGGAGTCAACATTAACAGTCATAAAAATTATATTTTTATATTTGTTCATATTACCATTTTTATCAAAGCGAAATATTTTTTCTATAAGAACGAAAGATTTATATGGAGATATAATTTGTCGATTAACGTTTCATTTTCTATTGTATATTTGTACAACATTGTGCAGCATGGCTAACGACATACATTATTTTCAGAAATGTTATGAATGATCAAGTGAGATCACAAAACCGACCACTCATGCTTAAGGGAAGTAGATGTTTCTTCGTTTCGAATACTTCAAAGTTCCGTGATGTAGCGGTTATCACGTCTGCTTCACACGCAGAATGTCCCCGGTTCGATTCCGGGCGGGACCACTTTTAGATATTGATATAGTGAGTGAATTCCCAATCATCGTGGTCCTATTGTCGACTCGCTAATGTTTTAGACAATTGGATGTTGTCCGGTCCAGAACCAGCCCAAAGTAAACTCCTACGTTTCTACTGCTTCTTATAATAGAGTGAGACAGACTTACTTGTTTGCTCCAGACCAGCTTCTGCACTGGACTTTATCACCACATCTTTGCCTAAAACATTTGAGCGCCGACTATATTCTCGTATTGGATTCATCAACGACACCAGAACTAAAAGTGAATACCAAGATATTTTGGACTTATTGTTTAACAATTGTAAATTTTTAGTTAACTCCACAAATAAAGTAGGGTTGGAAATATGCCTGCTTCATTTTAAATATATAAAATAAAATATTGGTCCGTGGGGGGATCGAACCCACGACCTTCGCGTTATTAGCACGACGCTCTAACCAACTGAGCTAACGGGCCAAATATTGTACTGGAAGAATCAATATATTTTTATTGATTTTAAAGCAAATGGAGAAATATCCAAGAAAGGATAACTAGTTCAGGAATAATACTGTATTATACATACATCCGAGATTCGGTTTTGCATTCATGCTAAGATGCGAATACCTGGTTATTTTAGAAACGAGAAACTTTAATAAGGGGAGGATTATGTTCCACGAAATATGAATTTTGGTTAGCTCCAAAAATATGGTTTGGTCTGATATCTGTCTAATCGATATTTATTCTGTTTATTGACATTTCCGCCCGAACAGAGACCGAACGCACATATTCTGCATTATGAGAACACCGCTGTAAACAAGTGAGCGAACGAACCAGATTCGTTGTGTACTAAATGAATATATTTTGAAATAAATGGGAATATCTAAGCGGAGAGAAATATTTCATGAATAATACTATATGGAGTTTCGCAATCAATAAGATAATACTTGCCACTATAATTGTCCAAAAATGCTAATCATAAAACATATAATGAATTTAGAGAAGGTTTTGTCCCTGAGAAAATTAATGTTTTTAAATATCATATAGGTTTTACCGTTAGATAAGAAAAGACTTTGTTGAATTAAACTAAACAAGAAAGTGACATCTGTAGCTTCACCTTTTTTTGGTTTTCCTACCGACACCGAGGTAATAATTTTATACGCTAATTGTCTACACTACAAAAAGAAACAGACCTTAACGTCTCCCCGATAAAACCTATATCTCACCCAAAATCTAACGTGCGTACGCATGTCTCTTAAAATAAATTATTTTCTTATTTAAGAAAATGGATACAAATCATTATTAAATATTTTATTAACACAATTGATTCCCCTTTTCTTAAAATCTTTAAGTTTAGTTACAACAAAATACGCAAAATTTATACTGGACGAACTTTCCACTATACCTATAGCAAGTACGTTTGATTTATGGCCACAAGAGAATTTGCTTCTGACTTTCGTATGGTCCACTTTAGCAAGCTGGACTGTTACGTCACACCCCAATTTTTGTTTGATGTGCAGGTTACTGCATAACCCTTTACGCTGCCAGTTTCACCTGGATGGATTGATTTATATTGGATTTTCAAAAGTATATATATATTCTTAAATTATGGATTTGGAGTGACACATTAACAGCTATAAAAATTATATTATCTCTAGATTCGTAGAGATTGTGATCAAAGCAAAATATTATGCAATATGTACGAAAGTTTTACATCGAGATTTTAGTAATAACTTATGGATAAATAACTAATTTATTAATGCATATTATGTTGTGCGATGTGTTTAGTGGGCTAACAACACTGTACAGCGTGGCTAACGGTATAATCAGAATTTTAAAATAATTGAAGGTTCCGTGGTGTAGCGGTTATCACGTCTGCTTTACACGCAGAATGTCCCCGGTTCGATCCCGGGCGGGACCATTTTTGTTTTATAGGTCAATGAGTATGCAAATTCTCCTGTTTCCATAGTCGGGTCGAAAATGTTTTAGACAATGGGATGTTGTCCGGTGTAGAACCAGCCCTAAGTAAACTCTAAAATCTCTACTGCTTCTTAGAAACATAATGAGCCAAACTTACTTGTTTGCTCCAGACCAGCTTATATAATGGACTATATCCAACCACCCCTTTGCCTAAAACATTTGATAGCCTAATACAGTATATTCTCATATTGCATTATCAACGACTCCCCACCTGAAACGTGAATACCAAGATAGATTAGATATGAAAAAATTCTTTCAATATTAGTCTTACTGTTTAGCAATTGTGAATTTTCAGTTAACTCCACAGATATAGTAGTGTTGTATATATGCCTGCTTCATTTTAAATATATAAAATAATATATTGGCCCGTGGGGGGATCGAACACACGACCTTCGCGTTATTAGCACGACGCTCTAACCAACTGAGCTAACGGGCCGTATATACATTTGGTTGAATGAATATATTTTTATTGGTTTTGAAACAAATGGATAAATGTCCAAGAAAGGAAAATTATTTCAGGATTAATACTGAATTAGATTCATGCTAAGAAGTGATTTTAGAAACGAAATAATTTTAATATGGATAAGCATATGTATCACCAAATGTGAATTTTTGGTTACCTCCGCTAATATAGTTTGATCTGTTATCTGGCTATTCGATTTTTATTTCATGAATTGAAAATTTTACCCCAGCTGAGATCGAACGCACAACTTTTGCTTTCTTAGAACAAAGCTCTTAATTTACAGAGCGAACAGTTAACCAAATGAATATGATTTTGATAATTTTGAAATCAATGGGAAAAAATCTAAACAGAAAGAAATATTTCAGGAATAATAATGAATTAACTATAGTTAAGATATTGCGTTTTGAATTCATAGAGTTTATTTTTGGCAGTATATTTGAGCAAACATGCTAATCTTTTTACATATAAGAATTTTAACGCACATATTGTCCTTGAGAAAATTAAGACTTTAAACATATTTTATAATTTTTACTATTAGATAAGAGAAGATATTGGTGAACTCACTGAACATGATACAGTCAAGAACATCTGTAGCTTCCCAAGGTTTTGATTTTTCTAGCGACACTGAGGTAATAATTTTGTACGCTAGTTACCCACAATGCAAAAGACCCTTAACATCTTCCCCATAAGACCTGCACGAAAACTGGCCATCCCACCCACACACGTACCAACGTGCGTACGCATATCTCCTGAATTAAATGTTCTTCTTTTTATGAAAATTGATACAACTCAATATTTCAATCTCGGTTAATGCAATAGATTCACTATTTTCTACAGTTCTTAAGGTTTAATTACAACAGTAAAATGCAAATATATTGCTAGAACAGTCCACGATAGATATGGATAAGGCCACAAGACAATTTCATGCTGATTTTCATACAGTCCAATAGTGCTCTGTAGACTATGACGTCACACCCCTATTTTTGTACAATGTACTGGTTACTGCACAACCCCCTTCTCTGCCAGTTTCACCTGGACGGACTGATTTATATTCCATTTTGGAAAGTGTATATGTTCTTAATTTATGGAATTGGAGTCAACATTAACAGTCATAAAAATTATATTTTTATATTTGTTCACATTACCATTTTTATCAAAGCGTAATATTTGTTCTATAAGCACGAAAGATTTATATGGAGATAGAATTTGTCGATTAACGTTTCATTTTCTATTGTATATTTGTACAACATTGTCCAGCATGGCTAACGACATACATTATTTTCAGAAATGTTATGAATGATCAAGTGAGATCACAAAACCGACCACTCATGCTTAAGGGAAGTAGATGTTTCTTCGTTCCGAATACTTCAAGGTTCCGTGGTGTAGCGGTTATCACGTCTGCTTCACACGCAGAATGTCCCCGGTTCGATTCCGGGCGGAACCAATTTTAGATATTGATATAGTGAGTGAATTCCCAATCATCGTGGTCCTATTGTCGACTCGCTAATGTTTTAGACAATTGGATGTTGTCCGGTCCAGAACCAGCCCAAAGTAAACTCCTACGTTTCTACTGCTTCTTATAATAGAGTGAGACAGACTTACTTGTTTGCTCCAGACCAGCTTCTGCACTGGACTTTATCACCACATCTTTGCCTAAAACATTTGAGCGCCGACTATATTCTCGTATTGGATTCATCAACGACACCAGAACTAAAAGTGAATACCAAGATATTTTGGACTTATTGTTTAACAATTGTAAATTTTTAGTTAACTCCACAAATAAAGTAGGGTTGGAAATATGCCTGCTTCATTTTAAATATATAAAATAAAATATTGGCCCGTGGGGGGATCGAACCCACGACCTTCGCGTTATTAGCACGACGCTCTAACCAACTGAGCTAACGGGCCAAATATTGTACTGGAAGAATCAATATATTTTTATTGATTTTAAAGCAAATGGAGAAATATCCAAGAAAGGATAACTAGTTCAGGAATAATACTGTATTATACATACATCCGAGATTCGGTTTTGCATTCATGCTAAGATGCGAATACCTGGTTATTTTAGAAACGAGAAACTTTAATAAGGGGAGGATTATGTTCCACGAAATATGAATTTTGGTTAGCTCCAAAAATATAGTTTGGTCTGATATCTGTCTAATCGATATTTATTCTGTTTATTGACATTTCCGCCCGAACAGAGACCGAACGCACATATTCTGCATTATGAGAACACCGCTGTAAACAAGTGAGCGAACGAACCAGATTCCTTGTGTACTAAATGAATATATTTTGAAATAAATGGGAATATCTAAGCGGAGAGAAATATTTCATGAATAATACTATATGGAGTTTCGCAATCAATAAGATAATACTTGCCACTATAATTGACCAAAAATGCTAATCATAAAACATATAATGAATTTAGAGAAGGTTTTGTCCCTGAGAAAATTAATGTTTTTAAATATCATATAGGTTTTACCGTTAGATAAGAAAAGACTTTGTTGAATTAAACTAAACAAGAAAGTGACATCTGTAGCTTCACCTTTTTTTGGTTTTCCTACCGACACTGAGGTAATAATTTTATACGCTAATTGTCTACACTACAAAAAGAAACAGACCTTAACGTCTCCCCGATAAAACCTATATCTCACCCAAAATCTAACGTGCGTACGCATGTCTCTTAAAATAAATTATTTTCTTATTTAAGAAAATGGATACAAATCATTATTAAATATTTTATTAACACAATTGATTCCCCTTTTCTTAAAATCTTTAAGTTTAGTTACAACAAAATACGCAAAATTTATACTGGACGAACTTTCCACTATACCTATAGCAAGTACGTTTGATTTATGGCCACAAGAGAATTTGCTTCTGACTTTCGTATGGTCCACTTTAGCAAGCTGGACTGTTACGTCACACCCCAATTTTTGTTTGATGTGCAGGTTACTGCATAACCCTTTACGCTGCCAGTTTCACCTGGATGGATTGATTTATATTGGATTTTCAAAAGTATATATATATTCTTAAATTATGGATTTGGAGTGACACATTAACAGCTATAAAAATTATATTATCTCTAGATTCGTAGAGATTGTGATCAAAGCAAAATATTATGCAATATGTACGAAAGTTTTACACCGAGATTTTAGTAATAACTTATGGATAAATAACTAATTTATTAATGCATATTATGTTGTGCGATGTGTTTAGTGGGCTAACAACACTGTACAGCGTGGCTAACGGTATAATCAGAATTTTAAAATAATTGAAGGTTCCGTGGTGTAGCGGTTATCACGTCTGCTTTACACGCAGAATGTCCCCGGTTCGATCCCGGGCGGGACCATTTTTGTTTTATAGGTCAATGAGTATGCAAATTCTCCTGTTTCCATAGTCGGGTCGAAAATGTTTTAGACAATGGGATGTTGTCCGGTGTAGAACCAGCCCTAAGTAAACTCTAAAATCTCTACTGCTTCTTAGAAACATAATGAGCCAAACTTACTTGTTTGCTCCAGACCAGCTTATATAATGGACTATATCCAACCACCCCTTTGCCTAAAACATTTGATAGCCGAATACAGTATATTCTCATATTGCATTATCAACGACTCCCCACCTAAAACGTGAATACCAAGATAGATTAGATATGAAAAAATTCTTTCAATATTAGTCTTACTGTTTAGCAATTGTGAATTTTCAGTTAACTCCACAGATATAGTAGTGTTGTATATATGCCTGCTTCATTTTAAATATATAAAATAATACATTGGCCCGTGGGGGGATCGAACCCACGACCTTCGCGTTATTAGCACGACGCTCTAACCAACTGAGCTAACGGGCCGTATATACGTTAGGTTGAATGAATATATTTTTATTGGTTTTGAAACAAATGGATAAATGTCCAAGAAAGGAAAATTATTTCAGGATTAATACTGAATTAGATTCATGCTAAGAAGTGATTTTAGAAACGAAATAATTTTAATATGGATAAGCATATGTATCACCAAATGTGAATTTTTGGTTACCTCCGCTAATATAGTTTGATCTGTTATCTGGCTATTCGATTTTTATTTCATGAATTGAAAATTTTACCCCAGCTGAGATCGAACGCACAACTTTTGCTTTATTAGAACAAAGCTCTAAATTTACAGAGCGAACAGTTAACCAAATGAATATGATTTTGATAATTTTGAAATCAATGGGAAAAAATCTAAACAGAATGAAATATTTCAGGAATAATAATGAATTAACTATAGTTAAGATATTGCGTTTTGAATTCATAGAGTTTATTTTTGGCAGTATATTTGAGCAAACATGCTAATCTTTTTACATATAAGAATTTTAACGCACATATTGTCCTTGAGAAAATTAAGACTTTAAACATATTTTATAATTTTTACTATTAGATAAGAGAAGATATTGGTGAACTCACTGAACATGATACAGTCAAGAACATCTGTAGCTTCCCAAGGTTTTGATTTTTCTAGCGACACTGAGGTAATAATTTTGTACGCTAGTTACCCACAATGCAAAAGACCCTTAACATCTTCCCCATAAGACCTGCACGAAAACTGGCCATCCCACCCACACACGTACCAACGTGCGTACGCATATCTCCTGAATTAAATGTTCTTCTTTTTATGAAAATTGATACAACTCAATATTTCAATCTCGGTTAATGCAATAGATTCACTATTTTCTACAGTTCTTAAGGTTTAATTACAACAGTAAAATGCAAATATATTGCTAGAACAGTCCACGATAGATATGGATAAGGCCACAAGACAATTTCATGCTGATTTTCATACAGTCCAATATTGCTCTGTAGACTATGACGTCACACCCCTATTTTTGTACAATGTACTGGTTACTGCACAACCCCCTTCTCTGCCAGTTTCACCTGGACGGACTGATTTATATTCCATTTTGGAAAGTGTATATGTTCTTAATTTATGGAATTGGAGTCAACATTAACAGTCATAAAAATTATATTTTTAAATTTGTTCACATTACCATTTTTATCAAAGCGAAATATTTTTTCTATAAGCACGAAAGATTTATATGGAGATATAATTTGTCGATTAACGTTTCATTTTCTATTGTATATTTGTACAACATTGTGCAGCATGGCTAACGACATACATTATTTTCAGAAATGTTATGAATGATCAAGTGAGATCACAAAACCGACCACTCATGCTTAAGGGAAGTAGATGTTTCTTCGTTTCGAATACTTCAAGGATCCGTGGTGTAGCGGTTATCACGTCTGCTTCACACGCAGAATGTCCCCGGTTCGATTCCGGGCGGAACCACTTTTAGATATTGATATAGTGAGTGAATTCGCAATCATCGTGGTCCTATTGTCGACTCGCTAATGTATTAGACAATTGGATGTTGTCCGGTCCAGAACCAGCCCAAAGTAAACTCCTACGTTTCTACTGCTTCTTAGTAATAGAGTGAAACAGACTTACTTGTTTGCTCCAGACCAGCTTCTGCACTGGACTTTATCTAACCACATCTTTGCCTAAAACATTTGAGCGCCGACTATATTCTCGTATTGGATTCTTCAACGACACCAGAACTAAAAGTGAATACCAAGATATTTTAGACTTATTGTTTAACAATTGTAAATTTTTAGTTAACTCCACAAATAAAGTAGGGTTGGAAATATGCCTGCTTCATTTAAAATATATAAAATAAAATATTGGCCCGTGGGGGGATCGAACCCACGACCTTCGCGTTATTAGCACGACGCTCTAACCAACTGAGCTAACGGGCCGTATATACGTTTGGTTGAATGAATATATTTTTATTGGTTTTGAAACAAATGGATAAATGTCCAAGAAAGGAAAATTATTTCAGGATTAATACTGAATTAGATTCATGCTAAGAAGTGATTTTAGAAACGAAATAATTTTGATATGGATAAGCATATGTATCACCAAATGTGAATTTTTGGTTACCTCCGCTAATATAGTTTGATCTGTTATCTGGCTATTCGATTTTTATTTCATGAATTGAAAATTTTACCCCAGCTGAGATCGAACGCACAACTTTTGCTTTATTAGAACAAAGCTCTAAATTTACAGAGCGAACAGTTAACCAAATGAATATGATTTTGATAATTTTGAAATCAATGGGAAAAAATCTAAACAGAATGAAATATTTTAGGAATAATAATGAATTAACTATAGTTAAGATATTGCGTTTTGAATTCATAGAGTTTATTTTTGGCAGTATATTTGAGCAAACATGCTAATCTTTTTACATATAAGAATTTTAACGCACATATTGTCCTTGAGAAAATTAAGACTTTAAACATATTTTATAATTTTTACTATTAGATAAGAGAAGATATTGGTGAACTCACTGAACATGATACAGTCAAGAACATCTGTAGCTTCCCAAGGTTTTGATTTTTCTAGCGACACTGAGGTAATAATTTTGTACGCTAGTTACCCACAATGCAAAAGACCCTTAACATCTTCCCCATAAGACCTGCACGAAAACTGGCCATCCCACCCACACACGTACCAACGTGCGTACGCATATCTCCTGAATTAAATGTTTTTCTTTTTATGAAAATTGATACAACTCAATATTTCAATCTCGGTTAATGCAATAGATTCACTATTTTCTACAGTTCTTAAGGTTTAATTACAACAGTAAAATGCAAATATATTGTGACAAAGCCAGAAAAGCCTAGAGCCTGATAGAAGGAGGAGTAAGCCAGAAAGAACTAGAACGACGTAGTCTAGAAGGATCGCGCTCCCCTAGTGGATGGACGGCCCTCTTATTGCTGATTGGAGCCGCGCGCCGACGGGTGCGGCCTAGTCCCTGACACGGCGCGGTGAGTGACGGTGCGCGCTCGTGGGAGGGGCCAGAGGTGGAGCCACGCGCAAAGGGCTTGACGGCGCACCGCGCGGACATTCTAGACCATGCGCGGGCTGAGAGCTTTCCAGACCTCATCTCTGGAACTTTCGTTAAGGCTATATAAGGAGTGCGAGCAGCCGAGCCGAGGGAGTCAGTGAATCGGAGTTGAGAGAGTCAGCGAATGAAGAGAGTTCAGTGTGAAGAGTCAGTACATCAGAGGAGAGACAGTCCGTGAAGAGTCAGAGGGTCAACGAGGGAACAGTCAGAGAGGCAGTCCGTGAGTAGCGGCGAGCGTCAGCGTCAGAGGGTGAGCTGGACGGAGAGGACTGATCAGCGCGGCCTCAAGTGAGTGTGTCTTGGGAATCTGAGGAGCCAGTGACCGGAGGGACCCGAGAGCGGAATAGCTAGTCAACGGGGAACTAGTGACCGGAGGGAAGGGTGAACGGAAGAGCTGGTGAGCTGATCTGGGCTGAGGCAGTGCCGTCCCGGGGAACTCGGCGCGACGGGTGGATCGCACAGCGGCACCGAGGACTGTGGAGTTGACCGACGCGACGTGGGATGATCTGGATTGGACTGGAACAGTGCTGTAATTAGGACTGAGCACAGTGAGAGTGAGCACTGAACAGGACAGTGAACTGGCAAATAGTCTGGAGTTTTCTGGCTGTATTGACAATTGTTGTAAGAAATAAAGAAACCTCCATCCTTCAATTATAAACTCGGTGTTCTGATTTTGAACCCCGACGAGCCCTTGTTACACTGGTGTCAGAAGTGGGATATAATTGAAGGAAGACAAGATGGAGGACATGTTCAAATCATTTCTTCAGCAGATGACAGAGATAATGGACCAGCGATATGACCGACTGAGCGAGATAATGGACAAGCGCCACACCGAAAGGATAGAGGCCATAAGAGAATTCACAAGTGAAGTGAAGAACCGGCAGTTAAGGCCTATTGAAGAACTCAAGCAGGAATTGAAACCAGCCAATGAAATATCGATGAACCGGGCAGCGAACTGGTGGCCGTGAAGAATGAACTAGAGAGACCGGCCAAGATGGAAAAACAGGAAGTACAGAAAGAGGACATGGCCATCACCGTACCACCAGCTACCGAAGGGGAAGATCACGCCCTGAGTGAACAACAGCGGGACGACGTAGACGTAGCACAGGTACCGCGGAACGACGTGGACGCCGGAGAGACGCTGCGTGGCGACGTTGATGAAGGACAGACACCGCGGGACGGTGGGGACGAAGGAAAGACACCGCGGGACGACGTGGATGTAGAGGGGACACCGCGGGACGACGGGGACGAAGGAAAGACACTTCGGGACGACGTGGACGCCGGAGAGACACCGCGGGACGACGTGGACGTAGGACAAACATCGAGGGACATCATGTAGGGTACGGGACCGACGAGGGAAGAGGAAGCCAGTCGCAGCGCCATCTACGAAGGCTATGGGAACCAGCAGGACGCCCTAGTGGTCAGGGACGGGGGCCTGAAAGGGAGCTGGGAGTCTGCGGAGGAGAAGGCGACTGCGGAACACCTAGTCCTCCCAAGAGCCGGAGTCAAGGAGGTCCTGGAGGAAGTCCACGCAGGTGCGACGGGTGACCGCTGGGGAGTGAACCGGATCCTCGACAAACTGCGGAGAAGGCTTAACTGGTTGCAGGAATGCAGTGACGTCGAGAGGTGGCGTCAACACTGCGACACCGGCGATGCCAGCAGAGGGCCTAGGAATTGCAGCCGTGGGGCCATGCGGCAATACAACGTGGCAGGCCCATGCTCCATTACTGATGATGGACATCGGTACCTGTTGTTGGCCATGGAATAGTTCACCAAGTGGCCAGAAGAAGTCTACCGCATCCAGCGACAGCCAAGAGTGAAGATGCTGGTAGTTCATCTGGACCCTCTGGCGGCATATCATGGGGCACTTCGGGACGAAGGCCCTTAAGGAGGGGGCAATGTGACAAAGCCAGAAAAGCCTAGAGCCTGATAGAAGGAGGAGTAAGCCAGAAAGAACTAGAACGACGGAGTCTAGAAGGATCGCGCTCCCCTAGTGGATGGACGGCCCTCTTATTGCTGATTGGAGCCGCGCGCCGACGGGTGCGGCCTACTCCCTGACACGGCGCGGTGAGTGACGGTGCGCGCTCGTGGGAGGGGCCAGAGGTGGAGCCACGCGCAAAGGGCTTGACGGCGTACCGCGCGGACATTCTAGACCATGCGCGGGCGGAGAGCTTTCCAGACCTCATCTCTGGAACTTTCGTTAAGGCTATATAAGGAGTGCGAGCAGCCGAGCCGAGGGAGTCAGTGAATCGGAGTTGAGAGAGTCAGCGAATGAAGAGAGTTCAGTGTGAAGAGTCAGTACATCAGAGGAGAGACAGTCCGTGAAGAGTCAGAGGGTCAACGAGAGAACAGTCAGAGAGGCAGTCCGTGAGTAGCGGCGAGCGTCAGCGTCAGAGGGTGAGCTGGACGGAGAGGACTGATCAGCGCGGCCTCAAGTGAGTGTGTCTTGGGAAGCTGAGGAGCCAGTGACCGGAGGGACCCGAGAGCGGAATAGCTAGTCAACGGGGAACTAGTGACCGGAGGGAAGGGTGAACGGAAGAGCTGGTGAGCTGATCTGGGCTGAGGCAGTGCCGTCCCGGGGAACTCGGCGCGACGGGTGGATCGCACAGCGGCAGCGAGGACTGTGGAGTTGACCGACGCGACATGGGATGATCTGGATTGGACTGGAACAGTGCTGTAATTAGGACTGAGCACAGTGAGAGTGAGCACTGAACAGGACAGTGAACTGGCAAATAGTCTGGAGTTTTCTGGCTGTATTGACAATTGTTGTAAGAAATAAAGAAACCTCCATCCTTCAATTATAAACTCGGTGTTCTGATTTTGAACCCCGACGAGCCCTTGTTACAATATTGCTAGAACAGTCCACGATAGATATGGATAAGGCCACAAGACAATTTCATGCTGATTTTCATACAGTCCAATAGTGCTCTGTAGACTATGACGTCACACCCTATTTTTGTACAATGTACTGGTTACTGTACAACCCCCTTCTCTGCCAGTTTCACCTGGACGGAATGATTTATATTCCATTTTGGAAAGTGTATATGTTCTTAATTTATGGAATTGGAGTCAACATTAACAGTCATAAAAATTATATTTTTATATTTGTTCATATTACCATTTTTATCAAAGCGAAATATTTTTTCTATAAGAACCTATAGAGATATAATTTGTCGATTAACGTTTCATTTTCTATTGTATATTTGTACAACATTGTGCAGCATGGCTAACGACATACATTATTTTCAGAAATGTTATGAATGATCAAGTGAGATCACAAAACCGACCACTCATGCTTAAGGGAAGTAGATGTTTCTTCGTCTCGAATAATTCAAGGTTCCGTGGTGTAGCGGTTATCACGTCTGCTTCACACGCAGAATGTCCCCGGTTCGATTCCGGGCGCAACCACTTTTAGATATTGATATAGTGAGTGAATTCCCAATCATCGTGGTCCTATTGTCGACTCGCTAATGTTTTAGACAATTGGATGTTGTCCGGTCCAGAACCAGCCCAAAGTAAACTCCTACGTTCCTACTGCTTCTTAGTAATAGTGAGACAGACTTACTTGTTTGCTCCAGACCAGCTTCTGCACTGGACTTTATCACCACAACTTTGCCTAAAACATTCGAGCGCCGACTATATTCTCGTATTGGATTCATCAACGACACCAGAACTAAAAGTGAATACCAAGATATTTTGGACTTATTGTTTAACAATTGTAAATTTTTAGTTAACTCCACAAATAAAGTAGGGTTGGAAATATGCCTGCTTCATTTTAAATATATAAAATAAATTATTGGCCCGTGGGGGGATCGAACCCACGACCTTCGCGTTATCAGCACGACGCTCTAACCAACTGAGCTAACGGGCCAAATTTTGTACTGGAAGAATCAATATATTTTTATTGATTTTAAAGCAAATGGAGAAATATCCAAGAAAGGATAACTAGTTCTGGAATAATACTGTATTATACATACATCCGAGATTCGGTTTTGCATTCATGCTAAGATGCGAATACCTGGTTATTTTAGAAACGAGAAACTTTAATAATGGGAGGATTATGTTCCACGAAATATGAATTTTGGTTAGCTCCAAAAATATAGTTTGGTCTGATATCTGTCTAATCGATATTTATTCTGTTTATTGACATTTCCGCCCCAACAGAGACCGAACGCACATATTCTGCATTATGAGAACACCGCTGTAAACAAGTGAGCGAACGAACCAGATTCGTTGTGTACTAAATGAATATATTTTGAAATAAATGGGAATATCTAAGCGGAGAGAAATATTTCATGAATAATACTATATGGAGTTTCACAATCAATAAGATAATACTTGCCACTATAATTGACCAAAAATGCTAATCATAAAACATATAATGAATTTAGAGAAGGTTTTGTCCCTGAGAAAATTAATGTTTTTAAATATCATATAGGTTTTACTGTTAGATAAGAAAAGACTTTGTTGAATTAAACTAAACAAGAAAGTGACAACATCTGTAGCTTCACCTTTTTTTGGTTTTCCTACCGACACTGAGGTAATAATTTTATACGCTAATTGTCTACACTACAAAAAGAAACAGACCTTAACGTCTCCCCGATAAAACCTATATCTCACCCAAAATCTAACGTGCATACGCATGTCTCTTAAAATAAGTTATTTTCTTATTTAAGAAAATGGATACAAATCATTATTAAATATTTTATTAACACAATTGATTCCCCTTTTCTTAAAATCTATAAGTTTAGTTACAACAAAATACGCAAAATTTATACTGGACGAACTTTCCACTATACCTATAGCAAGTACGTTTGATTTATGGCCATAGGAGAATTTGCTTCTGACTTTCGTATGGTCCACTTTAGCAAGCTGGACTGTTACGTCACACCCCAATTTTTGTTTGATGTGCAGGTTACTGCCTAACCCTTTACGCTGCCAGTTTCACCTGGATGGATTGAGTTATATTGGATTTTCAAAAGTATATATATATTCTTAAATTATGGATTTGGAGTGACGCATTAACAGCTATAAAAATTATATTATCTCTAGATTCGTAGAGATTGTGATCAAAGCAAAATATTATGCAATATGTACGAAAGTATTACATCGAGATTTTAGTAATAACTTATGGATAAATAACTAATTTATTAATGCATATTATGTTGTGCGATGTGTTTAGTGGGCTAACAACACTGTACAGCGTGGCTAACGGTATAATCAGAATTTTAAAATAATTGAAGGTTCCGTGGTGTAGCGGTTATCACGTCTGCTTTCCACGCAGAATGTCCCCGGTTCGATCCCGGGCGGGACCATTTTTGTTTTATAGGTCAATGAGTATGCAAATTCTCCTGTTTCCATAGTTGGGTCGCAAATGTTTTAGACAATGGGATGTTGTCCGGTGTAGAACCAGCCCTAAGTAAACTCTAAAATCTCTACTGCTTCTTAGAAACATAATGAGCCAAACTTACTTGTTTGCTCCAGACCAGCTTATATAATGGACTATATCCAACCACCCCTTTGCCTAAAACATTTGATAGCCGAATACAGTATATTCTCATATTGCATTATCAACGACTCCCCACCTAAAACGTGAATACCAAGATAGATTAGATATGAAAAAATTATTTCAATATTAGTCTTACTAGATATATAAGCTTTCATGAACCACAGATTATTGTCTCTGTTGGACATTACATGAGAATATTATAATTTTTCTCCTATAATATTCTCATTAGTCTTACTGTTTAGCAATTGTGAATTTTCAGTTAACTCCACACATATAGTAGTGTTGTATATATGCCTGCTTCATTTTAAATATATAAAATAATATATTGGCCCGTGGGGGGATCGAACCCACGACCTTCGCGTTATTAGCACGACGCTCTAACCAACATACTTTTATTGGTTTTGAAACAAATGGATAAATGTCCAAGAAAGGAAAATTATTTCAGGATTAATACTGAATTAGATTCATGCTAAGAAGTGATTTTAGAAACGAAATAATTTTAATATGGATAAGCATATGTATCACCAAATGTGAATTTTTGGTTACCTCCGCTAATATAGTTTGATCTGTTATCTGGCTATTCGATTTTTATTTCATGAATTGAAAATTTTACCCCAGCTGAGATCGAACGCACAACTTTTGCTTTATTAGAACAAAGCTCTAAATTTACAGAGCAAACAGTTAACCAAATGAATACGATTTTGTTAATTTTGAAATCAATGGGAAAAAATCTAAACAGAAAGAAATACTTCAGGAATAATAATGAATTAACTATAGTTAAGATATTGCGTTTTGAATTCATAGAGTTTAGTTTTGGCAGTATATTTGAGCAAACATGCTAATCTTTTTACATATAAGAATTTTAACTCACATATTGTCCTTGGGAAAATTAAGACTTTAAACATATTTTATAATTTTTACTATTAGATAAGAGAAGATAGTCTATTGGTGAACTCACTGAACATGATACAGTCAAGAACATCTGTAGCTTCCCAAGGTTTTGATTTTTCTAGCGACACTGAGGTAATAATTTTGTACGCTAGTTACCCACGATGCAAATGACCCTTAACATCTTCCCCATAAGACTTGCACGAAAACTGGCCATCCCACCCACACACGTACCAACGTGCGTACGTATATCTCCTGAATTAAATGTTCTTCTTTTTATGAAAATTGATACAACTCAATATTTCAATCTCGGTTAATGCAATAGATTCACTATTTTCTACAGTTCTTAAGGTTTAATTACAACAGTAAAATGCAAATATATTGCTAGAACAGTCCACGATAGATATGGATAAGGCCACAAGACAATTTCATGCTGATTTTCATACAGTCCAATAGTGCTCTGTAGACTATGACGTCACACCCCTATTTTTGTACAATGTACTGGTTACTGCACAACCCCCTTCTCTGCCAGTTTCACCTGGACGGACTGATTTATATTCCATTTTGGAAAGAGTATATGTTCTTAATTTATGGAATTGGAGTCAACATTAACAGTCATAAAAATTATATTTTTATATTTGTTCACATTAGCATTTTTATCAAAGCGAAATATTTTTTCTATAAGAACGAAAGATTTATATGGAGATATAATTTGTCGATTAATGTTTCATTTTCTATTGTATATTTGTACAACATTGTGCAGCATGGCTAACGACATACATTATTTTCAGAAATGTTATGAATGATCAAGTGAGATCACAAAACCGACCACTCATGCTTAAGGGAAGTAGATGTTTCTTCGCTTTGAATACTTCAAGGTTCCGTGGTGTAGCGGTTATCACGTCTGCTTCACCCGCAGAATGTCCCCGGTTCGATTCCGGGCGGAACCACTTTTAGTTATTGATATAGTGAGTGAATTCCCAATCATCGTGGTCCTATTGTCGACTCGCTAATGTTTTAGACAATTGGATGTTGTCCGGTCCAGAACCAACCCAAAGTAAACTCCTACGTTTCTACTGCTTCTTAGTAATAGAGTGAGACAGACTTACTTGTTTGCTCCAGACCAGCTTCTGCACTGGACTTTATCTAACCACATCTTTGCCTAAAACATTTGAGCGCCGACTATATTCTCGTATTGGATTCATCAACGACACCAGAACTAAAAGTGAATACCAAGATATTTTAGACTTATTGTTTAACAATTGTAAATTTTTAGCTAACTCCACAAATAAAGTAGGGTTGGAAATATGCCTGCTTCATTTTGAATATATAAAATAAAATATCGACCCGTGGGGGGATCGAACCCACGACCTTCGCGTTATTAGCACGACGCTCTAACCAACTGAGCTAACGGGCCAGATATTGTACTGGAAGAATCAATATATTTTTATTGATTTTAAAGCAAATGGAGAAATATCCAAGAAAGGATAACTAGTTCAGGAATAATACTGTATTATACATACATCCGAGATTGGGTTTTGCATTCATGCTAAGATGCGAATACCTGGTTATTTTAGAAACGAGAAACTTTAATAAGGGGAGGATTATGTTCCACGAAATATGAATTTTGGTTAGCTCCAAAAATATAGTTTGGTCTGATATCTGTCTAATCGATATTTATTCTGTTTATTGACATTTCCGCCCGAACAGAGACCGAACGCACATATTCTGCATTATGAGAACACCGCTGTAAACAAGTGAGCGAACGAACCAGATTCCTTGTGTACTAAATGAATATATTTTGAAATAAATGGGAATATCTAAGCGGAGAGAAATATTTCATGAATAATACTATATGGAGTTTCGCAATCAATAAGATAATACTTGCCACTATAATTGACCAAAAATGCTAATCATAAAACATATAATGAATTTAGAGAAGGTTTTGTCCCTGAGAAAATTAATGTTTTTAAATATCATATAGGTTTTACTGTTAGATAAGAAAAGACTTTGTTGAATTAAACTAAACAAGAAAGTGACAACATCTGTAGCTTCACCTTTTTTTGGTTTTCCTACCGACACTGAGGTAATAATTTTATACGCTAATTGTCTACACTACAAAAAGAAACAGACCTTAACGTCTCCCGATAAAACCTATATCTCAACCAAAATCTAACGTGCGTACGCATGTCTCTTAGATGTAGATGTAGATGTAGATATCTCGTCCTGTAGATCCTGTGTTGAGCGGGTATCAAGGATATAGAACACGTCAGATCAAAAAATACATGCATGTTATAACAATAATATAGGTCTACAGAAACTGCAAGCTGCCAAATTTATCCAAGCTGGAAATATTCCTCCAAATTGTAGAAGGTGTGAGTTATTAAAAATTCCTTGACAGCTGTTTTGAAAGGTTTGATCTTTCTTTGAATACATAATAATTTAATGTTGTTTGGAAGCTTGTTATATATCTGTACTGCAGAATAATACGCACCCTTCTGAAAGAGTTTTAACGAGTTATTTGGTCTGTGTAGATGATTCATGTTTCTGGTAGTACGTCCATGTACACTAAAATTAGTTTGAAATTTATCAATATTATTCACTACAAAACACATAACAGAGTATATATACTCCCCTGTAAGAGTGAGGACTTAATAATTTAGAGAACGTTTTGTCCCTGAGAAAATTAATGTTTTTAAATATCATATAAATTTTACTGTTAGATAAGAAAAGACTTTGTTGAATTAAACTAAACAAGAAAGTGACAACATCTGTAGCTTCAAATGGTTTTGGTTTTCCTACCGACAATGAAGTAATAATTTTTTTGCACTCCTTAGCTAGTAAGTGGTACTTACGAACTTTGTTTACGTGGATCGTAAGTTGACATTCCCACACAGTCTTGTTGCTAAGGGCGGTTGTGATGAGGTTACATTACTTACGGTCCAAGCGCTACGTCATAATTCATTACGATACACTTCATAATACAAGCCTAATGGGCACGGCCCCCAGGACAAATATTCGGTTCCCATAGCAGCAAACACATGCGAATCACTTTCTGAAATAAACATCTATTTTCAAGAATGTATTTACATAATATTTTCAGGTAATATCACAATTAATATAATTAAATTGAAATAAATAATCATCGTGCAAAAAATAGCATGCAACACACGGGCCGTAAAGGCATTTACGGGTCTCGAAAACTTAAGAACCCTCAGCTGCGCCTCGGGTTTTCAATCTGTTTCCTCGACCCGTAAACGTGCCTTACGGCACTTGTATCGCAATATACTATATACGCTAATTGCCTACACTACAAAAAGAAACAATCCTTAACGTCTCCCCGATAAAACCTATATCAAAGCTGGCCATCTCACCCACATTCTAACGTGCGTACGCATGTCTCTTAATATAAATTATTTTCTTATTTAAGAAAATGGATACAAATCATTATTAAATATTTTATTAACACAATTGATTCCCCTTTTCTTAAAATCTATAGGTTTAGTTACAACAAAACACGCAAAATTTATACTGGACGAACTTTCCACTATCCCTATAGCAAGTAAGTTTGATTTATGGCACAAGAGAATTTGCTTCTGACTTTCGTATGGTCCACTATAGCAAGCTGGACTGTTACGTCACACCCCGATTTTTGTTTGATGTACAGGTTACTGCATAACCCTTTACGCTGCCAGTTTCACCTGGATAGATTGATTTATATTCGATTTTCAAAAGTGTATATATTCTTAAATTATGGATTTGGAGTGACACATTAACAGCCATAAAAATTAAATTTTCTTTAGATTCGTAGAGATTGTGATCAAAGCAAAATATTATGCAATATGTACGAAAGTTTTACATCGAGATTTCAGTAATAACTTATGGATAAACAACTAATTTATAAATCCATATGTTGCACGATGTGTTTAGTGAGCTAACAACACTGTACAGCGTGGCTAACGGTATAATCAGAAATTTTGAAATAATTGAAGGTTCCGTGGTGTAGCGGTTATCACGTGTGCTTTACACGCAGAATGACCCCCGGCTCGATCTCGGGCGGGACCATTTTTGTTTTATAGGTCCATGAGTATGCAAATTCTCCTGTTTGCATAGTCGGGTCGCAAATGTTTTAGACAATAGGTGTTGTCCGGTGTAGAACCAGCCCTAAGTAAACACTTAAATCTCTACTGCTTCTTAGAAGCAGAGTGAGCCAAACTTACTTGTTTGCTCCAGACTAGCTTCTATAATGGACTATATCCAACAACCCCTTTGTCTAAAACATTGGATAGGCGATTACAGTATATTCTCGTAATGGATTATCAACGACGACCCACCTAAAACCTGAAGACCAAGGATTTTAGATATGAAAAAACTCTTACAATATTAGTCTTACTGTTTCACAATTGTGAATTTTTTTTAACTCCACAGATATAGTGGTGTTGTATGTATGCCTGCTTCATCTATATTAATAAAAATGAATTTACAAAAGGGTTGTTGCCGCATCACTTGAGAACGGCTCGACCGATTTGACTGATTCTTTTATTGTTGTGTTCGTAATCGTCACGACAAGGTTTTTGTGAAAGAAAATTTTTTGAAAATCCACGGGCAAAGTCCGAAATGTGAAATGAGGCAAAGGTAGAGAGTTCTGATGTCAATTGTTTACATAACGAAAGTATTGTTTACGATGTTTACATAGGGCTTTGGATACTATATTATAATAGTGGGCTTTAACAAATGCTGATACTATCGATGTAAGTAATACATTTGTGAAAATAATTCTGAAGAATAAAATCCACACACAATATTTCTGCGTAAGTATTTAATACATAATTGTGAAAATAATTCTTGACGAATAAAATCCAAGAAAATAAAGCAGACACATAACTTTCTGTGCCCTCGACATGGAAAATATCATTTTCTCACTTCTCATTTTGATGTAGAATAAGCGGTCGTATTGCAGGGACAACTTAAGTGTGTGCCAGTTAGTATGCTATATCGGAAGTCGGTAAGAAATCCTATCCACTGATAGTCCCTCATAGCTGTAGGCTTTGTATTAGTTGAGAAATAGGCCTAGGTACGTTTATCAGAGGCTCTAAGCATCTAAAAGAAGACAAAACGGGATGGAACATTTTCAGTCCTACGAGCGCAGTTTATTATGTCCCAGATTTCTGGGAAGGAAAGTATGAAAGTGATACTGAATTTCTTTTTTACTTCAGCCCCGAAACGGTTGTATGGTAATATGAGAGTGATAAATACAATTTTCTGTCAAGACAATACAATCTTATGTAACCGGAATTTATTTTTCTTCTTATTTGCACTCCTCCCAGGCATGGTGTGTAGAAGCAATGGAATGCAACATTCGACATCCTCTATGAGCCATAAAAAGCTATATCTAGCGTTTTCTGAGGGAATAGTCTGAATGTCATATGTCGTTCTTCCTCATTTCTAATTCCACATACATATTATATAAGGACCTAGAGTTTCAACATCGAAAGTCCTCCATAAGTTAATTTCATATTACAAAATACAAAACCCGGGAGACGCCGGGCCTTTTAAGCTAGTTTAAAATAAAATATTTGCCTGCGGGCGGATCGAACCCACGACCTTCGCGTTATTAGCACGACGCTCTAACCAACTGAGCTAACGGGCCGGATATTTATTTGGAAGAATGAATATATTTTTATTGGTTTTGAAACAAATGGAGAAATGTCCAAGAAAGGAAAATTATTTCAGGAATAATATTGAATTAGATTCATGATAAGAAGTGATTTTAGAAACGAAATAATTTTAATATGGATGAGCATATGTATCACCAAATGTGAATTTTTAGTTAGCTCCGTACCGCTAATAGGGTTTGATTTGTTGTCTGGTTATGCGATCTTTATTTCATGAATTGAAAACTTTACCCCAGCTGGGATCGAACACTCAACTTTTGCTTTATTAGAACAACACTCTAAATAACTCAGCGAACCTGCCAGATGTGTTAACCAAATGAATATGATTTTGTTAATTTTGAAATCAATGTGAAAAGATCGAAACAAAAAGACATATTTGAGGTATAATAATGAATTAACTATTGTTAAGATATTGCATTTAGCATTCATGGAGTTTAGTTTTGGCAGTATATTTGAGCAAACATGCTAATCTTTTTACATATAAGAATTTTAACGCACATATTGCCTTTGAAAAAATTAAGACTTTAAACATATTTTATAATTTTTACTATTAGATAAGAGAAGATATTAGTGAACTTACTGAACATGATACAGCTGAGTCAAGAAATAGAAATTTTAACTGTGAGTTAGGGAGATGAAAGGCTTCTTTTATGCAATTTTTCAGATTTTTTTAAGGGTACCCATCAGAGATATTTAAGCCATAAAATAGTCAAAATCAGAAAAACGCTAATATTTGAGGCCAATTTAGAAAGAAGGGATGTATTTTTAGACCCTGATTTTTTCTCACAGACAAATGACATACAGGTTTGAACATAAAAAAAATTTAACGTTTACAATCACTTCCTTCTCATATAAAATTTGGTCCAAAAAGTGATTTTTTTGGAAAAATTTACCCGAATTTCAAACTCATATTTTCATATGAAAAATTTTGTGTTGAAGAAAACAATAAAGTATTTCTGAAAGTACGCTTCAATAGTTACAAAATGGTTCATAATTAAAATTTCTAACTCTTATGGTTGTTGAGTTATGAAAATATTTGTAATCAGCTATATTCGCAAAAAAGTGTTACACCAGGATTGAAAAATGGACACCCCTGGGAAACCAAGAACACAAGATTTTTTGAAAACCTGTTTTGATATCTTGAAACATGTATGAACTCATATACTGTACAAAAAAAATATTTTTTTCTAAAATGGTCATGCAACCATTTTTTAAAAATTTGAATGAATTCATATTGAATGACCAAGTCATTAAAGTGACATTTTGTAAAAAAATTATTAATGTGACATTTTTGGGTAAAAATGAATTTCTGCTTCAACATTCTGCCATTTTACTTATATCTTTAATTTATTATTATTGTTAATTCCCTGTAAAGTTTGTGTTTTGTAGTTCGTTCCATTTATACAAAAGAAGGGCCACAATAGAAAAGAATACATATAGGCCTAAAATACTCAAGCCAGTATGCATGCACAAATGAATCCATCTTTCTCGTGTTTGCCTAATCAGAGCAGTAATTCGAAATATTTTCTAACTTTCGAGGCCTATACATAAATTCACATGTAGGTTTTTATTTGTTTGTTTGTTTCTTTTATTTTATTTTATGATACCAAACATTACACCCAAAATACCGTCTTGTATCGTACAGAAATTACATTACAATAACAACAAATGCAACCAACTTCGTCACGTGCGCACTGAATCTACGGCAACCGTGCAGGCAAGGCAACTGTCGCGACAAGAACAGGAGATCATGTCCCTAGGAATGGTTCTTTATTTAAAAAGTGTTGCTAAAATATACGGCGATTTCACATGTACTTTCTTCCTCTCTGCGTTCATTCCGGAGCGATGAAGAATAAGTTAGATTTTCACTTTGCCGGAGAGCCGTTCCGGTCCTTTCCGGCCCAACTTCAGCACTGTGTTTAATGAAATGGCAGTGTCTGCAATTGAAATGTAGGCCTACCGGTGTTTATACTATACGTAATATAATAAATGCTTTATTTGTTTACATATAAGGTGAGACTCCTTTTTTATACGATGCTGGTGTCTGAGGTCCATTTATAAGCAAGTCGCCTGGTTCCAATATTTAAGGTGATTCAGGAAAATAATAGCTAAATCCTACTTATGATAGGGAAAATAAAACCATTGTGATATGAAGCGACAGCGACTTTCAGTAAATAACTCAAATTTTAAATGAAACAGTGTTTTTTTTATCGAGATTACAAATTTATGGTATAATGATTATTAGAGACGGAAGTTTAAGAAAAAATATATTTTTAATAATGCACCGTTACATGGTAGTCTTAAAATGTATACAAAGCATGAAAGAAAAACAGAAAATTGATGGTTTCATTTTTCACATTGTTGCATATTTTGTTAGTTTTGTGATAATAGTCTACATTACCGTACATTCTATTTGATTGATATTAAAATATCTGTGCATATTTTACTAATTTGTCACATTTTTAAAGGCATATTTCTGACTGATTTTAAACATTGTGCATATCTCCTTTAATTCAAACATTTGAAACATAATTGGCTACATGAGAACCGACTGTAAAATACGTAACTAGTATCCTATATAACCTAATGTTTTTGGAGTTGATTGTATAATATTAAAACGATGTTTCACTTCAATATTTTACAATTTACTAAATTTTGTGGGATTTTTTTTTTAAGTTTTGTAATACAACCTATACAACTTATATTTTATGTAATTCAGCTAACGTAAAGCATTAAAATTGCTTAAAAGATAGAGCATTCTTCATTGATCCCGGAGCATATTTTGCAAATTTTATAGTATACTAGCTTAAAAGACCCGGCGTCGCCCGGCGTGGAGGACTTTCGATTTTGAAACTCTAGGTCCTTATATAATATGTATGTAGAATTTGAAATGAGGAAGAACGACATATCACACTCAAACTATTCCTTCAGAAAACGCTAGATATAGACTTACCAATTCCCATATTCAGGACTTGTTAAAAATATCAACATCTTTGGAAATTGACTGTGGTGGACTTGTTACTACTCACGAGCTTCCACACGACTCTCATTAATGTGTACTACATTTTAACCTATATTAATAAAATGAATTTACAAAAGGGTTGTTGCCGCATCACTTGAGAACGGCTCGACCGATTTAACTGATTTCTTTTTTGTTGTGTTCTAAATTGTCAGGACAAGGTTTGTATGAAAGAAAATTTTTGGAAAATCCACGGGAAAAGACGTAAATGTGAAATGAGGCACAGTTAGAGAGTTCTGCTGTCAATTGTTTACATAAAAGAAGTTAAAAAATTGAAGTGTGACAAAAGAAGTGTGACATATTCACAGTCACATGTTTTCAAAACAAAACAACAACAAAAAGTGTGAGTCTTGCAACCAAACCAAATCGAAAGTGTGTATTATCCATTCATTTTGAGAATGCAAGTCCGTGTAAATAAATGCACGTGATTTAAACCGCAGCACATATCATGCTACAAGACAGTGTAGTGCGGTAGTAGATTTGATGTTTATAACAGTAAGAAAGCTCATAAAATGTGACCAAAATTATTAAGATAACAATATCAACTTATTGCAAATGTTTCAATGCATTGCGAAACGTGGCATTCGTGATATAACCCTCCAGTTTACGAGAGTCATTGTTGTGAATAATGTAAACATACAAATCTCAGTGAACAGAGAAACCTGGCGTTTATAATTTATAACCCAGTCTGCGAGAAGCATTAAACATAATGACTGAAATTCAACCAGGCCCGAGAGGCATAGTTAAAAACAAAAGAGGTAAATCTTTGCGAAGTGGACAGATGGAAATTATATTGAATGTCTTTAATGGATTAAAAAAAATATCCAGCGCTTGCATTTGAGGACGTTGTAAAATTGACATCTGAATTCACCGGTATATCTACCAGAAGTATCTGGAAAGTGCGTAGTGAATACAGAGACTCCGGTGTAGTGAAAACTCCTCCAAGAAAGGCTCATAAGCCGCGTAGTGTTTTAGATAACATTGATGAATCTGTGAAAAGTGCTATTCGAGCAAAAGTTCATCAATTCTTTTTTGATAACATGCCTCCAACTGTGGACAAACTTCTTTGAGCTGTCAATGAGGATTCCGACCTACCTAATTTTAAAAGAACAACATTATATAAGTTATTGTTGGACTTTGGAATGTAATATGTGAAAAGAAGTGAGGTTAATGTTATAGTAGATCGTGATGATATTAGTCCAGTCAAATTAGATTTTTTGCTGCATTAAATCATGTAGTTCCAAATGTTTCAGGAATGTGTAGTGGGAGGTCCCCTGAAGAACGCCTAAAGTTTTTCCGCCAATTTCAGGTGCCGCGGGGGGGGGGGGGGTGGGGGGAGGCTCAAAGGTCCCTTTTGTCAGTTTTTGGCGCAAATCTCGAAAACAGTGCATCGTACAGAAAATGTTATGGTATTCAAAATTAAAGCTTATTAAATTCCCGACAAAACGGTATATTCATATTTATCTTTATATGTTACCGTCTCCGAGAATGAGCCGGCGAAAATGGAAAACCTGCAGAAAAATTTGTAGCGCCTCACGTTTTTCGTCGAACTCGCCCTTCCAATTCTTTAGTTTTCCAGTTTACAAGAAACTTGTAAGAAAAGAAGTTGTAGAGAATTACATGTTCTTTAATAATATACATACATTTGGTAATTTATCTTCACGTAGTCAAAAGTTAGAGCGTTTTTAAATTTCGGGGTCGATTTCGAGATTCCGCTAGTAAACTGCTCATCATTTTATTTCCGTTTTCAAGTGCTTTAATTCTCTGTATCACGTTATTTATTGTTTATGTGAACATAAATGTTATTTATTATCCATATAACTAACATATATATATATATATAATAGCTAATAATGCAAAAGTAATAAAAGAGGCTTACACAACCTAATTTCCGCTCACCCTTCCATCCTGTCACACATTTAAAGCTGTTCATATTCATATTCCTCATCGTACAATTCTTCCAAGTCCTCTTGAACGGGAGCATTGTTAGTGCAAGCACCGTGGCAATTGCCACAGACAGGTGAGCAGTGGATGCCGGCTTTCCGTCATCCACATCTCATACCGCAGCCTGTGGCACAATGACAAAATATGGAGTTGAGCACGCTGTCAGGTGCAATAGGGGCCTTGGTCTTAATAGGAGTCAGATATCCCCCATCTTCTCTTGTCCAATCCCAACGTTCAGGTTCGAGAGATTCATTTCCAAACCACTGCTGGACCTGTAGAAACACTCTGCACGAGTGAAGTAGAGCAGCATCTTTTGTAGGTGGCAATGAAGACAAGTTCGCTTTCATCTTGGCTGAAGATTTGATGAAGCACATGTACCTGTGGATAAACCACAATAGAATAGAATAGAATATTTATTTATCAAACAGCATGATTCAATGAAGTTATTACATGCAATACAAAATGAAATGTACCTGTGATGATTGAGGTCATGCTCGTTGGGTGGGGCCTGATACATCAGTAGGAACATTTGTTTTCCAACTTCAGCAATATCTCCTGGCGTGGATGTGGAGTCGTAAAACACTTCAGCGATGTTTTTGGTTTCGTTAGGAAACCGCTGGAAACATTTAAGTATGGCTGCTTTACTTTTTTCATAAATCGCAGAAGTGGTATCGCATCCAGTGAAGCAATGGATAAACAGAATGTATGGGCTGAATGGCAAGGCCTGAAGTTGTTGGGAGGAGTACAACCTGTCTTCTGTGTTGCCTCGTCCAGGCTTCATAAAAAACACATTCGTGTCTCGTGGTGTGAGTGCCACGAGCAAGACGAGCAGGTCTATGTCTTCGCCAACTACCACCACAGTTGAATGAGAGGTATTTTCCAGTCCACACCTAACAATGCTGCAGTCAGCGTCTACTTTGTCTATGATGACTTGTACATCTTTTGTGCCCAAGGCCTGCGCTAACATACATATCAGCTTGGTTTTTTCCTTTCGTTGGAAAGGAAGTTTTCCTGGTGAATAGTAGCCACCATGTTCTCATCAAAGTCTATATCCACTGATGTTTTACTTGATGCCCTTCGATGTTGTTCGGCTCTTTTCGTAGAATTCGTGTCTTCGTAACCGTCAAAAACCACAGCAGAGTTGTAGCCGTAACGGTTGATCATGGAAGACACATATTGATCGCAGATGGAGGCGAACTTGGTGTTGTTGTTCCACTGTACTCTATGAAGGAGAAAGCCGCCATCGATTACCGTGAAACTGTTCTTCAAGTTGACCATTTTATTGCTTGAAGGAAAGGCATCGTAGAGAACTAACTTTTTCGTTTTCCTCATGATCCCTTCGTCGAAAAGAGTCATGGGGTCAACAGCTCCTCTACATCCTCTTTAGTTTTCTGGGTAATTATGGTCCTCTGGAAAATCATTAAAGGCTCGATCACCACCACTCCGTTGTCCAGTTTGACAGTGTTGCTCATAGCAGCCAATGGGACTACTGTGTTCTTCTTACACTGCTTCATTTCTGCGAAGTTCATTCCAACAAAAGTTTCCATTGTACGGGTTCCGATTTCCATTGCTGATGTAACTGTTGGACTGTAACTGGTAACTTTTCATAATAATTTTACTGCATTAAAATGTGCACATCATATATTGGTCCTCGTATTTTAAAAAGTTGGTCGTCCCTGTGATAGAGCATTAACTTCCGGCAGTGTTGGGCACATTTTAATTGTAAAGACAATTAAAGTTTAACAATTGATTAACAATTGTAGTGGTAGCAATTAACAATTAATCAATTGTCAATCGTGATTTGCTACAGTTAAAAATTAATTACTTTTCAATTGTTTTATGAATTTAAATAAAAACTAACAATTAAAAAGGACTACTGTACAGGCCTGTTGCGTGGACTGGTATCATAACAAAATGCGTAAGTAAGATACTGAAATATGCATGTTAGTTAGAAATAAAACACTGATATTAATACACATCAATGATTTTAATTAAACCTGTTTAGACAGATAACGAAAGATTATATGTCACGACTTGCAGCTTTTTGTTATGTACGATGTCAAAACATTGCACAAATGAAAAACATACATTAAAATATAAATAATGGGTATAATGAAGGATGATAGTTTTTTTTTATCAATAAGTAGTATTGATTTTTATTAATGTAGGTAAAATTTTCTAAATTGATTTCGGTGAAGGTTAGTGAGTTAATTGTTAGTTTTAATTGTTTCATAGAACAATTAAAACAAGTTAACTGCATTATTTTAATTCCGAGATACGATTAACATACATTAATCCAAATAATTTAATTGCGATTAATTTAATTGTCAATTAACGAGTTGATTGAAAAATTATTGATTAACGCCCAACACTGACTTCCGGGTCTTAATGACGATGGAGGTCTTCTAGGATTGACTTCATAACTTGCCACCGAATCGTCGTGATTAATCCCCCCCTCCAGCTTTAACCCACTAATTTGAATCGTGTACGCAAGATGACAGTGCGGTTGTAATAGTTGATGTCATTGTCTGAGAGATGCCGCTACTTTAGTGAGCTGCCCTTGGATACATCAGTCTGCAGCTAAAAGAGATTGGATCCAGCAGCGATGTATGTAGTGGCGGCGGGAAAAGAGTCTGATGGTATAACTTCAGTGCCAGTGGTGGGGACTTAGAAACGAAGATGAGCTACTTACATCAGGTGAGATACAGTGGTCTGCACATTTTAACATTTGTCAGCCGCTCTTCTCTAACAATCACTTCACATGCAGATAATAGTTTTCGGTATAATAATCTACTAACGTCAAAAGAAACACTGTTAGCTTTTGAATTTAACTACGATTTTAGCGTGCGATGCCGCATCTGGAAGACAAAAAAATATACGTATCTTAAACAAGCTTGGCTTCCTTTCGTTTCTTTTTTATACTTATATATATGGTACTCTTTTTATCCTTGGGTTTGGCAGCTGAAAGACTGTGGATGTAACATAATGGCAGTCAAGTACATATAAGGAAATCGCTATAATGTTCTGCTTTAAAATTGGCGGGTGGTAGAATCAATTGAGAATGTTGGCAGAAGCTGATACCTTTATATGCGTAAATGTGTGTATTCCTTTTAAGGAGTGAGCACAGGAGTGAGACATCCTGACGTAATCAAGTTTAAACACAGCACATATTTTGCTGGTTTTGTTTTATGTATGTTTGTCTTTGCCGACAAGGTCTACGTTTAAATCGTGTAGCAATATGATATGGCTTACCATGACATCGTGTCATTGACATGGCACTATAGGAAATAATTTGACATCATTACCTTAGCTTTTATGCATCCCATTCGAAAAATGCTATGACACAACATTCAAATAAGAGCAATATAGGTAATTAATTTACTGAAATAAACACTGTAGAATGAATGTGCGATTCTGATTTCACATTTTTATAATACATAATTAACTATAAAGATACTTTAACACAGTATATGCCTACTAGTAAATCCCTGTGAAACTTTCTCACTTTTCCATTTTGACAGGTGCCCAGGAAAACTGGGCATAGCCAGGGGTGCCCACCCCCCGTAGCTTCATGACTCACCCCCCGTTTCAAAATAGTAACCTCCAACTTCGTATTACACCAACCTCATGAAAAGTAACCCCCCTTAAAAATAGTGGAATAATACTAGGCCTGCTCTAAAACCTCTTCCTAAGGAAAACTATAATGACATTAAACTCACACGTCTTCTTTTCGATTTATAATTTAAAATGTAGCCTATCAATTGAAAAAGTGTGTTTAACGAGGCTGCTTTTACATGATAACTAGACCTCGAATTTTTAGGTTCTTATAGGTTAGATCGTCGGCCGCGGTGGTCTAGAGGTAGCGTGCCCGCCTCTAGATTCGAAGGTCGCGGGATCAAATCCGGGTCGCGATGGGTTTTTCAGGACGTAAAAATCCTGGGCACGGAGTCCTCAGGGAGGGACTTTAATGGGGGGCCCATGTCGTAGATTTACGGCACGTAAAATACCTCCAAGCCTAAATTAGAGCCTCTGGACAAAATTTCTAGGCCGTTTCACGTCCAAGTAATACCTTAGTTTCCTGAGGGGGGTTGAGAGGCGATGGGCTTACCACCTGTCCCTCTGCCCTCTCGGAAAATAAGCGTAACAAAATTCATATAGGTAACAGGAACCTCTACTTGGAGACCCTAACATAGGGGCTATAGGATTCCCGACAGACAGACAGACATAGGTTAGGTCAGGCCTGTCGATCAGTAGTCCGAAGGTGTGAAGTCGTTCCCTACTTCCCCTCTGAACGATTCCTGAACGATTGGTTCAGTTGCGCAACAATATATTTGTATTAAATTATTTTCACTTGAAAGTAAGGATTTTGTAACGGTAAGCGGACTAAGCAGCCGCGTGGGGCCCCGGGATACCGAATTCCGCAGTTCCCTTATCTAATTCGTCCGGAGAATGATCATTTTCCGTTTTAAAGAGAGTAAAAATTTATTTAAGGAGTATAATGGGAGAATAAAGATTAAATAGCTTGGCCATTTTGTACATAGAGCAGAAAATTTTAAACGCATTGACAAAATATTATTGATGATTCTGCAAGAAATAAAGGAGGACGGAAATTCATGCACAAATATTTTTTGAAAATAAATTTATTTAATGCGTAACGGTATGAAATTATTTAATACTTTATTTGTTAATAAGTTTATGAGTTTTTTTAAGTTGTATTTCTAACTTAAGTTATAGGGCGCCAACTTTTTTGGGGGGACTTCACTTGACTTGAGCCTCCACTGGCTATCATTGTTTGCTATGAATCGGACGTAGGCTATATCCGAAGCAATTTGGTATATCAAATTTGGATCTTCCAATGTATGTAGATGCAGATGTTGATGTAGAAATCTCGTCCTGTATATCCTGTGTTGAGCGAGCTCAAGGATATAGAACACTTCAGATAGAAATATACATTCATATTATAACAACACTATACGGAATTGTAAGCTGCCAAATTTATTCAAGCTTGGAATAGATTGCCCATTGGAATGATAGATGCCTGCGTGTAACTTACTTGCAGTCTCTCTCTCTGGACCCTCAGGATGCTGTAGCTCTGTTGTCGTGATGTGATGCCGTGATGTTCCAATCCCGGCTCGTACCTGTTTGTTCTATTGCCCGACTTAATTTTCTCTTATCTCAGGGACAGCACGTTATAAGGAAAGCGTTCAATGTAAAGTCGTTATAATTGGGTAAGAGCGAAATTTATTCCAATGCAAAACTCTATGCACAATTACAATATGATTACAACATTCGGGATATTAATTTAATCTCTTCAGCAATATGTTACGTCAATACGCGGCTTCTTGTTAATTGATAGTTTACTCAGATTCTACTGGTATATTACAATGATTGCTCTTCCCGGACTTTAACTTCGACTAAGTACCCAGCGACCCTCGACTGGACTTATAAATTCCGAGACTACTACCGGGATGTGGCCTACTGGCCTACAAAAACCACGCGACCGAAACCTCTGGGGCTCTCGGCTCTTCTCTCTGTCTCAAAAATCATCACCTCCCAAGAAGCTTCGTACTGACGTCAGACACACAAATTAGTCCCTCATTCTTATTGGTTATTATCTGTTAGTATTATTCCGCTAGTGCGGAAGAATATCGGAAATTAGAACCAAGCCAACGCAGATCTCTGAAGGTTTCCAATTCCCGGAACCTTAAACACCCTATTGTCCACCTAGTGTCGGAGCAGAGCTGGTTTATCCCCATCACACAATAAAATCGCCTCTTATCTGATGTTCTTTTGTCTACGTTAAAATTCTAGCACAATACCAATACACAGAATTTGCTCAAGTGATTGACAGCCTGCCTTTGTCTACTCAGACTGTGTTATTTTTACAGTTACTTGCACTTGCTTTTATTCTAAAGTATTAATTTTCCCATTTCTTATAACAAAATTGGTTCTAGTTCTCAAACTCTTAATAATTCTGGTTTATACTTATCTTTCCCAATGTTTAATTAATTTCTGTATAATATTAATAAAATGAAATGTTTTAATTAATTATTGTAGAACGTTATGGAATATGTCTAAAGGCATATTCCGCCTCAAATGCCTACCTGCGGGAGAGAGATTGCTTGTTTACAAGAATATCTCTATCGTAGGTATGCCCACGAATTAACAATGCCTCCACAAAAACTTTAACGTGACATCTCCTTCTTATACATCACTCAAATAAAATCGTAAAGTATAGCATACTAGTCAACTTCTTAAATCATTAATTTAAACTTCCCCTATTTGTTGTGTTGAAGATTTAACACTGATTTTCCCTGCAACTGATTGTAGGCCTTTGCGTTTTCACCTGGCTCTGCCCTTATGCTAACATCTTATTACTAGTTATACACTCTTATTACTATTTATACAAAATATATACAAGTTGGAACATTGTTCACCCAATGCCCTGTTCACCTTTCTTTCCATTTCATATGTAGGCCTATTTTGCCTTTCTAGGCCTACCACCTCAAATGCCATTCTTGTCACAACCGGGAATTTATTTACAATAATATATACAACTGCACGTACACATAACAGCAAAGGTTCGATGAGTCTGCTTTAAACTGATGGTCGTGGAATAAAAAAAACAAAACACAACATAGAAAAAATGAACTTCGCGAAAGCACGACACACGCATAACACTGCACCATTATTAATGATGTCGCTAACAAGGTTCATTCAGTCAAGCTTGAATTAGCGCACCACTCGACTTATGTTACAAGCACGCCACCAACACTATTTCTTTATCTATGACAAGAGAAAGGTTCGTTGAGTCTAAGCTTTAACTCTGTCACAGATCGGGCTTCATCTCACTGTTGCTTTTACACATTAACATATGACTCTGAAATTCTGTATACTGGTGGTTACTTAAACTATTGCTTAACTATTGTACAGTCCTAACGTAGGTTATTCCTGTTCATGGTGTGAATTTACTGGGTGGGTGATTCTTTATAAGGTTTGAGTAGTTGTTTATGGTATCTGCCAAAAATTTTACCTGATTTTACGTCTTGAATTTCATAAGTGTGGTCCCCAAATTTCTGAGTTATAAACCCTGGTCCCTTGAATAGAAGCTCGAGACGAGAATAACGTCCCCTTAATAGTGAAGACAGCTTAGTGTCCCTAATCAATACCTTATCATTGATTTGAGGCGACCATTTATGCTTGTAGCGCTTGGCCTTCTCCTTGCGTTTGGCTGCACGTGTTTTGATACGCTCGAATGCGCGTTTGCACATCTCAACATTAACGCTGGGTACCCTAAGATCTCTCTTGCCTCGTCAGTCAGTCTACCTATTATGTCTGAGTCGTAATCTACAATTTAGTGTATTTCAGTCTGTCAAAAAAAATCGTCATAAATGTCCTGAGATTATATATATATATTTTTCTTTGCTTTATTTATTTATTCTATTTTTATTTTTATTTTTTTTTTCCAATTTATTTATGCAGCTCATGGGGTGTGCTAATACTCTCTCATAATTCTCCCCTTAATAATAACTTCCCTTTAAATCGTGACATAATTCCACCTTATCGCGTAATATCTCTAACATCTCTGTACTTAACTCCCTGGCACGCGATACCGAATCTAACGGGATCTTGGCCTAGATTCTTTCCTAGAATCGCCGTGAATATGTCTCAATGACACTATGTGGAGATTACACGCGTCACAGTCCAGTGACCCTTGTGTACAAATATGACCTAATTCAGGCTCAGCACTGTCATATGCACTGACCTCAACCAATTCTTGATCCCCTATACAAATGTGTTCCACAAAAAATAACTCGCCATCCATATCTTTTTCTATCTCCAATCTTTTATCTGCAACCCCTGTGTCATTGTAATCTATAAATGGGACTTTTATTCCAACATTATTAACCACTGCAAATAAAGCCTGTCGCTTGAAATCTATTACTGCGTTCCATTCTAAAAAAGCATCTGATCCTAGGATAACATCTGTAGTTAATCCATTAATTACAAGGAACATTATTTCTACCTCAAATCTCCCCATTTTAACTAACAGTAAACATTGTTTTTTCACTCTCTCGCGTCGCTTGCCTACAGCGACTGAAAAAAATACTGCACATACTGGTAGTGACAAAATTCTAATTCCCATTTGTTCCAACCTATAATAAAAATCTAAACTGCACACACTTGAGCTTGAGCCGCTGTCTATTAATATATCACATTGCAAGCCGTATATATCTGCCTTAATTCTAGGTGGTTCAGCTATTACATCACGTCCAGTCTGTGTCAAAGGAATTTTCGTAGCGTCAGTAATGTCCCTAACGTCTTTCTGAGCTGTCATATAGTTGGTAGACCCATTTCTGTCAGTAGTATTCATACGACTGAGGCAATCGAGAATCTCAGGGTCCACAAGAATCTCGCGACTTAGTTTTCCGACGGCTGGTTTCCGCCGTTGCCTTGTGGCGAAGCCGACCTACTCCTATCATTATTCGGCTGAAAACTCCGGGCTTCCGGATTCATATTTCCGCCTCTAGTATCGTTATCAGACCTACCTGTCGCCTGATTGTTACAATTATTATTGTTGTTTCGCCAGTTACATTGTCTATTATATGGCCTCCTATAGAAATTGGCTCTCCAATACCCGTTTCTATATCCCCTATTTCGCAACCAATGCGGAGCATTTCTGTTATAGTTATTTCTATAGCCCTGATTGTTCCCATTGTTACTGTTACTAGGCCTATTATCGACCGTGAACATGTTAATTTGCCTATTGTTATTATTATTTCCCCTTTGGAAATTAGGCCTATTCTGAAATCCCCTGTTATTCTGTCCGTTCTGTCCCCTGTTATACTGGAAACTATTCTGGTAGTTATTTTGGCCTGATCTGCCCCCATTATTGCCCTGATAGGCCTGATTATTTTGGCTGGAGTGAGGCGCAGCCGGTGCCTCCTGCCCACGAGATACATAATTAGGCCTAAAACCTTGTGAATTATTGTTCTGTTTGTTGCTACTATTCCCTACATGAAAGCTATTATTTTTGCCCCCATCCTGAGTGTAAGGTGAAGTTGCCGTAGCCTCAAATTTCGTAAGCAAGTCTACCATTTCCCCAAAATCCTTAGGCCTAGCCACTATCAAATTGTTTCTGATATGGTCCTCATAATGGCTTGCAGCGATACTCAAGACCTCGGAATCTTTAAGAGGAGGGTCTAACATTCTCCCTTTCTGAGCTATGCGTAAAAAATGATCAATCATCGTCACGCCCCCTTGTGGATTATATTTCCCCGTAGTAAGTTCGCTTCGAATTTTGTTTTTCTCGTTGTCATTCCAGTAGCGATGCATGAAAAATTTCTTAAATGTGTCATAATCTACCTGTTCCCCTAGTGTTAATTTTAGCCACTGAGATGACCTACCCTTCAAGCTTTTCTTCACCATTAACATTTTAAGTTCTGGAGGAATTGACTTTAATTTGAAATAATTATCCAGTTCAGTAAGATAGTACTGAGGATTCATATTTTCGTCCTCATTGAAAATTGGAAATGGGATCTCGTTTAACAAGTGAACAGGAATGCCCTGTACAGTTGCATTCACATTTTGAGTAATACCATTACTGCTAACATTATTACTATCATGCGTAGCGATACTGCTATGCCGGACTGGAGTTGACATTCTTTCAAGTTCAATAGCATTTTCAGTTACAACCATGGTACTTGTAGAAGCTAAATTTACATTATTAACTCTATTCTCCTCCGGGATAACATTATCACTGCTCGACGTGCCACTCATGCTGTTCTGGCAAATCGTGTCTATCTGTCTATCATTCTGTTCCAGTTCCCTAATTTTATTTTGAACTAAATCCATTTGTGAAGTTAAATTATCAACTTTTTCATTCACTGATTTACTGGAAGATTCTACCACTAATTTAACCTGATTCAAAGTTGCTTCTAAGCTACTCTTTACTGCAGTATTTTGTTCAGTTAAGGTATTCTGTATTTTCTCTTGTTCCCGCCTAAGCTCCGCTTGAACATTTGTTGAGATTTCAGTGAATTTAGCATTAACTTCTGTCTGCAATCCCCTTACACTATCTTCAAAATGATTAACTTTTTCCTGCATATGCTTAAAACCTTCATCCATCTTCTGCATGTCGGTTTTAATTGCTTGAAAATTACTACTTAATTCCGTATGCACAGATGCTACTTGTTCTTTTACATTTTGCATGTTCAATTCTAGAGTCCCTATAGAATTTAGTTTATCATTTACAGATTTTAATTCTCCCTGCAAGTTTTCTTTCATCCTCTGTTCTAGGTCCCCCACAGAATTCAATTTACGATTTACAGATTTAAATTCTTCCTGAAAATTTTCCTTCAATTTCTGTTCTAATTTACTATTTACAGATTTTAATTCTTCCTGCAGGTTTTCTTTTATTTTCTGTTCTAAGGTCCCCACTGATTTTAGCTGCTCTTTAATCTCTGACATGAAGCTAAAAAGAGATTGCATATTCCCCGGATCATTTAGAACTGCCTGGCTTGTTGACGGACTAGGCCTAATTTCTTCCACCTCCATAGCTGTATCTGGCTGATTTTCGTCCTGAATTTCAATACCCTGGACATTTATTTGGTCGGAAGGACCCTCCAATACTACATTCTCATTAACATTTACAGTTGTTGGTTCTACATCGCCCTGTACCTCCATTTCCTGGTTCTCCATGCTATCTCCAATAATTTTATATCTTAACTTCATCGAGCTAGTTTACACTTAGTTTCCCTCTGCACAAAAATATACCCTGCTATGCTAACACATCTAGCTATAGTGTACATGTAAAAAATACCCTCAAAACAAAATATGTATACACAAATATGAAATGTTTGTACTTTACAATTTTGGTGTGTTGATCGATGGGTTAACGGCCCGTGTGGCGGTGACTGAAGTCCCGCTCGCCGCTGTCTGCTGCCGTCGATCCTCGGTAGTGAAGCCTCGTTGCCTCCCGTGCTGTATTTTCATTAATGTCCTATGCCATTAATGCTCGACACCCTCAAACGTTGGAAGCGCCATTTGGAATAGATTGCCCATTGGAATGATAGATGCCTGCGTGTAACTTACTTGCAGTCTCTCTCTCTGGACCCTCAGGATGCTGTAGCTCTGTTGTCGTGATGTGATGCCGTGATGTTCCAATCCCGGCTCGTACCTGTTTGTTCTATTGCCCGACTTAATTTTCTCTTATCTCAGGGACAGCACGTTATAAGGAAAGCGTTCAATGTAAAGTCGTTATAATTGGGTAAGAGCGAAATTTATTCCAATGCAAAACTCTATGCACAATTACAATATGATTACAACATTCGGGATATTAATTTAATCTCTTCAGCAATATGTTACGTCAATACGCGGCTTCTTGTTAATTGATAGTTTACTCAGATTCTACTGGTATATTACAATGATTGCTCTTCCCGGACTTTAACTTCGACTAAGTACCCAGCGACCCTCGACTGGACTTATAAATTCCGAGACTACTACCGGGATGTGGCCTACTGGCCTACAAAAACCACGCGACCGAAACCTCTGGGGCTCTCGGCTCTTCTCTCTGTCTCAAAAATCATCACCTCCCAAGAAGCTTCGTACTGACGTCAGACACACAAATTAGTCCCTCATTCTTATTGGTTATTATCTGTTAGTATTATTCCGCTAGTGCGGAAGAATATCGGAAATTAGAACCAAGCCAACGCAGATCTCTGAAGGTTTCCAATTCCCGGAACCTTAAACACCCTATTGTCCACCTAGTGTCGGAGCAGAGCTGGTTTATCCCCATCACACAATAAAATCGCCTCTTATCTGATGTTCTTTTGTCTACGTTAAAATTCTAGCACAATACCAATACACAGAATTTGCTCAAGTGATTGACAGCCTGCCTTTGTCTACTCAGACTGTGTTATTTTTACAGTTACTTGCACTTGCTTTTATTCTAAAGTATTAATTTTCCCATTTCTTATAACAAAATTGGTTCTAGTTCTCAAACTCTTAATAATTCTGGTTTATACTTATCTTTCCCAATGTTTAATTAATTTCTGTATAATATTAATAAAATGAAATGTTTTAATTAATTATTGTAGAACGTTATGGAATATGTCTAAAGGCATATTCCGCCTCAAGCTGGCAATATTCATCCACATTGTAGAAGACGTGAGTTATTAAAATTTCCTTGAGTGAATTTTTGAAAGATTTGCATTTGCTTTTAATACATAATAATTTAGGAAGCTTAACTATTAAACTGATTATATTTTCTATCACCTAAAATTGATTATGGTATATTAAGATTCCTAACTATTTCTAAAGTTACTTTTAATGCACAACTAAATCTGAAAGCAGGTATGTTCAGAAGGTTGTTTTTTTATTTTACGGCGGATATGTGCTGCAACTTAGTCCTGTGACCTATACCGGTGTCCCGGAATTTGGTCCCGCATTAGTTATTTTATATGCCTGTAAATTTACAGAAATTTATGTGTTTATAAATGCCATCGACCTTGACCGGGATCGAAACCGCTATCTTGGGCAAAGAAAGACAGAATATTATGAAAACTCTTAATTTAGCTACTAAGCCTAATGCATGAGATATTATTGTTTATGTTAGAATTAGTCTAATTGCTTGTCGAGATTGAAGTCCACCGACTTGCGTGAATATAAGTTAATATCTTAAACGAAATTCCCATAAAAGGTGAGCACCCATAATAAAATCCAGTGAATAACAATAAGGATTTTAAGAATTCAAACACACAGGGGTAAAATGGCATGTTGCTGTTATTCTACACACTGTAAGGTGAAATCTGTTATTTGGGTCTGTAAATGAGTAGAAAGATTTTTTCCACTCAGATTGGAAATATTCACATTATAGGCTACATCACGTATGTTTTAATAAACATTCTAGCTAAACAGTTAATCAAAACATTAATCTTGACTGAAGAAGACACACATTGAAATGATAAGTCCAAAACTGAGTTCAACATATTTCGCTTTAAGAATTTTGAACGATAAATTACAATAGGATGCGTTACTCATGGTATATTTTGCATATTTTCACTTAGTAATGAGGTAGAGAATCATATTCGGGGGAAGCTCTTCCTAAAAGGAGAATATATTTAGATTACAAAAACGAGCAATACGGATAATATGTGGAAAGAAAAAAGAATCTTGTAAACCGCTACTTGAAAATTCAAAAGTCTTCGCTCTCACAGCGGAGTAGGCCTATATATACTCTGTTATGTGTTATGTAGTAGATAATATTGATAAATTTCAAACTAATTGCAGTGTACATGGACGTAATACTGGAAACATGAATGATTTACATAGACAAGCTAATTCGTCAGAACTCTTTCAAAAGGCTGTTTATTATTCTGCAATACAGATATACAGTACAATAAGCTGTGTTTAATTGGTTAAATGTTGCTATATTCATTGTTTTATCAATTTTATAGTTATACTTATTAGCCTTATGTTTTTAACAAATAACTATAATAATAATAATAACTTTTATGGTGCATTTTGTATTTATGAGCATTTATGATAATTAATAAAATGAGAAGCAGATTTATATAACTTTATTATTATTATTATTATTATTATTATTATTATTATTATTATTATTATTATTATTATTATTATTATTATTATTTTTTTTTATTATTTTTTTTTATTATTATTATTATGTGTTTTTGTTATACACCAAGAACACCGTTGTAGGGGATGCTTTGCTCCCCTCAAGCTGCGGGGCCTGGTTCGATCCTCGGTAGGCATAAGTTACCTAGGTAGAATTTTTCGGGGTTTTTCCTTGCATGTGAGACGAAAGTTGGGTAAGTTAGGGTCTTGTGGTCCTCGGTTATCATCTGGTCGTCATTATCATCTTCGTCAGATCCACGCTTTGTTCGGAATGAGTGTGTGCGCGACTGGTATGTCTTAGGATATGTTTTCATGTTGTTTCGGAGGTGGCCCCGGCATTGAGTTTGTCACCCATCCTGCGAGGCCCTCCATGTCCTTGTCTGGTCAACAGCAACATTAGAAGTTAAATTAAGAGAAAGAAACAGTTACACATCGAACGCAGCTTTGGGGCACTTCCTCCTTTCTTGTCCATTAAATACAGTGTGAAGAATATGGCATGACAACAGAAAGAAGCGGGGAACTAATGAAATTACTAGGGTTACGAAACGTCCTTGTTTGGCAGGAGAAGTCCGTATTTTTACGTCTTGTCCGGCCGTCCGTACTTCTTTCTAAAATTCTGAGAATATTTGGCTAAAAATTTAATTTCTTTCTTTCCTTGTACGGCATATTTTGCACGACTCATCACTTTGGGTAGGACAATGGTTGACGCTTACACACAACAGTTTGCAGACCTGATTTTGGATGATGAGATGGTCAGTCTTGTGCTTGATGTCACGCTTTTTTTGGGGGGGGGGGGGTTGCAATTTACGAATTCACAATGTTGGGCAGCACGAAAGAGGGAAAGAGAAGTGTAAATATTCTTTAGAGATGGAGAGTGAATTTCAGTGCTTTAAAATAGATCAAATAAAGAAGCCGGGTGTTTAATCTGCAAGCCTGGGACGTAGGCTACTTATCAGTACCCTGGCTCGTAATCTTCAGAAACACACTGATACTCAAAGATGTAGCGACAGTATCAGGTACATCTAAATTGACCAGTCATTTTGCTGTAACAAAACAGAATTTTAAAACAAATTACACGTTGCTGAGATAACAAAAGCAAATTATACAATAATGTAGTTTCAAAATTGAACTGCAAATTGTTTTCTGATTCAGATGTAGAAAAAGAAGGCACTACGATGCAGCATTACAGGCAGTCTTATTTTAAAGCGGTGATATCAGGTTGAGAGGCGTGTAGCTCCTTTTTATTACACGAAACTCCTTACGTCCTCAACACTTAAAACGCGACAAACTGCCAGTGCAGGAAAGATAACAGGACTATGTGTGCTTAAAAAGGTTTACTGTGGGATATAATTTTAGTCTTGTACCAGCCATGTAAACATCTTCTGGAATTCAGTCAGTTGAATGCATTTCTGTAGCAAAGTGTGAAGTTTTTCAACTGTCTCTGCTTTAGTATTATGGGTAAAGTGACAGTTGGTTTTGAGAACACTAAAAAGAAAAATACCAAAAATGTGGATAGCATAGGAAAGATTTTCAAAGTGTTCTGTTCAGCCTTGCAAAATAAAATGAAATAAAATAAAACAAAACATTTTTATAAATTGAAAACAACATGTTTAAAATACCCGTATTATAGTACCAATAATTTACCCATTTATTTTACAAGCAAACCTAGGCTAAGTTTTGTCCCAAATGCATACTGAATAGCAGTTGAAATGAATGATAACAGGGCATAAAGGAAATGTTTACATAAAGCAAGGATAATTAATTCAAATATCCATAACGATATAGCCTATCATTTTTGAATGGCTATAGCTTTAAAAAAAGAAGTTAGTAATTTCACTTTTGTGACCAATACAACACTGATCGCTATGACCGCAATCGCGTTGGTGTGAAAAGATTTTTTCACCACCGTCACCGTCCAAGTTGATTGATGTGTGGACTCCTTAATTGAGAGGTTAATAAAAATGGTGCGGCGTGTCATTACTATGAACCCTTTCTTAAAAATCTGTCCACAAACATTATGCAGGCTCGTGTAAGCCTAACTAGGTTTTCATCTGATCTAAAACATTACTAAACTTAAAGTTCCTTATTAAGATGAAAATAATATCTAGAAAAAAACTTAAATTCCCAAGTTTATTGGAAATGGTGTAACGTACAGTATTTTCTAAATATAGCCTGTTTAAGGAGACTATTCCACTCATACGCCCCGAGTTTGATGTTGACCAATAACGTTTAGCAATTCTTCGGATATAGGCCAATCACGGCCGTTTATCTTACAATATTCTTATAGGAATCGTGAGGATGGCATTTTATCGGGTAAAATGGTCTGTCGTTACAGGACAAGAAAGCATCAGTGTGCAGTGATTAATACGTCACCTGTTGCCATTACACACCACGGATACATTATTTTATACAACATAACTTGTTTGGAAACTGAAATAAGGTAATAGAAATGTACATTGATTAAAAACACAATTTCGGTTCGATGCAAGCCAGTTCGTGTGTTTTTATTCTGTTCTGCTGTTAGCTTACATGAATGAAGTTAACTATGTCTTATATGCACCACTGGTAACCTGGTTACAACATGGTAACTCGAATCGATTCATGGATGGTTGATTCATAGTAGGCCATGATCTCGCAGCTGTTAGTTTTGTTTTTACACAACAAAGCACGAAAGTAATTATTATTTGTATAACCCGTTACATTTTTATACATGGAATAGTCGTAACAAATCCAACTCGAGTTGACGAGTTTCGTTTATCGATATCTATCGATAAACTCGTCAAATCTCGTGAGATCACCTATGATAAACATAACGTTGGAAATTCGATTCACTGGAGATCCATAAATGGTTAATCACCTTGCATACAAGAAAAGTTTCCTCTCCCAGTCAAGGATGCATTTAGACGTGCCATTAAATTTATAAGTAATTATACACATTACGAGTAAAACAAGAAGCTGAGGCAGAAAATAGTGTAAAACTTGTCCTCACTTATGTAACGCTGTTCCAGGTTTCATCACATCATCATAATGCTCATTCGAATAAGTTATGAGTAAGGCCCGGAAATTTATGCTCTATCATGAGATGAAATATGAATCCAAATATGCTCTAAAATTTCGATGCAATAAAGTATGTGTTATAATTTAAATAATTGTAATATTTTCATTTCTTGTTAACTGAATTAGGCCTACATTAAAATGTAATTTAAAAATTACAAAAAAATGCATATATTGTGTAAATTACATACATCACAGAACTTAAAAAGAAACACGGTCAGTGCAACCAATTTTGAAAACCAGTGAAGTGAAACGTCGTTTTAATATTACACAATCAATTCCGAAAACATTAGGCTGTGTATTGTCAGTAATTAATGTAGGCCTACTCTGTTCTCAAAACATTCATTTAGCCAAATATGCTGTAAATGTTCGAATTAACAAAGAAATCTGGCAAAAATATGCCGTTAAAATATGACAAATCAATAAAATATGTACAAATAGTCTAATATCAAGTAAATATGATGCATTATCACAAAACTAGCAAAATATGCAACAATACGCAAAATGAAACCATCGATTTTATATTATTTATTTCATGTCTTGTATACATTTTAAGACTAGCATTATTAGAGTGTATTATTAAAACTACATGTTTTAATAAACTTCCGGGCCCTATTTTATGAGGGTTTTAAGAGTACGTTAAAACTAGGTATACCTCTTCAACGATTTATTCTTCTAGCTACCAATGGTATAACTAGTAATAACAAATTTGATTTTAGGGTTGTTTTAGAAAATAATAATTATAGTAAAACGAGGTTAAAAGTCTAAAGGGATCGTGAACCGATATAAATTTAAAAGTCTCTACCATTACAAAAAGTTTGAAAAATAACCATAATTCAACCATAGTTCTAAGATTTATCGTTTAATATGTTGTGTAGGCCTACTAATTGTAAATGATAAAATACAATATTAATTTCTTGCTTACAATTTTTACCAGCCAATAAGATAACGTTAGTATTAAGAATACTCATTCAGAAAAACTACAAGAAGTAAAATAGTTATCATTCCTTTATAACTGTGAACGTATAAGTTTAATAATGTACATTGTTTGAATATTATCTTTAACCCTTAATACTAAGATCGTAATTAAATAAACGAATTCTTAATTTATTGTGAATAAAGCAGAATAAATTATATAACTTCGGCAAAAATAACTTGCGGGCTGAATTAAATATACATTCCAATTTTAATTTCACTTTTATAATGTACCGAATTTACAGCAAGGAAACTGTCATCTTGAAGTATACACGCTATGGTCATTCAATATTTTTCTACTTCCCTTCTGAAATCAATGACTCTATAATGCTCAGATTTCGTGTCCAACTGAAGGTCTCCCCTGCTATCTCAGCAGCCTATACATAGCCTAACGCTAAATTGTGGGAATTCAAACTCATGTAGCTAGGATTAGTCATGTCCTATAAGAACATTCATGTAAAAGGTTCCAAACAATTCCAGGTAGGGAATATGCTTTAGTACCACAACAAAAGATTAAGAATTTGTATTGTTTAATACCGGCTGAAATGGTCGTAAATTTAGGAACATCCCTATTCTATTGGGATGAAGTAGTGCGAGGTTTAGTGTGAGAAAAAACGTATATGAAACATGCGTTCTTAATCGGCCTAGCAATTAATATAATCCAATTGACTGAATTTGGGCTAATTCACCACGTTGTAGAAAGCGATTTATTATGCAAAATCTGATATTCTTCATGTAGATTCATTTATAAACAATTTCAGATATTCCACTTTGTTGTGTATAATATATATATAAAAGGCTTTGTCCTGACTGACAAGAATCAACGTAGAGCCTAAACTATAACAGGTAGAGACTTGGAATATTGACAGTACCTTCGTTTCATAATGTAGGTGCTCACTAAGAAAGGATTTTGCAAAATGTTGATTTTAAATGGCAAAAATTAAATATATATATAAAAGGCTTTGCCCTGACTGACTGACTGACTGACAGGAATCAACGTAGAGCCTAAACTATAACAGGTGGAATAAGATTGTTGTACCAACCTGGTAGATGATCCCTGTTGTCGTGGTGTGATGCCGTGATGTCTCCAACTCCTGGATACGTCACCTTTTTTTATAGATTTGCCCGGCTAAAAGCTCCTTTCTCAGGGACAGCGCGTTATAGGATTGCAGCTAAGTAAAAGTCTCAAAATTGGGTAAGAGCGGAGATTTATTGACTGCTTCTTATATATCACGCCCAATACAAATATTGTTACAATAAACTTTCGAATGGTGATCTATTACAATAAAATAATGAGCTAAATCAATACTCGGTTTCTTGGGCGGTTGCTAATATATTCAGATACTACTGAAATATGAATTAATAATTACTCTCCCCGACTTTACGTTAATTGAATTATCCAGTCACTCTCGACTGGACTTATAAATTTTACGAGACAACTACCCCTGAGGTCGGCCCCCTGGCCTCCAAAAACTTTACGACTTAATCCTGAGGAGCCCGTAGCGCTTCTGTCTGTACCGAATTTCCTCCCCTACCAAGAAACCTCGTACTGACGTCAGATACACAAATTAGTCCCTTATTCTCATTGGTTATTACCTTTTAATATCATTCCGCTAAGGAGCTCTTTTGCGGAGGAATATTGGTTATTAGGGCCACGCCGACACGGGCGTCCTTGATGATTTTAGTTCTGAGAACCGTAAACCCTCTATTGTTCACATAGTATCGAAGCGGAGCTGGATTCTCCCATTCAAACAATAAAATCGGCTGTTATCTGATATTCTTTTGTATAAGTTAAATTTTGAACACAATACTAATACGCGAAATTGGCTCGAGTGATTGACAACCTGCCTTTGTTCACTCAGACTGTATTATGGTTACCGTTAATCGTACTTGCTTTATTCTAACATATAAATTATCTCTCCTATTGCAATAAAATGAATCCTAGTCCTGAAGCTTTTAATAATTATGATTTTATACTTATTTCTCCCGAGACTTAATTAATCCCAATAAAATATTAATTAAATTGAGTATTTTAATTAATCAACATAAAAATGACATGAAATACGCTGAAGGCGTATTTTGCCTCAAATGCCTACCTTCGGGAGAGAGATTGCTTGTTTACAAGAATATCTCTATCGAAGGTATGCCCACGAAATTAAACCATGCCTCCAAGTAATTCTAAAGTGATATCTCCTCCTTGTACATCATATAAAACAAAATTAAAAAAACATAAAAATTAGTTATGCTTCTTAGATTGTTAAGGTACAATTCCCCTGTTTGTTGTACTGAAACTTTAACACTGATTATTTTCCTTGCAACTGGTTGTAGGCCTTTCCATTTGCTTTCAACTCTGCCCTTCTGCTATATCTTATTAACTAGTTACATAATATATTTACAAATTGGAACATTGTTCTCTCAATGCCCTGTTTACCCTTCTTTTCTTTCCATGTATAGGCCTATTTTTCCTTCTTAGGCCTATCACCTCAAATGCCATTCTTGTCACGATCGGGAATTTATTTACAATGGTATATACACACCTACACGTACCTAAATCAATAAAGGTTCGATCAGTCTGCTTTGAATTGATGGTCGTGGACATAAACAAAAACAAAACACAACAGAAAAAAAACTTTGCTTCTCCCAAGCACAACACACGCATAACACTGCACCATTTAGTGATGTCGCTAACAAGGTTCACTGAGTCAAGCTTGGATTAACGCACCACTCGACTTACACTACGAGCACGCTGCCAACACTATTTATTTATCTATGACAAGAGAAAGGTTCACTGAGTCTAGCTTTGACTCCGTCACAGATCGGGTTTTATCTCACTGTTGCTTTTACACTTTACCATGTGACACTGACATTCTGTATACTGGTGGTTACTTAAACTATTACTTAACTATTGTACAGTCCTAACGTAGGTTATTCCTGTTCATGATATGAATTTACTGGGTGGGTGATTCTTTATATGGCTTGAGTAGTTGTTTATGGTATCTGCCAAAAATTTTACCTGATTTTACATCTTGAATTTCATAAGTGTGGTCCCCAAATTTCTGAGTTATAAACCCAGGTCCTTTGAATAAAAGCTCGAGACGAGAATAACGTCCCCTTAATAATGAAGACAGCTTAGTGTCCCTAATCAACACCTTATCGTTGATTTGAGGCGACCATTTATGCTTATAGCGTTTGGCCTTCTCTTTACGTTTGGCTGCACGTGTCTTAATGCGCTCGAATGCGCGTTTGCACATTTCAACATCGGATTCTGGGTACTCTAAGATCTCGCTTGCCTCGTCAGTCAGTCTACCTATTATGTCTGAGTCATAATCTTACAATTTCATGTATTTTCGTCAGTAAAAAGTCGTCATAAATGTCCTGAGATTGTTATTATTTTTTCTTTATTTTATATATTTATTCTATTTTTTTTTTAATTTTCTATTTACTTCTGCAGCTCATGGGGTACGCTAATACTCTATCATAAAATATCCTCCTAATAATAACTTCCCTTTAAATTTTTCCCTTAAAGTCTCTACACTTGGCCTTTAAATCGTGACATAATTCCACCTTATCGCGTAATATCTTTAACATCTCTGTACTTAAACTCCCTGGCACGCGACACCGGCTCGAATGGGATCTTGGCCTAGATTCATTCCCAGAATCACCGTAAATATGTCTGTGACACTACATGGAGATTACATGCGTCACAGTCCAGTGACCCTTGTGCACACATATGGCCTATATCAAAATCATCATTTTCATACGCGCTAACAGCAATTAATTCCTGCTCACCAATACTTATGTGTTCCACAAAAAACAATTCTCCCTCCATATCTTTTTCAGCTTCTAATCTCTTATCTGATACCCCTGTATCGGTGGAATCAATAAATGGAACTTCTATCTGAACATTATTTACTACAGCGAACAAAGCTTGTCGCTCAAAATCAATAAGTGCATTCCACTCTGAAAATGCGTCACTCCCTAAAATGACGTCAGTAGTAAGGCCATGAATTACTAAAAACATAACTTCTATCTCAAATCTCCCCAATTTTACTGATAATAAACATTGTTTCTTAACTCTCTAGCGCCGCTTGCCTACGGCTACTGAAAAAAATACTGCACATACAGGAAGCGAAAGAATTCTTATGCCCATTTGTTCTAGCCTATAATAGAAATCCAGACTGCAAACGCTACTACTTGAGCCACTATCAATTAAAATGTCACATTTCAAACCATATATGTCTGCCTTAATTCTAGGTGGTTCCGCTATTACGTCACGTCCAGTCTGTGTCAAGGGAATTTTAGTCCTGTCATTTAAGTCTGTTTGAGCTGTCATATAATTGGTAGACCCATTTCTGTCAGTTGTATTCATACGACTGAGGCAATCGAGAATCTCAGGGTCCACAAGAATCTCGGAAGTTAGTTTTCCGACGGCCTATTTCCGTCGTTGCCTTGTGGCGATGCCGACCTACTCCTATTATTATTCGGCTGGAAACTCCGGGCCTCCGCATTCATATTTCCGCCTCTGGTATCATTGTCAGACTTACCTGTCGCCTGATTGTTGCGATTATTATTATTTCGCCAATTCCATTGTCTATTGTATGGCCGCCTGTAGAAATTGGCTCTCCAATACCCATTTCTGTATCCCCTATTTCTCAGCCAATGCGGAACATTTCCATTATAATTATTCCTGTTGCCCTGATTATTCCCATTGTTATTATTAGGCCTATTGTCAACCGTGAACATGTTGATTTGCCCGTTATTATTATTTCCCCTTTGGAAGTTAGGCCTATTCTGGAATCCCCTGTTGCCTTGGCCATACTGTCCCCTGTTATGCTGAAAGTTATTTTGGCCTGATCTGCCCCCATTATTGCCATAGTAGGCCTGATTATTTTGGCTGGAGTGAGGCGCAGCCGATGCCTCCTGCCCACGAGATGCATAATTAGGCCTAAAACCTTGCGAGTTATTAGCTTGTTTGTTGCTGCTATTCCCTACATGAAAACTATTAGTTTTGCCCCCATCCTGTGTATGAGGTGAAGCCACCGTAGCCTCGAATTTTGTCAGCAAGTCTACCATTTCCCCAAAATCCTTGGGCCTGGCCACGATCAAATTATTTCTTATGTGGTCCTCGTAATGGCTCGCAGCAATACTCAAAACCTCAGAATCTTTAAGAGGAGGATCTAACATTCTCCCTTTCTGTGCTATGCGTAAAAAATGATCTATCATAGTCACGCCCCCGTTGTCAGTTCGCTACGAATTTTGTTTTTTTCATTATCGTTCCAATAGCGATGCATGAAAAATTTCTTAAATGTGTCATAATCAACTTGTTCCCCTAGTGTTAGTTTTAACCATTGCGATGACCTGCCCTTTAGGCTTTTCTTTACCATTAACATTTTCAGTTCGGGCGGAATTGACTTTAATTTAAAATAATTGTCAAGTTCTGTAAGGTAATATTGAGGGTTCATATTTTCGTCCTCATTGAAAATAGGGAATGGAATTTCATTTAGCAAATGAACAGGAATGCCCTGTACAGTTGTGTTCACATTCTGAGTACTACCATTATTACTAATATTATTGCTATCATGCGTAGCGATACTGCTATGCCGGACTGGAGTTGACATTCTCTCAAGTTCAATTGCATTCTCAGTTACTACCATAGCACTTGTAGAAGCTAAATTTACAGTATTTACTCTATTCTCCTCCGGAATAACATTATCGCTGCTCGAAGTGCCACTCATGCTGTTCTGGCAAATCGTTTCTATCTGTCTGTCATTCTGTTCTAGTTCCCTGATTTTATTTTGTGCAATATCCATTTGCGATGTTAAACTATCAACTTTTTCGTTCACTGATTTACTAGAAGTTTCAACCACTAACTTTACCTGATTCAAAGTTGCTTCTAGGCTACTCTTTACTGCAGTATTTTGTTCAGTTAAAGTATTCTGTATTTTCTCTTGTTCACGCCTCAGCTCAGTTTGAACATTTGCCGTGATTTCAGTGAATTTATTATTAACCTCTGTCTGCAATCCCCTTACACTATCTTCAAAATGATTAACTTTCTCCTGCATGTTCTTAAAACCTTCTTCCATTTTCTGTTCTAATGTCCCTATAGAATTTAATTTGTTATGTACATTTTGCATGTTCAGTTCTAGTGCCCCTATAGTATTTAGTTTCTCATTCATTTCTCCTACTGTTTTCAATTTATCATCTACTGTCTGCATTTTCTGCTCTAAATTCCCTATAGAATTTAATTTATCATCTACTGTATTAAATTTACTATTTACAGCTCTTAATTCTTCCTGCAAGTTTTCTACTGTATTAAATTTGCTCTTCATCTCTAACATGAAACTACTAAGCAAAGATTTCATATCCTCCGGATCATTTTGAACTACCTGAGTACTAGACGTAATAGGCCTAATTTCGTCCACATCCATGACCATATCTGTCTGATTTTCAGCCTGAACCTCATTCACCTGGCCATGCCTAGTGCTACTTTGGTCGGAAGGACCCTCCAATAATTCATCATCAGTAATAATTACACTGGGTGGCTCTACATCGCCCTGAACTTCCATTTCCTGGTTCTCCATACTATTGCCTATAGTTTTATACCTTAATTTCATTTGCAATAGTTATAATTACTCTCATCTACACAAATTATACCCTCCTATGCTCTCACATACATCTACTCTGTACATATATAAAATACCCTCAGTGCGATAATATATACACATATAAATAAAACACTTAGTACGTTACAGTTTTGTTGGCTTGAACCGATGCGATGACGGGCAGTGTAGCGGTGAATGATGTCTCGTTCGCCGTTGTCTGTTGCCGCCGAGCCCCGATAGTGCTGTCTCCTTGCTGCCTCCCGCGCTGTGTTTTCATTAGTGTTCTAGGCCACTAATGATCGGAACCCTCAGACGTTGGAAGCGCCATTTGGAATAGGATTGTTGTACCAACCTGGTAGATGATCCCTGTTGTCGTGGTGTGATGCCGTGATGTCTCCAAATCCTGGATACGTCACCTTTTTTATAGATTTGCCCGGCTAAAAAGCTCCTTTCTCAGGGACAGCGCGTTATAGGATTGCAGCTAAGTAAAAGTCTCAAAATTGGGTAAGAGCGGAGATTTATTGACTGCTTCTTATATATCACGCCCAATACAAATATTGTTACAATAAACTTTCGAATGGTGATCTATTACAATAAAATAATGAGCTAAATCAATACTCGGTTTCTTGGGCGGTTGCTAATATATTCAGATACTACTGAAATATGAATTAATAATTACTCTCCCCGACTTTACGTTAATTGAATTATCCAGTCACTCTCGACTGGACTTATAAATTTTACGAGACAACTACCCCTGAGGTCGGCCCCCTGGCCTCCAAAAACTTTACGACTTAACCCTGAGGAGCCCGTAGCGCTTCTGTCTGTACCGAATTTCCTCCCCTACCAAGAAACCTCGTACTGACGTCAGATACACAAATTAGTCCCTTATTCTCATTGGTTATTACCTTTTAATATCATTCCGCTAAGGAGCTCTTTTGCGGAGGAATATTGGTTATTAGGGCCACGCCGACACGGGCGTCCTTGATGATTTTAGTTCTGAGAACCGTAAACCCTCTATTGTTCACATAGTATCGAAGCGGAGCTGGATTCTCCCATTCAAACAATAAAATCGGCTGTTATCTGATATTCTTTTGTATAAGTTAAATTTTGAACACAATACTAATACGCGAAATTGGCTCGAGTGATTGACAACCTGCCTTTGTTCACTCAGACTGTATTATGGTTACCGTTAATCGTACTTGCTTTATTCTAACATATAAATTATCTCTCCTATTGCAATAAAATGAATCCTAGTCCTGAAGCTTTTAATAATTATGATTTTATACTTATTTCTCCCGAGACTTAATTAATCCCAATAAAATATTAATTAAATTGAGTATTTTAATTAATCAACATAAAAATGACATGAAATACGCTGAAGGCGTATTTTGCCTCACAGGTAGAGACTTGGAATATTGACAGTACCTTCGTTTCATAATGTAGGTGCTCACTAAGAAAGGATTTTGCAAAATGTTGATTTTAAATGCCAAAAATTAAATATATATATATATATAAGGCTTTGTCCTGACTGACTGACTGACTGACTGACAGGAATCAACGTAGAGCCTAAACTTTAACAGGTAGAGACTTGGAATATTGACAGTAGGCATACCTTCGTTTCATAAGGTGCTCACTAAGAAAGGATTTTGCAAAATGTTGATTTTAAATGCCAAAAATTAAATGTTTTTGAGAATACTTAATCCCTTTTTACACAGAATTATGAAATCCAAATCACAGAACATATTGTTGCCAATGGTATCAGATGGGTTTGGAAAAAAAAAATGAAATGCAAGTTTGAGAAATAAGAGAAGTTATCAATATAATTCATGTTATAAGTAAATATTACAGAATGAAATCCACGAACATAATGCAGTTACATAACTTTCTCTACCCTGGACATAGAGAAAACAAAACGGGGTATGGTAATGTGTATATTATTATAGCGAAGGTTTTTGGATAGAGAAGTATGAAAGTGATATTGCTTTCTGTTTAATTTCATCCCCAAAACAGTTTTATGGTAACGAGTGGGAAATAAAATTTTCCGCCTCGATATTACAATTTTATCTTACAGGAATTTCTCTACCAGGCTTGCTGTGCACTGTACAAGCGATGGGATGCAAAATTCTATATCTTCTATGAGCCATAAAAAACTATATCAAGCGTTTTCTGAGGGAATAGTTTGAGTGTAATAAGTCGTTCTTCCTATTTCAAATTATAAATACCTATATAAGGACCTAGAATTTAAAATCGAAAATCCTTCATAAGTTAATTTCCAATTACAAAATAAAAACTCGGGCGACGCCGGGTCTTTTAAGCTAGTCTATATGTATATATATATAAGAGGCTTTGTCCTGACTGAATGACTGACTGACTGACAGAGAATCAACGTACAGCCTAAACTATAACAGGTAGAGACTTGGAATTTTGACAGTACCTTCGTTTCATAATGTAGGTGCTCACTAAGACAGGATTTTGAAAAATTTCGATTTTAAATGCCAAAAATTAAATGTTTCTGAGAATACTTAATCCCTTTTTACACAGAATTATCCAATGCAAATCACATTTGACATTAAAACATATTGTTGCCAGTGGGTCTCAGATGGGTTTGGAAAAAAAAATGAAACTCGAATTTGACAAATTAGAGAACTATCAATATCCACGAAAATAATGCAGTCACATAACTTTCTTTACCCTGGACATAGAGAAAACAATACGAGGTGGTATCTCTCTCTCTCTCTGTCCTATATCCCCAGTGTCGGGGTGAAGGGCCTCCAATTGGAGGTTTCTGATACCTATTTGAATTTTGTTACGCTTATTTTCCGAGAGAGGGCAGAGGAACAGGTGGTAAGCCCATCGCCTCACAACCCCCCAGGAAACAAAGGTATTACTGGGACGTGAAAGGCCGGGAAATTTTGTCCAGAGGCTCTAATTTAGGCTTGGAGTTCTTTAAAGGGCCGTAAATCTACGACACGGGCCCCCCAGCTTAAAGTCCCTCCCGGAGGACTCCGTGCCCGGATTTTTACGTCCGGAAAAAGCCATCGACCGCGGCTGGGTTTGATCCCGCGACCTGCGGATCCAGAGGCGGGAACGCTACCCCTAGACAATACGAGGTATGGTAATATATATATATATATATATATATATATATATATATATATATATATATATATATATAGGCCTATATATATATATTAGTATATCGCAGGTTTTTGGAGAGAGAAGTATGAAAGGAATATTACATTTCTGTTTAATTTCATCCCCAAAACGGTTTTATGGTAACATGAGAGTGAGAAATAAAATATTCCGCAAAGACAATACAATTTTATGTTACCGAAATTTATGTTTCTTCTTATTTGAACCCCTACCCGGCTTGCTGTGTACAAGCGATAGGATACAAATTTCGGTAGGCCTATAGGATAATTTCCACGCTTGAGAAAATTTTGTTGTGATCACAGGTATCGATATAATTCATTAAAATACGTTATGTTCATGTACTGTGAACCATGTGATATCATTATTATTATTAGAGGGATAATCAATATAGGCCTAAATATGGTCAAACGTTGTTCGATTTGGACGAAACTCACTATACAGGGGTTTTCTGGGCCAAGGACCTATAATCTGAGGTCGCTTTTACCAGGCGACGCTATCTAATCGTGGTATGTAATTCACGTGATTTAAGTGTTAATAAATATAATGATTTAACTACAGTATTAAGCTCTTAACTTTTAATTTCTGAAATAATTATCGCGAGCGAAGCCGCGGGCACATGCTAGCATACTGTAGCCTATATATAAACGAACTACTGAAACTTATAAAACAAACAAAAATTGCAGAGAGGGGTAACCTCACCTCCATCAGTTTTGAAATGCTTCACGAGACAAAATAAAGATTTGCACATAAATAGAACTAATACAAAAGGTTTTCAAGACAGTGTGGCACATATGAGCATAAAAATTTACCACATCCCATCAAATTAATAAATATTTCTACTCCACACAAGTCTAAATTAAAAATAAAAATATTTCTTGACCACTGCTGTTATACAATAGAAGGATATTTGCATCATTAAAAATAAAGTAAACGGGCTATTTTAATTAAGAACTACCTTAAGATTGTATTTTCGAACTTTGCAATTTATAATTTTTTATTAATATTTATTTTCATTATGTTGTAGTCACTAATAATGTTTATTCTAATTGTGTTGCAATGCTTATTTTCTGAGGTTTCCCATGTCATAATACTATGTACACTGAATTACTTTAAAGGAGTAAAGATTTAAGGTAAAAGAAAATGCTACAGAAGTGTTTATGCTAACATGGAAGCTGAAGAAACAACAGGTTCGTTTTAGCTGCTAGATGCTAGACAGACAATGGTCGGTCTGTAGTTCAATGTAAACTGGCGTGATGTATTCCAATATGTCTTTCCTTATAAGGACGTATGACTGAATATATAATTAGCCTTCGGTTCAGATTGAATGAACGAGCGTGTTCGATTAGTTGTTCCACTCTTTAATAATGGAGTCGGAATAATATCCTACAAAGGGAATAATAATTATGATTATGAATTATTTAACTATGCAAACATGGAATATTTATACATATCGTATACAATTCCAAAGACGGTATAGCCCAATAAATTTTCTGAAAACAAAAATATTTCATGAATGAATTGGGTCCTCCTACAAAGTCCGCTGAGTTCAATAATAGCCCTGAAAATTATTATTATGGAAATAAATAAGATTGTGTACAATGCGTTACAAAACCTTTCGCGAAGATATTATAGATTAGCCAGACATGTGACATTTTCTCGGTACCTCGTCCTCCTCTTCTTCCTCCTCTTCCTCCTCCTCTTCCTCCTCCTCCTCCTCCTCCTACTCCTACTCCTCCTCAAAGGATTAGACATAGAGTCTGTACCGTTTCCATATTTTATTTTGTAATGTCTTTTGTTATTCTTTTTTTTGGGGGCCACCTGCGTCTCTATGATAGGATGACTGTCCAACTATTGGGCCCCCTTTGTGTATCAAAATTTGACTCCGTCTAAATTATCTTTTTTTTGGCAACGGATATCCTGGCAAGACGAACAATGCATTAGTAGTGTACCTATCTTTTTAATATATTTTGTCTTCACGGAATTAGTAACATACTCAATCTCCGGCAAGCCATTTTCCTCTTTATCCACAGCAATTCCAATGATAAATGTTAGCTCTCTTTAATTTACACTATTAAATCATCAGTATTAATCATTCTAGGAAACTGGCAATGAAGGTGTTTATTTAATTAGCAGAATCCATTTACGGTAGTTGTGAATTTCTTTCATAAGTAAACGGAATTTCTGTCTTACACATAAAAAGTGGTATTAAAAATAGATTATTTATGCCTAATTAGGATGTTTTCATATTAAAAACGATGTACGCCACTTCAAGCTTGCACAATTAAACGCGATTTTTAGTATTCATTTTAACTGCAGCAGAGGCCTTACAATATTATGGTATTATTTTTCGCGTGTTTTTCAAAGTTATTTAAAACTATCAATTTGTGCTAGCTAAAATTTAGCTAGATTCGTAACGTTGGAATAATGGTTCTATTAAGTTATCTTAACGATTTTTCATTGTGGGATATAGTGCATCTACTCAATCACAAAAACATAATAGGAATGATATTGCATTTTGTTGACATAAAGTATTTTATTTAAATTACGTCTATAAACTTGTATAAAAGTTATATTCATAATAGCTGTAATAGATACATTATTTATCCATATAAACTTGTTTTTGGTCTGAATTTTATGCATTATCAGCGCAATTCATACCCACATAGTTAATATAGTTAATGATAGTTAGGCTTCATCTTAACTTTAATTCATACTCGTAAACATCGTGTAGGCCTATATATTGTTTTATACCTTGTGTCAAATGAACTACTCTAAGGGATCAAAAATGCTTATCAGAGATATATTTTACAATAAGTAAAGGCCTGCTATTGCCTTGACAAAAAAAAACTTTCGAAAAACAAACCTATTCCTGTGAATGGAAAATCAATTTTGCTACTTTTTTCAAATATTTATCCCGGTTAGGAACGATTTATTATTATTATTATTATTATTATTATTATTATTATTATTATTATTATTATTTTATTTTAAATACGGAGGAAAGTTATATTCCTGAAATTGAAGTCTTACGGGTTCCTTTAATGGACCTAAATATATTGGAGTATGAAGCTCAGGGACCTGAAAAAAGCAATTAGGTATGGAGGTCCCGGCAGTGGTCGGTGCATAAGGCTGACAATCTTATCACTTTCGCGTGCCGAATGTCTAAGATCTGGCAACCTCAACTTCCTGGAACCCTCAGGGCCTCCACAACCTGTATACTTTACTTCATTATATAGTCTACTACACGATGTATGATAGTTTCTCGGGATTCCAACCGGGTGAAGAAGTTTGCGCAGCACCGAAAACTCGGCAATGTATAGGCCTACTTCTCAGGTCCTTATTTGGTTACATCCCTGACCGGGAGGGGTTAAAGAGACATTCCCCTACAAAAGGGCAGTGATTTGCTACTTAATATAAAAGAAGTAACAGGTGAAGGTGTAACGGTTATTTTCATGTAACAGGAAAATCCTTGTTACATAAGCGACATAATACATATTCTGTAATTTCATCTTGCGTTTAGAAACAGTATAAAACGGTTATCATTTGTACGTTTTATCAGGGAATTCCGATAGTGAGTTATAACGTTTTATGTTCTGCAACCAATTTTTCGCTTAACATTTTGAAAGTCTAATGTAATAATTGTCGTCACATAATGTAAGCCAATATTTACATATAAAAATAACTGTGTAATTAACTAAAATTGCAATGAGTACAAACCGTTCTACTCTACGTGGATTGCAGCTATGATAACTAGTTTGATCAAAGCAGTGTAGGCTACCAACAGATTCGGGAAACTTAATGGAATTGTGAATGTAATCACTTATAGTTTAATAAATTACTGTAGGCCTACACGTAGGAATAAAAATGTTCCACAATATTTTGGCTATTTTTACATAATAAGCATCCCTATTTCTCAACTAATAAAAGCCTATAGCGATGAATAAATTATCAGTGGATAGAATTTTCTTTACAGACTTGTGATATAGCATCCTTGGTACAAACTCAGGCTAACAACTGAAAATATGTCCCAGCAATACGACCTCTTATTCTACATCAAAATGTGAAGTGACTCGGTATTTAGATTTATAACATCCATGGTAAGAAACCTATTATTATTGGACCAAATCGGTTGACGGTACCGGAGTAATGCCCAATCTAGTGCTTATTTTATGGTGATATATTAGAAAGAATGTATGAAATGCAATTCAGTGTTCATATGCGGCTTTGGAAGTTGTAATACAGTTAACTTTGACAGATAACTCTACCCACATATTCTTTCACGTATGCAAGTGCCAGAATGGTACTTTCTGAGATTGTGTGGTGGACGGGAAAATGTCTGTCCGTCTGTCTGTCTATCCATGGGTCTGTACGCGCGATAAATCAAATATGCTTCATCGATTTTCATGAAACTTGGTATACGCATGTATAACGTCCATGGGAAGAAGCCTATTGATTTCTGACCAAATCGGTTGACTGGTACCGGAGTAATGCCTAATTTAACGCCTATTTTATGGTAATATATTAGACAGAATATATCAAATGCAAATCAGTTCTTATGACAACATATTGTTTTACAGTGTTCATATACGGCTTTGGAAGCTGCAATAAGTTAGCTTTGACAAATAACACTACTCACATATTCCTTCACATATGCTTATCAAATATTAGAGTTTAGATCTTTGTTCTTACGTAAGCCCTGCTTAATGAATCGATCTGGAGCGTAACTCGGAAATCGATTACAAAATAACTTATTTTCTGCATATCATAATTGTAATTATTATTGATTAAACAGAAGCAGTTACATCAGTTTACCTGCTTTTATTTTCGTTGATTTCATTCTCCATAATCGATTTACAGAAATGAATTATATCGATAACCCCTCTAATTGTTTATCAAAGCCCAGTATCCTTAAGCTTCCAAAGCCATAACTTATGTGAACACTGCAAACAATATTTTTGTCATGAGAACTTAATTGCGTTTGGTGAATTCAGTGTAATATTTTCAGAAATTATATAATTTTTCAAAGGAAGGAGTGGTTTGTTTGAATTTTAATGTTGATCGCGTTACTTTTCGGGTTGAAGTGGGTATATGTTCGAAATTTCGTGCAAATTGATTTGTGTAGGGAATTTTTCATTCCATTGCTTCTACGCACCCAAGGCGTATAGAAAAGGAGGTAGGTCGGATTGGTTTCCGCGTGGTGGGGGAACCTGATTCGTGACGGAGCTGTAGTCCCGACCCACGCGCTTTTGTACCGCCACAGCCAGTGTTGCTATGCCGCTTTGCCGATGTGCTTGTGTAGACTGCTGTCATCATGCCAGGAATGCGTTGTGCGGTTGCAATATGCAATAATTCGTATTTTGAAACCAAAACTCGGCCAGATGGTGTTTCATATTTCCGTTTTCCAAAAGACGAACGAATAAGGAAGATCTGGATCGAGAGTTGCAAACGAAAAGACAGTTTTAACCCGGGGGCGTCTTTTATTTGCTCTGATCATTTTAATCAAGAAGACTAGGGATTTTCGGAGTGAACTTATGAATTCGGGATCCAAGAAAAAAACAATCAACAAATATGCCATTCCAGTGTTAAACCTATCACCCAGTGGTACCAAGTGTGGCATTGTAAGTTGAAATATATCATCGATAGTTTGCTTTCGACTTACTTTCTGATGATGCAGTTTCAATTGACTTCGAAAGTGGTTAAAAAAATCCATACCCCCCAAGAAAAGGGGCCGGGGATCCACCCCAAGATACTTTTTAGTAATTGAATGAATTAAAATCATATTTTATGTTATTATGCCACTGAAAAACTAGTTAGCAATTTTTTTTTTTACTCTATGACATGCAAAATTAAACAAAAATCGTTACCTAAGATACAACACTTATTAGTATTTATAAGAAAAGTTAAATATCACATGAAACAGTGCAAATAATAGGCCTACTCATTGTCTTAAAAGAAAGATACCGGGCTATAATTATTTTTTTTCCTGAGAGCTAGGGGGCCTGGGTATGGGCGTTCATGAAAACGATATCAGTCAAAACTGTAGGCGAGGTAAGCTATAAGGACTGCATCGGCTGTAACTGTGGGACTGCAGCCGCGTCATCACAGCGGGCGACTGGTGGGGGAGAACCGCAGTCCGACCCACCTCCTTTTCTATACGCCTTGCTACGCACCATGTCTGGGAGGGGATGAAATAATAAGAAACAGAAATTCTGGTAACAAAATTATACCGTCTTTTACGGAATATTTTATTTCTCTTTCTCCTGTTACCATTAAACCGTTTCGGGACTGAAATAGAAAAAGAAATTCAGAATCGCTTTCTTATTTTTCTCCCCAGAAACCTGGGACATAATAATTTACTGCGCATATAGAACTAAAATGTTCCATCTTATTTTGTCTCCTTTTACATGCTTAGGGCCTATGATAAACATCCATATTTCTCAACTAATTCAAATCCTACAACTATGAATAACGTGTGAGTGGATGGGATTTTTTAACGACTTCTCATATAGCATATTCGTTGGGACACAATCAGGCTGAAACAATTGGAGTAAGCTGTCCCTGCAATACGACCTCTTATTCTACATCAAAATGTGAAGTGAGAAAATGATATCCTCTATGTCCAGGGTAGATAGGTCTAATGTTATGTGATTGCATCACATTTTGCATTATTTTCGTGGATTTTATTCTTCGATAACGTCTCTAATTTGTAAAGCCCAATTACTTGCAACGTCCAAAGCTTTAAGTCAACACTGCTAACAATACACTGTTGTCATGAGAACTGAATTGAATTTTGATTAATTCAGTATAATATTCTCAGAAATTATAAAAATTTTCAAGGGAAGGAGTGATTTGTTTGAATTTTAATGTTGCCTGCGTTACTTGTCGGACTGTGTGCGAAATTTCGTGCAAATTGGTCAAAGCATGTAGATTTGTATAGGGAACACACATATCCACATACCCACATACACACTTTCGATTTTATATATTAAACTAGCTTAAAATGCCCGGCACCACCCAGACTTTGTATTTTGTAATTTAAAATTAACTTATGAAGTTCTTTCGATTTTTAAACTCTAGGTCCTTATACAGGTTTGTAGAATTTGAAATGAGGAAGAACGACTTATGACACTCAAACTATTCCCTTAGAAAACACCTGATATAGCTTTTAATGGCTCATAGAGGATGTCGGATTTTGCGCTCCGTTGCTTCTACACACCATTCCGGGGAGGAGTTGAAAGAAGAAGGAACAGAAATTCCCGTAACATAAGATTGTATTGTCTTTACGGAATATTTTATTTCTCACTCTCATGTTGCCATATAACCGTTTCGGGGCTGAAATCAAAAAGAAATCCAATATCACTTTTATAGGCTACTTTTCTTTCTCATAACCTGGGACATATAAATATATTCCGCCCAAAGGACTAAAAATGTTTCATCCTATTTTGTCATCTTTTAGATGCTAGGGCCTATGATAAATAACCCTATTTCTCAACAAAATCAAAACCTACAGCTATGAATACCGTATCAGTGGATAGGATTTTTACCGACTTCGTTGGCACCCAAGGAGGCTGAGACAACTGGATTAAGCTGTCCCTGCAATACGACCTCTTATTCTCCATCAAAATGCGAAGTGAAAAAATTATATTCTCCATTTCCACGGTAGAGAAAGTTATATGACTGCATCACATTGCGCATTATTTCCTTGGGTTTCATTTTTCAATATTTATTTACACCAATGTATTACATCTATAGCATCAGAATTTGTTAAAGTCCAGTAGCCTATTATGTAGCTCATCAAGCCCGTGTGAATACTATAAACAATACACTGTTGTCATGATAGCAGAATTGTATTTTCGTTAATTCAGTATAATATTCTCAGAAATTATATTAATTTTCAAGGGAAGGAGTGCTTTGTTTGAATTTTAATGTTTACCGCGTTACTTTCGGGGCTGACCTAGGTATGTGTGCAAAATTTCTAGCACATTGCTCAAGAAATGTAGATTTGTATAAGGATTATACACACCCACATATCCACATACACACTTTCGTTTTTAGGGCCTATATATTAGCTTCTTGTATACGTAAAGTACCTAACGTATAATATAATATTAATAGTGTAGTAAAATGTCCAATTATCCAGGGAGGTCCATCCATGTCGTTGTCTGGTCAACAAAGTATTAGTGTGATCCAAAGATAATCCCTCTCTCGATACTTTGAGGTCCGTTAAGGCCCGTGAGGCGTGGGCTGCATGAGCGTTTCTACAACGGTAGAGGTTAAACTAAGAGAAGAGGGGGGTGTATTATATCCAAATCCGTACAAGTTGACAGAAGCTTCATCATCTTGCAATTAACCCCTCTATCCGAGATTGCTACGTCTGGCTCTCCATTGCCGTTTTCTTCAAGTGAACTCCATCTCTTTTTCCAAGTTCTTGAAGAAGATAAGATTTATTACATGTTACATTCCATAGATAAAAAATTATGTGTCAACAGACCATTTGAATATAGAACAAGTAAAACTCACAGTGAATATTATACTCCTTGTATTAAATGCAACAGCTAAAACCTAAACATAAATACATGTAAAATATTATCAACGACTGGGTAATTAAAACTGATAAGTTACCAATGTCGAGAATCAATAATACTCTCATTTACTGAATAAAATGTATGCGTACATAGACATTTTCTTAAGACCAGTTTTATTTTATTATGATTTATTGTTCTTTCTGTCACTACAGATTGCGATATAATACAAAGAATACCGAATCAACCAAACAAAAGGAAAAACCAGAATAAAATGAAATGCACATTGAAATCAGTGAAAAGAAACAAAATGTGCATTAAATTCAAGCAAACAAATAAAAACATTAAACAAAATAAAACAAAAACCGCATTAAATGAAACGTGAAAACGTTAAACGAAACAAGGAAGCAAAAATTACGTAATTTAAATGAAATAAATTATATATGAACGCAAAATGTTACCGACATTATTCAAAAGAACGACCATATAAACGGTTTCGCATTATTCGTATAGAATCTCTCAAAACAAGATGGCCAATTTCATAATCTAGCTTATGTTTACTTAATGAAAATGACTTTCAGAAGTCTATGAAAAGTTTTGTTATAGTGCCACGACTATTAGTCCTTTATATTGTATTTGTTCTGTATTTGTTCTGCTCGGAATCTATAACTAATAACTTCTATCTGTAACTAATAAAACGGCTATAAACGTTTTTCTGTAAAAATGTCTTAGAGGTACGAGGGGTATTCCGAAAGTAAGTTTCGTCAATGTATGGCAGGAGCGGCGTGTTCACCAGGGGAACCAAACAAACGCCAGACGAATCCCCACCCGTGGCTGGTTCCACGACGGAAGTGGCGTCAGCGGAGGAGGCATGACGCAGGCGCACTGCGCCGTAGAAGAGCGAGTCGCAGCAGACTGGCGTGCCCGCGGGTATTAGTGTACCGCTCGTGATGGCAGGCAGACGTGTACTGACAACGTGGTCGCCCACGGAGGTGCGTGCTGTTATCCGGTATGAATGGGCACGTGGGACTAGTGTGTCTGTCATCCATGAACACCTACAGACCGTGTATGGTGAGGAGGTCATGTCGCGTCAAATGGTTGGTCGCTGGTGTCGCATGTTCAGTGAAGGACGGCAGAGTGTCGAGGATGACGGTCGAAGTGGGCGTCCGTCCACATCCACGAATGAAAGCAACATTGATCGAGTACAGGACATGGTGTTAGCGGACAGGCGCATAACGGTGTCCGACGTGGCATCCACACTGCGGATTGGTCGTGCTCAGGCCGATCACATGATCCATGATGTGTTGGGTTACCGCAAAGTGTCGGCCCGATGGGTGCCGCGCAACCTGACCCCGGAGCACAAGTCTGCACGCATGGGAAGCAGCCTCGATCACCTGATGCGGTACGCGCGAGAGGGCAATGCGTTTCTGTTCCGCATCATCACAGGCGATGAGACATGGGTGCACCACTTTACCCCCGAAACCAAGGCCGCCTCAATGACGTGGAAGCATCCTACTTCACCTGTGCGGAAAAAATTCAAGGTGGCACCCTCCGCAGGAAAGGTTATGGCCACCGTGTTCTGGGACGCGCAAGGGGTGCTTCTCCTTGAGTTCCTCCATGAAGGGACCATCAATGCGGCACGCTACTGCGACACTCTCACCCACCTCCGATCCGCCATTCGACGCAAGAGGCCAGGCCTCTTGAGTGACGGTGTAGTGCTCTTGGACGACAACGCAAGACCACACACAGCACGGCTCACACAAGAACTGATTCGTCGCTTCGGATGGGAGCGCTTGGAGCACCCGGCCTACAGTCCCGATCTGGCCCCATCGGACTTTCACCTGTTCCCTGCCTTGAAAGCCGCACTCGCGGGACGTCACTTCCACGACAATGCTGAGGTGGAGCAGGCTGTGCGCCAATTCCTTGCATCGCAGGGCACCGAGTTTTACCGCAGTGGGTTCTTCAAACTGATCGCACGCTACGACAAATGTCTCAATGTCGCTGGCGACTATGTCGAAAAATAGTGCACGGTGTATTGTTCATGCTCCCATGCTGTATTGCTTTTGGGTCAATAAAGTGTCCGTGTGACAAACTGACGAAACTTACTTTCGGAATACCCCTCGTACTTTACTCGTATCTATTTTCTAATTTTCTATGCAATCTCCATTATAGTAGGGGGTACATGAAAACATAGCACAATAAAGTTGTAGAGATAATTAAAATGAAAATTCTTTGTTTAACACGCTTCTGTATAAAATTAATGGATATCAAGATAAAAACTAAATAAATATGACTTAAATGCAGAATGTCAGAACATACGTGTTAATTAAAATATGAATGATATCCTTCTGTTTCACACAGTAACAAGAAAACTATAATCAAATAATTTCTGTGAAATGGAGTCAGTTTAGCTCAGACATAATAAACACAACAAAACCAATCAGAGCTAAGTGGTATAGGCTACATGGCAAGTGCTGCTGGGTTCAAATCAAACCTCGTGTCCAGCCAAATTGTGTCATTCGCAAAGTCAAACGACGGATTGTAGGACTTGGTTACTCATCGCCGCTATGTCACCGGATATTAAACTTAATATCAGAAAACAAGATATCACTGAACAATAGAAACAGATGCACATGAGTTAATTATTACAAGAAACTACTGTTATGCACAAACATTCTAAACATGTGATACGACCTATATATGCAGTTAATGCATGCAAGATAAACTAAGTAGTAATAATAATAATAATAATAATAATAATAATAATAATAATAATAATAATAATATGTGCGCCTTAGGGATAGGAACATACTGAATAACAGAAGTCCAGCATAATAACCCCATATCACGCTCTGGATTAAGTATAAAGGGAAAATTTGGTTCATAGATATTGCTGTCGGCGATGATAAGTGATCAACATCACATATAACACAGAAATCCAGAAATCCAGAGAATTAGCGCTACTGGTCAAAAAGCAGTGGTTTGTGGATGAGATTAAAACTGTCTCAGTAGTTCTGTCAGCAACCGGCGTAATACCAAAAACTCTGAAACGATAATTGAAAGAACTGAAGATCGAAGAATATGTTATCGTCAGCCTCCAGAAAGTAGTTATCATCAACAATACACCCTGGTTAGGAAGTTTATGGCGGAAGTGTCTACAGGACTTAATTCGTTACTTTCTTTGTTTTTGAAGATACAGAATTATTAATAAGTAGTTAAAGATAAGTAGTTAATTTGGTAATAAATAAGTGGAAAAGTTGGTAGACAGTATAATGTAATTATATTTATAATTATGTTTATTTTACACAAGCATAATATACTTCCTGTAAAATGGATTGTAATTCTTGTGTAAGTATGTAATTATGCTATGAAATGAAATTTGTATTTCTACTGTATGTAAAGCCACAAAGTTGAGATTAAATGAGGATAGTAATAATATTAACTATAATAACAATATTAACAACAATAATAATACGTGTATATAGTGTGTCATTGTATGTATGTATTCATCGCTGGTATTTATTTGCAGCACTGCCACCGGGTTGTTGGCCCACTTGCAGCGTAACAAAATAAAGAATAATAATATTAACACCAATTATAGTAATGATATTATTAATAAAGAAAATAGTACGCTTAAATGTAGATTACTAGGCCCATATTTTCTTAAACAAGCCTGATTTTTTTAAAAAGTATTGAGATATTGTACTACATAGGTCCAAAAAGGATCTCCGCATAAAAATACGAGTAGCTACAATTAAAGTGTACCTAAGGCAAGTATTATATTGATTTTTCTTGATTTTCATTACTATCCTCATTATTTACTTGACCAATGGAATCTAAATCTATCGAATAATCGGGAGAATTATTTTTCATTTAACATGTTTGATGCTTTAAGGAAAGTTTTATATGAAAATTTTGACTGGAGATTATACATTACCTTTTTAATGGTACATACTGGTTTCTTTCGTCAACCTTGAAACCTCAATAATATCATACATTTTTTAACAGGTATATGTGAGAAAGTTTGTGCAACAAATTTTTCACCGTTCATTTGATGATAGGTTAATGAAGCTGAAGACAAATGAAGAGCAAGTTGTGTCTAGTGTTGGTATTATGAATAGTACAGCAAACCTCGAAATAATGCCACCATCCGTTCTCTAACGGTGGTACAAAGCGAGGGTGGCACTAAAACGAAATGGCATAATATAGTGCTGTATTAATTTACTGTACTGTACTATGAAAGAAAAATTAAATAAAAGGCAAATGGAGAACTTTAACACAAATTAAAATAGTGTACAGTAACTCAGTTTATTACAGTATGTGTCCAGTGCTACAGTATTCAAAGGGGTTGAAAATCATATGGGCCCAAGTAAGTGATTAACTATGGCTGAGTAACTGTAGTGTAGCGTTTAACAGCTGAATGGACATTGGACTAAAAGAAGAGAAAGTTTGAAATGTCTCATTGTATGAAGAGCTCTTTCTACCTGCCCCGCCCTCACACAGGGTGTCTATCTGACTGCTTAATATAGCTTCCTCTTTCCACCGCACTAGATTTACAGTTATTGGCAGGGGAATACTCACTTCTTGAAAATACAATACAGTATGTTTCTTAAATAATCTTCCTAACATTCGCGCCAGTCATAAAAGAATTCTGCAACTGAAAAAAATCACTGCAAGTTATATTTTCTAAAAATCTTGTCTTGTATTCATTGACACTAAATGAATTGGCACAGTAACGAGGTTTCTTATGTATTTTATACGAGAGAAGATATTTTGTTCACTTGCATTTATTGGCGCAATACGAGGGTGGCACTGAAAAGAGGGGCATTATATAGAGGGTTGACTGTACATACAATCATTGTACTACCTTGCATATGCGTGTGTCTGTGTGTGTGAGTGCATGAGAGAGAGAGAGAGAGAGAGAGAGAGAGAGAGAGAGAGAGAGAGAGAAAGAAAGAAGAAAGAAAGAAAGAAAGAAAGAAAGAAAGAAAGAAAGAAAGAAAGAAAGAAAGAAAGAAAGAAAGAAAGAAAGAAAGAAAAAGAGAGAAAGAGAAAAAGAGATTGGATGAAGGGAATGTTTGTAAGTTCTATATAATAGTGAGCAAGAAGAAAACAGTTTAAAACATGATATCTGGTTGTTTCTTATAGGTCTGTGGTATCCTCATTCTGGTTCTCATTTTAGAAGATCATGTTGCAAATGGAGTTCCTGCTAGTCCGTCAGAAAAACTATGGGAAGAGATTGGAAATGTCAAAGCAATGATGGCTGCTGTTTCAGGCAAGTATTTAACTTAGCCTGGCCAGACTTCACCGATTTCCGAGGACAGTCACCGATTTTGTCTTGACTTCCAAAAGAAATATCCCCGGTAAAAATTGTCATTAGAAGTTATAATTAAATTAAATAAATAATAGTTTTGGGACATACCAAAAGGCGAGGAGAGATCAGGTAATTTATTTCAGCATTTCCGAAAAAAACACTCCCTTTTATTAATTTTTTTAAAAATAATGCTATTAATCAAGTTTTTCCCCAGATAGTGAATGATCTGAAGAACGACTTTTCTTTGAACTCATTCTGGACAGATGAAAAATTAAGAATGAGAGTTAAACAGTTAAAGAAAACTTTCTTTTCTTGTGAAAACTTATTGTGGATCTGGTTCTTATAGTTTTTTAATGAATAGGTGCTTCACAAGTTTTTTCAATGAGTATATAATAGATTTTTAATTTTCATAATAGGTTAATATGTGAAAATAATATTTTCTGATATTGTACCACGATTAATGTGTATTTAATAATTTTACATTGCCAGTTGCCCTCTTAAACTATAAGGTACTACAGGAGAACTCCATTATCCGGATTAATTGGGATCGTACCAATCCGGATAACCATTTCCGGATAATTGGATAAATCATAAAAAGGTAATTACTTTAAAAACTAAATTGTACAATAGCCTATTGTACTTACATAAAGTGTCACATCTTGAACATATTGGTTAACTTCAATTGTTTTGCTGACAAATTGCCGATTTTGTCTGCTAAAAGTTTTGCTTTTTCGAAAAATAATCGGCCATGAAAGAGGGTTTCCCAATGCCCGCTGCGGCAAAAACCACTTGAATACGGCTTCAAAGCGATTCGGATAGTCGGAGTTCGGATAATTGGAGTTCTACTGTAGTAGAATACAGTATGTCAAAATCTATTCTTATAATTGCCTATGTCCCCTGTTCGTCTGGACCTGCTTATTTTGATACCAAACATGATTATTGGCAATTTGATATTATTTTATGAATAATAATTATCCTTCATTTAATCACCTACTGTTTTAAAATGAGTATATTTTAATTAATATTATTTAGTCTTGGTGGGCTACTCAGAACCGTATTAAGTAATATAAATGTGGAAGTATGTCATTTAAAGGAATGAGTCTAAATTTTGTTCTCATTTCACAGAACTTGCGGCATTACAATTCAATTATTATAAAATTGAATAAAACCAACTATGATCAAAACGACAGAATTAATTTGTGTCTTATTTTGCCTGTAGAAATATATTGTACATTGTATGCATTGTTATAAACATCAAGACTTCACGAATCTTCTTTGTAGAAAACATAAGTAAATGATAATGAAATAATAATGTAATAACTTATTTATACAACAATTATCTGTTGATATTCCAATATGATTTGTGAATTTCAAAAGCCTAATGAACATGCAGCCACTCAAGGGAGGCAGTATACCACGCGGTGTGTGCACACTAAGAGATTCTAGCGTGCAAAGGGTAAGCTTGCACTTACGAGTCGGTGGCTGCTGGTCTAATCTAACAGTATTGGAATTATCGGGCGGGAGTACCTGCAGAACGCCATAAGAACTGTAGGAACCTACCATTCGCTGGTAGAGTCCGTTCTGACTCTGTACAAACTGGAGGAACTAATGGATTCAATAATCTATAGAACTGAGGAACTGGTATAAGTGTGCAACGACTTGCGAGAACTGTTGCAAACGGTTAAATGAAAATAACAAAGCTGTCTATTTATTGCAACATTCTTTATCAAAATTTTACCGCGGTTTTGTTCACATTTTGTCCTGTTCATCGTTGGTCCAGTCAACTAAAGGTTGTAGAGGGAAATGGAAGGAACACAATTTTTTACTTTGGGACTGGTTCAAATTCGTTACCGGGGATCGAACCTGGGCCTACGGATCTGTAGTCAGCGACGCCAACCATAAGATCACGCAGGAGGTCTATTTATATTAGTATTGTTATTAAATTTTAAATACTCTATTGCAAAAAATCTTGCTCTTTTATTTATAGATGTGATTTTTTCTTTAAAATTTGGTTACACACCTCCCGACCGTTAAATGTTTTAATTTTTATCACCCTGTGTAGATGAGCTGGAGAAGTTTAACACTCTGTACTTGGGAAAACTGGAATATCGGATGTTGTCCATGGCGTCCACTCTGAGCAGTCTAGACAGCAATGTTAAGAATCTTCAAGAGAGGGCTCACGTTTGGGACACGTTCCAGCTGCACGTGGCCGCCTGGAACGACCAAATGAGCACTCTGGATAAGAAAGTGGACATCTTAAGCAGGTGAGTGGGAGTACTAAGTTCATAAGGTCGCCTGCCAGGGCAAGGTCCTTTTTAGAACAACAGTCCTTGAACGACATCGCCATCATTTGGCATGTGTTTTTTAATAGAGAAGGCGTGTACCTTTGTGTGTTTGTGTATCTGCTATACCTTATGACACCAAAGAATTGTCATAAGTTGGGATATTATCACATGCTTTGGTAAAATACAGTTTTATTGTCTATTTACTTCATACTCTTTCAAGCATAAAATAAATATTTGCCTCATCCAGGAAATAGGGCTTTGTTTTATTTAAGAAAATGAAATTTAGCCAACTCTCAATATCTCTGACCCCGATATCCCCAATAACCTGGACGAACTTCATACCTATACCTGCTGAGAAAAAATGTCCCCATAGTGCACATTAATCTCTGTTGTGCTCATACAAGTACAAAACCGGTACCGGTAACTGAAGTGTGTGAATCAGAGTAAAATAATACCAATTATAGGCTATTGTTCCGCATAATATACCCTACACTAACTTAAGCTTTCAATAATTTGCAAGTTCATGTAAAATTACCGCCTCGTGATACATTGAGCAGAGCTCCTGATTGTTAATCGAGAGGTATTGGGTTCGATTCCCTGTCCGTCTAGGGGATTTGTATCTTCATAGATAGATTCCTCTACCAACATGGTTTGGCTTATAAATGAGAATTTAGGATTAAGTACTCCCTGACTACTATTTTCATTCATTAATCATCAATCCATTTCATCCATCGGGACAACATAGCAGCGTCTAATAAGTGTTCCAGATAGAGAAACGAGGCTACACTTCTACTAATTTGAGTGATACCACAAAACAAAATGGTAGCGCTGTTGATAAAGAAAATATCAAGCTGTGTCTTACCGAAAGCATATTAAAGTACAAATGCAATCATGAGTGCACTGTAGATAAAATTCCATATTTCATTATTATTTTTACATAGACAGGTAGAGACTGAAGGAAAGAAATGACTGATACTGGCTGATTAAGTAACTCACCAAATGCCCTATTGATTATACAGTGGCCGAGGTCAGGCAGGCAGATAAAATGATTGACGGACAGGCATTCAGGAGAAAGACATCTGGCATGAATACAGGCGGGAAGAGAGAAAAACAGATAGATGAATACACATATCATACATCGATGAGTAGATGGACAATTTATCCTATAGACTGAATGAAGATCCGAAAAATTTAAGATTGTAAGATAGGATTAAAGAGAAAAGAAGACAAAAAAGATGGATATACAGGCGTAAAACAATGCAAAGAAAGAAGAAACGAAAGAAATAAGAAATAAGTTAGAGAAGAAAACTAAATTTACAAAGAAAACGAATTAACAAATTTAACTACACAAGCCAATGAAGAACGGAAGTTGAAACATTAAAAATAAAGTCGTATAAAATTGGCCGTGACAGTAATTCTTGAGGCAGTTTTTTTCTTACAGAAAGATCCCTCCACGTTATGGAACCAATTTGTGTCCATCTCATTGAGGAGAGTTGATGTTTAATTCATTACACCGTACCAAAATCTAGATTTAAATGAATCGCGTCAGTAGTGCCGACTATGCGTTGGAAGGCTGCCACGTGCAACTTGAGAATTTTATTCTCTATTCCACATACAAAACTGAGGGTTTCTGCACTATGAGTGAAGCCTTCAAAATTCTTCACGGCTCATATTGCATAACGAATAGAATCATTCCAACCATGTCTGAAGTTTGTTATGACTGGAGACATTTGAAGTATATAATACGTGAAATTGTGTCCCGGTGAGTCACTGTAATTACATCTGAATGCAGAGGAAGATAATGTGGAATTCTATGATCCACACTGTAGTTATATGAAATACCAATCCTGGTACTTAAATTAAGTTAAGTAGGCCTATCCAATTAAGCTTCGTTTCGTTTCACGATAGTTAATCAAATAGTGCTTTATTTTCTTTCTTTGTTCTTTTGTTTTCAAAGAAATATCCATACTTAGATTAAAAGTTAATGTTCATTTATTCGATTACTAGCAGATGCCCGCGGCTTCGCACGCGTTTATTAATTCAACCGCTAGATTCTTTATAATTATTTATTTAACAACAAAATGATAACAGTACATTTATTAACACTGACATCTCTCTTATATTACCTACATTGCATGAATTATACAATTTTGTTATATAATATATACATATGACCGCCGGCGTGCTCTTGTGGTTGTCGTCGCTGACTACAGATCCGTCGGCCCGGGTTCGATCCCCGGTACCTCCTCGGATTTTTCTGATGTTTGGATCGGGGTGCACTCAGCCTCGTGAGTAGCGGCTCCCGTCATGGAAACCACCATTATCGACCGTGGATGTCGGCATGCTGACCACATGCCCCCAAACCTGCCATCTGCCTCTGGTAGATGACGCAGTGGTCGAGTGGTAGCCCTTGTCCCTCCAGGGATGTAACGCCACGGGGTTTAGTTTAGTTTTTAATATATACATATATGTTGTTATATATATATAATTTATTATACAGTATAATAAATAATTAGGACCATAAAACGAATCATGTGCTGCCATATGGGCAAACGCATTCAATATTAAACTATTTAAAGAACCATCGATTCATAAACCTTATACTTACACGCAAATAATTCATAATGAATTAAAAGGATGAATATTCAAAAAGCTAAAAATCCGCCTTGCTTTTCATTATTAGAATGTACTGCTCGGGGAAAAAAGACGCCAGATTTGAATTCCTCGTCCCAAAAAAAAACCCATCGCACCCACATTGTTAGTTTCGTCCAAATCGATCACATTTTTCCCGTTTAGGCCTACTTACCTGATCCCCATTCTATCCACCGATGTAAAACAATTCAGATCTCTGCATGCCGTAGATTTGGCTGGGCAATGCATACAGACAGACAAATAAATCCTTCTGGTGTTATAAAGAACATTATGATCAAATGGATTGAGCAGAGCTGGCTAAATATAAAGAACGTTTCTGAACAAATTAATCAATCACATCGAGCTAACAAAATGGAAGCGCTCCGTTACTTAAAAAAAATCACCTTTTCCACCCCTTTTTCGCTCATAACTTGAGAACGAAAGCTAAAATTAAAAATCCGACTTCGAGGTGCATTCAGACCCCCTTTGATCCATCTATGTTAAAAAATTTCAGATCTCTGCGTACCTTAGCTTTGGCTGTTAAATGTTTATGAAGCAGGCCTATTATCAGACCCACATTCTAGCTTACGTCTCGAATTCCAGTTTACGTGAGAGTAATGAATAAAAGTTCGATCAGAATACGGGATGAATGATTAGTAATTGTCCTGTATGTTAAAAATGCAACAGAGAGAGGGGGAGAACAATGGCGTAACTTACACTCCCGCAGACTCCGCAATGCTCGGGGGCCCGAGGGTTAGAAGGGATCCAAACGTCGAGCAAAAAATTCGGCTATTTTAAATTGCACGCTTAAATCTTATATATGTTCGCAATTGACATCAAGCTTATCGGGCCTATGCATTGCATTCTTTTACTCCTTTGAAATTAATCAAGAACTATTTATGAAGTACCATGCGTCAACAAAGACTTAGTGCACTCGGGGTGTGTTGAGTATTGGATTTCTGAAGGCAAGGGAGCTTGAGTTACATACAGTAATTGAATTATTTGCCTCTTAAGAGGCTAGAAGGCAAAAGCGACTGTTTAAAACGACTTAATATGAAAATATGTATAAAAACAGTCGTAACAGTTATGGGACATTCCTGTTTGCAAGTTTTCTCAAAAGGAATGCCTTTCATTTAATTTCATTTTTTTTAGTTGTAAACCATCAAAGAAAAAATATAATTACAATGGTTGGCAGAATAGAAAAATAAGTGCCCGTACATCATAATTATTCGCTTTTTAACAACCTACGTATTGAAAAAGATTATTTTCTGTGTTGTGCATTAAAAGAGTAATTGGGGATCCAAAATATTTGTGCTGGTGGGCCCAGCTGCAAAAAATTACGCCACGGGGGGGGGGGGAAGAGAAAGAGAATTATAGAGAAAGAAAGAGACTTTAAATTTTCTATATAAGATAATTTGATAAAATGTGAGTCAGTTGGAGAATGTATTGTTGTACCGGCACGTTGCCATGGTAGTTCAGTTGGTAAGAGCAGCGGCACGGAGAATCGAAGATCCTGGCTCAAATCTCGGCTATGGCATTGCATTTTTCAGTCTGACTTCACCTTTCCAAGGTAAACCACTGTTTTATTTAAGATATAGATAGCGTATAGATTAAAACTATGTGAATGTATAATATATTACATTCGGAAGCCGTGACACAATCGAGTTACAAATACAGAAGCAATAATCTGATATGAAAGAAATACCATGATAAACGGTGTAACAATAAAATCGCATGCAGAAATGTTGCTACGAGAACCCATGAAGCATGACAGCTGTGGTATAATGTTTTTGTGGGGAAATATCGGAAAGTCATGAACAAAGCGGTTTGAAAGGCATGCTAAACATGATCAGAACTTATCGGACAGATCTCTTCCGAACTCGAGTTTCAGAGGCCCCGCCTAGGAAATGACATCTCCACCCCAGTTAATTAGACGTCATTGTGTCTTGTCTCGTCTGATGTTTAAAATATGTAGGTAGATGTGCTCTCTAACATATCATTTTACCCTTCGTGTGGGAGCTAGATCTTATGAGTAGTGTTAAGAAGCAACATTAAATTATGTCAAAAACTTAGCGGTTTAAACTTTCTACAAAAGACAATACTCTGATAATCTCTTTTTGAAGGAATATAAACAATACTGATGATTTTATTACTATATCTGGGGGAAATAAATAAAACTAAACTCCGAGGCGCTACATCCCTGGATGGACTTGGCCTACCACCCGACCGCTGCGTCATCTGCCGATGATGGCAGATGGCAGGATTGGGGGGCATGTGGTCAGCATGCCGAAACCCACGGCCGTTAATGGTGGTTTTCATAACCTGCTCCGCTACTTCTCTGAGGGCAATAAATACATACCGTATACAAATAATATCAAGGTAAAAGTTAATTGTCGACTAAAATCAGGAAATCCTTGTTTTTACGTAATTCAGAAACTTTCATCTTCTCATCTTCTGCCTAGAAATCTAAAAATAAAAACTTATAAGACATGAGTTGTATTATATGGAGAGTTGTATTATATGGATGTGAGACATGGTCCCTTACTCTTCGGAAAGAACATAATCTGATAGTGTTAGAAAACAGGGTGCTAAGGAAGATATTCGGACGTAAAAGAGAAGTAAAGGGGGACTGGAGAAAACTGCATAGTGACAAGCTTCATAACCTCTATTCTTCACCGGACGGAGGATGAAATGGGCTGGACATTTTGCGCGCATGGGGAGGAAAGACATATCTAAAAATATATTGATTAGGAGACCCGAAGGGAAGAAACTACTTGGAAGCACTAGACGTAGGTGGGAGGACAATACTAGAATAGATTTAAGTGAAGTAGGATTTTCGAGAGATGGTTGGATAAAGTTAGCACAGAATAGGGTTGAATGGCGGGCTCATGTAAGCGCAGCAATGAGGCTCCGGGTGTTATACAATATATAATATTCCTTTAGCTTGCTTAGGAATTGCCTATTTCCATTGAGTATGTAATAAGTTTATTATCATTAGTAGTTTGGTCGCAAAATAAAAATGAAGTTCATCCACAAGCTCTTATTGAAAATGTATGGTTTCAATTCCACGTCCAGTGCAAAGGCATGGCATGCGTAATTTCGTAAAATGTTATAAATACACAGACGGTGATAACTTCTTAATGCTAGAATGGCCAACCCAACATTTTTATAATTACTTAAAATAACAAAAGCATTGACTACGCCGTAATGTTAACAGAAAACCTTAATAGTTGTGTATAACAAGCAATAACTTGGATGTTTATTCACAAAGAGCGACGTGGTTACAAACCCGACTCTTTCTGGCCCGAGCGTTTGCTAGTCATCCGAGGGATATTGTCATCGCATATTGCTCCAAGCCATACAATAATAATGGTATATTTCTTCATTAACAAAATAAATATAAATAAATCATAAGATTTAACTAAGAATATCTTGCAAAAATGATCGTCAGATTTGAACAATTTCAAGGTAACACTGAAGTTCTTAAGTATCTGCCTCCATGATAAGCGTATGTAAGGGTATATTTATTTATTTATTTATTTATTTTATTCCAATAAGTGAAACTATTATCTCTGCCTTGATTTACAGTTATTTTGTTTTTATTTTGTTATTGTTGTTTACTATGTTGTCTTGTTCCAAGGAGGCCACACATACATACATACATGCATACATACGTACATACACACACACACACATACATAAACATATATCATATTATTAGAAGGCTGATGGATACTTTGAGTAATTGAAGACAACGTATTTTTAAATTATATTTAAGTTTGTAAGTTTTCTGGAGAAGTTTCTAGTACGATACCACTTGAGATGATTGTTTTCTGAGATTATTTTATTTTATTTAATAATAACAGTATTATTCTAATTATATTCTAATTATGACATTTTAGGGGTCAAGAAAAAATGGTTCTACTGGACGGAAAAGTCAGTTCGCTTATGGAAGTCGACTATAAAGTGGAGAGAGTGGCAGAAAAGCTGGATGAGACTGACCATAAACTAGTGGCCATTGGAAAGGCATTGGATGAACAAAAAGACGGTCCACTTTTTGGAGAATTCACCACCAGAGGAGTTCTCAGCACGCTCAAAGTAAGAAAGTATAGTTCAAATTCTCTTTATGCTTCTATTATAGTATGTTAAGCTGAGGTAGATAATGGCCGAATTTGATGAAATTTATACTTGCTTCCAGATCGATAAATTTGCCTAGAATCATTTCTACGTTTATTGCTAAGTTTGTTTTGATTCATGTTTCCACTGAAATAAAATAAATGTGATACCAGTTGCTCAGCTATGATTTATTTTGTAATTCGTCGCCTAGGCCTTTCGGTGCGCTTGCACCATCTTCAGGCCATCTTGATGCTGGCTTGCCGCGAGGAGGCCACAGAAAACAATTCGGTAACAGTGTTTTTATTAGATTTTATTAATTTTATCTTATTTTATAAATGTGACAAAATGTTGTTTTGATTTTAATTATTGGAACTCCAAGCCAGCAAAAAGATGCCCTGAAGATGGTGCAAGCGCACCGAAAAGCCTAGGTGGCGAATTACAAAATAAATCATAGTTGAGCAACTGGTATCACATTTATTTTATTTCATTGATCGAGCTCAACAGTATTGGACATGTATTTTAATAATTATGTTTCTACTATTAGGAATTAGATTGCTGTACCTATAGCAACAAAAAAAAAACACACACACATTACAGAGACAAAGGGAAAAGTCATTTATTTTCTGCTTATTTTTTGAAACCTGGAGTGTAAACAAATTAGAGTTTAAACTATCGTTAGCTAATTTTTTAATCAGAACTTACATATACAATGTTTTTTTTTACTTTATTTGCATTATTATCAAAGGTAATATCACGAGAGATTACGACGATACATTCGCAAGGGCGAAGCGCGCTCGAATTTATCTGATGAAACTCGTAATATCGAGCTAAATGTGACCTATTAAGACTATTCCATGAATAAAATGTTTCATACTATATAATTAATAATAATTTTCTTATTTGTGTTGTTTAAAATCAAATCACCATTGTGGAAGCTGTTAAATAATGACATACTGAAGGAATGAACAATCCAGATGCTAACCGATATTACCAACAGTGGGAATGAGAAATTGTTAACCAAATTAAGATAAGCTAAAATCATAACAGAATAAAACACACGAACTGGCTTGCACCGAGTCGAAATTGGGGTTTTAATCAACGCACATTTAAATTGTTTCAATTTCAAAAAAGTTATATTGCATAAAAAAAAATATATATATATATTTTATCCTGTTAACTGGCAGCAATACAGATATGTGACGTAGTAATCACTGCATATTGATACCTTTAAGTATCCTGTAACGAGCTGATGTTTTGTCAGACAAAATTGCATCCTTGCGATGCTTACCAGAAAATTATTATAATATACATCCTTGATTGATCGGTAATCGAGGCATTGCTAACTAGTCCAGTCAATGAATGCTCAAAAAGGGGTGTAGAGGGAAATGGAAGGAACACAATTTTTGACTTTGGGACTTTGTTTGGACTAGTTAGGAGGTAAACATACTAAAAGTCCCCACTCCTAGGAGGTGAGCGGGGGGCAGGGGGGCCCTTAGAAGATATCTTTTTTCGGTTTTTCGCTTATATCTCGGAAACTATGGGTTCTAGCGATAAGATCCTTCTATACAAAATTAAAGCTGACAAAATGCTCCACAATATTGATTATATTCATTTTTTCGCTATCTCGTCTAGTTTCTGAGATTTCCGCGCTCACAATTAGGTAATTTAAAAAAAATTAAATTGCCTCGCGTTTTTTGTATTATTTCGTTAGCTAACTCTTCGGCCCTTCGTCCTACGAAAAAGTAATAAGGAAGGAAGTTGTAGATCATTAAATTGCATTCAAGAATTTAAGATCATTTACTTTTTATTTTCAACCGTTCAAAAGTTAGAGCAATTTGAACTTGATGTGTAAATTCCGGAATTTTGCAGAAAAACTTAATTTTCATATTTTCCATTATTTCACTGCTCTAACTCTATATAAAAGCCAATATATACGTATTTATATGTATAAATAGTATGTACTATATATAAGTTGTAGATAAATGAATCAATATGTATATATGTATTTTGTAATATATTTTCAAGTAACATATATGCTTATATATAGTCCAGTCAATGATTGAATGAATAGAGGGAAATAACAGGAACACGGTTTTTGGCTTTGGGACTATGTTTGGACTAGTTAGAACTTAAACATACTAAGTCCCCACTCCTAGGAGGTGAGCGGGGGACAGGGGGGGCCCATAGAAGGTCCCTTTTTCGGGTTTTCGCTTCTTTCTCGGAAACTATGGGTCCTAATGATAATACCACTCTATACAAAATTAAACCTGATAAAATGTTCCATCAAGACTGATTCCATTCATTTTTTCGCTATCTCGCATAGTTTATTTTAAACTTGTATGTGATCGGAAATTAATTTTCTGGATTTCAAGAATAACAACTTTTTTTTTCTAGAGTTTGAAAATAAGTATCAAACTGTCTCGGAAAGATCGAGCAGTCCCCCTTTCGACTGTTAGCTCGTCAATCAAGATCAACGACGAAAGGGTGTCTGCTGATCCTTTTTTGCTATTCCAGCGCAAATCCATAAGTAAGAAAACCGACGAAGATTTGAAAACTTATTTGCAATATGAATTAGCCCCTTTCCCTTTGGCCTTCTTCAATTAGGGTGGCATGACGAAATCGACGAAGTCAGTTCTCTAGAAGGAGCTCAATCCAACTATCAAAGATGTACGTATGACACACTTTGTCATTGTTATGGACGGAGGACTTCTCCTGTACAATGTTATTTGGCAAAGAGGTTCCAAGATATCTGCCATTTGTGATGGATATGTCAATTTTGTGAACAGTCACTATCGTGGAAGGAGTTGCACTGTAGTGTTTGATGGGTACACGAGCTCACCCTCAAGTACAAAGGTCGCTGAGCAGCAAAGGCGGTACCGTCTCAGCAAGTCAGCCGACATACATTTCAATCAGGAGACAGTCATAACTGTGAAGCAGGGTGACTTCCTGTCAAATGTCTGCAACAAAAGTCTGCTGAAAGTCACACTACAGGCACATGGAGTCAGAACCTTTCTAGCACGGAATGATGCGGTTGTCCTCATTGTAGACATGGCTGTGGAGTTGTCACATACCAACGCTGTTGCAGTTATTGGTGAGGAAGTCGACCTAATAGTCCTGTTGATGGCCAAAACACCTAGTTTTTTACCCAGGGACTGCGAGGCATACAATTTCTACATGCTTTCACTGGGTGCGATACCACCTCAGCAGCCTTTCGAAAGAGTAAGCTGGGATTTATCAAACTGTATTTGAAGTCTCCAGACGTCCAGGGAGCTGCTGCAGTTTTCTCAAAGACTTCAAACGGGATAGCCAAAGGACCTAACTACAACTGCAAACGAACGTAACCGATGGTTAGAGTACGGTCATAGGGGCATAAGCAGATGTTTCTCAAGGCGCAACTACAACAGTCCCGAAAAGAAAGGACTTTAAAAACCCTCGCGTAAGAGTGCATACCCAGGCGTCCATGGCATAAGGGCCTAACAACATCGATTAAAACCCTTGAGTAAGAGTGCGTATCCAGACGTCCATGGCATAAGGGCGTAACAACATTGGTAGAAACCTTGCATAAGAGTGGGTATCCAGACGTCCATTGTATAAGGGCGTGAAAACATTGGTAAAAACCTTGCGTAAGAGTGCGTATCCAGGCGTCCCTTCCAGGCATCGTTGGCAATAGGATCTAACTGCGACGCCGGGCGTCGGGTAGGGGCAACGGGAAGTTGCCAACTTTTCACCGCTTAAAACGGGCCCTCTTACTACATATTAAGTTAAATGTAAATTAAATGTAACACAGTTTCAAAAAGCGTTTACGAGTTAATGTGTTAATAAAACACTTATGTACAAATTGTTGTTGACTCTCGAATCACCCTACCCCAATGCCTTTGCGGAGCGAATGTATAGTTTATATATATTATATTAACTGTACATTATATATTATATACATTGAATACAAGTATAATTGCCTATGTAGAGGGTTATTAAATAACAACAAAGATTCAGCGGTACTCGATAAATTGTCAATTTTGAGTATTACCAAAAATGTCCATCATATATTATAGTAATTGTATTTCTGTAGGGGTAAATGATGGAGCTCTCAAAGTGGTTCCACTAGGTTCGGGGTTCAAAAATAGTATTACACGACACCAAACAATATTACTTTTGAAGGACTACATATATACTTGAAAATATATTATAAATACATAATTATATACATATACAATTTATTTATGTGCCATTTATATATAATACATACTATTTATACATATAATACGTATATATTGGAATATATATAGAGTTTGAGCAGTGGAAGAATGGAAAATAAGAAAATTAAGTTTTTCTGCAAAATCCCGGAATTTACACATAAAGTTCAAATTGCTCTAATTTTTGAACGAATGAAGATAAAAAAGTAAACTATCATATATTCTTGAAGGAAATTTAATGCTCTACAACGTCTTTCCTTATGACTTTTCCGTAAAACGAAGGGCCGAAGAGTTAACTAACGAAACAAGTCAAAAAACTCGAGGCAATTTAATTTTTTTTCAAAATTAGCTAATTTTGACCGCAGATATCTCGGAAACTAGGCGAGAAAGCGAAAAATGAATATAATCAATCTTTTGGAGCAGTTTATCAGCTTTAATTTTGTATATAAAAGTCTTATGGCTAGGACCCATAGTGTTCGAGATATAAGCGAAAAACCGAAAAAAGGGACCTTCTCTGCCCCCCGCTCACCTCCTAGGAGTGGGGACTTTTAGTATGTTTACCTCCTAACTAGTCCAAACAAAGTCCCAAAGTAAAAAATTGTGTTCCTTCTATTTCCCTCTACAACTTTCCATTGACTGGACTAAACGTAAATTGGTCAATATCTAGCACGCCTCATATGAATGGAATAGTCTGCATAATTTTGAATATCAACTGCAAGGAAATCGAATGAATACTGTCCTATTGAAATGTAACGAATACTAATTACAAGATCATAATTATTAAGATCATAGTTTTTTTTTCCCTCTAAGTTAAACGATTCAGTAATGTGACATATCTAATTAATTATCTCCGCATGTAATAATAGTGAGGCAGATAGTACTGACAAATTTCATATCAATATGAAAAATCCCTTTAGGCAGGCCTACAGGCTGAGGTAGATTTCAAAGTGTTTTTGGTATAATTTATTGTCGCTGCGAAGCACTTTTCTTTTTTAGCCTTGGGATGACAAACCCGCAATAATAACTGCAAAAAAAGAGGAAAGAGCACTTTTTCAAACACTCAGAAATCGCCTTATATGAGAGCTATTGAGAAACTAGTTATTAATTTGTAGAGTGCTCATCAAGAGCTTTTCAACGATACCCCACAAGACGTGGTTTCAAAAATTTCGAATTTCCATTCCCCCCGCCCCGCACTCCCACTCGTACCCCCAAAACCCCTGAATCGTTGGTGTTACTGTAAACTCTATAGGGAGTACTCTAATTTATTCCAACAAAGTTTCCTTCTATACTTCATAGGGGCCGAGATATAAACTTTTCAAAATTTCAACCCCCGACCCCGACCCCCCTTGGCCAATTTTGTTCATTAATGAACTTGTACGAACTATTGGGCCTAGAAATAACATAATAAATTTGGTTCAAATATCTTCAAAATTACGGCCGCTAGCGTGTAAAGATATGTATATACATACAAAAAAATTTAAAGGGGGGTGGTTTCGCACTTAGGAAGGCATGAAACGTAAAGATATGAAAGAATTTTTCGAAAGTCATGACATGGTATCGATTCCAATAGGTAAATTTTTCTTCGAAATCTACCTAAAAACTCACAATGTAATATAATATCTGTGCTGATGTTTCCGTAGATCCTATAGGTCATATGAAATTGAGAAATTAATTGAAGATGGCTTTGCTCGGTTGTCATAGCATCCGGAAAAAAAGAGCATAGCTGAAATCGATTTTTTTGCAATATTACACATCACTTTGTCGACGATTCTATTTCGTTAACCACTTCTTCTTCTCATTTGCTTTTATAACATTATGACACTCAGAGATCTGATTGTTTACAAAGGTGGACAAAAGAGGATTATGAAAGCAGGCCTAAATGGGGACACATTAAATGATTTGGACGAAACTCACTATGCGGGAGCTTTTATGGGCTAGGAAACTCGAATCTGAGGTAGGTTTTTCCCCCAGGCGGCGCACTTTATCGTAAAATGCACCTCGAAGCCAGTTTTACCTTTTTAATTATCATCATTTTAATTGTGTATGCATGATTTGGGTGTAAGCGTAAGGTTCATGAATATATGGTTCGTTTTAATTGTTTCATTTCTTATCTCTATTCCTATATGGCAGCACAAGATTTGTTTTATTCCTTTAATTATTTATATTTGCATATGTTTATATTCGTTTTTATATTATTTTGATTGAAAACAATGTAGGCCTAATTAAGAACAAATATTATGTAATTCGTGCTATTTATGTTAAAAACTATGACAGTGTTAATAAACATAATGTTTTAATAATTTTTCTGTTAAATAAATGAATTAAATAAAACATTTAGTAATTGAGCAAATAATCGCGGGCGAAGCCACGGACATGATAGTTAACTAAGGGAGATCATTAGAAAAATATATAGAACTTTTCAATAACATACAAATTTACGTCTTAAAATATAAAACCAAGATACATTTTCCGAACTATTCCAGACTATTTATATACTATTCATTCAATATTTGAAAAGTGTGTTATACGAACACATATTCATAACTTTAATACCATATTAATTTTTAAATCAGTTAAATGTTGATTAATAAAAATTATTTAATTACGGCTCAGCGTAGTACATTATTCAAAATGTCATGGAATTATGACTAAAACTTCAATGGTGGTTTCTTCGCAAGTAGAAGAGGTATTTTAAACTTTGTCCAGAAGCCCTTAATTACTTCGAGTTGCAAGACCCGATTTCTGGACTACCAACTACTCCGTTGAAACTGCCCCTCATACACATCTGTGCCCTCAAATATTTTAGTCTTTGCTCCCGAAAACACCTTATTATGCAGTTGTTTTTGTCACTGGATAGGTGTAAGAGGATCAATGTTTTAGCTTCCAGGCACACAGGATCTCTACATTTCAGGGTTTAGGCTTTCGCCTGTTCCGTCCTCACAGTACTTCTCTCCGTCTCTTTACTGGTCTTCCTACATCTCTCTTTCCTTTTTGATTATATAAAAAGGCCAGCTTAGGAAATCTTACTCCATCCATTTTATTTATGTGTTGTAACCATATATCGTGGTATTTATCAACCCTAGTCATTATCCCTTCTACGTTCAATTCTTTCGTATGGTTTCTTTTGTTATACGGTCTTCTCTAGTGCAACTTTTTGTCCTTAAAAACCTCATTACAGAACTCTGAATTTTTGTTAAAATTGTTTTCCTTGGCACCCAACTCTCATTACCACATATAAACGTTGGTATTTCCATTATTTTGTGAAACGTTGCCCATGTTTCAAGTCTAGTTTTGTTCTTTAGGGTATTATGTATTGTGCCACAGATCATTTCAAACCTGGCGCTTTCATGGGTGATTTCTTTCAAACAAATTGATGCTTCATACGGAATTACCAAAAAGGTTTTTTTATTACTGAAATTATTTTCCTTTTAAAATCGACTTTTCAAAACGATGTTCGACAGCCTCACACGAATAACAAAATTCGCTTGCGCTCTTTTGTTAACTTTGTGTTTGCCCATTAAGTTCCATATAACAATCTTATATTGTGAATAACTATTTATTTATTATAAACTCATAGTGTAGCGAAAATAGGTAAACAATTGGGAATTTGCGCTTGCCAGGTGTTGTTAGGGAATGCTGTAGAAGAGGATTTTACAGCCACAGCAGTAAAGCTTAAGATTTAAACAGAGTGATATTAAATGGAGTCCGCCGGCGTGGTATTGTGGTTAGCGTCGCTGACTACAGATCCGTCGGCCCGGGTTCGATTCCCGGTTCCTCCTCGGATTTTTCTGAGGTAGGGAGGTCTGGTAGGGGTGCACTCAGCCTCGTGTTTCAAATTGAGGAGCTACTTGATAGAGAAGTAGCGGCTCCGGTCAAGAAAACCACCATTAACGGCCGTGGGTGTCGGCATGCTGACCACATGCCCCCCAATCCTGCCATCTACCTACGGGAGATGACGCAGCGGTCGGGTGGTAGGCCAAGTCCCTCCAGGGATGTAGATATTAAATGGATGCCCTTTTAATTGGTTGTGCAGTGATTGAAATTAATTGGCATTGCCCCAGGTTATAGCCTGTACACGGCTATGTATGATAATTTCAATAGATCGTAAACTAATTGAATAATATGTAAAATGGGAAAGATAAACGCATACCAATTGCGCTTATGGAAGTGAAGCATGTTCGTTAATTGTTTTTCCAATGCCTTAAGAGCTATTTATTGCATTCTGCAAATATAATTACCAGCTTTGCAACTGAATCAGTAGATGACGTTAAAGTTCATTTTTCAAGATAAAATTATAAGCCATCATCATCATCAACTTGACGGTTTGACCTTAAAAGACCGCTCCGACTTCAAGAGAACTTTGTTCACTAACTGTTTAAAAACTTATCTTCCCAGCGCAAGTTTGCGCGAGTTTCTCACCTTGGACATGGAGAATATAATTTTCTCACTTAACATTTCAATGATTTTGAAGTCGTATTGCGGAGACAGCGTAGTCTATCCAGTTGTCTCAGCCTGAGTGTGTGCCAACGAGTAGGACTATGCTCTATCAGAAGTCGGTGAAAATCCTATCCCCTGTAAGCTGTTGGCGTTGTATTAGTTGAGAAATAAGGATGTTTATCATAGCATGTAAAAAGAGACAAATTTAATTGAACATTTTTAATCCTATGAGCGCAATAAATTATGTCCCAGGTTTTGGGGAGGAAAGTATGAAAAGTGATATTGAATATCTTATTGATTTCAGCCCCTAAACGGTTGTGTGGTAACATGAAAGTGAGAAACAAAATATTCCGTAAAGATAGTACAATTTTGTGTAACCGGAATTTCTGTGTCTTCTTATTTCAATCCCTATCAGGCCTGGTGTGTAGAAGCAATCGGGTGCAAAATTCTAAGTCCTCTATTAGCCATAATGCTGTATCAGGCATTTTCTGATACCTACATACCTATATAAAGGCATGGAATTTCAAAACTGGAGGTCTTTCGTAAAGTAATTTAGCATTACAAAATGAAAAACCCGGGCGATGCCGGACCATTTAAACTGGTGTTGAAATAAAATATATTAATTAGGAAAGGGGTTTAGTGCTAAATTAATATATTGTATACTTATTAAGCTCTACGTGAACCTCTCTACACATCAGATTATTTAAATTGTGAACTGAAATAAGTGTTTTTTTCTAGTTCTTTTACATTATACCACTGGCATGCCTGCTAACTCAACATTTAAAGTGGTTTATTGAATATTTATTTTCACTAATGTGCACATATATTTATTCGGCTTTCAGTAAATGTACTATTTAAGTATTTAAAAAAACAGCGTTCCAAAACTCGAGATTTACCTTGAAAAATAAAATTGCATAAAGAAAATTTCCAGGTAAAAATAGAAATGTTGCAACAACGCTAAGTTTTCTTTTTTCGCGAGGATAGAAAACACTAGTTCGGCCTATAAGTGTTTGAAACGAAATAATATCACTTTATTTATGGTAAAGTGAAGTGTTCCCTATTACAGACCATGAAGGCCCAGAGGGTTCCAGGAGGTTGAGGCTCCCAGATTTTTAGACAATCGGCATATGAAGGAGGTAAGGTTGTCAGCCTTACGCACCTGCCGCCTTTACCCCCAGGATTGCTCCCGGTACTCATTTCTGTTAGAGGCTGAGTCGATCCCAGGGCTATAGTGCCACCAGAAGGATTAGGCCAGTTGAAAAACTCCAATGGCCTTATCGGGGATCGAACCCACGACCTTCCGGTTTGTAGCGCAGTGCCTCAACCACTATGCTACGGCGTACCCCTTATTTATGATAATAACCACAATGTGTGAATCCGCCACTTACTCTCTATATATAACTCGGTGAACTTTGTGAATAAAAACATGCATATTTTTAAATTTCTAAGATATTTTATTACCTTTAATTATTTACGTAGTTACGGTTTAGCTCTGACCAATAGTTTTTGAGATAGCCTATTAACCGAAAAAGCGACATGTTTCTGAGCTAGAGCTCGCCTCTGATTCATAAGGACTTGATTTATTCATTATAGACACCTATAAATAGGTATCTCGATTTTTGAAGGTTAACCCCATTTTTTGGTCTTCGAGTATAGAGGAAACGAAGTACTCCTGGGACGTGAGAGGGCCGAGGAATTTTATTTTAAATTTGCGTGGAGGTATTTAACGTGCCATAAAGGTACCCATGGTTCATAATTATTGTGTGGCCTGCTTTACGATATTAACATTTAAAGATTATCGTTTAAAATGTATGGTAGGATCTAAGATCAAGTAATTTTTCCCTCATTCCATGGCTATGTTGTCAGCCCGTCTAATGAGTTCTTGGTTGAAATCCAGTGAATCATCTTGCAACATTATGGCTATTGTTCTAGTTTATACTTCTTTTTGGGTATTCTGCAATCATTATAATTATATTACAGGATTACGATTACTAAATCTATAACAACTGCAACATTTTGCAACAAAAAAACAACAAAGATAAATCTAATCTGTTGAAAGCAATGGAGTCATTAATCATACCAAAAAAAAAACACACACACACACAAGAATGTCACAAGTTTAGCAACCTGTAACTATAGAAACATTTTGCCAAAAGAAATAAAAATATCCTGAAATGATGACCATTAGTCATACAAAATCACGAAGACCCAAATTCAGCGATACGTGTAACCATCACTAAGGTAAGATACATAATAGCATTACATACTTCTGGCCTCTAGTGTTTTTATAATAGAACAAAGTTGTGTTTGGAAATACAATAGTTAACACTAGCTATTTACGTACACATATTTACAATACAATAGTTAACACTAGCTATTTACGTACACGTATTTACGTACACTATGGTGTAAGCATAGGGTTGAGTGCTTGAACTCTTTACTTATCCTAATGGCTTCGGATTCAAACCTGACGGGTGTGAGAGATTTAAGATTTTCAGTATTAGTCACAAATCTGACATTTCAGTTTTATTAAGGAACCTGAAGTATTTACCATTTGCTCTGGATTTTATTGTATTATGTGTTGCACAGTGCTTGGCATCAGAGCTAAAATTAACCAAGTCCATGAGATTCATTTATGATAAAACAGGTACCTAAGTTGATTAGCTGCATTAATTATCATTGCCTTCTAATTGCTCCTTCTGTCGTCTGGTAGATAATAATCTATCTATAGACTTCATTCACCATTTCTCAGAACAATAACTTTCTATTCTACCATGTAAGTGTTAGGTCAAAATGAGCAAAAAATTATCTCTGAATCATTCATATATCCAAAAAAAAAAAATTTAAATAAAAATTGGTACCCTTTACCACAGAAAATAAACAAAACCAAGCTTTATTAAGGTATGTAAATAAATTCCAATAAAATACTGGGCTTCGAAAAAACGCATCGCAAAAAATATTTTGTATAAAAAACTATTTCATTGCCAAAATCTGAAACTACATTCAATACGAAGATAAAATGTTATACAGACAAATTTATTAGAAAAGAAAACATGTACCCAAAGTGTGAAGTTTATGTAAATTTTCGCACTTTTATTACCAGCGTCACCTTAAATAAATTCGGAATAGCCCGGCATAGGGGAAAGTTATCATATTTTACAATTTCTCTAACCTAACCAACCTATGCCAGTAGAATACTAAAACCTGTAAAGCATGCGCAAATAAAGATGTGTGCACTGTGCAACTTGCTGAAGCTACGTTGATATCTTCAGGAGCTTGGACACTGAAGTAGTTTGTTGGGTAATAGTATTATTAGTGTTCAATCTTTATATTGAACTTTATTAATCATTCTTCTCAAAAATATTTCAGTGATAAAGACATATAAACACTGTCACTTAGAGGCTTCAAGGCATCCTGACATTAGAATACATGGGAAGGTAGGCTTATTGCCGCTTAGAGGACTTCAAGACACTCTACCACTAGAACACACGGGAAGGCTGACATCCTATCACTAAAACATACTCGAAGGTAGACATCCTGCCACTAGAACTACTGGAAGGCAGACATCAGGTCACTAGAACATATGGAAAGGCAGGCAGGCCTACCTGCCGTTTAAAAGTTTTCAAGTCATCCTGCCATTAGAACATACTGGACAGCAAACATCCTGCCACTAGAGCACTCCGAAGAACAGACATCCTTCCAATAACACATACTGAAAGGCAGACATCCTGCTACTAGAACATACTGGAAGGCAGATATCCTGCAACTAGAGCATACTGGAAGTCAGACATCTTGCCCCTAAAACATACGGGAGGGTTGGCTTACCTGCCACTTAGGAGACTTCACGTCAACCTGCCACTATAACACATCGAAAAACAGGATATCCTGCCACTAAAACTTAGTGGATGGCAGACATCCTCCCACAAGAACATAATGAAGGCAGATATCCTGCAACTAGAACATACCGGAAGGCCACTAGAACACATGGGAAGGCAGGTTTATCTGCCGCTTAGAGGATTACACGGAACCCTGCTATTAGAACATACGGGAAGGCTGACATCCTACTCCTAGAACAAACTCGAAGGCAAACATCCTGCCGCTAGAACACACCAGAAGGTTGGTTTACCTGCCATTTAGAAGGCTTCAAGTCATCCTGTCATTAGAACACATCGGAAAACAGATTTCCTGCCACTAGAACATACTGGAAGGCAGATCTGCTGCCACTAGAACATACTGGAAGGCAGACATCCTGCCACTAGAACATACTGGAAGGCAGACATCCTGCCACTAGAACATACTGGAAGGCAGATATCCTGCCACTAAATCACATGGGAAGGCGGGTAAACCTGGTTTTTAAAAGACTTGAAAGCATCCTGCCACTAGAACACATGGTAAGCAGACTTTCCTGCCGCTTAGAAGACGTGAAGGCATCCTGCAACTAGAATACATGGGAAGGCAGGATTTCCTCCATCTTAGAGGATCTGAAGACATCCTGCCATTATAACATATGGGATGGCAGGCTTTCCTGTCTCCTAGTAGACCTGAAGGCATCCTGCTACTAGAACACACTGGAAGTGGGTACACCTGGTTCTCATAAGACCTGTCACTAGAACACATGGGAAGATATTAAGTATCCAGCCACTTGAACTTACTAGATGGCAGTTTTATCTGCTGCGTATTATGTTACTACACTCTTCTAAAAAATGACTGCCTAGTAATTTTCTGAATAGAGTACTATCATTATAATATTATATTGTTTGATATTTTAATAAATCTTTCTTTGTCTCTTTATGTGTGTATATATATATAAATATATATATATATATATATATATATATATATATACACATAACTTTTTTCTAATTGTTATTACTTATGTGTGTTTACATTAACCTGGGTTTCCATTCATTTACATTTAACATATTCATGTCTTAGTTTAAATAATATTAAATGTTTATTATTAACTTGTTGCAATATATATATATATATATGTAAAATGGCTGGCATTTAACATCTGCCTCCAATCCAATTAAAACTTAAAATGTTATGTATTGTGTCATTCACTTATTACTAATAGTAATAATCAGTAGCATTATGGTTCATGATGAAAAAATAGCTATAGGCTTTGTTACTTCTGTATTTGTTTTGACTAAAATATATAGGCCATCTTGCTTTCCTCTATGTTAAAATATCAAATTTCCGAACCAAAGACAACATCTCAGTACTAGATAATGTTCTTGATATGTTTTCCATTTCATGTGGAAAACAATTCAACATATGAAAATGTTAAAATCATTACAATTAGGTTTCATGTCAAGTCAATTAGAGCACAATATTTATGTATACATGTAAATAACAGCATGCTAAAATTATCATGTTGACACACTTGTAAACATTAGCATTTGTAAACTATGAAATGTAAATGTTAATCAATGGGGACCTAGCTTAATTTGTAATCAGCATTTCTTAGAAATTTCAGAAGAGAAAGATTGAGGACAGAGCGGAGAAAGAGTCATTGAGGGTAAAATAGTCCCTTGCACGTGCAAAAAGAAAGTTCGGTTTGTATTTCAACATGCACATCAATTAACAGTCTTTTGAGATTTGGATTTGTGATCAATTATTTTTTGACTCTTTGCACGTCTGTTCCTTGAATTATCTCAAAGATTACAAAGTATCCTGCATGCAGTCTTCATAATATGACGTGTCATAGGTCTTCGCAGTTCATCAATATAACAATAATCCTAATATAACGATACAGTCTGCTAATGCCCACAAATATCGCTATACGGAGGTTTGGCTGTTATTATTATTGTTATCATTATTATTATTATTATTATTACTATTATTATTATTATTATTATTACTATTATTATTTCTTTCATTACATTATGAAGAAATATTTTCCACCATGTCTGTAATCATGAGTTCACACGACGCAGAAGAAGAAGGATCAGGAAGTGAATTTTACTACGATTTAAGATAGTTTTATTCTAATTGAATGTAAGTCTACAAGAGAGATTCGCTGGAGATGGTTGAATCTAACCGAAAGGCCTAGAGAAAGAAAAAATAAATTATTTTGAGAAGAAAAGTATTATTTTATAAATCGAGCTCACCAGGATGATTTTAAACACTTGAACTGTGTTAGATAATTATTGCACTCATTTTTGGAAAGCCATTGCGTCATTCTCTAACTTGAGGATGATTGCACCCAGACCGCACGAACATTTTTACTACCAGCATTCATTTAAAAATAGAACGCTGTGGCAGTTTCATCTGTCAGCCTGGTTGTCATCGTAGCTTCTCTTAAAGTCAGAGGATCGAGAGGAAGTAAGGATTTGTAGTTCAAAACAAAAGCAGGAAATTGATGTCATTGGTGATTTCTTTACAAATTTCAGCATTTCCAACGGGATAGCTGGTCTGAATGTAAGCTTACATCTTCCGAAAGCTACCATAAGTTTCTGATTGTTCCGTACGAAATATCTCGCAGATAAAAAGAAGGAATTAAATACCCCTAGCATGGGTATGTAGATAAATGCTGTTTATTCGGTTCAAAATAAGTTGGAATCTTACTTTAATTCAGTACCCAGTGTTGTTTACTTCCTCTATCCGTATTATAAGTACCATATGCACCTTATCAGGATTTGCCACGAAGACCGAGGACGACTTTTTTTCATCACGCCTCTGCCCATACCATGGGTACTTTAGGTAAATAGGGTAGTAACGTATAGGTGATTTTGACCCCCGAATTCGAAGTTGAGTTTTTAACATAAATACACGTTTTGAGGTTCCCTGTATCCAAAAATACTATTTTCGGAAACGTCTGTTTGTCTACATGTGTGTCTGTGGACAGCCTAGCTCCAGAACGGAAAATCGTATGAAAACAAAATTTTGTATTTGGGTTAGCTACCTCCTGAGGATTTGACACGAAGATTGGAGAAACCTTTCTCTTATTTTTAAAGGGACTTGACAAGAAAAAATGTTCGTTTGTCAAGACTTGCTCGAAAACAGCTCTAACGATTTGGTTTAAATTTTATATAAGGGGTGCTTATACTAAGAGCTAAAACTTTTATTTGAAACATTTTTTTCGGAAAAAAAAACTCCCCTGAAGGATAGTTATTTATAAGCCACCCACTCTGAATATGCTATCTTTGCAATAGGCTATAGCCTTTTGTTCTACATCAGAATGTGAAGTCAGAAAAACGTATTTGCCAAGCTTAAAGTAAAAGAAGTTACGAGAGTGTATTAATACAGTTCTGAATAGCCCACCAAGACTAAATAATATTAATTAAAACATACTCATATTAAAACACTAGGTGATTAAATGAAGGATAATTATTATTCATAAAAATAATATCAAATTGCCAATAGTCATGTTTGGTATCAAAATAAGCAGAATCAGGATAAAATTTCATTGCAATTGTTATTAATTTACCTAATGTTGATAGTAATGAACAAACAGAATTTATAAATAATTACACTTTTCTGAATAAGCTATAGATGTGAGGGAACGGCCGAAGAGGTAGCTGGAATTCCCATTCCTAACATGAGTGTATGCCACTACGACCGCAAAACAGCCAGGTATCAACCCTTAAACAATGGTCTAACTGCACATGCAGAAACTTCAATTGTACATTTCTAAAGGACTGTAAATGGTAAGTATTATTTCAAGATACTGGTCTACTGTATGAAAAGAAATGCGTATACCCAAATTCGCTAGCACAATAGCAAACTGATGGTATCGCATAGGCCTTCTCAGAGTTGAGAATAATGGAACACTTAATGGGTTTCTTGTGGAAAGGTGCAGGGAAAATCCATAAGCCCTTTTAGAAAGTTAGTCTTATACTATTGGCTGATAGGAGAATAATTAGCTTCCAATTAAATGTAACAGAATAGTCACGTGGGCTTAAGATTATTGCAGTAGAGGGCGGTCCTTATATGGATTTTTGAGTTGTTAAAATTTATGCTAGAGTAAGAACCAGCACTCTGCGATCACAAGTCTTTAGGGACACTTGGTTCCACAGCACCGCGGTTATTCGCGGAAAGGAAATATTTAACTTAGAATATTTTCTAACAACAATTTATTATAGGCCTACTTAAATATTTTAGAGACATAATTTATTCAACTTAGAACATTTTTCATCCACGGGATTTTTCATACTCAGTAACTTACGAGTGAATAATAAATTGGACTTTAAAAATTATCCACTACATCACTTTGCTATTAAAATACTCACCAGTAATAATTAACGAGCATCGTATTAATTATTGTATAAGTTGCATTTCTGCCATCTGGAATTTTATAAGTATTACGAATAAAAGTTTGATATTCAACTTTAAATTCATTATCATTTATAAAAGTAAAGTGTCATCGATCTGCAAGCCTACCATTCCCGCCCTGAGAAGAGACGAAACCTGCTCGCAACCGACTTGGATGCTACCGGAGGGTCTACATTTACATCTCGATATAGTCATAACTAGGGCTCGGACTGTTAGGTGCTTATAAAAACTAAAATATTTATTTTTTATGTGTTTAAAAAGTAGAAAATATGTTAAAAATATGAAAATATTTTAATTAACTTATTTAACCAATATTTACAGAAGTAGCCCTACTCATCTAGTCATTCTAGTCAGCAAGTGTAGAACTGTTGCAGTGAACGACAAAAGTAGATCTTAAGTTGTGCATCTTAAAGTTGTGACGATTTTCACGGAACATGAAATGTACGTTCAACATCTTGCATATTTGTAACACTGACACTAAGTTGTTCCATCTGCTCCAAGTTCTCTACACTGTTACCCATTAAAATTTCTGAGATCTTGCGCAACACTTGTAACCCTTCATTCTTATTTAGGCATGACAGGAATTTTTCTTTAATTTTGTTTGCTTTTGAACCACTGATTTTGTTAAGTTTGTTTTCAATGTGTTTGATTTCTTTTTATTGATTCTGTCAACAATTGTTTTGTTGTTTCCAACTTAGTAATGCAGTGTGAGAGGAAACAGAAATTTGCACTAATGAAGGCCAAATCCGCCCTGATTTATTCTCTGACTGAACATAACAACGCAACACATTGAAAATATGGCGCAATTTTACAAAAACTGTCAAAATATTCATTTCTAAACATGATATGTGGTAAAATATTACAAAAACTGTCAAAATATTCATTTCTAAACATGATATGTGGTAAAATATGTAAAAATAATTAAGTTACCAAAAATATTTATTCAAATAAGAAATATAGAAAATATTTTTTTTTTGTGATATGCAACTCAGTATTTTGAATCCAAAGGTCCCAACCGAAACTTTGACAAAGTCCAGAAATCATAAGTAATAGCAAAAAAATATGTATTTACCTAAAAGTCCTAGCCCTAGTCATAACTATATCTGGCGCCCAACAACCTTCTAACCGACCCGCCGCAGTATTAATCGGATTTTATTTGCGTTATGTATCCTTCGGGGCTGCGATGTGATGAAACGACATTATCTTCATTTTTACAACCAATTTACATGACGAGGTCATACATAATGTATTATACTAAGAGGCTAACTTTTATTTTGGCAGAGGAAGTTATGTGAGTTTCGCATCAAATTTTTAATATTTCAGTTTGTATGAGAAAGTTTAGTTTTTCGCGATTTTCTCGAAAATAGTTATAAAGATTTTGTTTAAATTTTATACATGAGGTGCTTACACTAAGAGCCTAAACTTATATTTTTGCAAAAATATATATATACCGGTATATATATATTTTTTTTGCAAAAAATTCCCTAAAGGGTAGTAAAAAGCCAGGCACCGTTCATAGAAACTCAGTCTTGCCTGGTGAACGATAAATCTTTGCATCAAGCTGAAACAACTGAATACATACTCCCTGCAAAACGAACTCTTATTCTATATCAGAAAGTGATGTAAACAGTGTATTGCCTATGAACGGAATAAAGTTATGCGAGTGCATTATATCCCATTTTATTACATCCATCAGCAAAACGACATGAAACTTGAAAACGACTTGCTTTTTTTCATTTTTAAACCACTTTGTATGGAGAATTTCATTTATCTTAATTTTCTTGAAAAAAGCTTTAATGCTCTTGTTTGAATTATCTACAGGAATCGTATTATTATATGTGGGTATATTATGTGTTACAATATATTGTAACAAGGGCTCGTCGGGGTTCAAAATGAGAACACCGAGTTTATAATTGAAGGATGGAGGATTCTTTATTTCCTAAAACAATTGTCAATACAGCCAGAAAACTCCAGACTATTCGCCAGTTCACTGTCCTGTTCAGTGCTCACTCTCACTGTGCTCCGTCCTAATTGCAGCACTGTTCCGTTCGCACACACTGTGCGGACTCCCAGTCGAGATAATTCCACGTCGCGCCGGTCAACTCCACAGTCCTCGCTGCCGCTGTACGATCCACCCGTCGCGCAGAGTTCCCCGGGACGGCACTGCCTCAGCCCAGATCAGCTCACCAGCTCTTCCGTTCACTGGTTCCTCCGTTCACCCTTCTCTCCGGTCACTAGTTCCCCGTTGACTAGGTGTTCCGCTCTCGGGTCCCTCCGGTCACACCAGTCCCTCCGGTCACTGGCTCCTCAGCTTCCCAAGTCACACTCACTTGAGGCCGCGCTGATCAGTCCTCTCCGTCCAGCTCACCCTCTGACGCTGACGCTCGCCGCTACTCACGGACTGCCTCTCGCTGACTCTGACTCTTCACGGACTCTTCGCTGTACTGAACTGAACTGAACTCTCATTCATTCACTGACTCTTCACACTGACTGAACTCTCCTTGACTGACTGACTGTCTCTCTCAACTCCGATTCATTGACTGACTTCTCCGCTCGCTCGCGGCCCTATATATTCCAGAGCCCCGCCCGCGCATGGTCTAGAATGTCCGCGCGGGGCGCCGTCACAGCCCTTAGCGCGTGGCTCCACCTCTGGCCCCTCCCATGAGCGCGCACCGTCACTCACCGCGCCGTGCCAGGGAGTAGGCCGCACCCGTCGTCGCGCGGCTCCAATCAGCAATAAGAGGGCCGTCCCTTTCTGGATTTATCTAATTCTAGCGCTTTCGGCCCGAGTCCTTCTTCTATCAGCTTCTAGGCTTTCCTGGGCTTTGTCACAATATTATTATCAGGGCCGGGGTTTTTTTTTTTTTGTTATTAACGATAAACGCGAAATGTAACAGAGTTGCAGCAAGAAGTACATGAACGATTTATAAAAAATGTGACTGATTTATGGCTGTAATTTTCTCGATAATATTTGCGAAAATTGATCGTTTCTGCGAAAATCGTGTTTGCTAGAAAAACGAAAAATGACATTTAAAAAATATATTCGTTTTGAAGATGTCGGCTGTAAAGGAATGAGAATTCGTTTGGAAAGGTACATTAACCCGAAAGTGCAGACTATGTATCATTCTATTTTATGACATGCAGGACCATCCAGGACAGCTGACAGGGTTTTCCTGAGCTTTGAAACATTCTGTTAGAAATTCTTTCGTTTGAACTTCTTAAAGTACTAGCTGCAGTAGTAAAATAATGAAAGACAAATAATGTTGTGCACAATTTTATTTTATACTCAATTTTTTCTAATAAATTAATAAAAATGTGTTATTTTATAAGAATGCCGGTATTTCAAAAAGCGTATGAGTATGACATTCAAAATTACCACGAAATTTTTCACGAAATTTCTCATATTTTAAACTATAAATACGATATTTTATATATTTTTCCGCTGATTATTTTAAAAAAATAAACATAAAAATTGGACCTGATTACTACGTTTCTCGGGAAGACCAAAACTGTGCAAAAGAACTTTATTTAACCTATGAAGAAGGGATAACCAGGTAGTCAATAATAATAACAGAAGAGCTGATAATTATCCAACAAAAATTCAGATTGCTCTTAATGAATGTTTCTTGTCATGATAATTACTTCGATACAATAGCCATGTAAAATGCTGTGACCAAGTAAGTCTACCTACATCTATAGAATGCAAAAAAATACGTTAAATGTTAAGGAACTTCGGGTTTTCTAATAGGCCGTGAAATATCGATGTGCATCTATTATATTGAGGCTTGTGTTATTAAGTGCCAGTATGGTACTTTATGAGATTGTGTGGTGGACGAAAAAATGTCTGTCCGTCTGTCTGTCCGTCTGTCTGTCTGTCCGTCTCTCCGTGTGTCTGTACGCACCATAACTCAAATACGCTTTTTCGGATTTTCATGAAACTTGGAAAACACATTTATAATGTCCATGGGAAGAACCCTATTGATATTGAACCAAATCGGTTCACCGGTACCGGAGTAATGCCCAATTTAGTACCTATTTTAATAGATTATGGCGCCTTTCTAATAGAAAGGCGCCATCACTCAAATACGCTGTATCGGATTTCCATGAAACTTTGTATACCCATTTATGACGTCCATGAGAAGTGCCCTATTGAATTTGAACCTAATCTGTTGACCGGTACCGGAGTAAAACCCAATTTAGTGTCTACTTTAAAGGCGCAATAACTTAAATACGCTTTATCGGATATTTATGAAACTTCGTATACTCATTTATAATGTCCATGGAAAGACGTTTATTGATATTGGACCAAATCGGTTGGCCAGTACCGGAATAATGCCCAATTTAGTGTTTTTATGTTAATATATAAGAAGTCGCGATAACTCAAATATGCTTTATTGGATTTTCCTGAAATTTTGTATACCCATTTATAATGTACGTGGAAAGACGTCTACTGATATTGGACCAAATCGGTAGACCGGTACCGGAGTAAAACCCAATTTAGTGAATATTTTAAAGACGCGGTAACTCAAATACGCTTTATCGGATTTTTATGAAACTTGGTATACACATTTATAATGTCCATGGGAAGACGTCTATTCATAATGGATAAAATCGATTGACCTGTTTCGGAGTAATGCTCAATTTAGTGCCTATTTTATGGTAATATACGTATTCGAAAGAATTTATAAAAAAAATGAAAATCAGTTATCTTGACAACATAGCCTATTGTTTTACTGTGATGTTATAAGGCCTTGGAAATTAAAATACAGGTAGCTATGACAAAAAACATATTAATTGACATGCGCTTATCCAACTAGACCGTTAAAATGACCCAGGTGGCTTAGATGGTAGACCTTTCTTCTTCCGTAAGCCCTGCTTAATGAATAAATTTGGAGCTTAACTTGGAAATCAATTTAAAAAAAAAAAAAAAAAAAAAACATATTCTGCATATCATAATTGCAGTCATAACTGATTAAACAAAAACATACTGGCACTTTGTTACATCAGTTTACCTGATTTTATTAAGTGCCAGTATGGTAGGGCCTACTTTATGAGATTGTGTGTGGGGACGAAAAATGTCTGTCCGTGTGTCTGTACGCGCCATAAGTCAAATATGCTTTTTCGGATTTTCATGAAACTTCGAAAACACATTTATAATGTCCATGGGAAGAACCCTATTGATATTAAAGCAAATCGGTTCACCAGTACCGGAGTAATGCCCAATTTAGTGCCTTTTTTAATAGATTATGGCGCCTTTCTAATAGAAAGGCGCCATAACTCAAATACTCTGTATCGGATTTCCATGAAACTTGGTATACCCATTTATGACGTCCATGAGAAGTGCCCTATTGAATTTGAACCTAATCTGTTGACCGGTACCGGAGTAAACCCCAAATTAGTGTCTATTTTAAAGGCGCAATAACTCAAATACGCTTTATCGGATATTTATGAAACTTCGTATACGCATTTATAATGTCCATGGGAAGACGTCTATTGATATTTGACCAAATCGGTTGGCCAGTACCGGAATAATGCCCAATTTAGTGCCTTTTATGTTAATATGTAAGAAGTCGCGATAACTCAAATATGCTTTATTGGATTTTCCTGAAACTTTGTATACCCACTTATAATGTACCGGTACATGGGAAGACGTCTACTGATATTGGACCAAATCGGTAGACCGGTACCGGAGTAAAATCCAATTTAGTGTCTATTTTAATGACGCGGTAACTCAAATATGCTCTACCGGATTTTTATGAAACTTGGTATACACATTTATAATGTCCATGGGAAGACGTCTATTGATAATGGATAAAATCGGTTGACCTGTTTCGGAGTAATGCTCAATTAGTGCCTATTTTATGGTAATATACGTATTCGAAAGAATTTATAAAAAAAAATGCAATAGGGTTCTTCCCATGGACATTATAAATGTGTTTTCGAAGTTTCATGAAAATCCGAAAAAGCATATTTGACTTGCAAACGTAGCCTATTGTTTTACTGTGATCCTATAAGGCTTTGGAAATTAAAATACAGTAAGCTACGACAAGAAAACACTATTGTTTACAAGCGCTTATCCAACTAGACCGTTAAATTGACCCAGGTGTCCGAGATGGTAACGTCTTTGCCTGACATGCTGGAGATCCATGGTTCAAATCGCGTAACCGGCCATTTTGAGTTTTTTTGTTTTTGTTTTTTTTTGTGGTATTTTTATGTGAGTGTGCGATTGTCAAGATATCACAAATCTGTACAGTTCAGCTGAGGCAGGATGATTTTAATCTGATTAAAAAAAACTTGACCTTTGTTCTTCCGTAAGCCCTGCTTAATGAATAAATCTGGAGCTTAACTTGGAAATTAATTTAAAAAACATATTCTGCATATCATAATTGCAGTCATAACTGATTAAACAAAAACATACTGGCACTTTGTTACATCAGTTTACCTAATTTTATTTTAACTGATAATTAATTTTAATGGTTGTGATATTAGATGAAATAGCGGAGATAAGGGAACGACTATAGTCCTGTGTTCTTTCTGGATGTAAAAACTATACATATATGAAATTTCAGCTCTATCGGTTTAGTAATTTTTGCGTCAAATCATTACAGACAGAAGTAGACCATTAGATTTTAGCCGTAATTTTGAAGATATTTGAACCAAATTTTATTATGTTATTTCTAGGCCCAATAGTTCGGACAAGTTCGTTAATGAACAAAATTGGCCCAAGGGGGTTGAAATTTTGAAAAAATTATATCTCGGCCCCTATGAAGTTTAGAGGGAAACTTTGTTTGAATAAATTAGAGTACTCCCTATGGAAATTCCCAACGATTCGGGGGTTTTGAGGGTACAAGTGGAGGTGAGGGGATGGAAATTCGATTTTTTTTAAATCACGTCTTGTGGAGTATCGTTGAAAAGCTCTTGATGAGTACTCTACAAATCAATAACTACTTTCTCGATAGCTCTCATATAAGGCGAGATTTGAATGTTTGAAAAAGTTATCTTTCCTCTTTTTGCAGTTATTATTGCAGGTTTGTTATGCCAAGGCTAAAGAAGAAGAGTGCTGCGCAGCGAAAATAAATTAAACCAAAAGCACTTCGAAATTTACCTCTGCCTGTAGGCCTGCCTAAAGGGATTTTTTAATATAAGTACATGATTTTGTGCTGTCAATTTGGAAGTAGCACGATAATTAAACTAATTGTCAATTTATGTACTAGCAATCTTCAGTGCAGATAATAAACTAAAGCTTAATTGGGAGCAACAACCTGCTATTGTAAAACCGCTTCTTGAAAAGGAAACACCTTTCATTCATAAATTACAGGTAAACTTGTAAGAGTTCATTTTTAATTATGTGTTTGTCAGTTCTTGTAAGATAAAGCCGAGATAGAAATTTCACCGAAGAGTTTAACATACTGCCGATAATAGCATTCCGAAAGATGATTACTTCTTCATTTAGACGTCGTAGATTACAAACAAATGATCATTTCATTTGTTAATGCACGATGTAAGCTTTGCACCAATGCAGTTCGGAATCACATGTGCAGCATAATGAACAAAAGTCAGGGATCGATTTAATAAAAGTGACAATTCTACAATTTGCAGTTGACCGTTATATGTTTGACAGACCTACATTACGATATGTTTCGATTTCCAGGGTGTCCACATTGTGGAAGAGAAAGTCAGGGAAAGTCAGTGAAATTGAAGTCGGTCAGGGAAAGTTAAGGAATTTTGTAAAATAAAGGAAAAAGTCAGGGAAATTTAATTTGTCCGCATACATATACTGTATGTCTACTCCAGTTTAGTTAAAGTTATCTTCATTCAACAGTAAGTATAGACAAGGCCCTCTTTATAATATGGGATGAAACAATCGAAGCCGTGGTTACTGGATTCACTCATAGGCCTACACCAATCACAACCGAAGAAGTATTTGATTAATACGAATTGTATCATGAATAATGAGAAACAAATTACGATTTTAATTTAATTTAAAAAATGCTAACGGCTGCCTAAAAATAGTGTATGAAACACATGCTAAAATGATTTTATTTTACTCGTTGGATTGCTTCACTCGCCCTTACGGACTCGTTTCGCAAGCATACCTATTCGCAAAATAAAATCTCTCTTTAGCACTTGTATAATAAATGTTTCTTTTTTATTCACTAAATACTAAACAAAAGTTGATTATTAAATATATTACAAATTTTTAATATTGTTAAAAGTGTTCAAACATATACTGTTATCTTCAGTAAGTATGCTTTGTGGAAAAAAGGTTTCCCACAAAGGTTACTTTTTATATGGGGGACCCGTAATGACGGGTGCCAGTAAATTCGGCCGATGGAAATCATTACCCATGACCTCACATGTAAACTCGTCTGCATACCTACTTAATGCCCTATCATGGAAATGTAAACTCGCCCGAATGCCAAAGAGAACTTTCCTTCCTATTTATCCAGGCTTAGAACTGGCAAGTGGCATGGTTAAAAGTGTCTCTCATACAAAAAAAGCAATTTTCATAAAATATAGTGTGGACAAATTTATCTTGAATTAAAATAAGAACTCATTTTAATAAAATCTAGTATGAACAGATTTCTTGCTTTATAATTTTCAAGAGCTTAACAGTTGCTTATTCCTGGTAGCTAGTTTAATTCTTCTCTGTGAACTCATACTTCGCAGCTTGAAGTGCGTTTCTGTCTGAAATTATTTTAAAAGATATAAAAATCGGGAATGTTTTGATTATATTATTACAATTCTTGTTAAACTTGCGAGTTTACATTCTAAATTCTACGCGGACCAACATCCAGGTTCGATTAAAATATCTCACCTACGAAATACAATGTGCTTACGACATTCGGACGAGCTTACATTTCACCGTTATGGGGAGTTAGATGTGGAGTGCCTGTATAATATGCTACTAATTAATTTAAAGGTTATTGTTAGGGATTAGAAAACTAATAGGACCTATCTTGTCATACGATGCACGGATTTTCTTATCCATTCAATCTGCTTTGATTACAGTTAATAGAGAGAAAAGTTGACCGACTTCAGGGCAACCTGGTACAGCATGTAGCTTCTCACCATCACAGCAGTAACAGTCATCACAGTAATGGGAAGTACAGTAGCAAGACAGTGCGGCATGCTAACGGTGGATCATCATCAAGGAGATACAACGAGACTGTGTCAGATGGGATTTCTGGTGGTGAAGAGACTGCATTGGGTGGCCGTGGAAAACTTGTTATCCGCTGCAACACCCCGGTCGTCGTGGAGGAACTCTTGAAGGATGTGGCATCTAAAGTGGACGTTATGTTCGACAAAATGTCACGAGATGACGACGAAGGAGTGAATAAGTTGAGAGCTGCTGGCGACGAGTCTCCAGAGGAAATCAGGGAACCTCAGGAAATAAAACTCCTAGAGAAGTAAGTAGACCAGAGATGGCCTCAAAACTGCACTCATGTTCTGCACTGTGCTGAATGAATCCGTGTGCGTACTGCGTACAGTGCTGGCCACCTAGGAAGACGTTTGGCCGCGCATGAACTCTTGGTACCGTGCATCTTCCATCCATTCCCTCTCCCCTTCACTGGTGACATATCAAGGCTATGTCATTACAAAAGTCACTACATTATCTATCCACATAGCAAGTAAAAAAGGAGATAAGTTTCTGTTAACGCATATTTGGAGTGCACTGAACCTGCCCGAGGAGGGGAAGTGACAACACATTTCCAGCCCCCTTCCACATTTGCATTTCCCCTTGCCAAACGTCCTCCTAGTTGGCCTACACCAGTCTGCAGAAAACGTAGTCTCACAATCCCAACAAAAATATTGGTAGGCCTAATGACTTTAGTTTACAATTATATTATATGCCTTTTTTTTGGCAATTTAAAAATTCGATGTACCAAAAATGCAATAACAAAAAATCATGAACTTTGTTCGTTTAGTAATGATGCTATGAAATAATTTAACTACGACTATTTAACTCAGAAACATGCCCAGGGTTAAAAAAAATCGTATACATAAACAACAAGGAATAAAATGCTTAATAGATCACAATCCAGAAACATCACACAATACAGAGTCTACAAAATAAAAATATGTAATGAAGGCCCCAAATTCTACATTTGACAAAGTGGCTGAAAGTTCAAAACACAATGGAGACTTCAAGAAAGCAAAGATTTTGATTATATTGTCCACTTCAAAATTACAGGAAACTATTATGCGTACAGCAATACAAAGAATAAAACCCTACACATTAGCCCCAACGAACACACCCTCAACACAAACAACATAAAATATACAAATACACTATAAGATAACACTAACATCTTAAAGAACAATTACACTAGTTAATTTTCCTGTTAATATCATGTAGAAACAAAAGAGAGCTATATTTAAAATGTAGAACCAGTAACAACCCAGCTCATAAAGAACACTATAAAATGTACTGCAATACACTGAAGAAAGTAATTAAAGAGGCAAAGAGTAGGCATTTCTCACAAATAATTAATAAATCAGACAATAAAATTAAAACTATATGGAATATAATTAAAAACGAAACAGGGAGATCAAAGGGAAACAATGATTGCATGTCACTAACATACCAGAACAAAAAGCTAGATAATGTATCAGATATCACAAATGCTTTTAATAATCACTTTATAAACATTGCAGAGAAATGTATTCCTACAACTAATATTAGCATTAATGCAGCAGACCTACTTAAAACACCTATAGTCCAGAACCATACATTTCAAATCAAATTAACTTCCTCTAGAGAAATTGAAAATATAATCAAGTCACTCAAAAGCAAAAACTCTTCTGGATGGGATGAGATAAGTAATAAGTTGTTAAAAAGCTGCTCATCTGAAATTAGTAAACCTCTTAGTCATATTTGTAATTGTTCGTTAAAAAGTGGAATATTTCCAATAAGACTAAAGCATGCTATTGTTAAGCCCCTCTTTAAGAAAGGTGACAAAAATGTTCCATCAAATTATAGACCTATATCACTCCTAACCTCATTTTCAAAAGTTTTTGAAAAAGTTATGTACAACCGCTTAATACACTATCTTAATTTGAATAACATTCTTACACCATCTCAGTTTGGATTTAGAAGTGGCATGTCCACTGATAATGCTACATTTCAACTCACTACAGAAATATTGGAAGCGTTAGATAAAAAGAAACATGCCCTAGGAATTTTTTGTGACCTAGCTAAGGCGTTTGACTGTATAAATCATGAAATTCTACTTCAAAAACTGAAACACTATAGGTTGGATAATATAACACTAAAGTGGTTCAAATCATACCTGTCTGATAGAACTCAAAAGGTAATAATAAATGGAAATGAATCAAAATTAGGGACTGTTAAAAATGGAGTACCTCAGGGATCGATACTGGGACCTTTGCTCTTTTTAATTTTCATCAATGACTTACCAGATAACTTAAGTGACGAATCAAAGGCATTGCTTTTTGCAGATGATACTAGTGTACTCGTAACAGGAAAGTCACAAGAAGATTTAGCAAGACTAGCTACAAAGACTTTTCACGAATTAAATACTTGGTTTCAAGCTAATAAAATGTCACTTAATATTGATAAGACCCACTTTATTCAATTTAGAACAAAAAATAGATATATCTCAAACATTGTAATCAATTATCAAACACAAATCATAGAGGAAATTAGCAACATAAAATTCTTAGGACTACAAATTGACCAAAATCTTGACTGGAAGAAACACATTGTAATGATAAGTTCTAAGCTAAGTTCAGCATGTTTTGCGCTACGAACTTTGAATGATATATTACAACAGGACGCATTACTCACGGTATATTTTGCATATTTTCACTCTGTTATGAGGTACGGAATCATTTTTTGGGGTAACTCGGCACATAGGGAAAAAATATTTAGATTACAGAAGCGAGCAATAAGAATAATATGTGGAAAGAAAAAACGAGAATCTTGTAAACCGCTGTTTGAAAAATTAAAAGTCCTCACTCTCACCGGAGAGTATATATACTCTGTTATGTGTTACATGGTAGATAATATTGATAAATTTCAAAGTAATCACAGTATACACGGGCGTACTACTAGAAACATGAATGATTTACATAGACCAGCTAACTCATTAAAACTTTTTCAGAAAGGTGCTTATTATTCCGCAATACAAATATACAATAACCTTCCAAAAGAGATTAAATCACTATGTATTAAAAGCAAATGCAAATCTTTCAAAAGAGCTCTGAAGCAATATTTAGTAACTCACACCTTCTACAATATGGATGATTTCTTTTCAGCTTGAGTAAGTGTGACATAACAATTCTTGTATCATGTTTTTTTTTTATAACATGCATGTATGTTTTTATCTGACGTGTTCTATATCCTTGAGCCCTGCTCAACACAGGATCTACAGAACGAGACATCTACATCTACATCTACATCTACATCTACATCTACATCTACATGATAATTATTGCTTGTTTTTCATTATTATAAGTAATATTACTTGAATCAAGCCATTACTCTCTGCTTTTGCCTTCTTTCCCAGGTATTTTTTCATAATATTAATTTGCCTTTTCTCTGCTTTAAGATCAGTTAAGTTAACATTACATGTACAAGTACTTCACTTGTAATAGTTATTTACGTTGTAAGAACGTTATATAGAACTTAACAGGCAAGTGTGAGCCTGATAAGTTCTTATAACAGTCGAACATCGTACGACGTTTTATGATCGAAAAACTTTTTGGAAGTTTTGTATTGTAGCGGAATTCAGTCTGTCTTGGTTGGCAACAATTTGTTTGGAAACAAATTACTGAAATAGTTGAACATACCGGACACATCTGCTGAGATCGAATTGAATTGTGTCACGTTTTCCCTACAGAATTCAGCACCTGTCCTGCCCGCCTTATATAGGTCTATAGAGTTTATGTGTTTTTGCACTCCTTAGCTAGTAAGTGGTACTTACGAACGTTGTTTACATGGTTCGTAAGTTGACATTCCCACACAGTCTTGTTGCTAAGGGCGGTTGCGATGAGGTTAAATTACTTACGGTCCAAGCGCTACGTCATAATTCATTACGATACACTTCATAATACAAGCCTTTATGGGCACGGCCCCCAGGACAAATATTCGGTTCCCATAACAACAAACACATGCGAATCACTTTCTGAAATAAACATCTATTTTCAAGAATGTATTTACATAATATTTTCAGGTAATATCACAATTAATATAATTAAATTGATATAAATAATCATCGTGCAAAAAATAGCATGCAACACACGGGCCGTAAAGGCATTTACGGGTCTCGAAAACTTAAAAACCCTCGGCTGCGCCTCGGGTTTTCAATCTGTTTCCTCGACCCGTAAACGTGCCTTACGGCACTTGTATCGCAATATACTATTTTCACAAAAATGTCTTATTTTCTCAATACAGTAGGTCTACCATTATTTTATTTGGACTTACACCACTTCTGCTCTGCACTCCTCATTTAATTCCTAAGAACTAGTCTCTCCATGTAGGGAGTGATATTGTTACCACACGCTATTCTAAGCACTGCTTTTAGGTGTTCATCTCCAAGCCGATTTTTTATATGAGAATTGAATATTCTCATCAACGGAAAATAAATGTTCATAGATGTAAATGTAATCAAGCAAAGTACTATTACTTCTGCAGTTAATCTACACAGATTCAGAAAACGATCACTAGGGAATTCCAAGTAAAATTTGACAGTGAATCCTTCATTTCTCGGTCAAACCTCAAGTCAGTTAGCCTGTACGTGAAGGAAGTAGGGACGATAAAAACAACAAGTCTAGAATTAAAACACGTATGATAACGAAGCAAGATCATGGGAAAACAATCAGTACCGGTACCTAACCTCAGCGAAGTGTACGCGAATTGGAACCGCACCGTGCGCACTGCATGTATTGGCACTCAAACGCTCATCTCTGAGTTGACCAAAGCCGTAATTATCTCCTATAATCTGTTTTAATTTAAATGGTTAGTTCATATAGGCCTAACAAGTAACAGAAAAGAACACCATTGTCTTTCGTTCTATTTACTTCCTTATTAAATTATTTTTTTATTTATTCTCAAACAGACACAGTGTCCTACAACTTCATTTCACTTTATACTAGATTACACAGAGTTAACTCAATGCGGAGTTTGATTTAGGCCTATTAAAGAACTAAAACATGCAATACTTTTTCTACCATTTCAACGGGCGGCGAATAGGAACCCACAAAAACGTATATTAAAATACCCTACTCCAACAGAAATTATATATTATCATTAATTATCTAATTAATTAATTAATTAAATTAGTTAAATTAGTTAATTAAATTGATTATTACAAATTACAGTACAATTTTAAAATTTAGTCTAATTTTTAACGCCATCCGAAAAAGTAGTTATTGTTTTATGGAAATTCAGATTGAATAATTCAGTGGAATGCACTACATTACATTAACATTTAAAGAAAACAGAAAACACTATCTTTACAACTATAACAAAATTATAAGATAATATAATTACTGTGGGAGAAGCTGTAAAATAATTGTACAGAGTTTTCTAATAATTTTTACTTTTTTAATTGTTTAATTCAGTTAATCCAAAGGGCCACTAATGAAAGGTTGTACCAAAACTTGAGGTCAACTCCAGGCAGTTGTAAAATTTTTGGGTTTAACTAAAGAGATTCCACTTTAGTGGATGGAGTTCTTCACTTGCCTGATATATCTGAGCTATAATTACAATATCCTAACTTAAGCAACTGTTTTTGAACAGGTTATGGAAGCGATTGAATTCTCCACATAAGAAGACTGCTCGTGCAATTGAAGCTATGGAAGACGCTGTAAAAACAATGGCCAACGCTTCGAACGCTCTGTGGGAGGATCAGATGGGGATGTTCGAGCAGCTGCTTACATGCTGCCAAGATACAAGACGAGGTGTACGGATCTTCACTAGTGACGCAGATCTAGTGCTAAAAAAACTAGAAGGCGTGCTCATCAATATTTCCTATGAGGATGAGCAACGCTCAGAGGCCCTAGAAAATCACTTCAAGAAACAGAAAGTGTTCATCGAAGAAGCGTTCACTTCTTGCAAGGCGAAAGCTCCTAAGGTATGTATGAAATAGGTAAACTATGGATTGCACTGAAATTGCATGGTATCAAGTCTTTTTCATCACTTTAATCATTTATTAATATTTTGTTTGAAGTAGCATGATCAAACTTAGCAATTCAATGGACTTACCTTCCCTTGTATGGGCACATTCTCACCGTGGGATAGAAATAAATAAACGAACGAGTGAGGAAATGGGTGCCATGATACTATTTAGTACTTCACTTCAGTATGAGGGCTTTCGCTCTAAATACCTCCATAATGACACGGTCAGATCTAATCTTAAGGACCCTATCAAATTTAAATGGTGAAACCGAGCAGTGCTGCTTATATTCTAACGACTAAGCAGGTATAGTGCCCGTGGCAGTAAGTAGCCATCAAAATGAGATATTTTCAGTAGGCTTACTCTCTCCCCAATAACATATGGGTTGCTTGTCCAACTCACCTGCATGGACCAACAGCAAACGTTAAAAAATGTCAATTTTTATCAAACCGAATCTATTTAATAACCGCATGCAAATGTTTGTACAAAAAGACTATTTTATATGTGACTGATAGTTGGTTACCCTGGAGGATTATAATTTTATACAACTCTGGCATAATTTTCTCTTTTTAATTAAAAATATCATCTACCGTTAAAAGTTCTTCTTTTATCTTCGAATGTCTAAAAACGCAGTTTATCACTGAATATAACATACAGTGCCGATACATGATAGTTCCTTTAGACTAGATTATACCACTCTGAAACAATGGAGAACGGTGAAGATAATTTTGTAGTACGAAATATTCGCTTTAGGCGATCAAAATGATTACATATCAGAGTGTTAATAATTGCAGGGAATGAGATATTCATGTGAAATTCTTAACATGGCATGATCAACACTCGTCGGTATTATTCATGCATTACTCAGTAAATGTCAGTTATCATGGTTTTATTACACATGCAAATTCGCTGTTGCAATATATTATGCGAACTCCGAACGAACTTCAAGATAAAGCTTCAAATCAATTATATCATGCGTTTTAAGTGCTAGTAAAATCAAAGTGATATATTCGTAGCTAGACTTATGGCAATTTCGTCAGCCCTCAATCGAGGAACGATTATTACTATGACAGTTTAGCTCATGAATCAATGATCAATACAGTATAAGAATATGTGGAATTGCAACCAATTGCAAGTGTCTATCGCCATTATTTTATTATTTTATTCTAATCACTTTCCTTTTTATCACACCTAAAATGCACTCGATTTTTTAATGCGAATTCACCAAGGCTGAACACCGAGACATTAAATTATATTATTGTATTGTATAGGCCCCTGAAGGGGGGAAGGCTGGTTGGGACGACCCTAAGCACTTCAGCCTTGCAGCCCATTGTGCCAACCTCCGGTAATGTAATGATTTGCAAGCCCAACGGCCCCTCGATAACAGACTCCACCGCGAGCCCCCACGGAAATCCCCTACATCCAACAGATACCTCTACCATGCCACGTATGCCACTCCCTCGGTACCTCTTAGATAGCTCCCAGGTTGGCAGCACACCAGCCAGCAACTTCAGGACCACTTGCCACGGGGAGGACGGAAGAGGCCCACAGCAGGTGCTGGGGCGAGGGTATACCGGAAACCCGGAAAGGAAACGGGGTGATTATGAGGGGGAGTTTGAAGATGAAATGGAGTGTTGGTGGAATGAGAGGGGATAACGGGAGGATCCCCGAGGAAAACCCCTAAAGGCCACGGCTTCGTCCACCACGAATGACATGCCTGCCAGGCCCGGGGTTTGAACCCGGGACTGCTAGCATGCCAGGCCCAGGCGCTAAGCATGAGCCATAGCAATGACAAAAATTATATTAACATAATTATAATTTTTATTTAAAATGTTAAAAATTTTTGGTGTGCAAATTATCATAACGATACCGCAGAAATAATTTTTTTTTTTTTAAAGAATGACATCCCTAAAAAAAATACAGCTTACCGAAAGCAGACCAGTCCAGTTCTACTGTTACAATATAGCGTAAATTACTGACGTGTTATTTAGAAGAACATAGCCCGGATATGCGTGGTCATTTCACCTGAGTGATGATTCAATTGGGGCTTTAAAAATAAGTTCGTTTCCATGTCTGGCTGTCTCATAAATCTGTCTGGAATGAAGCCAGTGTACGGTTACACACACTTGCGTACAAGCAGAAACCTCATGATTTGCCATGTGCTGCTGTCAGGGTTAATCTTGGACTAGAGAGCGAAGTTGAATGCCCCAAAATATAATCAACATATCCCTCATCACAAAGTTACAGATTTCCAGTATAGTTACCCCAAAAGCATTTCGGGTTGACAAAGAGTGCGTATCCACAGAAGGCTGTCTCAAAGCTGAAATTCGGTTTTCTTCTTCTTTTCAGTCATCTAAATGTTTTCAAATCATTCTACTAAGGATGTATGAATTTTAGTGTCAGTAAAGAAGATATTGCAATTATTATGAATTTATGATAATTGCAGACTTTTCCATTATCTATCACGAAAACTTAACTGGTTAGAATGTACGAAGGTTGAGAGTTTAATAGTGAAACACGTCTATAAAATCAAGGTGAATTACAGCAAGTTCAAATTGGTTTTATTGGATGTTGGTTGGATATTTATCATAGGCCTACTTCAGAGCAAACTATCACTACGAATGCTTTCACAATAACCAGAAGAAATTGATCTGGCTCTATCAGCCGGTCTAAAATTAATTTTGGATCTGACAGAAAGCCAATATTAAAAATAATTCAATACCTTAAAATTATGTTTGATCCACAATAATATGCAATGGCATAATTAACTGTTCGATGATTGGTTAACAAATTTACTCATTATGATGAATGATTGAGTGTAACGCATGATTGAACCTCCGCCGGATGGAAGCGAAGAACAAGTGACAGGCTTTGACCCATCTAGCTCTTTTAGGAATGCAAGTATTGTGAATCAAGAATAATTTTAAGGTATTGAATTATTTTTAATCATTGACTGTCAGATCCAAAATTCATTTTAGACCGGTTGATAGAGCCAGCTCAATTTCTTCTGGTTGCTGTGAAGGTATTCGTTGTGATAGAAGACTCCTGTTTGCTCCGAAGCATGCTGTATATCCAACCAACATCCAACAAACGCGATTTGAATTTCCTGTAATTAACATGGTTTTTTTACATGTGTTGCCACTATTAAATTTCCAACCCTCGTAAATGGATTCGTCTCACGAGGGTGAGAAATAATACGTTCAATAATTTTCGCCTTATTGCCTCAATTTTCCTGGTTTGATTGATAAAGTAAGGTAACCTTTAGTCAACAAACTTAAAAACAGTAGCGCATTAGGTATTATTGAGAAAGACAACAGACTACTTTAATTATAATAATACTTTAATAATTACAACCATTACCTTTGCCTCTTGTACAAAATTATTACACTAATATCAAGCTATACAAAACCTGACAAATCAAATCACTAGAACTTAGATTAAAATCTGTTTTTACTAGGCCTATTGCTAAGTTGGTTCAACAGATTTTTTCAATGCCTACTTAAAAGTGTAACATGTTAAAAATTGTATGAACTGAAATCTTTTCAACAGGAGAAAAATACCGTCAATTATACAGGAGTCAAATTTGTATATTAATATGAACAATCATTAAGTAATATCGTCAGTGGGCTCTAAGTTTGAAGTCAATGAGAAAAATTTTACTGGACTTGCTGGTTTCCATGAATGACAATACCACAAAAGATTAAACATTCTCACATTTTACATAAATCATAGCTGTATTAGTATAATATTTATACTATTGTACCTTTTTGATGTGACGAATTCGTAAGTCAGTAGCAGTGAAAAGGTTAAAAGCCAGAGCTGCAAAGGGTCCCTATTGTTAGCGGGCGAGAGTACTGATCGGGAAGAGTGAGATTCAAGGAAAATGAGTAAGTGTAAGTGTTTATTACAATAGGGCCTAATTAACTTTTTACAAATTACAATGCAAACAGTCGCATAGGTCCGCATGGACCGTACATGCTTACGCAAAAACACACAAAAAAAAGAACAAATAATATAAATACAAAATAACACAAACAAACTAAATCTAATCCTCACCCTCCACACCCGCTCTCCAATTCGTCGCCTTTTCAAACCTGAGCTGTCTCGCCTTCAATAAAAACTTCCCAATGCCTTCCTCAACGTTTTTTCCCGTCAGTAACTCCAAACATTTCCGTTGATCCCTATTTGATTCCATAAAAGATTTTCCAAACCTTCACAATTCGCCAAAATATGACACCATGATTCTTCCCCCTTACATAATGGACAAACTCTCATTCCGTTTTCATCTGTGATCTTAATCATTCTCCACGCACCGAGTCTAATCCAAGCGAGGCCTAGTTTACTGACTTTAGATCCTTTTTCTATGTATTGCTCCTTCCAGAAAAGAATTGGTGTGGCTCAGGATGACCATTTTCATGATCAAGATAGATGATGAGTATAACTCGATCGGTAAGACCTGAGCCAAACAAACGGTTACGCAATAGTCTACGATGACGTAATCTAAACCTGCCTGACCTTCATAGCACGTGATATTCTTTGCTAGTTCATACTTACAGACCGTGTAAAAACATAATAGTTAGCCTCACAGCATTCGATAGTGAAGATCCAACAGCGATATTCTGTGAGATTACATACCATTACTTAAATAATATTTCATAACTAAATAACAAATACTTGATTCACTTTATTTTTGTGTTCAATAGTTATGGGCTATTATGAACCGCATAGTTTGGAATGAATAGTGCAGTACCTATGTATAAGCATTTCTCTTCTGCCCTGTCCACTTCTCCTTTCTGCTATTTTTGTACCCCTTCTTAAATATCAAAATGTTGGATTTATTGTAATAATTTTTAATTTCCATTTGATACAATATATAGAAACCGCATCCAAAGCGGTTTGTAGACCAATAGGAGGTATTGAGTTTAAGGCCACATCATACGCAAACTTAATCCATGGATGGGCTATGACAAGAATTTCGAGCAACTTCACCAATTATATCATCTATATAAAATCAGGTAAACTGATATAACAAAGTGCCAGTATGTTTTTGTTGAATCAATTATAATTGCAATTATGATATGCAGAAAATAAGTTTTTCTAATCATATTAAAATCGACCAGCGTCAGCAGAACTACAGATTTGTGTTCCTTGACAATCGCGCACTCACATAAAAATAACAAATAAAAAAAATCCATGTCAAATCGGCCGGCACCGGGATTTGACCCGGGAACATCCAGAATACAAGTCCAAGGCGTTACCATTTAGCCAACTCAGTCAGTTTGACGGTGTCGTTTGATAAGCATAAGTGAAGGAATAGTGTTAACTGTCAAATTATACCGATAGACAAAAATTTTAAAACATGTGACTTTAATTAGTCGTTACTCTGGTAGCGTTTAACCGATTAGGTCCAAAATTAATAGGCTTCTTGCCATGGACGTTATAAATGCGTATGCCAAGTTTCATGAAAATCCGATAAAGCATATTTGAGTTATAGGGCCTTTTGTTATATAATACCATAAAAATGCACTAAATTGAGCATTATTCCGGTACCGGCAAACCGATTTGGTCCAATATCAACAGGCGTCTTTCCATGGATATTATAAATGTGTATACCAAGTTTCATGAAAATCCGATAAAGCGTATTTGAGTTATGGCGCTTTCAAATAAAAACACTAAATTGGTTTGACGCCGGTACCGGTGAACCGATTTTGTTCAATAACAATAGGGTTCTTCCCATGGACATTATAAATGCGTATACCAAGTTTCATGAAAATCCGATGAAGCGCATTTGAGTTATGGCGCGTACAGACAAACGGACGGACAGACAGACAGTCAGTCAGACAGACAGACGAACAGGCATTTTTCGTCCCCCACACACAATCTCATAAAGTACCATACTGGCACTTAATAAACATTGAACAGATATGGACTGAGATTACATCCCTGCCTGAGTCCTTAAGTTTGCTGTAACTCGGAAGTTGTCGACCCCTGGCTATTATATTTAACTTTAAAGTTGACTTTATCATAAACTGCTTTCATAGTATTTATGAATGTGGTGCTGATTCCTATGTTAGCCATTTTGTACCAGAGAATATTTCTATCCATCGAATCGAAGGCTTTTTGCAAATCCAAAAAGCACCAATAAAGTGTCCCTCTTTTGAATCGTAAATACTTATCCACCAATGTCTTTATGACAAATAGGTGGTCGATTAATCGTTTCCCTCTAGTAAATCCGCACTGAAAAAGTGACAACATTTTATAATTTTCCAGCCAGCATCTTAGTCTATTAGCTAAAATCCCTGTGTACAATTTACTAAGACAAGGGAGGAGAGAAATCCCCCTGTAGGTGGTTGGATCATGTTCCTTCAAAAATAGATTGAACCAAGGCAGTTTTCCACATCCCGGGAAATTTACCAGATTTTTAATTTTGTTAAATATGTTTGTTATTAATTCTATGCCATTTCTGTTGGAACAAAATACTTTAAAGAAATTTTGGGAAAATCCATCGATCCCAGCAGCTTTATTGCATCTTATACTTCTAACATATTTGATTAGTTCATCGCTAGAAATATCTGTATCCAACTCGTGTACGTATAATTAATCCTAACCACTTCCATTTTCAATTCCTCGGCAGTATTTCTAAAATTCAATAAATAATTATTATAATATTGTTCCCAGCTGGTAGAACCAAGATTATTATAGCATTGTTTTTCCCAACTTTTTTTTTTCATTTTAGTTAGGAGTTTATCAATCCTACATCATCCATCTTGAATAAAGATAATGTTACTAGCCAAATGAATTTCCCCGCACTGTTTGAATAATACCTGCTCTTTCCTTTTAATTTTTAATTTATTCTTACAAATGTCTTGCCTGGGAATATGAACAGCTCTAATAGTGATGAGCAGGGCCCGGATTTTGATGACATGTCATATTTTAACTGGAACATTCACTTTTTTATAGTTTATATAGTTTATCTATAGTTTATAGTTTATTATTATAGTTAAACAAATACAGATACAAATACAAAAATACACAAATAAACAAAAACCTTTACAAATTTCAAATTTAAAGTACAATAATTTTTAAGAAAATAAAAAGAAAGAAAAGAACCAAATATTTAGAAATACACCCGAATGAGCAAACTGCTCGTGCTCGGGTGTAGTTTCAAAACAATGAGAGTGGAGGAAGAAGAGAAACAAAGTACAAAGTGAGAAAGAATGACACACTTATAAAAAAGTGAAAAATGTTAAACAGAGCTAGAAAAAGAAAAGACAAATTTATAAAAAGGAGACAAAAAACATACAATAAATAATAATAAAAATAAATGACTTAAAGCTAATAAAATTACAAAAAATGTTTTACATATTAAATTTAAAATTGGGGTAAACTGCGAGATCGGGGTATCTACTGATCATAGAGTTATAGAAGCGGGGACCAATGCAGATGTTCTTATCGTGGCTCCTAGATTATAAAACTTGAATATAATTGTAATCTTTAGGCTCGTTTTTGTCATTGTTACCATTTTTGGGGGGGATGTTTAGAATTCATTGTCATTATTCGATCACTTTAAGGTCTTTTTCCACATTCATATTATTAGGTAATTTTTTATACATAAATTCATTATTTTGTGTTGTTTCTTGCAAGGATGTTTATGCATTTACTTAAATTGCATAGGCATATTATCGTAACTCTAAATAAACATAAATAAATAGATCTCGTTATAATTATAATTTGGGTACAGAAAGACGGTTTTTGCTATTTGCATTTAACCGTATGTGCCAATTAACTGTGTAATTACAAGCCTATAATTGGGCCAGAGACACAAATCTGATGAATAAACTAGTATTTTCATCAATTTTTTTTTGGGGGGGGGGAATTTTTTGGTATTCTTGCAGTCACTTTAAAGCTTTTTTAAAAGTATCTTTAGGTCATCAAAATCCGTGCCTGGTGATGAGGTTAGAATATAATTATTCTCCTTTCGGAGATTCAGTCAGAGTTAACGCCTTACAAGGAGGGTATAGTACATGGAACGCTTATTCATATTTTGATAAGAATAATAACAAGTGTCTGTTTGAACTTTAGTAAGGATATTATTACACATATTATTACATCAATCTCTGTTACAGGAACCTACAATAGATACAATCCCTGTAACTCCGAGGAGACTCCCAGACCCCGTGGGTCCTGAAATCCCAGACATGGAAAGCAGCGGAGATGACGAGATAGAGGCTCGTTGTGGTAATGATTTGGAGCAAGTCCATGCCATAGAACCCATTGTGACTTCTTCGGCAAGGACCTGTGAGGAACTCATGGGCTTAGGGATGGATAGTGGTGTTTACCGCCTTCAAGATTGCCAACTAAATGCTGCAGGTCGTGATTTCTACACTCGCTACTGTGATATGAGGACTGACGGAGGAGGATGGACAGTTAGTACAATCCGACATGGTACTGCCCCTTCTTGCTTTCTTCCTCATTATCTTCATCTTAATCTTCTTTCGCTCAGGTTTTAATACACCGGGTGCGCACAAATGAATATCGGAGTTCTAAAATTTTACATTTTCTATGTTATATACATTACAATAATATTATTTAGTCTCTGGAATGAAAGAGTACAAATTAAGTTTCCATAAAACAAATTACAAGTATTCAATGTGAGCGCCATTCGTGATAACATCCAGCCAGTAGTCCATTTCTTATCACACTGAAGCTAGCAAGTCTGATGTAATGTATCTACCGCCGCAAAAACCTTGCGTCTTTGCTCAGGTAGGCAGTGACACATAAACACGATCTTATACAGACACCCACAATAATAAGTCACAGGAGGTGAAGTCAGGAGACCTTGAAGGCCACTGGAGAAGATGCAAATATTCTCTCCACGACAGCCGATCCAGCAATGGGAAATAGATAAATATAATTATTTTTTTATATTAAACTTCATGGTTGAAAATGTTGGTTCATCGATATAAGTCAAACAATATAACCGTCATCATTTTCAGAGTTAAATTGTTCAATACTGGGTATTTTTCGCTGGGCACAACAGACCAAAAACTTTCTTCCTATTCGCAACATAAATCTCTGCGCGAGCTACCTGAAATACCGGGCGATTGACGGTCGATCGCGATCAACGTGTTGCCGACCCCTGGTTTAAAGACTTTCCAGGAGAATAATAATTCACTTATTGCAAGTCAACCTCAAGGTGATTACGATGATGAATTTTGTGGGATTAGAGAAGTGGGTACTTCATGACATAGAATCTAATAATAATTAATTTTATGTTGTGTGTTACGACTTCTATACTGCTGGATCGAATGAATTAATAACAAAAAGAAAATATTCTACATTATATTCAGAGTTCACAATCTTGTTACAGGTGATCCAAAGAAGAGGGGAGTACCCTGGCCCACGTCTCAATTTCACTTTACCATGGAGGGATTATAAAAACGGATTCGGAGTACTAGACCAAGAATTCTGGTTTGGAAATGATTTCATTCACAGGTAACAAAGATTACCTATGATAAGTCAAGGTATGCATTTAACTTTTCCTTTTCAGTGAACGAATAACAACTATAAGAACTACAAAGGTTTATTCTGAGCCAACTAGATAAGTACGGGTTTTACACATCTTGCAGTGCGAATTCCTAACAAGCCTATGAAATGTAACCTTTTCACTGCTATTGACGTATAAAGTCGTCACCACAAGAAGTTTCCTAAAACCATAATAAATAAAATTAATAGAGTAATATTTCATGTTAAAATGTGAGAATACTTTTCACATGTTGTGATTGACATTTATGAAATGTTCCACTGATTTTTTCTGATAAGTTCGGAGATCAGGTGTTGAAAGAATTGTCGAATTCTCCGATTAATTATCCGTTGTTCAGTTTACATGATAATTCTTTCTTTCTTTCTTTCTTTCTTTCTTTCTTTCTTTCTTTCTTAATCGTAGTTTTACCTCTCCCGTTTAGGATTTAAGCGACCCAAGCCGCGACCTGTCGGGAGAGGGATTATCTTTGGATTACATACATACTTTTTTGACCAGACAAGGATATGGAGGGTCTCCCCGGATGAGTGATCAGCCCAATGCCGGAGCCACCTCCGAGACAACACCAACACATAGGACGAGACACACCATTCACACACACACACACACTCGCTCAGAACAAGGCGAGGATGGGATGAAGATGATAATGACGGCCAGATGATATTCGGGGACCACAAGGGCCTAAAGTTACCTGACATGTGTCTCACAGGTGAGGGAAAACCCCGGAAAAAACCTCACCTAGGTAACTTGTCCCGACCAGGAATCGAACCCGGGCCCGCTGCGTGAGAGGATCGGACGCATCCTCTGCCACAGCGGTGGAGTACATGATAATTATGGTACTGTATATGGTCGAAAGTTTTAGTAGTTAGTTCTTTATATATTCGTAACAAAAATTAAGTTGCCATATATTTTATTTGTCGGCTGTGGTGGTCTAGAGGTAGCGTGCCCGAATCTAGATCCGAAGGTCGCGGGATCAAACCCAGCCGCATTCGATAGGTTTTTCAAGACGTAAAAATCCTGGACACGGAGTCCTCCGGGAGGGACTTTAAGCGGGGGGGCCCGTGTCGTAGAATTAGGGCACATAAAAGAACTCCAAGCCTAAATTAGAGCCTCTGCACAAAATTTCTCGGCCCTTCCACGTCCAAGTAATACCTTAGTTTAAGGGGTTTAAGGGGCGGTGGGCTTGCCACCTGTCCCTCTGCCCTCTCTAGGAAAATAAGCGTAACATATATATATATATATTATTTAGGTCAACTCACCTAACTACCACAGGGTGGAAACCCAATTGTCAATTGTAGTTAATATATATTCATTCATTCAAATATACGAAATATAAACACTCCTGTAAAATTTAACAATATAATCTGTTCTTTTGAGAGATAAAAATGGGGACTTGAGAAAATTGCATAACATCGAGTTTCAGGACCTGTACGCTTCACCGGATATAGTAAGGGTAATTAAATCGCGAAGGATGAAATGGGCTGGACATGCTGCACGCATGGGGGAGGAAAGACATATCTCAAAAGTATTGATTGGGAGACCTGAAGGGAAAAGACCACGTGGAAGACCTAGACATAGGTGGGAGGACAATCTTAGAACGGATTTATGGGAAGTAGGATTTGTGGGGGATGATTGGATGGAGTTAGCACAGAATAGGGTTGAATGGCGGACTCAGGTAAGCGCGGCAATGAACCTTCTGTTCCATAAAATGGATAATTTCCTTTAACTTGCTTAGGAATTATCTATTGCCATTGAGTAAGTAAGTAATACAGTACTATGGTTCTTTTATTGTTCCTCAATTATGAACAGATTCTTTAATGCACTTTATGCATCGTTAATATCGTCGCTATTATATTTTATCGTTGCTTCAACATGAACGCAGCCTAAGGCATACTGAGTACACCTATCTAGAATCTGGAGCTTCAGATATTTCCGGAACACCTGTCTATCATATTGAGCAATACTACAGCTACCACGAGGCTTCGAAATCAAGGCTTACAGATTTAAAAAAAACCCTTCCAAGAAGTCGTTTATATTTCCTCCTGTTTATGGCTAGAAACAAAGAATGTGCACAAAATAGCCAGACAATAGAAAAAAAAACCGGTTTGATTGCCTTAAAGCTTCATCATATCCCGGAATGTAAAGCGATTCTTTCTTCGTTCTTATTTCACTTCATCGCTGGTTAAGGAATCTCGACCATTCCTTTAATTCTCCTAAAAATTAAAGAGAAAGAACATACAATTTTACTATATTTTAATATAAAGCATCCATATTAAATTATTTAAGCTCATAATTTTCCTGAATACGAAATGTCTAGTAGGATAGAATGTACGAGGAGCATGTAATATGATGTGGGGTGGATTAGTTGCGAAATATGTGGATATTGGTAGGTTATTTTCCAGGAAAGTTTGGTTATTTTATGTACGTTAGCTAATTAGCGAGACTCGCTTTCTCAAACAATATGTAAAGGTTGTAAACTTATGCCGGATTGCAAGAAAATACGGTATGAGCCAAAACATACAGCAGGCTATTGGATTTCGCGCAGCTCTCATGCGTTCGTCGGGTTATTGTTGCATCAATATTATATGTTCCTAGTAGTTATTTATAAGGAAAATAAAACAGCAAAATAAGCATATAAATAAGCAAGAAAAATAACAAATTACACGAAAATCCAATATTGCTCCAGTACTGTATATTTTGGAGTATGCCCTGGCGTAATGGTTCAGGCGCTGCACTACAAACCGGAAGGTCGTGGGCTAGATCCTCGATGAGGTCGTTGGAGTTTTTCAATTGGCCTAATCCCTCTGGTGGCATTATGATCCTGGGTTCGACTCGGCCTATAGCAGATATGAGTACCAGGAGCAATCCTGGGGGTAAAGACGGCCGGTACGTAAGGCTGACAACCTTACCATCCTCACGTTCTGAATACCTAAAATCTGGAGTCCTCAATCTCCTGGAACCCTCGGGCCTCCATAGCCTGTAATACTTTACTTTACTTTACTTTTACTGTATTTTTGGCTTATAGGCTACTGTAATTAACACAATGATTAGGCTCATAGTTTGTTTCTTGCTATTAATTCTTCAATTTTACATTTAATTAAAATTTTTCTTCCTAATTCGTTTCTCTCATGTTATTAAAAATTTAAGACAAACTATTGAATCCTAAAGAATACTTTGTGAATTTAAGGAATCGCGCACAATGTGCATTATCTTAACCTACTAACAAACACCCAGTCCTGAACCCGGGAAAGGGATTTTTCACTACTGAAAAATCCCCGACCCGGCCGGGAATCGAAACCGGGCCGCCGGAGTGGAAGGCAGGCGCGCTACCGACTCACCCACGGCGATCCTTGGATCGCTATAAAACCTTCGGTACGGAAGGTCCTTATTCCCAAAGCTTCCACCTGCTCCTGTGGCAGTCTCTGACATTTTGCTCTAAGAATATGCTATTCTGAGCAAGAACACTGTTCACATCTTGTCGCATCCATAGAGACACGCAATTTGATGTTATTTTTAAACGCACAGAGGGATTAAGTTGTGAGTCACCGCCGTGCAGCTTGAATGTGACAAGATAGCCTCCTTGCGTCAGATTAGTTTTTCTTAGAACGAAAATACCAGAGAATGCCACAGGGAACTGGTGGAAGCTTTGGGAATAAGGACCTTCCGTACTGAACTTCGAGTTTGGGCTATGCGTGATTTCATGCTTCTAACTATTGCATATAGTAGAGTGGCACGATGCCGTCGTGTATGCATGTTTATGGGTGTCTGTTCCCCAATCTATCTTCCATATGGTGCCCATAATCTGTATCATATATACATTCCACGCTCTGTCATTTCATTTGTATGTTTCAAAATAATATACAATTTTTAAAAAAGTTGCAGACTTATGCCCCATTCCTCGTATATAAAATATAATACATTATTATACTATTTTATAATTATATATTAAAGAAAGGAATATAATTAAATGGATAGAGAGATAGAGATAAGGGCATAAGTAGAAATATAAATAAATAGTTAAGGAAAAAGAGAGAGGGAGAACGGATAAGCTGCAAAACATAATCATTCCCTAAAATCAAACTTGTGATATGCATTTAGACTTATTATCAATATATTCAACACATGTGCATGCCATGGTAGACAAGTCAATTTCTCTGCTTTACTGTAATATTATACAAAGCCTGGGGTTCAAATGATAGAGTGCTGATTGTCCACCTAGGCGGCCCCACTCCAATTATATGTTGCGGCAAGCACACAGTTAGTGGTCAGTTCTTATTTTCGGCCAGATACAGTGCAATGTGTCACTTCCTTGAGCAGGTAACCGCAGGTGTTCTAATGACTATTACAGCAGGATCCTAAGTGAGAAACAGCGCATATAATCTCCACGTATTTCTTATGCTCCTATGCGTATACCTCTGTTTGGATGACGTTTTATTTATTTAGGCTATTTATTTCCCTATTCATGCTTCCTTTTGTATACTTACCTCTTTGTCCATGATCCTGTTTGTCTATTCAGCTGTGTACTTTTCTACATATTTGCCAATTAATTCTTTCATTAACTTGAGAGACCAATTCGAGATTATAAACAAAAAGCGGAAAAAAAAACTTGAACTGCCCCCCCCCCCCGTAGGAACTAAATTTTGAAGATTTTACTGTCGAATCAAAATAGTGCGGGCTTGGGCTTCAATCCAAGTTCTATTATAGTCCTATGCACGAACCTATCGTTAAAATGTATATTTTCATCTTTTAACATCATAAAACGCCTTATTCCATTTTTTTTTTTCAAAATAATGTGTATGTATTCGTATTTGCCCCAATTTAAAAACACCGAAAGATTTTTTCCAAAATTAGGTAGAAATTAAACAATTCGATTAATAAATGCCTCATATTAAAAATTAAAATGTGACTTCTGCTAAAATTTTCCTGAAAAATAACAGTAAAAACTAAACTCCGTGGCTGTCCATCCCTGAAGGTACTAGGTCTACCATCCGATTGCTGCGTCTTCTACCATAGGCGGATGGCAGTATTTGGGGCATCTGACATCCGCAGTCGTTAGTGATGGTTTCCGTGGCCGGAGCTGAGAGCCATTCCTCCAGCAAGTAGATCCTCGGTTTATATCAGGTCGCTGAGTGCACCCCGTTCCAGACCTTCCTACCTAAAAAATCCGAGCAAGTACCAGGGATCAGTAACCAGCGACGCTAACCACGTGACCACGCATGCGGTCAAAATAAGAGTTTAAGATTTTGGGTTACCCTATTCCTGCGAACTATTTAATGTATTCGTAAACAAAAATATATTATGCATCCATAATATTACAATAATGAATTAGACTAAACGTGCCAGGATGACTTTTGTCGTGCATCCGCTTCGTCACTTTCTGGAAAAGCTATTGAGTTTATGAAGATGCGCACTACAGCGGGAGAGCGGCATGACTTTCGTCATACCTAGGTATTATGATTGTTTAAATAAGTTTGAAGGTTGTGAAATAGGAATATCATTTCTTTATATTATTATTTTTTTTTTTAATATATATTTTGACCGATCAGTAAAAAACTATACAGGCCATTGTTAAACTCTACAACATAATAATAACCTGTTGAGGTACGCCTTAGTCAGCTCCTCTAGCTAAAACACAAATTGATAACAAAAGTTGCGTTAGTGGGATGGATCCTCGATACTTTCGATACCTCGATACTCTCGATACTTGCATGGTATCGGCATCGAGCTATACTTCAGAAAACTCGTTTGATACTTTTTCGATACTTTGGTAATTCTGCAATTTAAGGAAATGCGGTAGGCCTATTTATTTCTGCTTTTAGTAGTTTAATAAATATAATAAATACTTCTATTTCTCCTTGAAATGGAGAAAACCACTCTGTGACTTTTGTCTACTCATAAATAAAGACTTTCCTACTTTTAAAATCCAAACAGAAGAGATTCTTAATTGTTTCGTTCCCTGTCAAACGTTTCAATAATAACCAGCAAGCAAGCTGACTCTCCAAACCCCATTGTATTTTTGAACAAAAACTTGTAAGTGGACTGTTTTAAAAACTAATTTTAGTTTTAATGTAGAGTGTAAAAATAATTATAGGCTACTGATGATATTAAATTTTGTTTCATTAAGTATGCACACTTAATTAATTTAGTTGGTATTACACAGTTTTCTCAACTTTTAATTTTTATTGTACCTATTTATTGAATCTATTTATTGAAACTGGAAATGTTGAGGTATCGAGTATCGAGGAAAAAGTCATGTATCGGTATCGAGTAACGAGTATCGAGAAAATCTGGTATCGACCCATCCCTACTTTATATCGTTATCAACGTAGACTATATACGTAGCTTATAGCCTATGAACTTATCTACTAACTCTGTGTTCAGTTTTATATTAAACTAGAAGTACGAGGGTTGGTCAATAAGTAAGGTCTCCAACACTCTAGCCCAAACTCACAACGTCGGACGAGAGATTTGGCGCCACTGCCATATCCCATTATCTCACCTCTTTCAAACGAGCCATTGCTGCAGCCGCTGAACCTTTTAGCGTCCGAGATAGAGCTGTTTGAAATGGAACTCCCGATTTCCGTCCCCGCAAAGTGCGGCCTCCGCGAACCCACCTCGCACAAACCTTATGGCACATCAATTTGTCACTCAAATTGGTCTGTATGGAACCTTTAGAAATATCAGGAAGCAATAAACAAACTTCACGAGTAGTGACGCGTCGATCTTGTCGCACCAATTCATCACCTTTTGCCACCATCCCATCTGTGACGGCTGTTGTTGGTCTCCCACTTCGTTCTTCATCATTAATATTTGTCCGGACCTGTTTAAACTCACGAACCCATTTACGCAATTTTTTTATGTCCATACATCCCTCTCCATAAACTTCGCAAAGCTGTCTGTGAATTTCAACCGGCGGAACTTTTTTTGCAGTAAGAAACCGTATGACTTCGCATAGGCGCACTTGGCGGGGGCGGAAATCGGGAGATCCATTTCAAACAGCTCTATTTTGGATACTAAAAGGTTCAGCGACTGCAGCAATGGCTCGTTTGAAAGAGGGAAGATAGCGGAACATGGCAGTGGCGCCAAATCTCTCGTCCGACGTTGTGAGCTTGGGCTAGAGTGTTGGAGACCTTATTTATTGACCAACCCTCGTAAAAGGTGTACCCAATCAGTAGCCTACAAAGTCATGTTGAGAATCCGCTTTATCTACAAGATGTTGAACAAAAGAGAAATTATTTAGTACTCCTTTTGGGCAACAAAATAACTTTTCTTCTCGTTTCCCGTTATATTTACTTATTTTTGCATTATTTAATGATTCTCAAACAGACATGCTTAACCTTGAATCCTCCAGATGACCTTTTACTCCTTCAGAAATGATATTCTGGTTAATGTGATATACTGTACATATCTAAAATGCTGACGTGGATTTATTGGATAACATGAACAGCATCTGTAAGCTACATTGAAGAGAATAATTGGCCTATTGAGTATAGTGATTTGATGTGGTTCAATTTTAAGTTGAATTATTTATTATATTGAATTTGAGGAATTCATCCCAATTTTGTATTTCTATTGTAGGCTACGTAAATTTTTATAGAACTGTAAATATTTTTACCTGTAGGCTACTTGCAGTGAATCGATGTTTTATAAAATGCATTAACTTTTATGAAAGACTTGCACTAAGTAATAAATTCTCACTGACGTTTCACCAGTAGCCTTATGTTTTCATACTCCCCGAACTGGTCTTTGCTATTTTCAGGTTGACGAATCTTAAAAAGAGTGCCGTGTTAAGAATTGAGTTGGAGTCATTCGACGGTAAATCCGCGTGGGCCGAGTATTCAAATTTCAGGTAAGTTTGAGATTGCTTCTGTTATACGTATAGCCTAATAGAACTAAAATACTATCTCACAAAGTTGCAATTGTCAGAAATTTAGGACATAGAAATTATAACCTTGGAATTAAAATAAATTTTATTTTTTTATGACAAATTATGATTATTGATGCAAGAAATGTACATCAAAATAAACTGAAGGATGTAAAACTGTACTCTGTGTTATCTTTAAAATATATATTTATTTATAACACCAGCCAATTCAAATCCAGACATATACTTTCTGTTTTAATAAGTTAAGTACACAGTATTAATAGCTCTAGATTTGTATATCTATGGCACAAGAAGGTTTTGTTCTAGGACCTTCTGATAAGGCTATGGCATTTTGGAAATCTTTATAAAATTGGAAATAAAAATTATATTTATTCTCCATTTGAACATAGGATTAGAATACTTTGTACACCTTCCCTGTTTAGTTATAAAATTATATCTCTATAGTGGAAAGAACACAAAAATAATAATTCCTACTAAACTAATTAAATTCGTATTATTTTAATGAACATTTAAATACACTTAGTCAAATAAATTTAGTTATGAATATAAATAAATACAGTAAAAATAAAAGTATGGGAAAATTACTTTAAACCTTTGCATGCTATTTAAATGGAAATTGTGTACATGCAGCCTCATCAGAATTTCTCAGCCTTACAACTGATTTTCTTAATTAAACAATGTTTATTATTACGTTTCATTCTTTATGGATAATCTTCTAAAGGGAATTTCATTTTCTCAAGCATTATTTATTTTCATGACTACGATTTAAACATTCAACGAGGGTAGCCTTTTTAATGTCGCGTCTTTAAGGAAACTTTAAAAATGTCTGAGGGTACTGAAACATAGCCAGTGTATACATTAAGGTACATATTACTTTTAATATAAAAGACTAATAATGTTAATTATTATCAATAGTGGTGAATATTATACCCCCTTTGCCCCCTGAAATCGCCCTCCGGTCAAATTTACGGTTGTTTAAATTGTAAATAAGCTAAGACTAAAGAAGATCTTTATATTGCAGAATAGATGACGAGGAGAATGGATATCGCTTGACTGTGGGCGGCTACGAAGGAAACTCTTCGGATTCGTTCTCGGCACATGATGGCTACTCATTCAGTACGCTGGATAGGAACAACGACAAAGCACCCCCATGCTGTCCCTGCGTACCTGCCTACGGCGGTGGATGGTGGTTCTATAGGCAAGTATTCAACAGATAAGCGGTTACCATCCTGAGGACCTCTCAGGGCTTCCGGGAGCGATGGAAAAGATCCCCGATGATCTGATTTATCTTAATGTAGATACTTTCTTATCCAATTGAGAAAAGATCCCCGTGAATAAAGATCTTCAAAAATCCACCAGACACAAACAGACATTGTTTAATGATGACAGGCAGGTTGCGTGAGTTCAAACCAGTATTTCGAGATGTTAGAAGTACTGTTAGACCCCAAAAAGGGAGGTCGGCGGGTCTTCGGTACCTGGGCCCCGCCATCGAAAGGAGTAACTTCGGAAGAAAAAACTCGAGCTATTAGGCGAGTGGAAACTGCTTCTGGTTACAACTAGAGTAAGTTAAACACCGTACAGTCGGTCAAATAAAAAAACGTCGGGCGGTATTTGATTAAGTATCACATCATTTGAGCATATGCGCATGTACAGGAAGACTTAAGGTTAGGTTCACACACGCCTCTTGTCTATCCATGTATTTTCTTGATTATTTAGTCAGTTTTGTTCCAAAACAAACATGTATAGAAGGCTGTGGCTATATGCCTCAAATCCGCCACATTCTTGGTTGCAAATTTTTATAATATTAATAATTAATAGATTCGCGAGGAATATGTTTATTCATGGAGCATTTTTTAAAGATTTTATTTTATAATACCGGTACTTCTAGTGCAAAATCAATAACTTATGCTCAACTTCTGCAACCAATCTAGCATCGAAATACGCGCCCGGCCAGATTCACGTTTCCTATGAAAACTTCCGGTCGCATTATAGTAAGTTCCCACCTCTGAGCTGATCTTTCATAAATATGGAACCTTCTCGCTGCTTCAGAGGCCGAAAAATGCAGGTCAATTACAGCCCTAACTACACTTTCTCTCACTTTAGCATTTGTATGTGGCGATGACACAAAGCAAAATGAATTATGACAATACATTAAGTTGAATATCGTGTGTTGCGCTTTCCGCGTTGTTCATTTTTTCCCTCGTTGTTCATTTTTTCCCTCCTGTCGCATGGCCTCATATGTTCCGAAAATGACCTGTATTTTATGTTTTTTATAGGAAACTTGTGAACTAATGCGTTAAAACTTTTAATTTTAACTACATACGAGTCCCGACGTTTTTTATTTGACCGACTGTACATGCTACTTTTAGTTGAAACTAATAATATGACATTTTAATGACATATTTTGGTACTTGAGACCAAAATTTAATGCGGGTACTGTAATAGGGTACACCATTTTTCATCACATGTGACAATTCTCCTGATTTATTTTTATTTTATTATTTTTTTTATGATTGATGGGATTAGAGAAGAGTTGGCGACAAATATCCAATCTGCGTTGAGCCTGTTCAAATGTATTTTTCTAGACGATCAGACGTACAGCTTCTGTAAGATTTTTTTAAGTGTCATAATCTCACGATGTATGGATCCTTTGATGCATCAAGGGTTTTTTTTTTCTGACAGTCTACAAACTCTCACAATTTACACAATAATAACAAAAATGTTAACCCATTGCAAAGTTTTACATTCACAGCCTTTTACCCAATATTAACGTTGGATTTACGTCCCAAAAATTCAGCTAAAATTTACCGTGACCCAATCTCCCTTATTTTCATGTTCAAAATTTTATCAGCCTATTTACACTATGTGTAAACTTTTCAAAATGGAACAAAATTCATAATCATAAGATTTTTACGTATTTCGTTTATTACGTTAATTACTCGTTTTTACACGTCATGAAGAAAACTTTTTTTTGTTTTGTTTTTTGTTTTGTTTTTGTTTGTTTGTTTGTTTGTTTTTTCGTGAAGTCCTAACCCTCATTTCGAGGTGCTATGTAATCAGTGCTGTAGTCCCAACATATACCCAGGGCATACTCAAGTTTCGGGAAAATTTCAGTGAAAGTCATATATTTTAACTAAATATTTGGACTGCATAGAAGCTGTTAATTCGAGACGCTATTAATAAAAATATTTACTTTATACAAAAAGTGCAAAATATTTCACTGATTTCAAAATACATTTTATCGATCACATTTCTACACAAGGGCCTATTACAAAAATTAGTTTGAAAACTACGCCATTTTGATTCGAAAATAAAATCATATTGATTTGGTCCCGGCTAATCATAAAGAACTTCTTTTAATGGATCACCAGAACCTTTCTACACAGGCTACTTTCGCATTGGCCTCTCGAGTCAGTGGCAGAATTATTGTCATTATATTGTCAAATAAGCAAACAAATAAGCAAATGGATAAATAAATAAATAAATAAATAAATAAATAAATAAAACTAAACTGAGTTAACTTAGCTCTTGGTCGTCAACCGCCATTAGGCGTAGCCTATACCTATTTATACCCTCGGTTACACCACTGTATGTAATAAAGTGGGGTAAGACTTCACGGTATTAAGTTTTTGTTTTAAAGTCAGTGCGCACATTCTTGTCACATTCGGAAGATAACCTTCTGATTGCATCCCCTCATAATTTAACTATAGGCCTAAAAGAATTCTTTATAAATCTCGAAATTCTGAATGAAGATCTATAGGCTAATCAAAATATACTGAAGTTATGGTATGCTGTGCAAAAATGTCAAACGAGCACCAAGAGGCTTATACTCACCACTGTTACTAATTAATACACATATCTAATCCTCTTCTACGTGGGGTTAGCATCTGTAACTGAGGCAGGATACCATGGAGCCGGGGTGAAGGAGTATGCGGGTTTGAATTTAGTATGAGGTATGTGTGTTCCTGTGTGCAACAGAAAGCAAGAGAAAACACTTCTAGGAATTGGCTAGTAGCCGGATAAAATTAAAAAACTAGACAATCTAACCACAGAACTAAGAAGTTCAGAATGGCAACTGTAATTAAAGAGTACGATTATATTATTCTGGTGGAATAAAGGACGAATAAAAAATGAGATAAAGGTATACGTAAAAAAATCAGACAGAAAACAAAAATAAATTTGTTGGCGAATGACTGAATTTTTAATTAATAATTAAGCTTAGAAGAAATTTTTAAATAAAAATAATTAAAGAGATAACTAAAGATTAATAAAATAAATACTTAATTAAATGAGTTAATTAAAGAAAAAGAATAAGGGAAAGAAAGAATATGCTAGAAAGAAATACTGTACATGGATGGAATAATTAATAATTACACTGTTCTACAAATAAAAATGAATTTCATTTTTCTGGGTATAACATTCTTGATTAACATGGAAATTCACCTCCTGAATTCAAATCTGTAATTAGTTTCTCTGTGTCACGCATAGTTTTCAAGTTATATGCAATTTCATGTTTTAAATAATTTTCGTTTCCACGCTACGTATTTATGTAGGCAAAACATGTAACTATAAATATTTTAGTCACTTGCAAAATTATTTACAAACATGTTATGCACTATAAAACGAAATAAATATACACAAGCCTTAATATAATAATTATATTATGTGGAAAGACTTATTTAAGTTTAGAAAATATGAAAAAATACACTTTTCTCTATGAATTTAAAAGTCTTATTTTTTTCTCTTGTGTTCAATTTTGCAGTCTCTGATAATGTTCCAGCAGTAGTCAGCAAGCATCGCAGGTATCCATTTCCCTTCATACCGCTTTTCCATGGACATTATATCTTTATGAAATCTTTCACCATGTTCGTCGGAGACATCACTGCAGCTCTCAGGAAAATAATGTAGATGTGAATCTAGGAAATGCACTTTTAAAGACATGTGACATCCTAGATCCCTATATGCATTTACCATTTGTTGAACCAGTTGTTCGAAGTTGTTAGCTCTTTTTCTTCCCAGAAAATTTTGCGTTACATTCTTGAAACAAGACCACGCTCTTCTTTCTTTTGGAGCAAGGCATTGTTCAAAATCTGAGTCCTTTTGAAGTTCTCTAATTTGGGGACCCACAAACACGCCCTCTTTTATTTTTGCTGCAGAAAGACGAGGAAACTTTTTTGAGAGGCACATAAATCCTCTTCCAGATGTGTCCATGGCCTTAACAAATTGTTTAATAAGGCCTAGCTTGATGTGAAGAGGGGGCAGCAGAACATCTTCACTGGCTACCAATTTTTCATTCAGTAATTTTTTTTCCAACTTTCCACTTACGTTCAGGCCAAATCTTTCTTTTATAATGGGAATTTCTATCGCGACTATCCCACTCGCACAGAAAACATTCATATTTGGTGTAGCCTTGTTGCATACCTAATATCATGGAAACTATTTTCAAATCACCACATATTTTCCACTTGTGCTCATTATATTTTATTAATCTCAGCATATTTTTCAAAATATCATATGATTCTTTAGTCATACTTGCATAGGCAACTGGGACAGAAGGCATTATGTTCCCATTGTGGAGGAGAACTCCCTTTAGACTGTATTTTGAGGCATCTATAAAAAGTCTCCACTCCTGTGGCTCGTATTTGAAGTTCAAAGTATTCATTAGTCCACAAACATCATTGCAGAATGTCATCATTATAATTATAATTATAATTATAAGTTTTACATATTTTATATACCACAGATGTCTGAATGTTATGGTCAAAAATGAATATTTACTCATATGATAAAGAATGTCTCCACCATCCAAATAATGCCAGTTTAACGCTATAAAACTCAATTTTAAATCCTGTAACAATGACTTGCTAATTAACATAAAATTTTACTAGCAACAGGAATGCCACAATCTGAAAATGAAAATAAATGAGGACAAAATTAACTATTGTCAACTGTTGTTAAGCAAAGTTCACCAACTTGATTACAAACTTAAAATGTCAGTTAAATGAGACGTATATTCTCGTATAACTTAAAAACTGTGCCTGATAGCGAATTTCTGTTTTCAGATTTGAATGTACCATATGGAAATCCTTTAGAAACACATATTTTCATATAAGAAAAATGACCCTTGTAGAACAGTGTTATTTATTTAAGAGAGGAAGGAAAAGGAAGAAAAGCTAAATAAGTGAATTGAACAATAAATAAATTAGTAAATTAATTAACAAATGAAAGAAGAATTAAAGAAAACAAGAGTAAAAAAAGAAATAATTTTTTAAAAATAGAAAGAAATGAAAAGAGATGACTTCATAATGAATGAATTAAATATTTCATCGATTTTTTAAAGAACGAGAAAGAAAGATTAAAGAAAGAATGAGTGAAAGAAAATCTGAAGAAAGAGATAGACAGAAAGAAAGTAAGCGAGAAATAGAGAAAGAAAATAAAATACTAAAAAGCAACTGTAACATTTCTAGTTTCATCCCTACACGTTTACATGTTCACGCCTTAAGATAATAAATAAAATTGTCCACAGGAGAACAATGCTAGGAAAAGTGTGAATCTGGTAGTTAACAAATTAAAGGAGTTTGTTTAAACGACTTGGTTCAAATCTGTGAACACTTCAACTGTACCTCTTACATCCTCATGTTTAAGAATCTGAAACTTTTATGGTCAAAACCACTTTGCAAGTAATAAAGTGCTTGGAGATGTTCCACAAGGTGGATACTTACAAGCAAATTATTTTGTACACAATAACCCGCCCAATAGTGAAGGTGTTGAAAATAATCTCATCTAGATAATTGATACAGCTCGAAAATTATCCACTACAGATACCAGTATGTAAATTTGAGATTGACTGACAGTATAATCTACCAACCTTCGAACATCCACGCTAAATTCCACTCATCGAAACTTGTGTTTCCAAACTCTCTTGAATTTCTGCTGACAAAATATGAAAATTAGTCAGGCGCGTCTGCAAGTCGGCAGTTACGTCTAGTTAGATAGTATGACACTTTTTGTAAAATAAAGTGTAAAAACTCTTCGTTTTTAATGCCTATAAACAGGATTTGAGAAGAAAAATAATATTCAAGACTGTTATACAATAATTATGTCGCCCTGCTTATTAGAGTAAGATAGCCTATAGGTCTAATATTACTACTGTATTTGAATTTTTTTTCTAGTTTTCAGTTTAAGAAAACTTGCTTACTACCTCAGACCTATAGTTATTATTTTCTTAGATCAGCGATTCTCAACCTGTGGGGCGCGACCCCTAGGGGGGGGGCGCGAGCAGACTAGAGGGGGGGCGCAAGAATATCCAAGAGAAAATATTATTTTAAAAAATTATTAACTGACAGAAAAACATACACATAGAAAACAAAATACATTTCGACATATTCAAAAAAAAAGTAAAACAACTTACTAAATAAAAACTCACTTTATCAAAACATACTAAATTAAAAACAAATTAAATAATTATTAGTGACTTCCTTGGGCCTGTCTTGCAGAGCAAAGTTTTTCGAAGGAAGGCTCAATATTAGAAATAGCCACTCTCAGTTCTGTTTCTATATTTAGCCGAGATCTATATTTTGTCTTTAAAGAAGCCAAAGCAGAAAATCCAGTTTCGCAAAGGAAGGATGTTGAAAATGGCAATAGAATGCGAAATGCTCTGGTTTTTAGTGCAGAAAAATCACCATCTACTGCTGCCCAAAATTCAAATAGTGATTTATTACTAAATTGTTTTTTGGTTTCGCGAAGTCTATGAATTTTTCTTCTTCATCAATTGAAAGTCCTTCGGGAGTCTTATGAACTCGCAACTTTCTATCAAGTTATCGTCTGCAAGAAAATACTTTTTTAAATTTTTTTCTAGCGTGGCTAAATGATTTTCAATGGTTACAAAAACAACTTTTACATGTTCTTCTTCAGCCTTGCAATTTTTAATACAATCATCCACATTTGCAAACATTGTTAGGTTTTTTGCTTTAAATTTCTGCTCCACAAATCCAATTTTCTGCAAAAAGCATTAACTTTATCACTCGTATCCAACTTATGTGTATTTGCTCCTTGGAGTTGAAGGTTCAAGATATTTAATTTGTCGAATATGTCGACCAAGTAGCTTAATTTCATCACAAATAAACCATCGCGAAAATTCTCGGCTTCCGGTCTGTTTTCTTCTTCTAGAAAAATGGCGATTTCTTCTCTTAATTCACAAACACGTTGTAAAAATTTCCCACGTGATAACCATCTTGCCTCGCAATAAAATAATAACTGTGAATGTCTTTACAAAGTGCGGAAAAGATTCTCGATTTCAGGGGCCTCCAAAATACTCAGAATGCATTATTGTTGTATACATTTTATTGTAAGTGGGGGGGGCGATGAAAATTATGATTGAAAACTGGGCCGCGAATACTGGAAGGTTGAGAAACACTGACTTAGATCATTCTTTTAAGGGATGACCGAACTGTTGAGAGTGATTTTCTAAACTATTCGCGCTTATAAACTTAAAATTTTACACCCACTTAATTAAAACCTGAACAGAAATTATAGTTTCAAATTTCATTGAAAAGTTTAATGATCAACTGAACGTTCATGCAATTTTTGTATAATTGTATATTGTTCGTGTATTCTTTGTGTATTCTTTGTCGTTGTGCAGAAGGACTGAGTTATGCTTAATAATCTGAGATATTAATTAATTATTTTTAAATAAATATTGAAATCTATCTCCTTGGACAAGCTAATTTAATATTTGAACTGGTGTTTGCGTGTAGGCTCTATTAAATTGTGAAATTAATTGAAGGTGACCTTGCTCGGTTGCCATACCAACTGGGTATAAAGAGCATCGCTAACATGGGTAAAGTTAGTAAAAGTGGAAATATAGGGAATCAAAATAAAAGAGCAACGAATACACCTGATGAAAATTCATCAAAACGGACGAGAGAAGAACCATGTTGATTAAAGATACTGTAATGCAAGATAAAAATGAGAAGCGGCGTGTGGCAAAGCAATCAAAGAGAAAAGAAAACGAACGAACCTGTGGTTGCTTTTCAAATATGCCCTTCGGATTAAACAATTACCTAGGGCAAATAAACGTGAATGAGCAGATACCTCTGTTTTATACATATATAAATCGGCACTTAATCTACAAGCTCGGAATTCCGTGACGGGCCGAGCTAAGAACTTTAATTTTTCTGTAACATTTTTTGATTATGAAATTACCAAATTACTGACAGATTTTTAAATGTTGTATATACTTTTTTGGTTTTCAAAATATTCTACTAGGTACATCGGAAAATGAGAAGTTTGAAAAACTGATGTATGATACTAAATATTTTTAAAAAATAACTAAGGCCTATAGAAAAAATCTGATTAGGAATTTTGTTGCGCACATTGTGGAGTAGTTGCAAAAAAATCATAGCAATATCTCTATTTTTGTGGTAGAAGTTAGATTTTGAATTTGGCTAAATAACATGAAGAATTGGTCTGAGAAACGAGCTATTAAAGTTTGCATGCACTGGCAGTTTAAACCGCACGGTACTTCAGTACCTCAGCTGTACCTTTCCATGCACCCAAACTGCATAAAAGTTTTACATAGCTACACTTTAGGATATGCTGGATTTTTTAAATATTAAAATCCAAAAATATTTTTTCTTTACGAAAATGGTTAAACCAACACTTCTGTCATCGCGTAAATGCAGAGTAAAATTTATTGTAAATACACAATGATTCTTTGAATTGATTAGCAGTGCACGAAGACTCTGCTATACGAGAATATAACTTCATTAGATAATCTTAGGCAAAAGGGTGCTTCTCATCAATTGACATAATTGTTAGAAATTATAAGTAGCGTATTAAAAGTGTATTGCTTTCAGTATTGTTATAGAAGCAAATGCCTTTCAACTTATTTTTTAATCTCTACATACTGATACATACTCTATTGTTAATGTATGGCCTACAATATCGATGTTTTTCAAGGACAAAAAATATCTGATAAAACTATGTGATTTTTCAAATAATATTTTTTAATATTTTGTGGGACGCCTAAAAAGTTATAAGACAAATGGGATAAAGTGATTTTATTTTAAGTTGATCAGCTCTCCTTCGGCCTCATTTCGAGAAAAGAAAAAGCATTCTTCTAATGTTGTATCCATAGATTTTTGTCAGTTCATTCTGCTTTGTCTTCTTTTTCAGTTGTTTCGAATCAAATCTGAATGGTGAATACTACGAACCCAACATATCCAGAGATCAATTCCGGGGTCTTATCTGGGAACACTGGTTGGGAGACATAAGTCTGAAGAGAACAGAAATGAAAATAAGGTCGCATGATGTCACAAGGAACCATGACCCTGACTTCGGTGACAGGAGCTCTGAATCCCAACCTGATGATGTCAGACCTCTTGACATACCTGAAGACCCCTAGCGGAATCTAGTAAAACTTCATACATCACAGTATTTATAGTAGCATTTGTTTAGTATTATTGTGATTGTATTGTATTCATAAGATGAATGAGCAGCTCAAGTACTTACTAGCTTTTTTCTCAACTGAAGAGAACAAGGTATCCTGGATCTTACTAATTACTTTAATATGGCTATTCATAAAAAAACTATAAAGTATGTTGATTTCAAATTTTTACATGTTAGTCTCTGGATACTTTCAGAATTATATTGCTTATCCGTTTTTGATACAAAATAGTAAAAAAAAAATCATGCAAAAAGAATGGGCAAGTTTATGTACATCTCTAAAACTACCGGTACTTTAAACACAGACTTAAAACCTCCCATCACCATGCATATCCTCCATAAAATTAGCTAACTCCTGTAGCATAATTATGAATCTGTCTTATTGGATCATTTTTTAAAAGATATCACACATGTACAAAATCCATCTTACTTACTTACTTACTTACTCAATGGCAATATACAATTCCTCAGCAAGCTAAAGGAATGTTATATATTTTATGGAACCCGAAGGTTCAAACAAAAAATAGTGAAATTTACTTATAAAAGTATTCCTAAAGCTTATAATCAATATAGTAACAAACTAAATCTATCAGTTCAAAATCAAATCCTATTCTATTCTATTCTATTTTATTCTAATCAAATCAAACCATATGTTAAAGTAGAGTGCACAATTTCAGCATTCCAGCTCTAATGTATTTTAAGATGAGGGTACAAACATTTTGTACTTGCCTGTGCAGCTCCTTGTGCATGGTGGATGCCATTCCTCTTGACCATTCGAATTTTCCTTTTTTCTGATTTTAAAGGGAATTTGCCTCCCTTTGTTTTTTTTATACGGGCAAAGTATATTCTTGTTCAGGAATATTCAGAGGATTTGTTCCAACAAAAACAAAAAATCTTATTTTTTACCATCTCAGAATATCTTGTTCCCTTCATAAAACTTTATCAAATTCTTTATGAATATGTGTGGCATGTTGTTTCTGCTTTATAATGTCAGTATTGATTATTTCAGGCTATCCTTTTAAAGTAATAATTCTCTTCAAGTTTTAAAACAAAATAGTTGTTGATAATCCATATACAGAATTTAATATTTAGATAATATAACTAAGACACTTTGCATTTAAATTTAGTTAGAATATATTCACCATACTTTTTAGTTGATACTTTAGTAGATACTTTCTCTATCATACTTTTAGCATAGGTTGTCATGAATAAATATTAGGAACACAGGTTATAATGTGATGATTTGAGGAAATTGTAATTAATACTCCTAGCAAGAGTATGGAAAGGAAAATTACTTTTGTTGAAAGTGAAAGATTTTTTATTACCATACCAATTAAAGCTTTAAATTCTTTGTGTAGTCTTAGAGAGAGAGAGAAATACTTTATTAAAGTCATCTGCCTGGCAAGCCAGGTGACCATAAAGATCCAGAACAAGGAAAGAAGAAAAAAACATACATTATGTAATTAATTGAAGTGAATTGAAACCTAACATAAGAACTCTAAATAGTATATACATGATTGTGTTATAAATATAATGAATCTTCTAAAGCCCTAATACATATTCTAGCAACAGTTTCATTAGAATTACTAAGAGACTGTAGAAATGTATTGACAAAGTTGAAACTTGCACTGCATGTGCCAAAAAGCAGACCCTTCACCTCCCATACATTAACAGGTAAGTCATAACTCTCACCAAGGTGAGGGATGCATGGTTGGTATATGGCCTCCTTTTCTGCACTCACATGCTAAGCTTGTTCACTATCCTCTTCCATGTGAATTGTTGAATCCAAAATGAAACCCGGTTTTGCAGTTCTATTAACGGCTATTATGTCGACTCTTTGATGGCTTCCATCTTCCGCGATGCAATGTCTCTCAGCAAATCAGAATATGACCGGGAATATATTATAATCAACACCACTGCAGAAAATAATGGGTACAGAAGAGAACTAGTTGACAAGAAAATCAACAAGTGCAAAAAACAAAAACTAACAAGAGAGATCACCACCTTGAAACCAATAGAAGAAAACTTGAAATGCAAGAAAATTACATTCCACCCTTGGACCGATAATAAATTCAGGAAAGTTTTCAGAAAGCATGGCTTCATAATAGCACCTGTAAACAGATACTTTTTAAAAAAAACCTACTCAAATCTACAAATTTAGAGAACCCCCACTACAGTAAAAAATCAGGCATCTACCAATTTAAATGTAATGATTGTGAAAAAGTCTATATAGGAAAAACCAAGAGAACATTGGAAGTCAGAACTAAAGAACACGTCAAATTTCAAAATACAGACAAATCAGCGGTAGCGGCACACTTTTGGGATGATGGACATGAAGTTGACAGGGATCCAGAACTACTAAAATGTGTCCATGGACACAAGGAACTTTCAGTCTGGGAAAGGATTGTTATTCACAAGAAGGGGAACCAACTGATGAACTTCGATATCCCGACCAATGAGGACCTCATCTCAAAGTTTGTACCACATTTGCAGGAGGGTAACACGGCAGTTGAAGTATAGCTGTTGACTAGGCGCTGTTGACTGTTGTGAAGGCGCTGAAACTAGTACAGCTAAACTATACCAGAAGTGAAGTTTTCGTGTAAAAATTCAACTCTTATATAATTATTATGTTATATAACTTCACTGTGTTAAGTTCCAATACAATTTAATACATACATTAGTGTGTTTAAAAACATAAAAATAATAATTTAAGAGAATGTGTGAAAATTAATTACTTAAGTGAAGATAAGTGTGGTTACTTGACAACTTGAGTCAACTTCTAGTTTTTGTTAATTTATGTACTATTGGTCAAAAGAACTTAAAATATTATATAAATGATGAGCATATCAAACAGAAATTTTGAACTTTATTTCTGTATTTTTCTTTCTGATCAGCACATTGAGTCATTCACATACCCAAATCAGCAAAAATATGATTCCACGAAACTGACTATCCACATCTTTTCCAATCCCACATAATTACTTTGGTCCAATTAAATAGAATATGGATGTAGATGATGCAATAGCAGGACAGTAGGCATTATCTTTTGCTAGGAAATGAAAACCGTGAAGTTTTGTTTTAGTTTTAATTATACAAATTTACTGAAACTGTATATTGATTCTGATTCTATAACTTACAAAGGAAGTGTACAGAGTGTCATATTAAAACCTACCCTCATATTTGGCATGTCAATTGGTCTTCATTACAGATAGACACATTCAATAGTTGCATATTAACTGCAATTGAGTGTTTCTATTGTTGCATATTGTTTATTGTTTAACATTGCATTCAAGCTATATGTGCTCTTTGGGACCTTTAAGAAATAAATAAATAAATAAATAAGCTATCCTAAACCATAAAATTGGTGATCACACACTATCATGAATGCTTCGTACAGATGCTACAATCAGCATAGGCTTATAAGTTATAATATTTCCATATTAAAAACTCTGTCTTTATGTTTGACTATCCTATTATACGCATAATGCATCTGACATAACAGTATCTTAATTACATACTTTAAAATATTACTGTTCATTAAACCCACCACTGTTTAATAATAATGATAAGTAATAATTGATTGATAATAATTTATTGAAATCAGATCTGAAGGACAAAATAGACTAAATCCATAAAGAGGAACTAATATGTTGATGGAGTAGAATTGAGGATAAATTTGTACAACAGTTTTAAAAAATGCAAACAATCAAATACCCTGAACTGGAATTATTAACAAAATCACTTTGTACGAAATACTTTCTACTTTATGTCACAAATATTTAGTGTAGAATAACTCATATCTTTAAAATGTATTTAGAATATTTGAAATTGGAGAATTAAGTAGCCTGCTAAATTTGCTATGCAAGATTCATTATCATTATATTCTGATAAAATATGTTTCAGTAAAAAAGAAACTCATTTATGAAATCAACATTCTATATTGAAACATGGAGTAATGAAAAAATTACAACTGTGATCATGTAGTAGAACTTCTTTGTATGAATAAGAAAAGCTGCTGAGAAAATTAGGTTGCAATTTCATTGGTAATTGAGTATTTACTGTAACAAGTACTTCAATCTCAGTTCTGCTTTCATTGTTTTCCAGTAAGAATATCCTGTGCTTTATTTCGTAGTTTTGTTCTTTCAGTTTCAAATGTGTATTAATTAATAAAGCCTTTTCATCTTGGTCCCTTTTAACACTTTGCGTATAATGCCTAGCAATTGTATAGAACGCCCAGGAAATTTATGTAACATTTTCACAAAAAACTTATATTTCATAGTTTGTCTAAAACCATCCAGATGCCAGATGGCAGATGGCATTCTATACATTACCTAGGCATTCTATAGAATACCGGGATTTCACACAATGCCGGTAAAAGTAAAAATAAAAGTAAAGTTATGTTCAGAATATCTCCTTTCATGTCTTTAGAAGCAATTGAATTGCATTGCATTAAAATGTTTTCTTTTTAACACAGTAATTTCACAGAAGCCAATTATGTTTGAACGAACATTTCATGCAAATATTCCGGTAGCCTAAGTGAAAATGGTATTTTAGGAATTTTAAGTTTAGTAATTATTAGGGCAAGGCATTTGATGATTTTGCATCTTTTTTATATGAAGGTTAAAAGATAGCTCCAACGTATATAAATGTATATCATTAAATAATTAATTAAATAAGGGCAATTTGTTTTTGCATTATTTTGCATATTTCGTCAGTTTTCAAGAGATAGGTCATTTTTTTGGCAATTTTTAGGTCATTTTCGGCATTTTTAGGTCATTTTCAGCATTTTATGTCTTTTTGGCATTTTAGGTAATTTTCGGCAGTTTAGCAATAAATATTTTTTCTTTCTTTTTAGATGGCACATATTTGCTAGGGGCAATTTGATGGGCATGCCAGTTCAGAAAGAATTTATTTTTCGCTAAGGGTGTCCAAGTACTGTAGTATAAATTTACTGATTTCTTTAGTAACAAAATAAGTGTGTTTTATATTGTAAATTCATATATAAAGCATCGTCATAAACTGTATTTAGCAATTCATTACTTAAGAAAAAATTAATTATAAGTAATAATGGTAAATTTATTGGTCATCATTTTAAGATTTCGGGTAATTTTTTAACTATTTTTTATTTTGCATTTTTTCACTATTTTATGGTCATTAAATGCCTTGCCCTAGTAATTATATTCAGTGGAATGGACTATAACGCTGCTTCAGGAAGTGAACTGACTGAAGTGACAAGAGTTATTCGATCAGGTCATTTCCTGAGAGTAGTTCTCGTTTTCTGTTTGTGGAACAGATCAGGCGATTGACATCTCAGCAAGTAGGCCTTATCACGCGCGCATACCACAGATTTGCAAATCCAGATTAAGTCAAGGTCGATGTTCAGGCTTGAAACCGTTTTGAAATCCTACCTCAATTTTCTACTTGTTCTTATCGCAGCGATTATTTCTGGAAGGTTGATTATTTATTTATTTACGAGTACTTATATTTAAAATTCAAGTAGCAACCATGCCTCCAAAATAAAATGTATCAATAGCTTGAATGTTTGACATAATGACTTACATGGGCTGCAGAGAAGGAAAAAGATGCAGTAATGTAATGCTGGTAACATATACATAAGGGGGAGAGAAAAAGAGAAATTAAGTAAGTACAGTAGGCTACATACTTTACCATGTAAGGATAACTATATGCAGGAATTGGTAAGACAATATGAAGATGGTACCTATTGCAGTTCAGTTGGATGACAAAGAGTGGTCAATAATCAGAAAGGTAATTTCAGATAGGTACCAGAATGCTGATCAAGTTTTTCGGTTGAACTGATCTGTTAATTAAGCAGATAATGTAATACTTTTTTCATGACAGCAATATACTGAGTCATAATTAACATGATACTGCATTATTTTGAATCCTCACAGCATAAATATCAGGTTGTATTAAAACAATGTACGAAGAACAATTTTGCATGTCCTTTTAAGGTTCTGTGTGTCTTATTCAAAGATAACTGTGCACCTAACATTTTTATTTCCATATTCTTGCCTAAAACTCTGAAAAGTTGGATACATAATTATATAAATGATGAATTCATATTCTGTATGACCTTTGTAGTCCCCAAGGGCCTTGTGGGAAAATTAGGTTACTCTTAGCTGCAGAGCTTGGTTGTGCCCCCTTTGCTGCTTAAGGGGACATACTACTGAGTTTTAGTTCAAAATTGGTGCCAAAAATACGGTTTCATGAGAAATACTGTAGTGAAGATTTCATCTCGATATCTTTATTCTGGGTGTGTTTGTTTTACTGTTTTCAAAAGTGATGCACGCAGCTGTGAACTTTAAAGCAAGAGGGCAAAGAACGTCGTGTTTGTTGTTTTTTCCCTTCATTTTTTGTCATATTGTTTTTGAAACTTTAATTTCAATTATTTCTAATGGCAATAATTCTTGGAAAGATATTACTCATACCACCATACTTTAGTTTCAAGTTCACACTCCAGAGGTCAAGATAATTAACACACAGCACATCATGGAAGTACTGTGAACTGTGATTGTGTTTGAAATCATTCTATATTTTGTGTGTTTGTTGAAAGTTTTATATTGATAGTTTTTATATTTAATATTATTATTAATAGCAGGCTGCAGTTATCAGGCGGGGAGCTTCTAGTAAGGTGATAAATTCAGTTTACACTATGTAGGGCCTAAGTAGCTTTTATGTTCAACTTCATAAACTTTCAAAAGTAGCCTGTACATAAACATAAGTACTTTACCGCAAATCATTCGTTTTCCCACATTTTAATGTATCGATAATAAGATTTCCAAAAAAAGGTAGACCTACAGTTATGGAACTTTGCATACATACAACAGATTTCTTCATGAAACATTTAAACATATTAGTTTTAAAGGAGATGCAATATCTTTATGTTGAGTATTGAGTTTAAAATGAAAAAAAATTACAAATTGTAAAAATATTTTTTTACCAATGAACTCTTCTGACCAGGAAATATCCCATGCACCTTTTCGTAATATTATGTCTTAGCTTTATTTTAAACTTTTAAGAAATGTATTATCTGCATGTGTGACAGAAAAATGAATAGGCCTACTGAGATTAAACAAAAAATAATTAAATACAAACATTAAGAGCATATTTTTTAATATAAAAGTTTCAAATTATTGTGAACATGTAGCTTTTTTAACAGTATCTACCTTATATAAATATTTCATGACAATGCAATGAAAACTCTGGAAAATAAAAAACTCAGTAGCTTATCCCTTTAAAGCACTATGCTGCCTTTAGCTCCCCCCTCCACTTAGCCCTCAGGTTGCCAGAGCATTTCATTGTTAAGAAAATAGAGGACTGTTATTTCCTTTTTTGCACGACGTAACTAATTAGTGGTAATTCGGTCCCCATAACAACCAACATATGTGAATCACTTTCTGAAACATAACATCCATCTTCAATAGTGTATAAACATAATAATTTCAGCTAATATCTCAATTAATATAAATAAATTGATATAAATAATCATTGTGCAAAAAATAGCATGCAATACTCATGCCTTAAGTGCATAACGGATCTCGAAAATTGAAAAAAACTCTGCACAAGCACCTCATTTTTTCAAACTCTTTCCTCGATCCGTATGCACTGCTTACGGCACTTGTATAGCAATGTACTATTTCATAGGTAGGTCTATTGTTTTAATATAAGAGATTAAACGAGTAATGCATTTATAAATTAGGCCTATATGACAAACATGAAATACCAATGCTGGTAGACAAATGTTTTGTTGATTAACTTTATATAAGTTTTTTGGCACTTGACCTGTTATTTACTTACATGCTCGCACAATGTGTAGTTTGGAAAAGCTCAGATTTAAAAAATCAGCAGAAAAAAATTAGTATGTGGATATATATATAAAAAAAAATTCATTGAATTAACAATGTTTCTTTAATGCAGGTTTCATTGTAATGCATAAGATATTACATTCGTAAGTACTGTACAAAACATGTTTCATTTTTTAATAATATAACTCATCACACTCATCACTACCAAATGCGCCTGACTGATGAAGTGCATTCACACTTTACAAACAACCAATGAAAATGTACATTATAATACAAAGATTTTATTTGTACAGACTCAAAAACAATGTACACACATACACACAATCACCACCTGTTCATCACATATTAGTAACAAATTGGACCACAATGTATATGATGTTTAGAGATATGCAATCTTTCTTTACTGGTACCTAAAACGATTAAAAAGTGACCAGAATATTACCAGAAACAAAATTTACTTAGAATAAAAATAAAAAACCCATCAGTTTATTTATTTGCAAAGGTTTTTTATGAAAGTATTTCTAGAACGAGATAGTAAATTCTGTAGATAAGACTGCAAAGAAGAACAGTCATTTGAATTTTGGACTTTTTAAAAAATTAGGAATGCTATATTGGCTAAAAAAGGAAATTCTGCAAAATTACAATCGGTTCAGGTTGAGCAAAATCCACCTCTTGGACTACTGATAAGAAAACGGATTGAAATGGAATAGCCTAATATACGATAAAAACAAAAGAAGAAATTATAAGAAAACTACAAAAAATAAAAATTAGCTATAATAAACCTATAAACGCTCCATTATTATTGTATTCAGATTAAATGAAGTCATGATAATTTCTGTTTGGGAAGGAAATAAGAGAAACAAAATATGGTATAGGCCCTATCATGTTCATCCTGGTACTAATAATAAATAACATCAATATTGCTCTAATAAATTATGTAAAAAAGTAAACTATGAAAATTCTATGGCCATACAATGCTTTCTATCCAAGGAATGAAATGAGATATCCTGGTATAAACAGCTGGAGAATTTCTTGCTCCACAAATACCCCCGAAGGATGTGATCCCTACGATATCATACATACAGTAAGGAGAACTCATCTTCACTTGAAGAGGGCCCCCAGAATCACCCTGAAAATAAAACAAAATAAAGTGATTATGGAATCACATGAAATCAATGTGCAAAGTTATATTTATTTGTTAAATTTCATTCTTGACTGATAGTAAAAGTGGCAATAAGCATGTTATAAGGGACTAAACCATTTTAAGAACAAAAATTAAGCCTGCCGATTGTATACACCATAATAATATTAATGAAATATTAAAATATCAGATGAGTGATATAACTTATATAGACCTATAGGTTTCCTGCTCTTTCCTGATCCATCCTTCATGACAATGAAGCCTAACAAGTGTCAGTAACACTGATTTTCAGAGACTGAAAGAGTTTGATGTCAGGATATTATAACATGTGGAATTGAAAATACCGTAATATGACAATATTATGACGTATCATTAAAAAATGCTAACAGACCATAATATTGGTCAAAAAAATTATCGCAGCTATTGATTGCACCTTTATGTTAAAGACCGCAGTGCAAACAATACAAAGGTTACAGCTGAACAGGATAACAATTGGTCCTTTTTTAAGTAACATAGGCTATTTTAAATAGCTTTCTTGCTAAGTGTTATATGTAATAAGAATCAAATATAAATATTAGTCTCCTCTGGACAGCTGCTATGTTAAAACCCAAACCATTGTCACCATGAAAAAACACTTATCTGCAAATTTCAGAAATTAAAGTATAGTACTGGGAAAATAGAATGGAAACCAGAGTATGGAATCAACATAGATGGCCAACAACTCACACTTCTCAGGTTTGTCGACGACATCATTGTGGTAGCCGAATCCACACAGACATCATATCAAAAAATACTCACAACAAAGCATCACACACAATTCCACCCTCTTTTCCTATAAATCAGTCTTCAATGTTTCTAGCCCCAACAAATGAAGGCGAAATCATCAATATTATAAAAAATTTGAAAACCAAACACTCTTCAGGATTTGATGACATACCTGACTCTCTTGTCAAAAAATGTTCACAACTGATTATTCAGCCCTTAACTCATATTTGCAATGAATCCCTCAAAAATGGAATTTTTCCATCATGTCTAAAGACATCTATAATAAAACCGCTGTTTAAAAAAGGTAAAAAAGATGATAAGTTATTTCAAACTATAGGCCCATAGCATTACTATCAGTATTCTCTAAAATATTAGAAAAAATTTTTAACTCACGCTTACTAAGTTTCCTAGAGAAGAACAATCTATTATCTGAGTCACAACATGGTTTCAGAAAAAATCGTTCTACAGAATCAGCCATCTTCAAGTTTTTGTATGATGCCCTTAAAGCTGTTGACGAGAAAGAATTTTCTTCTGCCATATTCTTAGACCTCTCCAAAGCATTCGACTTAGTTGACCATAAGAAACTCCTACTAAAGCTTGAAAATTTTGGAATTAGGGGGTTACCAAACAAATGGCTTGAAACATACCTGTGCAACCACCTTCAATTAACAGAAATTATGCATTTACAAGACAATGTAACCAGATGCTATCGCTCTAATCTATTAAATACAAAGTTTGGTGTTCCACAAGGTTCAATATTAGGACCCATCCTATTTATACTTTTTGTCAATGATTTCTGTCTGACTGATCCCAACTCAAGCTCAATCTTATTTGCAGATGACACAAATATTCTGATTAAAGCTCTTCAAGAACGCACCCTTCTAAACTCCATAGACATCACTACACACCAAATTACCAACTACTTCTCATTTAACCATCTTGTTATTAACCTAAATAAAACCGTCTGTATGGACTTCCACTCTACTCGAAACAATAAATACTTCACTCAAATAACACTCTGCAATCAGACAATTAAGAAAGTTGAATGCACAAAATTCTTAGGACTATGGATACAAAATAATTTACATTGGGATATTCACATTGATGAAGTAAATAAAAAGCTCTGTAAAGCCACCTACTTAATGAGAATATTATTTAACTGTACAAGAAAGGAAACTCTCAGAACAGTTTACTTTGCATATGGGTTAGCATTTTGGGGAAGATCATCTGCAGCTATTAAATGTTTCAGAACCCAAAAGAAAATAATTAGAATAATGGAAGGACAAAATCCAAGAGCTTCATGTAAACCCCTATTCAGAAATCTTGGAATCCTCCCACTACCATGTTTGTACATTCATCAAAGCTTAATGCTAATTAGTAAAACTACAATAGATGGCTGCTCTCCATTTGTAAAAAACAATGAAGTACACTCTCACTACACTAGACTCCGTTCTGATTTTCATTCACAACAGCACAGAACCACTCTATATAAAAAAGGAACCTTTTACTCTGTAATAGAATTATATAACAGTCTTCCAAAGCAGCTTAAATTAATCCATCAAAAACCCGCATTTAAAAAATCCCTTAAGGCATATTTGATTGACAATTGCTTTTATTCAGTTGAGGAATATCTTACAAAAAATGCATATGTACTTTAGAACCATTTTGCTAATATTATATTCAAAAATATTTCTTATATTATTTTAGTTTAGTCTAGTTTAATTATAAGTTGACTTGTCCAATATCAATTGTACATTGTACATAGTGATTATTCTGGACCAATAAAGAATTTGAATTTGAATTTGAATTATTAGAAGAAATGCTCAAGGTCATAGATATCATCAGCAGAATGGCAGGTAAACGATGAATACCACAAAACAAAAGTAACGACAAATGCTGCAGAAGAGCCAATCCATTTAAACCAAATACCCCTAAAATATGTACAACAATATGTTTATTTAGGGAAAAATATATCTCCCCATACAAGCACAGAGAAAAAAATTAAAAGGAAGATAGGTCTGGCATGGAAGAAATTCTGGTCTTTAAAATTTATTCTGATGGATAGGAAGCAGAAAATAAGTACGAAATCTGAGGTACTGGAGAAATGTGTCATGCCAACTCTGACATACAGCTGCCAAATATGGTCTCTGAATGGAAGGCAAAAACAGACACTCCATACCTGCCAACGACGGATGGAGAGAAAAAATTTTCAAGTATCACTGAGAGATAAGATCAGAAATGAAGAGATACGCAGAAGAACAGGCATGTGCGACGTGGTCACAAAAGTATTATTCCAGAAATGAAAATGGGGGGGGGGGTCATGTGGCACGGATGGTTCAATGTAGATAGATACACTGAATCACCATGTGGGATCCACGATCAGGACGAAGGCATGTAGGACGACAACGAACCAGGTGGGCTGACCATTTAAAATTGGGAGCAGGAGGACAGTGGTCACAAGTAGCAAAAGACAGGGAAAGGTGGAAACTACTGGGTCACCCATGACTACACATCAGAGACTAGTGGAAGTGTGACAGTGTCGAACAAAATCTCCTTAGGACTTACTCACTTAAGGAGTTAAAGTTTTTACTGAGCTATTCCCTGCACAAGCAGGAGGCCATGGCCCTTAAGGGATGTATTCACGACTAATTTCATTCTTTCATTCATTCACTGGTATCTAAAACTCTGAAATCCAATAAGGTCCACTATAAGTGTATGTTTTATTCTTGAGCTTATTCCTAGAATTTAGAGGTACACACAAAAAACGGGAACAGTCTGTATGTTCACCCTAGCATTCATAAAGTAAAACATAATCAATATATAAACATACTGAAACAATTGTGCCACAATCTTTAAAAGAATAAATGATTTATGAAGCAGTTTGTTCGTTTCTTCTATGCTGGATCCCAGATATGTAGGCCTAATATATTAAAGGATACATTTTGGCACATGATGAGCTATCTTCAATTATTATCGAGGAGTTACTAAGATAATCCTCTTACTGTCAACTGATATAATGATATCAGTCTGTTTACCTAGCAGTTACTGGTTTACCAGCTACTCCACCCTCCCTATAGCTAAACCAGAGGATGTTCTTCCAGATAGAATTTACAGGAAGGTTATAGTACACAGGCCTATTTCAAATCTAATTTCTGGATAAATGTGCATCTACTTACTTCTGTGCTACCTGAAATATTATTTTCTTAATTAATAATTTTATTCTATGGTCTGAGAATTCAGATTAACGCTGAGAGTATGATTTATCGCTTGTTAAAGGAAATGCAGGTATATCATCTAAGAGAGAGAAAGAAATGCAACTGCAGCCAAATGTTTAATTCCTTACCTTGCACGTGTCCTTTCCTCCATTAAGATCTCCCACACACAGCATTGTTTCAGCTGTTATCCCATCTCTCAGCTTTCTGCCACCAATCATTGGACTGAATGTGTCATTACAGATAGCAGGATCTACATTATTGAGGGGAACTTTCTGAAGTTCGTCACTGCCTTTAGATCCAACTGAAATATACAGAAATAGTTTTAATTGATTCTGTGTCAAAGCTAATGTACTCCAGTACACTTCTAATGAAATAATACAGTGTTTCCCAAACTGTTTTGGCCATAGAATAATCTTCAAATACCGGGTATCCGGATGAAACGTATCCAAAATAAATGTACTATTTCTCATAGACCATTAATATTTAAATATAATACATGTATTATATTTACATTTTCAAAAGAAACCCTCCAAGGTTTTTATCTAAGTTTCACATCCTCAATAGATTTCAATGTGGGCCCCCCTGGTGGCACGACAAATATCCAGGCGATATTCCACCTCGTTCCATGTAGCCTGAGCATGTTTGGTGTAACTGTTGCCTTAGCTTCCCTTATGCGGGCTTTCAGGTGCTGAAGACCTAACCTGATAGACTATGTTTTTCACATAACCCCATAAGAAAAAATCGAATGGGGTTAAATCCGGAGACCTAGGAGGCCAACCTCTGCCAATCCACCTCCAACCTGCCACCTCTACCAATCCACCTCCCGGGCATTTCTCTATCCAGATGTTCCCTGACAATGAGGCTGAAATGTGGCGGAGCTCCGTCCTGCTGGAAGATAGTTTGATGTAGCAGTTGTGGGAGGGCATATCGCTCAGCATATCCAGGTAGGAATTTCCAGTAACTGTCTGTTCTAAAAAGAAGAACGGTCCGATCACCATGTTATGCATTAAGCCAGCCCACACGTTCACTTTTGGGGTGTCCCTCTCCAATTCACAAGTGACATGTGGATTTTCATTGCCCCAAATTCTACAGTTGTGTCTGTTTACAACTCCATTTACATGAAATGTCGCTTCATCAGAGAAACACACATTTTGGAGATAGTCGGGTGTCTCATCAATTCTTTGTAGCATTTCTAATGTGAAGTTCATGCGTGAAACTTTGTCATTAGGTTTTATTGCATGAACCATTTGAATCTTGTATGCTCTTAGACGGAGCCTTTTGAGCAACACATCATGCACTGTGGATCGTGGAATCTGTAGCTGCAAACTAGCAGCACGAACAGATTTTCGTGGACTTCGCTGAAATGCTTGTGATTTACTTTTTTTTTCGGAGGTCCATGGCTTTCCAGGGGATTTTACACTTAACAGACTACCTGTGGTTCTCAGTTTATTGTCCCAGAATTTAATGCTTTTCCTTGTAGGTGGTTGACGTCCATATCAGTTCTTAAAACGTCGTTGTACAGACATAACATATTGCAACTCTGCCAGCCACAAAACACACTGAACTTGCTCTTGCACTGTAGCCATTATAACTCGCATAACAATCAACAATCAACATGCTTAACCTTGGAAACCAAACAAAACAATACTTCCAGAGATTCTCTTTGTAATGGTATACCTTGGCCGCCTGAGCATAAATTATTGTACTAGATATTAACTGTTTATTTTGATACCTTTCATCCGGACACTTTGTACATTATGGAACACTCATACTCACAGAAAAAAAATCATAACTTTCTTTGCAATAAATTACAATAATTGTTAAAGTTTTATAAATGCACTCTCGTTGTTTACTGTTATCTCCTATCCTACAGTTTTCTTTTTTTTTTTGTAAGAGATACATTTTAATTTTCACTAAACAATCACCAAAAAAATAATTTCAAAGTTATGCTAATGATACAACAATAAAATTATAATAAGAAATTCAATGTATTTGGGGTTTTTTTGCTGTTTACTATCATAGATTATCTTGAAGTCGGGAATACTGGCTTACAAATGAATCCTCATCTCAGATCAGACATTAAGTCTATTTCTATGCTTTGTTTTTGTTGAAGTGTAATATGAAAATCCCATAACACACAGATATATTGCCACAAAAGGAAGAAGCATGCTTAGTACCGTATTTTTCGGACCATAAGACGCACTTTTTTTTACCTTGAAAATAGAGTCTTGAAAGTTGGGTGTGCGTATAATCATAAACAAAGTGTTGTAACAACAGATTAGCTGCAAATTGTAGCACAGACTGTACATCAGTGTACTTGTCACAATTATTGTAAATGAGGTTATTACTTTATACTATTAAACTACTTCCAAATCGTCTTTGTGATAGGTTCTCATTGACTGGAAACATGCCTCCATGATTTTTAACTCTTTAAAATCATTTAAACATGTAAATGCGACAACTTGCTGCCTCATCCTGCCAGCTTGTAACGTGTGCGAGATGCTTGACTTCGTGGTAACCCTCCCAGGGTCTAAACATTTTAGTCGTCGCAGTTCTGCAACAACGTGATTCTTGTCTTCGCCGCTTGTCTTCTCTGTCCATCGGCTGCTCTGCAAGCAAGATTTCTTCTTCAAGCGTGCGAACTGTGAAGTCCCTCACAGAGATGCCAATTGCCAATGTGATCACTTTGCTCCTATGACTTTTTGTTGTATCTTCATCGGTTATGCCTTAGATAGAGTTACATATTTTTATTTTAACTAAATTGTGTAATTTTCTACACATTAAGTAACTTAATTTTTTACGATTTATAGAACAGCTAAAATCATAAAATGTGGCAGAAATATTGGCACATCCAACTTTCATAAGTATGCCAAATTTGGTGATTCTAGCTGCCCTACAAGTGTGGAAAAAACTGTTTAATCTAACGTCATTCACATCTAGCACAGTCTAAATCACCCATTCACTGACATTAATTTGTACCCACTTCCCCATGAGCTAGAAATTTGACATTTGGCAGGCTTATAGCTTTTAGCCTATAACCGATGGAAACATTCCAAAATCTTCACAATTTTCATTTTTTACCCCCCAAAAAACTCCGAACATTTTTACTGGCATTAATGTTGACAAACTTCTAGGTGACTAACTTATAGCTTTTAGCGTGTAACCGACGAGAAAATTCCAAAAAGTTCAAAATTTTTAATTTTTGCCCCAGAAAAGCCTTAAAGTCGTTCTGCACTCTTTTTAAAAGGTTTAGTATGGCTAAACAGTAATTATGGGTTACGGCAGTCTAAATACAAAGGCTCTATTTTCATTACAGTGTCAGTTCATAAAAAAAAAGCTTTTTCTGAAAATGACAGAGCCCTGAACGAGCGAAGTGAGTATTCATATATTATCAGTAGAGCAACCCACATTATGCTTTATTTTTTTGACAATTATGCTTTATATTTTTCCAAATTATGCTTTATTATGCTTTATTTTTTTAACATCAATAATACACCAATAAACTTAAGACAAATACTGTTTATGTATATCATACCATCAAACTGATTTTTTGTGTGTGTCTAATGTTACTTTGCAGGCTACCTTAGTGCCTTAATACGTTAACATTTTATAAGAACAAACTGTAGGGTCTAAGCAAGCTAGTAATGAAATGAATGAAAATTTAGTCATCCTTGTCACTGTCACTGTCATTTGCACTCTCCTGATGAACACCACCCTCCTGATATTGATTTTGATTAATTGCCAGTTGTAGGTGAGACTGCAGATTTTCTTCTGTCAGACATGAGCGTTTAGAGTTCAAAATCCAATTGAGAGTACAAAAGGTTCTCTCAACTGAAGCAGATGATGGAGGAACCATAATTGCCTTCATTGCCAGCATAGGCATCTTGGTGGAATGTTTCTGCCAGAAGGATAAGGCAGAAGTTGAAGACAAATTTTGTCCATGTACCATTGCTGCATATGTTGATATTTCTTCCACTGGAACATCAATGCCAGGGAAACGTTTCAGTTCACTTGAAGTAAAAATGGAAGAAATCTTCTCAGGAACAGCTATTGTTGGATCTAAATTCTGAACTTCCTTCCAGAAATTTAGATCAGGATGACGTTCATTCATATATCCTACCAATTTTTTTAAAAGTTGCACCTGAACTTTGAACCATCTGAAGAATTGATGATAGAAGAAGCGAGACCTGTGTTGCATTTTGATTATCTGATTCCAGAACCTGATTCAGAAATTTTAGCTATAGCTCTGAGTTGAAGCACTAGTTCTTTATTTTCAACCAGTCGCTTTAAGTTTGTTACTGCAGCACTGCCTTCACCATCTTCCAAGTCAATCCACTGTTTTACTGCATTCAAATTCATGCAATTATATTTTCCTGCGCGTTATTACAAGAACTGGAGGTAAAACAAATGTTCCTGCTTCTTTGAGGCAGTCCAGCAATCTCTCCCTTCTGGCTGGAGTTTTCGCTAAAGCAGTCTTAACAGCTGCAATGAATTCATCAGCAATTTTTAACGAAAACCTAATCTCTTCAGCACACAGATGTAATATGTGAGCCCAACATGTAGAACGTAAAAGCTGAGGTGCAACTCCAACCAGTCGCCTGCCAGCAGAAAACATACCGTATATGGTGCACTGTCTGATATTAGAACAACAAAATTGTTTCTGTGAACACCAATAAGATCTAATGTATCAAGTATTAAATTTACTCTAACATCGGCATTGCAGTGTTCAACAATTTTAGTTTTCACAAGTCGGGGTTTTTCATTCACAACACCCAGTGGAGCAACAAGAATATTCACCACCTTACGGTTCTTTATATCTGTTGTTTCATCAACCACTAGATAGACAGAATTTCCCTCACATTTTTACTTGGTTTCTTGTAAGTCGTCTTCAACACACTTTGTAAGATACCTTCTTAGAGTGGTTTCAATAGGAGCCGGCTGCATACATGTAGCTGTTGCAATCCACTGGCGAAAACGTTGATTACGAAAAACATGCAATGGAATACCAGAAGAAGGGAATGCTGCACCATTTCTTTCATATTATCGTTTGATTTCTCCTTACGCTGCCATACTTGAGGTAACGTACTGTTGCGTATACTGCTAGGACCACCTGAAGTTGAACCTTGTCCATCACACTGTTTCCGAGATCTATGCTTAAAACTTTCCACATGTTTCTGCACAATGGATTTCTTTTCGAAATTAATGCACTCTGAACATAAGGAACACAACAGTTTCCCCTTTTCAGCCACAAAATTGTCTGTAGAAAACTCGAAACCCTTTGTATCGCAGTTACATAAGTTTTCGGCATGCTGGTATTAAATAGAAGTGAACCCCTCTGATTCAGAGTGTGTACTGACCATAAAACCGTTAACTTGTACTCAATAATGGTTATTTTAATTGTTGCCCTGTTCCTCACAGAACTACAGTTATATTTTTACTTCTTAAGTTTGTAATTTCCATTGTTGAGAAACTAGCTTCTCATTGTTGATTGAGTATTTTTATAGTGCAATGAAGCAGGCAGTTTATTTGCCAAGAATTGTGCTCTATTTTAAATATTATGCTTTTATGCTTTATTTTTAAAAATTATGCTTTATTGTGCTTTTAAAATTAGTTCCATCCAGATCCTTAGACTGCCAAATTTATATTCCGGGTAGCAACCACATGTCTAAAGTCCTGTTATGCTTTTTTTTTTTTTTTTTATTTGTTCTAAGATACAACCCGTGTTTTACCTGCTAGGTATATCACGAGATATTTACAGTATTATTTACAATTGTTTAGTTTACATTGTTGTTTCTGAATTAAGACTGGAGTTTGTTGTACCCTTTTTGAGGAAGTCCATAACATCTACAGTTGTTTCTGAATTAAGACTGGAGTTTGTTGTACACTTTTTTGAGGAAGTCCATAACATCTACAGTGTGTATGTGTGTCTTCATTATTAGTGGCAAGGGTAGAGAAGTTAAAACTGCTGGTCTTTCCCTGGAGAATATGGAGCATTCTTTTTATGCTTATTATGCTTTTGGGTTGCTCTAATTATCAGGTTGCAAGTTATCTTAGTATGTATTTGTATGCATCTAATTCCAGTAAAATAGTGCAACACCCTGTTCCTACAACCACGATCCGCCACTGCTGTTTTCTCTACTGTACTTCAAATGTTGGTTCAATGTTTGCTTTTGTAAATGTAACTGAGTCATAAATCATTAATTACTACCATTGATTGTCATTCAGGTTGTGGCAGAAGAGGGAGATTTAAATGCTTACATTGAATTTGTTGTAACTGCAACATGCAAACTATATGTTTCTGCACAGGGGTTCCTATTCAAAACGTTATCTACTCAGTCCCCTCTAAAAGCCCTAGAATTAAAGGGAATTTCCAAACACTCTGTGTAAACAAATTGTATTTTATAGACAACATAATGACAAATGGTGAACCCATAGAGTTTAACATTATTTAAAATATCTACATTTAATAACAGATTAACAAGTGTGTTCATATTAAGGCCCTGCAAGGAGTTTGTCCAGACAAGATTACCATAGGCTCAGGAATTAGAAACAGGAATCACTGGGGATTTATGTATGAGCTGCTGGGTATTACGCATGAAGACTATATGTAGGCCTAGTACTTAGTGGAATATCACGAGCAGGGCTGGTGGTTTTTTGCCATTGCAAAAAAAAAATGTAAAATCTACCAAAACCTATTTTTCATGATATTATCATAGCTAACTAGGTCTATGTCGTTTTAGTGTGATTTGAATTTGCAATAAAATATTAAATTAGGAAATTGTTCATATTGATTTTTTCTGCCATCTGTGAGAGTTTGTAATGGAGTCACTGAATAGACTTGTATAGTTATATGTTTAAACGTACATCAGGTTTGACTAATATGTAGTTTCCTTCTACTTAACTAGTACAATTGAAATTATAGACTGTATGTGCGCATTCTGTTGGTTTTCATATATAGTGTGTGTATTACCTACCCCAGTCAGTGAGTCCCCAGCCTGTAGCAATTAAAAGATCTGGCACTTTCTCTTCAGCATGAACACATGCAGGTCGTACATATCCATTGAATTTGGCATCCCGATCAAGCTGGAGTAGAGCGATGTCATTATAAATTGCAGGACCTTTGTGACCAGGATGTCGAAACATATTTACAATGGAGAAATCCTGTGTCTTTGTAGCATCATCTGTCCTCTTGAGGTTCAGCTCACCAAGACGAACCCATTTTGCTAAACCCCTACAAAAATTAAAGTAGAGGAAAGATACTGTGGGTTATTCACTGCAGCCAGTTTAGTGGAGTTTTATGCTGTTTAAACAATTATGAACTGTCATATTTTTAGAAAATACATTAATCTGCATTATCATCAACATATTGTTTATAGTGACCATATTTTTGGTAACAGTGAGATTTTTTAATGAATGTTTCCTACTTATGTTTAGCATTTTAGGAACAAGTTTTGTGTTAAATCATCGTTTAACAGGACAGAGTATATTTGGAAGTTTTTCATAGATTTAAGAAAAACAATAATATTTGTATTCTTAGATGTGATGACCAAAGTATATCACATCTATTTGAGTGTCCTTCTTTCGAGGTAAGAAGATGCAAATTCAATTTGAAAATTCAAAAATTTACTTATTCCTTCCTGTTCGTCTTAATAGATTTTGACACAACAAAATCTGTGAATTTTTGGAATGTAACGAACTTATCATAATTGTAATAGGTAAATCCCTGAATAAGTCAATTTACTTTTTTTAAATGCCGTAATTCACACTGGAAGTTTATAACAATGATATTATTAGCAATAAGTATATTGAATTGTTATTTGTTTATCGCCTATGTACCTCATACATTGATATTATTATGAATTACAAGTATTATAAGAAATCAATTGTAACACCAAAAGGTAGCCTATACCTAAAGGTAAAATAGGGTTTTCATAAATATGAGATTTAATAGTAGGCCTAACAATAATATTTAGCCCTTTAAATGCATAGAGTAAAAATATTATGCAAAATCAATTCACGAAATGTTACAAAAATATTGGATTTTCAAAATATGTTACCTCACAAGAAATGTCAAAAAAGTATGAAAGTATGATTTGTTGTGAGTTTCAGTAGCCTAATAATTTATTTTACAGCCGCTGTGTAGCACTCGGTCTTCTATATCAAAAGATGGATCTTTTATATTACCAGTATACGAAAACAAATATTTAAATGGTATCCCCCTGGTTTAATATTATTATGATTACAAGTTACCTTGAGTTATATAGGCTACATTCTATGTTATGCATAGAAAAGCTGTTTTATTGTCATAGAAACAAAAGTTCAGGTTGATTGTATATTGTACCATAAATATAAATTCCAAATAAATAACTAGGAATGCAGATTCCGGATGAAAAGTTAATTTGGAAATACTGTGATTGTAATTTTAATTAGGGCTAGGTCCATTATAATTTATAAAAGTCTTCAAAATAATATAATATATAACACGTCTCAGAAATAATTAATCAAAGCCAGATAAAATATTATATAGGTACCAGCACGATAATATTTTATATTATATTGTAAAACTAACATAATAAAACAAAATTTGTGCTCATTCTTGAAACTGAAAGTAAGGACATAATGGACACTTCAATTTTTTTTAAAAATGTAACCTATAAGAGAAGAAAACTATTATTGTAGAACCTTATCTGCCCCATTATCTAAAGCAGTGGTCTCCAACTCGCTGTATTTTGTGCGCGTGCAAACAGGCTTGCACCGTGCGACCCCTATGCACCACGTTACGTCAGTCTGAGACTGGGTTGGGTTGACAGGGTGGGTCGTTTCTTTCGCCAACTTCCAAGCATTATGAAATTTATTAATATTATGTCGGGTGTAGAACGTAATCCAATACGTAGGCCATCGACCCCTATATTTATGGTAATATATACCAATATAGAAGTGTGAGGGGCGTTTCCCCAACTGCATAGACATGCTGCTATATTTTGTCTATGTGCGGATCTATGTACATATGCGAACAGTTTTTTTCACTGATGAAAGTAAACAAAACCCGCAGCAAAAGTCAACTGTCAGATGAAAACATAATATGTTAACTTAGACTGGCCGCTGCCCAAACACTGATTCCAGATGTTGAAAAACTAGTGCATCAAAAGAGACAACAAAAATCAAGAAAACTAGCTTCTACTAGTGAGTGATTTTGTAGTGTGAAATGCTTTATTTGAGCTGTTCTATAATACCGCTGTATTATATGGAGATTATAGCTTCTCTGAATTTTATTTGAAATATAACTTTAGTATTAATATTTGTGTTCAATAATATAAATATGGAAGTGTGTCATTTAAAGGAATGAGTCTACATATTGGACACGTGAAGTCAGAATGAAAAATTCAATGCCATAGCCGGGATTTGAACCAGGATCTTCAGCTCTCCGTGCCGATGCTATAACCATGTTAATCCCGGCTATGGCATTGAATTTTTCATTCTGACTTCACGTGTCCATCTTAGCCTACACACGGCCAGTGTGAAAGAATTATCATTCCAGTCTACATATTGTTTTCATTTCACAGAACTTGTGGCATTACAATTTAATTATTATAAAATTGAATAAAAACAGGGGCTTTTCAACTATGTTCAAAACGATAGAATTAATTTATTTGTATTATTTTGCTAGGAATATGTTGTACATTATTTGCATTGTTGCAAACATCAAGACTTCACGAGTGTTCTTTGTAGAACACATAAGTAAACGATAATGAAATAATAATGTAATAACACATTTATACAACAATCATCTGTTGATATTCCAATATAATTTGTGAATTTCAAAAGCCTAATGAGCATGCAGCCACTGAACTCAAGAGAGGCAGTATACCACGCGGTGTGTGCACACTAAAAGATTCTACTGTGCAATGGGTAAGCTAGCACATACTGCTGTACTCATTGTGCAACGAGTTGGTGGCCACTGATCTAAAGCATTGTTCTTGTATTGGAAACCAACTTAAATTAAAATCTTTAGTTAATACAAACTGCAATGCAAGGTAGAGTTGCAAGTTGCAGCAAATTTTACCATTAATTACAAATCTATTAAAAATAATATGGTATTTTATTCCCCAATATATTTTTTTAAACAGCACATTAAAACTCTTACTTCTTACCAATCACGGGAGGTCAAGCAATGAGCAGCAGTCAGGACAAATCTTTCGCTGATGAGACTTCCTCCACATGCCCAGGTGATTGAATTCTTGTCACCAAAACCAACGTTAGCCTAAATGAAAAGGTGAAGTGATAATTACATAATGAGAATACACGGTACAATGATGAAAGTACAGTTATAAGTATGATACTGGTCTTGATAAATACAGATCTTAAAGTTAACCGGATAATGTAGAATATGTCTCATTCTAGGAACTAAGAAATGAAGTTGTGAAACTTTAATAATGTAATAAAATTATGTCCAATTCTGACTAAAAATCAAATGAATTGTTTGTTTTGTACAATCACATTAAACAGAATGCAGAGGAACTTTATCGCATCATTTTACAATGCAGAGAAGTTAGCTGAATGTTTTGATAATGTAGAAAGGACCCAAATTCTATGTTATCTCATTATAATTTCACTTATATATCTCAGTTAGATGTATTATGGCCAGAAGTTGATAAATGATTACTGAAGCAATTTAGAGATTAATTAATCAGCACTGTCAACTTCTGGATTATCAAAATAGGATAAAATCTGGAAAATTATATTAATATAATCACAATAAGATAAAACATAATAAGTGTTCTTTTAGTTTATTATACTCTTCATTTTAAGCAGTAATCAAATTATTAACCACTGCATCCAGACAAAATATACAGAAATATGTTATGAACTGTTTCCCATCTCCTAGCTTCCCAGAAGATTGGCACACTTCTTTGTCTACTGTAACATGTGACAAAATCAAAGGAAGTATCAACTGGAGTTTCATAAACTAATGTTTTCACTTGCACCCCAAAAGAAAAGAAGTCCATCAGTGTCATATTTCATGGGGACTGAACTGGCTATGGGACAGGATCTTGACAAAGCTGTGCGATTCTTAGTAATGAGTCACCAAGAAACCATGGGTATTTTATATCAAAAACATTCAGGCATCATTCCTCTGGAAAACCTTAAATAGAATTTGCTTCCCAAAAGGAGCACTCATTATTTATTTAGCTCCATAAATTATTTTGATACAGATTTAGGCTGTTTGATTTGGCCATTTGAATATTTTGAATTCATAAATGTATCTTTTACTTTACCATATGTGGGAATTCCTTAGGTTCAGCTGGCGTCCCTCCAATGATGAGTGTTTTACTACCATCGACACACTGAGATTCCCCTCTGCTCGGTGTGTCTTGTGGAATCAGTGGAGTTGCTCCTCCTTTTACATAAACATGTTTGGCATACTCCTGGCATTCTGAAAAACGTATTCTCAAATAAAAGCTGCAATGAAAAATGCATTGATCGGTGTTCACATCAATAGTTTTCGTACTAAAAAATATTCTCCAAAGAAATGTGAACTCAAATTATGATGATTTTTTCATTCTGATTCTAAACAAACAAAATAGGTAATAAACATGAATTTATGTCTTTTAAAAGTACTGTTAAAATAACATTATTCATGACTGTGAAGTTATTTTATATGAATCCCACATTACTACTAGAACTTAATTCATACTATGGGTACTTAGTATTGCCATGACTCCTGCTGTTTTTGTTACTGCTCATACCACCACTGCTATTGTTGTTACTACTACTATTACTATTACTAATGAGGCTCTGCTGTTAACATTACTAACATTACAGTATAGTAACATAAAAGTAACAGCATCAAAAATAATTTTCTTATACATGTGTATGTTATGGAATGTGGTTTGTAGGTGATGTATGAAGATGTACTGTAGAACACACGCTAAACAATGTCAATTTTCAATGGTGAATGATGGTAAACCTTCCCTTCATCACAAAGTACCATTGTCTACTATCTGAGAAATTAAAGTGCCCTTATGTGCAACATATTGCATGACGTACTGTATAGTTGATTGTAATTTTGAGATGTCATATCCTCCATTGGCAGTTAATTTTTCTCATAAGCTCCCATCTAAATATCATTAGTTTCTTGTAATGCTGATTATTATGGAGTGAGAATTCTCCTCTGCAAACATACATATACATGTATATATGTATATTTTTAAATGCTCTTTTATGGGGTGGAGAGCACTACTTCCTATGCATAATAAGCGAATAATCAGTGGGAAAGGACACTATGTGCCATTATGGTAGGCCTATTACTTAAATATCATTAAAATCTATTATTTCCAAAGGAAATAGAAATCTAAACTCAAGTGATATTACAAAAACCATTCAAGTGAAATAAACATATTTTAGTTATTTATGAAACATGTGATGGAAAGGAGATTTTATTTTGCAAGTAGGTTTGTTTGTGAAACAAGTCGGCAAATGTAGCAATCCTACGAGCAAAATAAAATAATTTACCATGCGTATCGTACACTACTTTTAAGTAGGCGTTAATATTTGTGAAGTAATAATTTTAAATATGTACGCTGCAGCCATTTTGTGAGCCTTACAACTGTTTTTGAGTTATCCTGCCATCTGGTATGCACTTACGCAGACAGTGGTTATTGATTTTCTCCTACATGGCTGCCAATGTAAGGGATGGAATGGACAACGCTTTTCAACCAAGAAGTATGACATTTTTGTGATCACTGTTAGAACTTTAACATTTTCAATTTATATCAGACTGAGTCTATTTAATAATCATATGTATTTATTCCTAACTAAAAGAGTATTTTCCATGTGAAGCAATCAAAGTTGGTCACCCTCGAGTGTCATAATTTTCTCCTTTTAAATAATATTGTCTACCATTAAAAGTGCTTCTTTTACATTCGACTGTCTAAAAATAATATTTTAGCTCTCTTGTAAAGTACCATATTTGTGTCTTGTGCCTTTTGCCACCGCTGTACAAATATGGATAACATAAGTTATACTATTAATTTATTTAATATACAACTTTTTTAGCCCTATTTCACCATAAGGTACATTAGGGCTGTAGTTTTATGTCAATTACAACGTATAATGTAGGCTACCTGTTTTCTTGTATACTAGAGTGTTTTGCTAAAGTTAAAATAAAATTATTGTAAACTCTTAAATAGCCTATAGAACATATGAAATAGTGGAATTCTCTGCAACAACAATCCTTGCTGAAAAAAAACTTTAAGAGTGGTTTATCATATTTTACACCACAATAGTTTAAGTGTCCTGTTAACGAAATTATTTTCCTTGCAAAGAGTGGGCAGTCAAAAAGTAGATGTTCTATGGTCTGTTTTTCTTTACAAATACATAAATATCCATTCTCCCTTATAATTTTAAACCTTTCAAAGTAAGAGCCAAAAATTCCATGACCTGACAAGAATTGAGTTAATATAAATTCCGGTTCAATTTTGCTTTGAACTCAGGTTACAATATTTGGAAAAAATAAGTCTTTTGTAATTGTTCCTTTGCCGGCGCGGTGGCTCATGCTGTAGCGCGTGAGCCTGGCATGCTTGCGGTCCTGAGTTCAAATCTCGGGGCCGGCGGGTGTGTTATTCGTGGTGGACGAAGCCGTGCTTAGGGGGGTTTTTCTCGGGGTTCTCCCGTTTCCCCCTTTCATTCCACCAACACTCTCCACTTCATCTCACCTTTCCCCCTTCATCCTCATCCCGTTTCCACTTCTGGCATCGGGTCTGCTTCGGCAGTCAGAGAGCCCTTTGGGGGCCTCTCCCGTTCTCCCCGCTGCTTGTGGTCAAGAGGTTGTTGGTGGTGTGTGTCACGAACCTGTCGGGGCTCCCGGTTGGAGGTACCGCACACGTGGCATGGTACTAGGCTTGTTGGATGTAGGGGAGTTCCGTGGGGGCCCACGGGGGGCTTTGCGGGTCCGGGGCTGCCTTTGGGCACGCAACTCATCCCATCCCGGAGGTAGGTACAATAAGTCGGCGACGGCTGCGGTGCTTAGGGGCGTTCCCACCCCGCCTCCCCGCCTTAAGGGGCATAAAATAGAATAGAATAGAATAGAATTGTTCCTTTAGCACAGTGACCGGCATGATCCGTGCTCCGTGACGTCATACTACAGAGCAGCGACGCTCTTTGCTCGGCAATATCTCCGTACTGAGCACAGCGTGGAGAAATGGTTCTCCTGGCCAGTGGCGGTACGACGTCTATGCACTGACAGAGTGCGCTCCGTTTTCGTAGAAAGTATGGGAATAGCACAATTACAATACATTTGTACGTAAACAAAAGAGTACAACTGTGATAAATCAATGTAACAGAACAGTTTTGTTTGTAATGAAATTTAATATAGGCCCTACTTACAATAATCTGAAATGCATAATACATTCAGGTGCGGTAGCGTCCGCATATTTAAATGAGGCTCCGAAACTGCTAAAAACTACAAATACATAAAACATGAGAATACTTTAAGCAGTACTGCAAAACTTTGTCTACTCGGAAACTAAAAAATGTTAAAGTATACAAAATATACAAAATACACAAAATATACAAACTACACAAAATATACAAATTAAACTATACACCTTTGTGAGAAAAGTAGCCTATAGGCCTATTCAGATTTGTGATACACACCCTTACTTTGTGTCACTATCGTGCCCAAGCTGAAGGCATTGTCGAGATTTTTTCCCCTCTTTTCTCGTCCACTGATTTTGCAATATTTGGCGTCATAGTCTGGCTAACACACAAACGAAGAATATTTTTTAAGTTCTGATCAGATAGGTGATTTATATGTTGTGGTTTGTACACCTTCATACACGAAAAGAACACATACATAGGCCTACGTCGATCCAAATATACTCAACATTCTATTATTGATCCCATTCTAGTTTGATCCTAGTCAAAACAAAGGGGAGGAGAACTCACAGAGAGTTCGCGGAAAATTCGCATCATGTGACAAAACGTGATTGGTTAATATCATTAGAATGCGCCATTACCAGAGCGTGGCTAACGAGTGTTCGTAAGTTCATGCAATAATAATATCAACATTTACACGTGAAATAACAAACTCTCACTGGCATCGTCATCATTATAGTATATCAATTAGCAAACAAAACATAAAGGATTCATTGTTCACGACGACCCTGCGGATGAGTTGTACTGAGAATAAACAAAGTAGCATTAAACATGGTGAACACGTGCGTTCTCACCTGCGAGCTATGACAGCCACGCCTCTTTGTTTTGAACAGGATCGTTCTTAAATGGGACAGAGAATAGCAGCAAATATATGTAATCGATGGAATCTTGCCTGGGGAAATCTTCTATATATAAAAATGAATGTATGTGTGTGTGTCTGTCCTTTATGCAATACTACACCATTCATCCGATCGCCATGAAACTTTGGGAAGTTGTTAAGCACATTCCCGGGAAGGTTTCTGGCATATTGCATTTTTAATTTTTGCTTTCGTTCGTGAGTTATGAGTGAAAAACAGGCAGAAAACGTGTATTTTTTTCGTTTTCGAAGCATCAGTTTTCAGTAATACATTTCAATGTCAAATGAATTACAGTAGGCTTTGGCTATTTTTGTCATACCTTGGACATAAAACCATCGCGATCGCTTGAATGTTGTAGCTCACGCTGGTCGATTCATTTGTTTTTAATATCAAGGCACGCAGACATATGAAATTTTCAACCTAATCCCGAAGAGGATTATTATTATTATTATTATTATTATTATTATTATTATTATAAGTGGGATAATCAATATAGGCCTAAATATGGTAAAACGTTGTTCGATTTGGACGAAACTCACTATACAGGGGTTTTCTGGGCCAAGGACCTCGAATCTGAGGTCGCTTTAGCAGGCGACGCTATCTAATCGTGGTATGTAGTCCACGTGATTTAGGTGTTAATAAATATAATGATTTAACTATTATGCTCTTAATTTTTAATTTTTGAAATAATTATCGCGGGCGATCGCTTGATTTTGTAAGTCCATCCTTGACGATTCATTTGTTTAGAATATCAAGGCCCGCAGACGTATGAAATTTTCAACCTACACGGAAGAGGGATATTCAATATAGGCCTAAATATGGTCAAACATTGTTCGATTTGGACGAAACTAGTGAGGGGGTTTCTGGGCTAAGGAACTCGAATCTGCGGTCGCTTTTATCAGGCGACGCTATCTAATCGTGGTATGTAGCCTACTCCACGTGATTTAGCTGTTAATAAATATGATTTAAGTATTATGATCCTAATTTTTAATTTTTGAAAAATAATTATCGCGGTCGAAGCCACGGGCACATGCTAGTCTTCTATAAAATATAGATAAATCCTTTTTGTTTTGAAATCGGTTTTTCATTTTAATGTCACTTTGCAAATCAATGACTTCTAGTTGCAATGACGTTGAAACACTGTCAATATCCACAGAAAATGGTGTCGCAAATATGCAAATATCGGATTGGAGGTTTGCAAAATCTTGAAATCGGCAATCAAATTCCTGATCCAGTTCTTCTAATATTTGCACATAATTATTTATGTCTGTAATTCGATGACATACTGTAGACAACTTTGGAAAATGTGACGTGTCTCCGAGGGTGAGGTGACGTTTTCATAAGTCTAGTTTTACTTTCAATGCACTAAATTTACCATACATTTCTACTGCTGCACTGAACGCCACTGCGCTGATGCGTATTAACAGCAATACAACTCAACTGCTCTCTCTCCGAAGCTCTTGCGAGATGACTGGCTCTTACGTCACAACTGCAGCATCTGCCGGACACTGCTTTAGCACTAGATAGCCATTGATTGTTCCAAATAGTCTTAATGTGATCCCACATCTTTTCGTGCATAGGAATAAGGACAAAGAGAGTACCGGTAGCTATAATTTAGATTCGAAACTGCGGCAGTTTGGCAGCAGCATCGGCTCTCTCATTACCGGCATTATGGCCTCTCACCCAAGTTATTCAAATATGCTGCGTGTATGATTGTAAAACATTCCTAATTTCCACTGCCATTGGATTTAGATTATCTCTGTTATTTATACACTTCAGTGCCATCTGAGAATCACTATATAAACAACATTTAGAATCATAAAGTTTGGCCCATATTACAGCCCCTTTAATCGTGAATAATTCGGCTATTAAGAATATTAAGGCACATCCAACTTGATCCGGTTTTCCTTCTTTAGATATTTTTGATCCGTCAGTGAAGATTTGGAGCTCATGATGTCTAAAACAGCTGTCGAAATTTACAAAGTTATACTATATAATATAATTTATAAGTTATTATATAATATAATGAAGTACTTACTCTGTTGGCTCTTTCTTTGGTTGTTTCCTGGTTTTGGTGTGGTGCCTGGTGTGGGTGCCATTGTTGGTCTAGTTTCAGATGGATTGGGTAATGGTTGTTGGGTGCAGCACACAATTGGCACATATTGTACAAACCCACAGATTTTGGGTAATTTACCACTGTTTAATTCATCCTTGGCAACTTGACATTGTTCAATATTCTTGCAAGTCCCAATTTTGCCATCGTCAGTGCTACACTTGTCACCTGTAATTTTACACAATAGTTTTCATTGAACTTGAAGTTTGAATAAAATATAATATTTCCAATTTCTGAAACACTACATCGTTTCAACACGGAAATTTTTACTCGCTTCACAGGGTACATATAATTAAAACTAAACTCCTCAGCGCTACATCCCTGGAGGGACTTGGCCTACCACCCGACCGCTGCGTCATCTACCGTAGGCAGATGGCAGGATTGGGGGACATGTGGTCAGCATGCCGACACCCATGGTCGTTAATGGTGGTTTTCTTGACCGGAGGGTACATATAATATCCAAAGTAAAGTCTATTCAATTTTATGCATGCTGCCTTCATCCCCCGGACTGCTCCTGGTATTAATTTCTGTTAAAAACTGAGTTGACTCCAGGGCCATAGTGCTATCAGAATGATTAACTGAATTTACTGAAAAATCCCAATGACCGTATCGGGAATCAAACCAGCAATCTTCCCCTTTGCAGCACAGTGTCTTGACTAATTCCATTAAGACATACACCCTCACCCTGCTACAAAGGTCATAAATCTACCAATCCACCACTCACCAACTTACTCCAAATTGCAATTCGATCTATTGGGTATGGGTTGTTTGCCATTTTTGTTATTCAATATAAAATATAAATAAATACAGAATAAATATATACAGTGTGAATCAAACACGAAGCCCCAGGCTACTACTATGCATAGCACGAGATCTTCACCAGGAATCAGGCAGCCGATTGGCGTGAAAGCTTCTAGCTACCTCCACTACTTTCATATCCCGCCCAACTTCGAGAGCCGTTTAGCCATTTAACAGTTTGACATTCCGTCCAATAAAATTGATATGTTGTTGTCAGATACGTTTAGATCACAGGGGACAACATTTTCAACATCTACTTCAAGATAGGTGTGCTGAATAATGAAATTCTTATTTTCATTTGGGTATTCTCTTACCTGAATCTTCGGCGGGAGATGGAAGTAGCGGAGGTAGCTAAAAACTGTCGCTGCGATCGGCCACCTGATTCCTGGTGAAGGCCATGCGTTATACATAGTTTAAGTCCGCGGTGATTTCATATGCGATTCGTACTGTATATTCTATTATGTCAATAATAAATAAATACATAAATAAGTTCCCCAGATAAAAATATAAGTTTAACGGATCCTGGATCAGTCATGTACAATGTAAAAATTATCTTTTCCAGAAAATGAAACTTAATCTATTGATCATTTTCTTCATTAAATCTTCTCTTCGCTATTCTACTGCTCCCCAACAGCAAACCGGAGTATTTTCTATCACTTTTCACAACATAAAGACATAACACAAATTGACACAACATAAATTGAATCATGTCAGAAACCACCAGTCTTCACAATTTGGAAGAATGTGCTTCTTAATAGAAAGAAATGCTGCACTTTATATTATACTCGCTTTTAAAAATTTTAACAAAATACTGAATTAGAAGCAAATGATCTTTTCCCTATTACATCATCAAGAGCAGACGATTGTACTCAGCTTTCTTGTTCTTAAACTCTAAAGCACATTCTTCAAAGTTTTGAAGTAAACGGATATTCTCCACTTACATACTGAAATTAGATAAGTTATATCATTACTGGCAAGTCATCATACTATCGATGCAGACTTCTTGGAATTCCGTTTTCATGACAGTCATTCACACAATGCACAATGCTTCTCTGTATTCTATCCGTTCCAGTTTTTTTGCATATTCCATTGTTTTGCAAAAAAGACTACGTTGCTGACCGATCATATTGGTTATTTTGCATATGTTACAGACTTGCTCGAAGTGCCAATTGTAGGAATATGACCAGCCCTTTCATCACTCCTCATCCGATGGTGTCTTTTAGGTAAGTCCTTCTATGTTATTTGTTGTCTTATTCGACAGTAAGGTGAAATATTTTAACCTAAGACATTTGTACTTAAAGCAGATATTGATCTTTCCTTATTCTTTATTACTATTTAACTTAATGTAAATGTTAAAATGTTATGTACGGCTTTAGATAATAAAGACCGCCTGCTGATTCGCATTACTGTTCTGGGTACGAGCCCCGGTATCTCCTAGGATTATTCTGAACCAGGATGGAGCACTCAGCTCGCGAGGACAGCTGAAGAACTACTTGATAAAGACATAGCGGCTCTGGTCACGAAAGCTATCAATAAAGACGACGGGCAATATTTTTGCGAACATGTATGGCGGCAATATACTTGCGAAATGTAGACAATGTGAGGCAAGATGTTTCGAATATCGGCAAGTGCTGCTGTATGTTGCCGACACTGTTTCTGGCAATCTTCATGTTGCCTTGAGAATCGCCGAATTTCGGTTGGAACACATGGCAATATTGCCAAATCAGTCTTCCGTCAGCGCGTTGTATACTTTTGGAATAGCCAATATCTCTGTTTGTCAGTCTGTGTCTGTACGCGTGAAAAGTGAAATACGCACTATCGGATTTCCATTAAACTTGGTACGCATTTATAACGACCATGGATAGAAGACTATTGATATTGGACCAAATCGGTTAACCTTGTTTAGTACTTATTTTATAGTAATACATATGAAAGAATTTATCAAATGCAAATCAGTTCTCATGGCAACATATTGTTTTACAGTGTTCATATACGGCTTTGGAAATTGTGGAAATGCAGACAGCTTTGACAAATAACAGTACCCACATATTCATTCACATTTGCATATCAAACTAGACCTTTGTTCTTCCATGAGCCCTGCTTAAAGAATCGATCTGAAGCTTAACTCTGAAATCGATTAAAAAATAACTAATTTTCTGCATATCATAATTGTAATTATCACTGATTAAACAAAAGCATTCTGACACTTTGTTACATCAGTTTACCTGATTTTATTAAGTGCCAGTATGGTACTTCATGAGATAGTGTGTGGGGACGAAAAATGTCTGTCCGTCTGTCCGTCCGTCCGTCCGTGTGTCGGTACGCGCCATAACTCAAATACGCTTTTTCGGATTTTCATGAAACTTGGAAAAAACATTTATAATGTCAATGGGAAAAACCCTATTGATATTGAACCAAATCGGTTCACCGGTACCGGAGTAATACCCAATTTAGTGCCTATTTTAATAGATTATGGCGCCTTTCTAATAGAAAGGCGTTATAACTCAAATACGCTGTATCGGATTTCCATGAAACTTGGTATACGCATTTATGACGTCCATGGGAAAGACCCTATTGAATTTGAACCTAATATGTTGACCGGTACCAGAATAAAACCCAATTTAGTGTATTTTAAAGACGCGGTAACTCAAATACGTTTTACCGGATTTTTATGAAACTTGGTATATACATTTATAATGTCCATAGGAAGACGTCTATTGATATTGGATAAAATCGGTTGACCTGTTTCGGAGTAATGCTCAATTTCGTGCCTATTTTATGGTAATATACGTATTCGAAAGAATTTATTTTTAAAAAATGAAAATCAGTTATCTTGACAACATAACCTTTTGTTTTACTGTGATCTTATAAGGCTTTGGAAATTAAAATACAGTTAGCTATGACAAGAAACACTATTGCTTTACATGCGCTTATCCAACTAAACCGTTAAACTGACCCAGGTGGCCGAGATGGTAACGTCTTGGCCTCACATTTTGGAGTTCCATGGTTCAAGTCCCGAAACCGGCTAATTCGACTTTTTTTTTTATTTTTATGTGAGTGTGCGATTGTCAAGATATCACAAATCAGCTGATGCTGGAAGATTTTAATGTGATTAAAAAAAACTTGACCTTTGTTCTTCCGTAAGCCCTGCTTAATGAATAAATCTGGAGCTTAACTCGGAAATCGATTAAAAAATAATAATTTTCTGCAGTTTACCTGATTTTTCTTTATTTTCTGTAAATTTAGTACTATCGTAGAAAGAACAGTGTAGATATATATTTGATTTTTATTGAAAACATCTGACCAATACAGTTTGCCAGACCACAAAGGGTACTAAATTCTACAAACAGAAAGAACTGAGTGTGGTAGAAAATGGGGTTACGTATTATGTATTCAGTAACTACGTCCATTTCGAAATATTTGTAAATAAATCATTGGGGTATTGCTAAATATTTAGTCAGTAAAACATCTATGAACCAAACATCATCATGAATAATATTCAGTAATCTCAAGCGAATGAAAATGTTGTTGAATTTAACAAACTGGCTTAGCTCATAGATAAAACGTGAAAAACGTGTCACGGTTGTTTTTCAGCTGACTCCCTCCCTCTTCAACCCTCTCGCTCACTTTATGTCTCTTTCCCTCTTTCTCTCTTTCTCTCTATACAGTCATATACTTCACTTCAACTTCTAGCGCTCCTGTTTCTCAAAAGAACTTTATGACAATCAGAACTTGTCTAAAATGATATCATGTTTGATTTTATTTTTATCCTCGGCTACTTCACACTAGAGTATAAAATGTGTTCAGTGATTCTGTGTAGCTACCATCATTATGAAGCCAAATAATGGGACGTATTATCTTTATTGAGCTGACTCTAGGTAATAATATTGCACTATGGTATTTGTGAGTTGATATGAATTGTTATCACTAACATTCGGCAGTAAATTTAACACTTCATAGCCTTACGTAAAACCGTCATAAACCATTGTATTGCCTAGCTTTCACTATTCCTGAAAATGCCTGTTAGTAAACAATTATTTATGGCTATAGTTAATGCAATCAGAATAAAAGAACCTATTTGTTTCAAAAAATTATTTGTCATGTCGTAATAGTATCTAGTCTTCGAATTTTTCATACCACGTATGATAATGAACACTTATTCGGGTTGCACTTCTCTCCACATGAACATTACGAGCCTGGAGTTCCATTACTGATGTTTGAGGAGGTGATAATTTAATAGTTTAGAATTAATATTTACCGGCAGATCAATGAGAAATTTATTACATTCATTAGCAGTTATATCGACTCCGGATCTATAATGTTTTGCAGATGTGGGCTAAATAAGCTTCCATCCCGAGTGACATTTATTTGTAGAATTTTCAATAAATTGCGCATTTGCATCAAACTTAAAATTCCTGATCGCGGTCTTCGACTCTTGCTTGGCTTTTTTATAAACATCTTAAAATGTAAATCATTAGAACTCTTTGCTGCCGAGTGCAGAAATAAAACTTGATTTCTGATTTTGTGTACCTCATTCTTATACCAGTTATTTTTAGGAGCCTTGCATCTATTTTTTATAGGCCTACATTTGTATTCGATTAATGTAAAATAGAAACAAAATAATTCATACAACCATTTAAAGAAGATTTCTAAGTAATCTACACACACACGCGCGCACAAGAACCGTTTTAGATCTATACATCCTTTGAAAATACAGGAAAGATGCCAGAAAATGAGTTCATTACAATAGATATAAGAAAAGTCTATAACTTCAATCATGTAGGCCTACACCACAGAATTAAAGCTTATAAATTACAAAAGTTATTTCAAACGAAAATAACATCTGCGACTGAAAATAATTACAACACACTTATGAAATAAGTAACCTTAGAAATTTAAAAGATCGTTTAACTAAAGATTAATGATCATTCAACTTCTCCTTAAGGAATTATTCAATTGTTTTCTTTTCGTTTGTTAATATAATTTGAAGGTGAGTTTTTTTCCGGGGTTTTCCCTCACCTGTGAGACAAATGTCAGGTAACTTTAGGCCCTTGTGGTCCCCGGATATCATCTGGCCGTCATTATCATCTTCATCCCCATCCTCGCCTTGTTCTGAGTGAGTGTGTGTGTGAATGGTGTGTCTCGTCCTATGTGTTCGTGTTGTCTCGGAGGTGGCCCCGGCATTGGGCTGATCACTCATCCGGGGAGGCCCTCCATGTCCTTGTCTGGTCAAAAAAGTATGTGTGTGATCCAAAGATATTCCCTCTCCCTTGAAAAGTGTATAATTTCTGAGAATATTATACTGAAAAAAAAAGTGAAATGCAGTTCAGTTCACATGACAACAGTGTATTGTTTACTGTGATCACATAGGGCTTTGGCAACTACATAATACTGGACTTTAACAAATTATGATTCCATGGATGTAATATATTGGCAAAAATAATTACTGAAAAATGAAATCCACGAAAATAAAGGACAGTGTGATGCAGTCACATATCTTTCTCTACCCTCGACAAGGAAAATATAATTTTCTCACATCACATTTTGATGTAGATTAAGAAGCCGTATTGCAGGAACAGCTTAAATGTCTGCCAATGAGTAGCCTATGCTCTATCAGATGTCTGTAAAAAAATCCTATCAACTGATACGTTACTCATAACTGTAGGTTTTGTGTTGTTTGAGAAATAGGGAGGTTTATCATAGGCCCTAAGCATCTAAAAGAAGACAAAATGGGATGGTACATTTTCAGTCCTATGCCCGCAGAATATTGATTTTTTTTTTTGTTTAATTTCAGCCCCGAAACGGTTGTATGATAACATGAGAGTGAGAAATAGAATTTTCCGTCAAGACAATACAATCTCATGTAACCGGTATTTCTGTTTCTTCTTATTACAACCCCTATCGGGAACGGTATGTAGAAGCAACGGAATGCAAGATTCGCAATCTTCTATGAGCCATAAAAAAACTATATCTAGCGTTTTCTGTGGGAATAGTTTGAGTGTGATAAGTCGTTCTTCCTCATTCCAAATTTTACATACATATTATAAAAGGACCTAGAGTGTCAAATTAGAAAGTTCCCCATAAGTTAATTTCAAATTACAAAATACAAAGCCCGGTCGACGCCGGGCCTTTTCAGCTAGTTATAAATAAAGGATGTCATTCTCTTCCTATATCCTGCAATATTCAGAAATGGGGAACCTACAGCTTTCAAGTTGATACGAAGGGCTTTCTATGATTTCACAGTTCGTCTTCAATTTGATCTACAAAAGGTAATTAAAATTGCAGAAGTATTCATGAAACAACGCTACAGTAAGGAGGTAACCAAAACCCACACTTCCAAATTTTACCAGCCGAATATTCCACCAACAATTTACCTCAGGTATTGCCATAAAAAATCTGCACCCATTGCATATTTCTTAACTTGGTTATTTTATTTTATAGGCCTACATCAGTACTGCAATCCTTGTAGGGAATACAGATTTGACATAACTGAAAAATATTTATTTTTTCTTAGTTATAAGGAAAAAGATTAAACAAATAAAATATGCTTGATGGCTTCCTTTGAATCGCCCTTTTGAAAATTAGGAGAAGTTTCAGGATGTTAAGAGGAGTAAATTCTCGAAATTATACCTAAAATACTGGCAGATAAAATCCAAAATTTTCTGGGCTATTAATAGACTTAACCGTAAGAGTCGTTTTGTCACTCATCTCTTCATAAGATTCTTCTGTGAGTACATGGGCTTCCTCTTTCGGCAATTGGATTTAGGCCTTCGCGAGTTGGAACTCTTCCTTCGGCAGCAGGATTTACGCATCCCAAGCTAGACCTTGTCCTTTGACAGCTGGATTCACGCTTTCATAGTTAGGTCTCTTCCTTCTAGAGCTAGTCATACGATTTCCAGAGCTAGACCTCTTCGTTCAATATGCGGATTTATGCCTTCGATGCCATTGGCAGTAGGATTTAAACATCCCAAGCTAGGCCATTTCCTTCGACAGCTGGATTCACACCATCAGAGTTAGGTCTCTTCCTTCTACAGCTGGTCATACGATTTCCTGAGCTAGACCTCTTCGTTCAATAAGTGGATTTACGCATTCGATGACTTTGGCAGCAGGATTTACGCATCCCAAGCCAGGCCTTTCCCTTCGACGCCTTCCAGAGTTAGGTCTCTTCCTTCTAAACTAGTCATACGATTTCCAGAGCTAGACTTCTTCGTTCATTAGGTGGATTTACGCCTTCGATGCCTGTGGCAGCAGGATTAACGCATCCCAAGCTAGGCCTTTCCCTTCGACGCCTTCCAGAATTAGGTATCTTCCTTCTAAACTGGTCTAACGATTTCCAGGGCTAGACCTCTTCGTTCAATAGGCGGATTTACGCCTTCGGTGCCTTTGACAGCAGGATTTAAACATCCCAAGCTAGGCCATCTTCTTCGACAGCTGGATTTACGTCTTCAGAGTTAGGTCTCTTCAATCTACAGCTGGTCATAAGATTTCCAGAGCTAGACCTCTTCGTTCAATAGGTGGATTTACGCCTTCGATGCCTTTGGCAGCAGGATTTACGCATCCCAAGCTAGGCCTTCCCTTCGATGCCTTCCAGAATTAGGTCTATTCCTTCTAAACTGGTCATACGATTTCCAGAGCCAGACCTCTTCGTTCAATAGGCGGATTTACGCCTTCGATGCCTTTGGCAGTAGGATTTAAACATCCCAAGCTAGGCCTTTTTCTTCGACAGATGGATTGACGCCTTCAGAGTTAGGTCTCTTCCTTCTACAGCTGGTTATACGATTTCCAGAGCTAAACCTCTTCGTTCAATAGGTGCCTTTGGCAGCAGGATTTAAACATCCCAAGCTAGGCCATCTTCTTTGAAAGCTGGATTTACGCCTTCAGAGTTAGGTCCCTTCCTTCTACAACTGGTCATACGATTTCCAGAGCTAGACCTCTTCGTTCAATTGGCGGATTTACGCCTTCGATGCCTTTGGCAGTAGGATTTAAACATCCCAAGCTAGGCCTTTTTCTTCGACAGATGGATTGACGCCTTCAGAGTTAGGTCTCTTCCTTCTACAGCTGGTTATACGATTTCCAGAGCTAAACCTCTTCGTTCAATAGGTGCCTTTGGCAGCAGGATTTAAACATCCCAAGCTAGGCCATCTTCTTTGAAAGCTGGATTTACGTCTTCAGAGTTAGGTCTCTTCCTTCTACAACTGGTCATACGATTTCCATAGCTAGACCTCTTCGTTCAATAGGTGGATTTACGCCTTCGATGCCTCTATACAGAGGATTTAAACATCCCAAGCTAGGCCTTATCCTTCGACAGTTGGATTCACGCCTTCATAGTTAGGTCTCTTCCTTCTACAGCTGGTCATACGATTTCTAGAGCTACACCTCTTCGTTCAATAGGTGGATTTACGCCTTCGATGCCTTTGGCAGCAGGATTTAAACATCCCAAGCTAGGCCTCTTTTCCCTTCGACAGCTGGATTCACGCCTTCAGAGTTAGATCTCTTTCTTCTACAGCTGGTCGTACGATTTCCAGAGCTAGGCCTCTTCGATCAATAGGCGGATTTACGCCTTCGATGCCCTTGGCAGTAGGATTTAAAAATCCCAAGCTAGGCCTTTTCCCTCGATAGCTGGATTCACACTCAGAGTTAGGTCTCTTCCTTCTACAGCTGGTCATACGATTTCCAGAGCTAGATCTCTTCGTTCAACAGGTGGATTTACGCCTTCAATGCCTTTGGCAGCTGGATTAAAACATCCCAAGCTAGGCTTTTCCCTTCGACAGTTGGATTCACGCCTTCAGAGTTAGGTCTCTTCCTTCTACAGCTGGTCATACGATTTCCAGAGCTAGACCTCTTCATTCAATTGGTCGATTTATGACTTCGATGCCTTTGGCAGCAGGATTTACGCATCCCAAGCTAGGCCTTTTCCTTCGACGCCTTCCAGAGTTAGGTCTCTTCCTTCTACAGCTGGTCATACGATTTCCAGAGCTACACCTCTTCGTTCAATAGGTGGATTTACGCCTTCGATGTCTTTGGCAGCAGGATTTAAACATCCCAAGCTAGGCCTTTTCCTTCGAAAGCTGGATTCACGCCTTCCAGAGTTAGGTCTCTTCCTTCTACAGCTGGTCGTACGATTTCCAGAGCTAGACCTCTTCGTTCAATAGGTGGATTTACGCCTTCGATGCCATTGGCAGTAGGATTCAAACATCCCAAGCTTGGCCTTGTCCTTCGGCAGCTGGATTCACGCCTTCAGAGTTAGGTCTCTTCCTTCTACTGCTGGTCATACGATTTCCAGAGCTAGACCTCTTCGTTCAATAGGTGGATTTACGCATTCGATGACTTTGGCAGCATTATTTACGCATCCCAAGCTAGGTCTTTTCCTCAGACGCCTTCCAGAGTTAGGTCTCTTCCTTCTAAACTAGTCATACGATTTCCAGAGCTAGACTTCTTCGTTCAATAGGTGGATTTACGCCTTCGATGCCTGTGGCAGCAGGATTAACGCATCCCAAGCTAGGCCTTTCCCTTCGACGCCTTCCAGAATTAGGTATCTTCCTTCTAAACTGGTCTAACGATTTCCAGAGCTAGACCTCTTCGTTCAATAGGCGGATTTACGCCTTCGGTGCCTTTGACAGCAGGATTTAAACATCCCAAGCTAGGCCATTTTCTTCGACAGCTGGATTTTCGTCTTCAGAGTTAGGTCTCTTCAATCTACAGCTGGTCACAAGATTTCCAGAGCTAGACCTCTTCGTTCAATAGGTGGATTTACGCCTTCGATGCCTTTGGCAGCAGGATTTACGCATCCCAAGCTAGGCCTTCCCTTCGATGCCTTCCAGAATTAGGTATATTCCTTCTAAACTGGTCATACGATTTCCAGAGCCAGACCTCTTCGTTCAATAGGCGGATTTACGCCTTCGATGCCTTTGGCAGTAGGATTTAAACAACCCAAGCTAGGCCTTTTTCTTCGACCGATGGATTGACGCCTTCAGAGTTAGGTCTCTTCCTTCTACAGCTGGTTATACGATTTCCAGAGCTAAACCTCTTCGTTCAATAGGTGCCTTTGGCAGCAGGATTTAAACATCCCAAGCTAGGCCATCTTCTTTGAAAGCTGGATTTACGCCTTCAGAGTTAGGTCTCTTCCTTCTACAACTGGGCATACGATTTCCAGAGCTAGACCTCTTCGTTCAATAGGCGGATTTACGCCTTCGATGCCTTTGGCAGCAGGATTTACGCATCCCAAGCCAGGCCTTTCCCTTCGACGTCTTCCATAATTAGGTCTCTTCCTTCTGAACTGGTCATACGATTTCCAGAGCTAGACCTCTTCGTTCAATAGGCGGATTTACGCCTTCGATGCCTTTAACAAGAGGATTTAAATATCCCAATCTAGGCCTTTTCCTTCGACAGCTGGATTCACACCTTCAGATTTAGGTCTCTTCCTTTCTACAGCTGGTCATACGATTTCAAGATGTACATCTCTTCGTGCAAAAGGTGGATTTACGCCTTCAGAGTTAGGTATCTTCCATCTACAGCTGGTCATACGATTTCCAGAGCTAGACCTCTTCGCTCAATAGGTGGATTTACGCCTTCGATGCCTCTATCAAGAGGATTTAAACATCCCAAGCTAGGCTTTTTCCTTCGACAGTTGGATTCACGCCTTCAGAGTTAGGTCTCTTCCTTCTACAGCTGGTCATACGATTTCCAGAGCTAGACCTCTTCATTCAATTTGTCGATTTATGACTTCGATGCCTTTGGCAGGAGGATTTACGCATCCCAAGCTAGGCCTTTTCCTTCGACGCCTTCCAGAGTTAGGTCTCTTCCTTCTACAGCTGGTCATACGATTTCCAGAGCTACACCTCTTCGTTCAATAGGTGGATTTACGCCTTCGATGCCTTTGGCAGCAGGATTTAAACATCCCAAGCTAGGCCTTTTCCTTCGAAAGCTGGATTCACGCCTTCCAGAGTTAGGTCTCTTCCTTCTACAGCTGGTCGTACGATTTCCAGAGCTAGACCTCTTCGTTCAATAGGTGGATTTACGCCTTCGATGCCATTGGCAGTAGGATTCAAACATCCCAAGCTTGGCCTTTTCCTTCGACAGCTGGATTCACGCCTTCAGAGTTAGGTCTCTTCCTTCTACTGCTGGTCATACGATTTCCAGAGCTAGACCTCTTCGTTCAATAGGTGGATTTACGCCTTCGATGCCTTTGGCAGCAGGATTTACGCATCCCAAGCTAGGCCTTTTCCTTCGACGCCTTCCAGAGTTAGGTCTCTTCCTTCTACAGCTGGTCATACGATTTCCAGAGCTAGACCTCTTCTTTCAATAGGTGGATTTACGCCTTCGATGCCTTTGGCAGTAGGATTTAAACATCCCAAGCTGGGCCTTTTCCTGCGACAGCAGGATTCCCCCCTTTGGAGTTAGGTCTTTTCCTTCTACAGCACGATTTTCAGAGCTATAGGCCTACCTCTTCGTTTACGAAGTGGATTTACGCCTTCGGATGCTAGGACAAAGGCCACTTCCTTTGACAGCTGAATTTACGCCTTTGACAGCTATGTATCTCCTGTTCGGGAATAGGGTTATCTAATTTTGCATCTCCTCTTTCTTGAATTCGATCGCTTGCGCATTTTCTTCGTGCAGTTTTTTGTATATACGTACCTATATTGATGTTGAGGGGGATTTTATCACGGCTGGTGTGCCAGCCATATTTTACATTCGCCATAAGAGCTTTTTGTATCTTAGATATTAGCCTTCCTCGATGATGTTCCATGTGCTCAGCGATGTAGGGTTCGAGTAAGGCACGATAGGCCCCAACTCTTTAAACAAGGTAAGAGCTTAGATGATGGATTTCGTTAGGTCCTTTTTTTTAATATGGTCTGACGATGCCATAGTGAGACATATAGGTGTTCAAACTGAGGTTTGAATTATTTTACATTGCTAATTTTGTTTTCTTCCGAAACGAGTTTGAACGAAATCGGTTCCGAATCCTAGCAACGGACAACAGAAATTATTCCTTAATATTTCCTTAACGTATTGAAATCAGAGTAATATTATTTAAATACACCGACTAAAGAAGGTAGCACAACAGTCTCTGGTCTTCAATCTTCCGATTGGTGGAGCTTAACAATAAAAAAATATATAAAATAATAGATTTTTTCTTAGGTACTTTTTTTTACATAAGACTCCATATTGTGATTATTTGTTAAATATCGCATTTATGTGTCCTTAAACTCATAAAAAGTTGTAGGTGAAAATGTTTTTGAAAGATTAAGGTTATATTTTGGAAAGCAATTCAGGCTATATAGAAGCTTTTCTTACACTTGCAGTTATGGAAAGATCGCTAATGACTAGACATCGAATTTTCAAGTTTTTTCCTATTGTTTTCCATAAGATCATGTCCACCTTATCGTTGCGAATTATACTGTAGGCCTATAACATATGAAGAAATGTAAAAAACGAAACCCCACGACACAGAGACTTTGTATGCTTTTATAGCGGATACTCTGACTTTGTATGTACCGATCATCTTTATAGCTTTAAAGAAGTTGTCACATTACCCCGAAGAAAGCCTCCAATTGCAGAACTTTCCTAACAGCTATGTTCATGTAAAAGTAAAAACTACAGTGATCCCTATACAGGCCATAGAGGCCCAGAGGGTTCCAGGAGGTTCAGGCTCCCAGATTTTGGACATTCGGAACGTGAAGGTGATAAGGTTGTCAGCCTTACACACCGGCCGCCTTTACCTCCAGGATTGCTCCTGGTACCCATTTCTGTTAGAGGCTGAGTCGACCCCAGGGCCATAGTGCCACCAGAAGGATTAGGCCAATTGATAAACTCCATCGACCTCATCGGGAATCGAACCAGCAATCTTCCGGTTTGTGCCGCAGCGCCTCAACCACTACGTTACGACGTACCCCGACTATATTCGTGCACTGCATAAAAATCCAAAACTCTTTATTCATATAAGACAATTAGGCTAGGATAAATATATCTTAAGCAGATACTGCCGTGGGGAAGGACCAACTAACTTAGAGTTGCAGAATTCTCTAATATATATTTTTTTTCAATAATATATACGAGTAAAAGCAGGTAAACTGATATAACAAAGTGCCAGAATGTTTTTGTTTAATAAAAAATTACAATTTTATTTCATTTCCATTGTTTTGCTGATTAACATTTAATAATCTTAATCGTTCAAGTGTCTGTACTTTATTGGCATTAATGGTATACGTAGTATCTTTTACGTAAGTTTACGTAATTCCTCTTACTATAGGCTATGGGTCATTCTCAAAAAAATTGCCGTTTTGGTGTCTCGGGCCTGAAAAAGACACTTCTAGTTGAGATATCAAGCTTTTTTTTTTTTTTCAGATTTCGCCCAAAACCCATGCGAGTTTCTGCGCCACCCTAAATAATTTCTGTGTACATCGTGGAACGTAACTTTCATGTTTATGTCAAAAAAGTGGGAAAACTTAAGGAGTGTGACTATCTCACCTCTTATTATGCATCCAACATTTTGACTTTTTGACATGGAAAGGCCCAAAATGAATCTTCATTCGCGGATGAATGTTAGCTCACATCCAAATGAAACTGTCTAGAGGGTGTTTCAGAATTTAAAAAGAAAATCCGAGCCAGGAAGTTCATTTGAATCTTTGTCTCAGTAAACCGTAAAAAAAAAAAAGTGGTGAAGAGTGTTACCGGGCCTAGTGCTCCTCCAAAGAAGAATTAAGGGGTGGGGAGGAGGGCGATGTAGAGGGGATGACGTATTGTTTCATATTTTCCCCCTACGACCAATTTCCGACCAGACATCGAGGAGGGAGGACGGCAAGAAGTAAAAATCATGGTGCGTATCTTTATTCATGGTAAAGAGTGTTACCTGTGTTTTGGGCTTCTGATTTATGTTTTTTACATGTTTCAATTAGTTTCTGATTACCATATGAATGGAACATGTTATAAAAATTCAAGTAGTGGTTAAATTTTAATAGACTTCTGTCAAAATAAAAAAGAAATTGAAGAAAATTGTTAGTTAGGAGGAATGTTGTCAGTAATGAATGTTACTGCAAACCAGCTCTTTCCATATATTATTGATGCGGTCTAAAGACTGCAAATAGAAATTAGCTGAGAAAAAAAATACTTCTAAGTCACTATGTGATTGAAAGTTACTTGTTCTTAAAGGTACTTACTCAATTTGTAAGATTGCTCTGTGTTTTTACACTAATTTTTTTAAATGTGCCTTAATGAAGAAATGAAAAGATTAAAGAGGAACCAAGTTTCAAAATATTCAGTTCATTCAAACCTGAGACGTATTTATTTAAGACTTTTGTTTTTAAATGTATTTTCATGTCGAATACTGCTGCATATTTCTCTGTTAAATTTAAAAGTTTATTGGACCCGATGTTCCTTATTCAATCTAGTGTATATGTAGGGACTATACAGACGATAAGAAACAAATCACACGAAGAGGCTGAAAAACTTTTATTTTGTCTAATTTGTACTTTTTTCACATTTAATATATTTTTTTAGTTCACATGCATGATTACATGATCTCTGTCTATTCTCCTTCTAGTATCAGCTGCCATGTATTCAGATAGGCATGTTCAAGTCATTTTCAGAATTTCTAAAGAATAAAGTCAATAGAAGAGCATGTTTGAGTCGATTTAAATAAAATTGGTTTGGGTAACACCCATTACTCTTTGGTGTATATGAAAAACAAGTGAAAATAAGATTGAGGAAAATTTATTTGGGTAACACTCCTTACTTAAATTGCCGTGTCACTTTTTTTGTAAACTATTTTCATTCGTCTCCAGTATTTCAAGGCAAAAGTATTGCTACGAGTCCATTTCTATTGCAAAAACATGTTGAAATAGGACATGCAAAATGGTAACACTCATTACAAAGCCAATACGTTCTACCAACTTCCAAAAACCCATATACAATCACAAAACGACAAAACCCATTATTCCTATGCAGTTTCGTAAACTATAATAGTGGTATGATGTCATGGAAGAACAGTCGTTCAAAAAAAGCTAAGCTGAATTTTCATTCTGCCTGTCCTGTAAGCATGCATGGCAATTTTATTGAAAATTAACCATATCAGTACTTCCAACATAAAATATCCACTCCACTTTACCTTTTATAATAAATTTGTGTGAGTCCTTATAAACGTTCATTTAACATTACGCTATAAGTAAAATGTTCGGGGTGTCAAAATGTTAAATATAGCTCTGTTAATGTCCCTTGCGTCAGATTTCCTTAATGCCTCTTCTTGCACCCAAAAAAGTTTGTTTTCATGTTCCAACAGTTCCCTTTTGTAGAGACAAGTATGACGATATCGAAGTGAGAAGTATTTTCAAAGGAGCCAGAGACACCATACAATGAAAACTGTACAATCTATAAAATAATTTGGTGTCTCTTCTATTGTTCACTCTTCACTCATTAAGAGGTTCTCAAAAACCTATTTGTATAGGAAGATTAGCAATTAGCATCTTTCACATTGCAATATTTAAACATAATTTTATAATAATATGTAACTAATATTACCATAAGTTAGTAATTTGTATATTGTATAATTAATAACAAAAGATATTTCGTTAATCTTTGTCTTTTAGGAAGGGTTTAAAAATAAAAATAAGAACGTAAAAGTGAAAACACAGTACTGAATCATGAAAACCACGGAATCTGCTTGTCTGAATAACGTACTTTGTCTTACAGTAAGATGATATAGGAAACAGGAAAATATTATATTTTATCAGCCTCTTAATCTGTACATAAACTTCCGTAATAAATTAGCTAGTAATACGTACTGACCTTCATATAGTTGTTGAGCATGTGTTGCCACTATTAACGTTAAGGTTAAGAATGCGGCCTTGAGATTCGTAGCCATCTTTCACTATTCTCTTCTAGTCCAGTTAATGAACCCACTTAAAAATTTCGAACAACAAACAATGTGGGATCTATATGAAGATCCTTGATGGACTAAACAGATTGCCCCCATAGAAACACATTATATACCTGTTGGCAGGACAGTCACCATTTGCTGACGTCAAACCGACTGTCTGCAATGACTTCCTATCGTAAGATGAGGAAAATCGAGAAATCTGGTCATATTGTAGAATTAGCAGAAGAGTGGCACAAGAAGTATTAACACTAAAGCAACGTGTAATTATCCCAGGAACTGCAAAGAACGATATAATTAGCAGAATCCTGTCATTTGGGAATGTACAAGAATAAAAGTTCACATATATGATGCAATCGCAAATTCCGTGCAAGGAGATGACAACAGTAATAACTTACAGTATTACATCAAATTACGTTTGACTGATTGATCATCCTCTTTTCAACTACTCACTGAAGTCAGAGGTGGACCTAGACTTTTGGGGTCCAGCTACCACTCTCCTTCTCATTTGTAACTCCTTTTTTCCGTCATATCAGACTGTCACAATTTAGAAACAAATTAAATATTAAATTTATTCGTCATTTATAACTAAGTGCCAAATCTGTGTAGCATTACTGTATTATTTTTTGTGTCATTCTAATTTGCTTTAATTCGTATTTTTTCTAAATTAAATGAAATTTCATTAATTTGTTATAATAATTGATGTTTCGTAACCTAAGCTCTCACAATTAGTGTTAAGTGTTAGGCCCACTACACTGTTAGGTCTACTAGATTTAGTTTTTATTTCTAGTAGGCCTACTCTATCAAATATTGTAAATAGCCTACTCATTTTATAAAAATGTTTCGTTTTTCTGTGATAGCTTAATTTTTTTCTGTTGGAATGGAAAAGAAGACCTTGTGATCTTATCTTCACTAACATAAATAAATAAACAAAACCTCGACTGCGATTTGGTCTTTCGCAACCAATGAAGTACACATTACCCTAGCCTCACGAGGAACTTGAGGTCCTAGCAATATTATGGTTGTCAAGATCGAAATCGCCTGACTATTCTTGAGGAAAACATGCACACACAAATCACGATAAAAAAATGAAGACTGCAGTTACTGTAATCTTTTATTGTAGATATCAATAGGAATGTTTTATATTATATTCTATGAAATAATAACTAAACTAATCTAAACTACATGGTCTTACATCCCTTTTGGGACCATCCAACCACTACGGCATCTACCATAGGCAAATGGCAGGATTGGGGGGAAATGGTCAGCATTACGATTCCTACGGCCCTTATCGATGGATTTCTGACCGAAACCGCTATTTCTTTATCAAATAGCTCTTCGGTTGGAGTCACAAGGGTGATTGCACCGAATTCCAGACCTCCCTACCTCAGAAAAATCTGAGGAGGTACAGGAGATGGAACCCAGACTTCCGGATCCGTAGTCAGCAACTCTACCATTAGACCACGCAGGCGGTCTATATGAAATACATATTAGAGATTATTAATTTTCTGATTTTCCGGTTTGTTAAGGCATTTAAAGCTGTTATTACAGCACCCATTGGTTCTTATGTAGGCCTAGGTAGGCCTAGGTATCGCACATACCCTCGAGAGGAAACAAAGGTATCACTTGGACATGAAAGGGCCGAGGAATTTTCTCCAAAGGCTTTAATTTAAGCTTGGAGTTCTTTTGCGTGCCGGAAATCTACGACATGCTCCCCCTCCCCCCCCCCCCCCCCCCAGCTTAAGGTCTCTTCCGGAAGACTCCGTGCCAAGGATTTCTACGTCAAGAAAAATTCATCGACAGCGGCTGGTTTGAACCTCGACTTTGGAATCTAGCGGCGCTACCTATACACCACCTCAGCCGTCAGGTTCAGTAATGCTAACTCTTAATTAAGTTAGTCAGGTTCAGAATTCTTTACAGTATGCTTTATCTTTTAGAAGGTTTCTAAAACATTCTAGAATATTGTTTAAAGGTTAGCCTAATGTATGAATCTTTCTGTAATTAAATTCTCCTTTAAACATTTTGAAACCAATTTCCATCACACAAGGGGAAAAAAAAGGTTTGGGTCACTAAGTTCACATAGACTATATAGGCCTATAGCCTACTTATAAATATTACAAGGACATGGAGGGTCTTCCAGGGGTGTGATCAAAACTATGTTTGATATCACCTTGAGACTTTACAAACATCTTCAGACAATAGAAGGAATATATTTAGGTACCGGTAACTGGTCCGACAATCGCCTTTATTAATGGGAAACACCAAATTAACCTCCATATAGACAGGCCGGCTCGACGTCACTGGCTCAATCGTTTATTGTGGAAATTTTAACTGTCATTATTGCTTTGAAATAGTACAAAACATTCTAATGGCCGTCTACTGATATGTGGAAGTACTAAGGGCTGGACTTGGAAGTGCCTAGTTTACGTATTAAAAAAGTGTTTATTTTGATACATTCGACCCTGAAATTCGATGTCGAGTGTTCAGCACGTTTTGAAGCCCTTCGAGTCCAAAAATATAATTGTGCTCTGTCTATTTGTATAACTGTATGTGAATACCGTAGCTTGAAAACAAAAATCATATCAAAATTAAATGTTATATTTGGGTTTGCAATTTCAGGTATGTGTATACGAAGCTCTTCGATGATATTCTCTTACTTTTACAGTCACTTTGGTTGAAGAAACTTAGCTTTTCGCGATTTTCCCGAAGCTGGTTCCAACGATTTTGTTAAAATTTTGTAAAATTACTGTAAACTTTACTTATTTTATATATTTTTCATTTTCTTCATAAATATGGTAGTCAGGACCAATATAAAATTAATGAATTACAGAATAATTGGTTATTTTTGTCTTATATGGTCCTGGATGGTCCTGGGGGAAAGGCTTGAACAATATGCCATAGACTTCACTCTGACCCCTCTGTGAGAAGCTGACATCTAGTCATGTCAATTACGACACCAGCACCCAATTGATAGCTATGTAGCAAATAAAAATATAGTGATAACATTCATTAGTATTCTGCACTCTCCCTTTATCTACAATTCTGTGTAACATGTGGGTTATGCTCTACTTTTTAACTCGAACTATGGTGGCTTGTCCTCGAAAAATATTTCACTGTATTTTTTTTATTATTATCATATCAATAATTATTGTGTTTATTCAACATTTTTCAAACTGTAGTATAGAGTACAAGTGGATCTTCTTGATTCTTAGGACTATCCTTCCTGAAATAGGACGTCATCAGGTTTAGACATACAGTGATTTTCACTTTTTTGTTTGGTTTAATCATTCCTGAAAATATGCAACTTGATACAAACGTATTCTCACTCTACAACTTCCAGATGAAGCGAGCATTCCCAAATTGTGACTATATACGTCACTTGTTACTTGTTGCTATTTGGTTAATAATTACTCATTTAATTATATTTGTAAAATAATTGTCTTTCCATCATTCATTCTTCCAAATACTTGAAATATAACGCAAGAATGTCAATTTCAGTACAGAGTATTAGGCGAAAGTCGTATAATCCTTCATTCCAATTTCTTTTTCTGTGCAGTCACTTTTGTGTTAGACAACTGCTCACATGTTTATATTTTTTAATTACTCAATATCCACTAATATTATAACTTTTTTGGTCCATTTCATATGAACAAAAAAATCATTATCTCCGGTGTACCATTTCATCCGTCTTCAGAGACCGCAGACTTAATAATGAAATTCCTAATTTCCTGGGATGTTAGTTATCTTTATCAATTACTATTGTAGCTTAGAGTGTTCAGAATGCACGATTTCCTGTCCCCAGTTTCCTTGTACTGAACACTCATATTATGCTGCCACCTTCACTACTTTCCAAACGTCTTCTATGCAGAACTCCCTGGGTTTCACCGGTTTATTATTTTTCTTTTCTGTCTACTTTTTGACTTCGCCATATAGAGGTTATTTTTGCTGTCGCTTACTGTCAATATATGAGTTCAATTGCCTCTAATATGGCAAACATAACAATTGGCAACCTTTACAAATGACCTGAGGATTTCTGATTGTGTTTTTCTTCCTTTTTTCTCTTTTTCTTGCTTTTCTAGTTTATAGGCCTATTATAGGCCTATGCATATACATATATTTACTTATTGTGAAATTCTAACAATGAAAACAAGTAGGCAAAGTTGACTCCCTTTCTATAATCATAATTTCCCATTGCTGTCTTAGCGAGTCTATAAAAGCAGAAAAGTCATAGCATTGAGACAGAATATATATATATATATATATTCTGTCTCAATGCTATATATATATATATAGAGAGAGAGAGAGAGAGAGAGAGAGAGAGAGAAGGGAGAGAGAGGGGTGTATAGGAAGAAAAAGCTAGGAAAGAAAGGAAGAAAGACGAAATAAAGACAGTGAGGAAGAAAGAAAAATAAATAAAGAATGAAGGAAAAGAAAATGGAGAGAGGAAAAGGAAAGAGAGGTTGAAAGAGGAGTAACTTATGAAAGAAAATTTAGGGAAAAGAATAATGATAAGACTCGTACTAGAATTAACGCAGCAGAATGATGACACATTGTAAGTTACTGTAGCTTTACGTCATGTAGTGAGTTGTGGTTTTTATGTTGAAATAAGATATCATTTTGTTATTTTGTCTCCGAGAAGTTGCATAGGCTTACATGTGGACGAAATCTTGGGGGATCCCCAAATGAGTTATAAATACGGAAACGTTTAGGTCCTTGAGTTTTCCTTATGTCATTCATTAGTTCCTGCATAGAAGATAACTTGTCTTAAAAGAATGCGTACTGATTTCCTTGAATATTCTTAGCTTTTCATAATGAACACATTTTTAAGGATTAATGGGTATCACATTAGAGTATAGACTGTAGATTAAGAGATATATTATTTAGATCGTTAAGTTTGTCAATCTTAACATCCATCGTTCTATTAAAAAGTAAAGTGTTCCCTATTACAGGCCATGGAGGCCCAGAGGGTTCCAGGAGGTTGAGGCTCCCAGATTTTTAGACATCGGCACATGAAGGTGGTAAGGTTGTCAGCCTTACGCACCGGCCGCCTTTACCCCCAGGATTGCTCCTGGTACTCATTTCTGTTAGAGGCTGAGTCGACCCCAGGGCCATAGTGCCACCAGAAGGATTAGGCCAATTGAAAAACTTCAACGACCTCATCGGGGATCGAACCCGCGACCTTCCGGTTTGTAGCGCAGCGCCTCAACCACTAGGCTACGGCGTACCCCCTCCATCGTTCTATTAGTATTCGAAATTCTGTATTTCAAGAATAATTTATTGCTAAGTGTGGCTGCACTCGTTGCCAGTAGTTGAAAGTTGATCGTTGCTCAGGAAGTGGAAGAATACTGGGCGTTGGCCTTAATCAATTGCACCGCAAATAATTTAAATTGAACCATTCGTTGTTTAATCCTTTTAAGGGATTATCGAAGTATCGAGAATTTTTTACTGAACTATTTGTCCTACAAACTTTAAATTTTGGCACACTTGATTAAAACATTAACTAGTTTTAGTGTTAAATTTTATTTTATATCTAAATGTGCTTCTGAGACATTAATTTATTTAATTTATTTTTAATCATAATAAATTAAGCTCCATCTCCGTCTACAGATAATAAAATATTAATCTGAATTGTTTATGTAAGATTATTTGATAATTGCTTTTCAAACTCACCAATGGATTTTTTTTTAAATATTACTTATACTTTAAAAAATATTTCACCCACTAAATGGAAAGTTTAAAAACTGACCTGTGATTTTATTATTTTATTTTTTATAGAAAAGAAGTTTGAAGGACTACATAAAAGTCTGATTGGCGGCTTTATTAGGCTACACATACCGTGAAGTACACTGTGACAAAATTCCTTTGCTGTATTTGTATTTGTATTTTCGTGAGGGATAATAGATTTCGAATGTCGCAAATTGACATGAAATCGAAACTGAGAAATCAGGCGATTAAGAAGCGAACGGAGGCGTTTACTTGGTACAATATTTTACAATTAGCATCAACAACACCTGTTCCATGCGCCCAAACGGTATAAAATGTTGCACTGTTATACTTCAGGGTATGCATAATTTGTTGACACTAAAATAAAAAAACACCTTTTTAACAGAAATGTCTAAATCAACACTTCTGCCATCCCTTTAAGTCAGTGTGGTACAACTGTTTTTGGGTCTTTCAAAATTAGTTCGTGGTACGGAATAATATATTAACATTATAAATTAAATTATTATAATTATTAAAAATGGAAATAAATATGATACATTAAACTAGATTGTCTTAGAGGTCTATTTTACAACCTTAAATAATGCAAAGATAACATGTACATGCTTTTAATAAGAAAATTGAGCTACGTTTTGATTTACTGCAGATTCATTATTTACTTTCATCTGAGTAATGGCAAGCTGCAGTGATGATTTCAATAAATCTTGTGTCACCTTGTTCCTGTGCGTAGTTTTTAGCAATTTAATGATAGAAAATGCACACTCACACATAGACCTATACGTACTACCAAACATTGATTGCATTTTCAAAGCACAGTTTCACAAGTTTGGATAGGCCTACTGCTTCTTGTTAACTAGTCTCCAAAACTCGATGAACTGACAAACTCTCATTGACATAGGTCACACAGCTCCATTTGCATATCTGGATCATCGGTCGGAGATGCTTCCTTAGGATTGTTATACAGAAAAAATCTAGGTTGAAGTTCATAAAAATCAGAAACCTTGAAATGAATTACTTCTGAATCTCTATCAAGTATTCAGCAAATGGAGAGAAATCGGCATCTTCACACTCTTAATTTTATTGTAGAGCAGATTACACAAAAATGCAAACAATTATTAACAAACTCGGAATGGATCTGACCCGCGGACCGCGAGTTCGACCACAATGCCTTAAGTAAACGCATCAGTTGCGCATGGACCATTTCAACGCAAAGACATCAGTTGCGCGAAGATCATATTAGATCATATTATATCTATATCCTCAATGAGTGACAATGAGTGACTGAACTAACTAAATAGTGTAGCCAGTTCGTTTTACGTTTTAGCTTAATATTCTGCCGTGCCAGAAATATTATAGGCCTACTGTATTCATTACTACTGCAATCCACCATCACTGGGCAATAAAAGGAAATTATTTTATATATATATATAGTACTAGTCCTTCGTATGGTTCAAACATATTTTGCACGGTTTTTAGCCTTTCCCGAGAAACAACACGAGGAAGCAATCGTGCTTCTTTTTTAGTAGGCCTGACGTTCTTCTGGAGTTTGAGAATGACACCTTTTTGTATCTAACTCTCTGCTGCAATTTGTGCAGCATTATTTCAATATTTTACCTTTGTATATGCATATATCAAATATTTTATCAAAGCTACAGCAATGTCGTCTGCAATAGAAAATGAATCGAATCAAGAACATCAGGTGCACTAAAAAACAAAGTACTGTTAGTTCTCGCAATATTTCTCAAGTAAGTCTAAAAACTATGCAAAACAATTTTTCACCAGTTCAAAAGATGAATAATCAGCTAGTCAATAATAATAACACATGAACCGATAGTTATGTGACAAGCCACGTTGCTCTTAATGAATATTTCTTGTCATGATCGTTATTTCGATACATTAGTCACTATAAGTGTTGAAACCGAGTATGCCTATCTACTTCTATTGCCTTCTCCAAAATATAATACACTAGCTTAAAAGGCCCTGCGTCGCCCGGGTTTTGTATTTTGTAATTCGAAATTAACTTATGAAGGACTTTCGATTTCCAAATTCTAGGTCCTTATATACGTATTAAAAATTTGAAACGAAGAAGAACGACTTATCACACTCAAACTATTCCCTCAGAAAACGCTTGATATAGCTATTTAAGGCTCATAGAGGATGTAGAATTTTGCATCCTACCGCTTGTAAGTACACACCAAGCCTGATAGGGGTTCAAATAAGAAGAAACAGAAATTCCGGTACCGGTAACATAAATTTTTATTGTCTTTGCTGAATACTCTATTTCTCATTGTCATGTTACCATACAACCATTTCGAGGATGAAATTAAAAAGAAATTCAATATCACTTTCATACTTCCCTCCCCAAAAACCTGGGATATAATAATATACATATTACCATACCTCGTATGGTATTCTCTATGTCCAGGGTAGAGAAAGTTATGTGTCTGCATCACATTGTACTGTACATTAGATGAATTATATCGATAGCTTCTCTAATATGTCAAAGTTCCGTTTCATTTATTTCCAAACCTACCTGTGACCACTGCCAACAATACACTGTTGACATAGAATGTGATTTGGATTTGATAATTCTGTGTAAAACGGTATTAACTTATGTCTCCTCTAAAACATTTTATTTTTGTCATTTAATATCAAAATTTTTCAAAATCCTTTCTTAGTGAGCACTTACATTGTGAAAGGAAGATACTCTGGAAATTCCAAGTCCCTACCTATAATTGGGCTCTACATTGATTCGGGGGTACGCCGTAGCGTAGTGGTTGAGGCGCTGCGCTACAAACCGGAAGGTCGCGGGCTCGATCCCCGATGAGGTCGTTGGAATTTTTCAATTGGCCTAATCCTTCTGGTGGCACTATGGCCCTGGGGTCGACTCAGCCTCTAACAGAAATTAGTACCAGGAGCAATCCTGGGGGTAAAGGCGGCCGGTGCGTAAGGCTGACAACCTTATCATCTTCATGTTCCGATGTCTAACAATCTGGGAGCCTCAACTTCCTGGAACCCTCTGGACCTCCATGGCCTGTAATAGGTAACACTACGTTGATTCTCTGTTAGTCAGTCAGTCAGGACAAAGCCTCTCATATACAGGGTGTTAATAAATAACACCGAAATATTCTACCTGTATATAGTGGGGACTTAGACAAGCAACTTTTATTAGGAGATTTTTGCTCTATGACGTAAAATGTGTATGCTACAGGGCATTAAAGTCGTTAAAATTTGGTGCTCATAAATTAATAATTACACCAAATAGGGTTAAAATGTTCATTAAATTGACTTCATGCCTTCATAGTGATCGATAAAAACCTGACTTTTAATCAATCGTCAACAGCTATATTATAATTTAGTGTTAATGTAATCTTCAAAATTTACAGACTAATCACATGACTGGTCACTACTGCATTAGTCTTTTTTTATTATTCATAACTACTCACTATAGTGTTAACAACGAAGTTCCTTTGTTTTGCATATTTTTCTAATGTTAGAAATCAGTGGCGGCCATGCCCTGGGATATTTTTTGTTGTAACAGGAAAAATTGAATCCATAGAGCAAAATTCTCCTAATAAAAGTTGCCTGTCTATGTCCCCTCTATACACTGTATGTAAATATTAGTCTATGTATTATCTGTATTCTCCCCAGTAGTGTAGCCTCCGGCTGTGGGACTCTGGGTCAACTATGGTCAAATAAAAATTTAAAAAAATATTTAAAAAATATAAAAAAGTCCCCTCTATACACAGGTAAAACATTTCGGTGTTATTCATTAACACCCTGTATAGAGAGATTAAACTATGATATTTAGTTTTACCAGTAGGCCGTGAAATATTCTTGTACATATATTCATTTGTTAGTTTGTTTTGGCTGATCTTATTGAATTTTAGTGAGCATTAATTGTAATATTAGGTAAATTGCTTATGGTGAGTCAACTACTATAGTCTTATAACTTTTCCGGGTACGAAAACTACACCCATACAGAATTTCGTCTCTATCAGTTTAGTGGTTTTTTTTAACTAATCGGAACAGAGAGATTCGAATCGTTAGCCTATTATACCTGTATGTTTGTATAAGTATATGATTTGATATCATGCCACTTCAGACACTCAAAACATAAAATAATTCAAAAAAACATTTAATTCAAAACGGATTGTTCTTAGAATTACTGGCATTAGTTGTTCCAATTGTCATCTTTAAATTGAGACTGCTATCCACCAAGGATTTTCTCTTTACAATCCCAAAACCGTAAATGGGAAGGAAAATGTTAATGAAAGACTCCAGGGTTTAAAATCAACAGCTTACAATATTTAGGCTTCTTTACAGTTTCCTTTTAATACAAGCATCATGACTTAACATGTAGCTACATATAAGTATCAGTATCAGTAGCGGATTATATAAAGAAAGTTTACTCTGTGAGAAGTATGAGAGGCAATTTGTGTACCCGATCTAGAGGCAAGAGCGATTTCCATATTTCTTAGCTTGGGTAGGCAATTTACACATCCTGAATTATAAAATTAGCCTAAGATAGTTTACAGAGTGATAAGTCAAGTCGTATGACACTTTCACCAAGTCAATTCTGACACATTCAAAATAGAGTAAGCTCTTGTATTTTCTAATTTTAAGACCACTGTTACAATAAAAAGTCTTCTGTTTTATATTTAAAAAAACTATCGGAACATTATCATCTAAATCTGATGTGAAACTCACGTAACATCCTATGCCCAAATAAAAGTTTGGCTCTTGGTATAATATATTATATAATACATACTCTTTGTGTAAATTGTTTGTACAAATGAAGAGAATGTCGTTACCACATCGCCTCGCGTACCCAAAGGATACATAACCCAAATAAAATCTAATTAATGACTGACGTAACTTTCTTTACCTTAAGCATGGCCAATACATCTTTCTCACTTCACATTCTGATATAGAATAAGAGGCCGGATTGCAAAAAGCGCATATTCAGTTGTTTCAACCAGATAAAAAAACCCCGTGACTCTACATCCTGAAGGGACTAGGCCTACCACCCGACCGCTGCGTCATCTACCATAGGCAAATGGCAGGATTGGGGAGCATGTGGTCAGGTTGCCGACACCTACGGCCATTAATGATGGTTTCCGTGACCGGAGCCGCTACTTCTCTATCAGGTAGCTCCTCAATTTGAATCACGAGATTAAGTGCACCCCATTCCAGATCTCCCTACCTGATAAAAATCCGAGGAGTTGCTGGGGATCGAACCAGAGCCTGCGAATCTGTATCTAGCAAAGATAACCACGAGACCACGAAGGCGGCCGTTTCAACCAGATGCAAAGCTTTATTGTCGCCATGCAAAACTGGGTTTCTACAAAGAGTGGGTGGTTTATAACTATCCTTCAGAGATTTTTTCGAAAAAAGTTTCAAACAAATGTTTTAGGTCTTAGTATAAGCACCCGATGTACAAAATTAAAAGAAAATCGCTAGAGCCGTTTTCGAGAAAATCGCGGAAAAAGAAATTTTAAAGTCCCCTTTAAAATAAAAGAAATTCGTCCCCAATTTTCGTGTCACATCCCCAGAAAGTACAAGTATTATATATATATATATTCATACTATTTTCCGTTCTGGAGCTAGGCTGTTCACTGACACACACACACACAGACATGTTTCTGAAAATAGTATTTTTTGGATTCAGGGGACTTCAAACGTGTATTTAGGCTAAGTTGAAACTCAAATTCGAATTTCGAGGTCGAACACAGTACTTCCTCTACCTATAGTGCAGAGGAAGTAAAAATTCTAGTCTTTCTTGTTGCTGTGATTTTTAAATATTAAAGTTACCCATGAAAATCTATGGTAACAGAGCATTTCAAACATAATCTAAAAGGACAGACAGTTACACAGAATAATGGGAGCTAAAACTTCATATCATCATATAGAATATTATAGGCCAGCGGTTCCACCGGTGGGTTGCGGAAGGGTTACAGGTGGTTCGCGACTCGATCCTAAAACTATCAGAAACCATCGAATAAACCATCAGAAACATTTTGCATGGGAACGAGGACAGAATATCCAACAGTATCCATAACTGCATTGAAGTTTCTGTTGGTATTCACCACTACGTATTTATGTGAACGTACTTTTTCAACTTTGGTTTTCCTAAAAAAAACAAATACAGAAATCAACTCAATGTTGATAGTGACTTAAGATTAAAAACATCTTCATTCAATCCTGACATTGACGTGTTAGTTCAATCGAAACAGTCCCAAAAAGCTCATCAATATAGTATTCTTACTTAAAAACAGCAATTACCTGAAAAATTAAAATGGTCTTTGTGTACTTTTATAATTGTTATTTTTTATCTTCCTAGGAACACTTGTTAGTGAGTATGAAACCACTTGTTGCATATATTGCAAACATATATCTATTGTTAAATAAATGTTTTGCTTCAAAGTGCGTATACCGGTATTTTGTCAATCATTTTCAAATCAGAACACAAATTGTTTATCAATAATCATTCTGTATCTTCAAAAAAGCATATATATAAGCTTATATATATTTGCAATATTTGATGGTAAATTATATAGGCTATACATAAGGTAGGGATGCGATACAAATAAGGTTTTTTACTCCACCATGGACCGATGGACCGTAGAGGTATTCCGATAAGGAAAAGTGGGTCGTCAGCTGCAAAATGTTGGGAACCACTGTTATAGGCTATTTTATTTTCACCTCCACACGATATCCTCTATCCATTTCACGTAGGCGGATACTCTCGTATAAATTGCTGGAGAGTTCTTGTACCCGCAAAACTTGCCAAATGATGTGATTCCGACTACGCTGTACATGCAATAGGGTTCTTCTAAAACGATCATCAGCGGTCCACCGGAATCTCCCTAAAAATGCATTAAACAAAGTATAAGAATGCTATCAATAACATTTAACTAAATTGTTTTATTTGGGTGAAACATAAGGCGAAACTCATTTAGCAGCATTTACGGTATATTATTTAAGAGTAACTTATTGCTAATTCCTAACCCCTTCTTTTCATCCAAATCTCAAGTACCTCTGAAACCGATATTTCATACTTTTTTTAATCAAATTTCTTTGGCGATCTTTGATATAAGAAGGTGACTGTAAGTAATCTTGCATTCTTCTTTGGCAGCATGTTATTTCATTTGAGCACAGATTTCTCGGTTACCATAGGAACGAGTTGAAAATGGCATATAAATGTGAGCTCTTTGAAGCTAAATGACCGTTCATCCAGTTTTTTGTTGCCTTAATTTTGTATATCATAGCATTTTATAGTCAGGAACTGTGCCCCAGAATCCTAAGGCAGATCAAAACTTAACTTTTACGAGTACATAAGGGATTACCTAGTCTCATCCTACCTCCTAAAAGTTGTTCTGGATTACAACTAGTCAGTAAAACGTTCTCATCATAGATTGGTCCCTTCGTCCTTCTCATCATCTTGAAAATCTTATCATGGTTACATAATTACCCTTCATAGATACTTCTTAGCATAATAAATCAAAACCTACATGATAAAAATTCAGAACTTGACCTTTCCCATTAATCTACGACCCCTAGGTTTCTGAATTACGAAGATATTTAAGAAACACAACGTTTTATGTAATTTTGTTTTAATAATTACTCTCAACTTCGGCTTACTTGGCAAGTATCTTTTCCTCCTTCAAGAACACCCGAACACAGCTGAGTTTCTGTTATCCCATTGGGAATCTGCTTACCACCATCCTTGTAGTAATTATTGCAATCGTCGTTTTTAATGAAGTTCAACGTAACTTTCTGCATATGTGTAGTCCGTGTGTTCTTATCTGTAAGATAGAAGATAATAAAAGGTGTAAGATAGAAGATAAAAAAGGTAATCGAAGGTCCTTGCCCCACCCCTATTGCTAAAATACTCTGTAAACGTTCTTGCCTATTCCCGACGTCGTCCTAGGTCAAAGTATGTTCAGTAAAGGACATTTCGCTTTCATGGTTTGAATTAATAATAGGCCTATTATTCATATAAGAAGGATGTGTTTTATTCGTGTAAGGTATCCCTAAAATATATCCTTACCCAAACCTTTGCTTCAGTGATATTAGGCCTATTATTTCTCATCCTAAGCAAAATATTTCTATATCCTTTTTTCTTAAATAGTTTCCCGTGCGGTCCTGTAAGGCCGAGGTGGCGTGAGCCACATACACGTCCTTACAACGGGACAGGTTACACTAAGAAAAATTAGGAAGAAAGAGAGAAATATTTTCCTGCAACAATAATTAAATATAATTATCTTCAATATCTTGACTAGCAATACTAATTAATTATCGAATATGATTAACCACTCAATAACTCAAACGCAGTACTAAGCATTAACAGATAGCATTATATTTTTTCAGTATATACTGTATAGGCATATATATATTTAGATATATTTCAGTACAAGAATGTCATCTAAGTTCTAAGGAGACATTGTTTCTTCTGCTGCAGCCAGGAGCGCGCGCACTCGCACACACAATACTTATACTAAAAATTAATCAAACAAATCATAGAACATATTTTTTAGTCTTTTGTAATGAGCCCGAATCAAAACCCACTGCTATCGGCAGACAGCCTCCTAGTCTCCATTGCCACCCAATCCGAGTGACGTCTTGTAGGTCTCACTCGTAGGCGAATGCCGGATTGGTACCATCTCCTGAACAACAGAGGAAAGTAACACACAATGCACACACATCGTATATTAACAACGACACCAATGACATGTATTAACACACAGCACCACACTTGCAATAGCAGAAACCATGCTCATAATAATCATGACAAAGATCAGAGCCCACACACCTCATCTACACGCCATCCCAGCTGGACATACAAGGTCTAAATAACAAAAAGATAGGGACATTTTTCTTGGATTTTGATAAGTCCAGAGTATGGCTTAATTGCTTGGCACTCCGAGGCCAAGGGAGGGCACCAAAAAACCCCTTGTAACGCGGACTACATTAAGGAATAAAAAACTGATATCTTCTACACACGATCAAACTGTTGCCCCTGTTACTAATCGTCACGGTGGCCCATACTTAGCGCGTGGGCCTGTCATTCAAGCGGTCCCGGGTTCAAATGCAGGGGCGGGTTAATCACTCGTGTTGGATGAAGCCGTGACTTTGGGGATTTTTCTCGGGGATCCTCCCGTTCTCCCTTCAATTTATTCATTCCACCAACACTCTCCACTTCAACTTGTTCACCCCCTCGTTATCATCCCGTTCTCCTTTCCTGGTTTCGGGCCAGCTCCCGTTGCAGACTCTGCTACAAGCCTTCCCCGGCCTGCCCGTGACGTGGGATCCGGAAGTTGCTAGTGGTGTGCCGCGACTCTGTGGCTCTTGATTAGAGGGACGTAGGGGACGTGAGCACATAAGGGTGTGCCGCGACCCTGGGGCTCTTGTGAAGGAGGGACCAAGGGAATGTCTATAGAGGCAAAACAAATCTGTGCATTAGCTGTGTGTATAACAGGTTTGGGACGAGATCTGAGTGTGATGTCAGTACATACAAGTCTCATACGAAATCACAAGCATTTAGTAGAAATATCAGGAAAGTTCAGAGAAAGTGGTATTTAAATTCCAGTCTGAGATTCGCCTTTTTAAGTGGGAAACCAACAACTTTATTAAATAATTTGAAAATCCTGATCAATTCTGACTGTGTTTTGCTTATAACATGTAATATTTACCTGAAGAATGCTCCTGACCCAAAAGAAAATATTCTGTTGACAGACATTTTGCAATTCAGTACATGCTCTCTCACATCTAGCATAGCTTTCCCAATCAATACACTCAGCCTGCTCTTCTCATCACTCAGTATTGAGATCAAGAACGAGAACAATTAGAGGTTTTTTAGGGTGGCCATTTCTAAAATGTCAGAAAGGAGGACACGTCTTCTTCGGTAATCTACCATAGTATAAAACTTCGGGCATGGACGGCTGGACAGCAGATATTACATAGTATAACCCTGACTAATTTTACTTAATAACTGCATTTATATAAAATTGTAAAATCCCATTTCAACTCCCCCAACTTATAACACGAGATTATCTCCATAAAACACTTAAAAACACACGGATTTCAAGATATATCATTCTCGGGAGAGGAGATGTTGTCTTCACGAGTGATTTGGTCCAACCCACCCTCCCTAAACAGTACACTTTCTTTTATAGTGGGAAGTTGCAAAAAGTAGAGATATTTCCGCCATGTTGATTATTAAGACCGCATGATTGGACGTTGCCAGTGTGACGTCGCTAGCGATGAACTGTGACCAACATAACGAGACGAAAGATATAATATGCCACATTTTCGAAACCGACAAACAGTGTTTCGTACATTATTCGAAAATGCAAGGGCGCTTCGCTTCGGCTGTCGCCTCCGCTCGCGCACTTAACTAATGTGGTTAGTTTATGCATTATTTAGCTTTATGTAGGCCATCGTACTGCTGCAACGAAGATAGTTGGTTACCCTTACCTGTTGAAAACAAATACATTGCGCCGGACGTGTGAAGAAGCCATATCGCGACGTTGTGGGGAGTTGTTCTGGGATTATGCCTATAAAATAAATGATTATACACTGCTTTATTGCTTTTTGAAATGTACTGAAATTCTTTGATCCACTGAGGATTCAAAGGAGTCTTTCGTTTTGGCATTCTGGTAATTGAAGAAAAACACGGCAAACTGCAAATAACGTACAATACAAATGGAGACTTGAACAACAATCAACAGTACGGCCAACGCTACGTACTGCACCCTATGTAGATCTATACCAAGGAACAAGAGATTGGAATCGATCAACTTTCCTGCTTTAAGCTGTACCTAACCATAGAGATGACTACACTACTAAACAATTTAATAATTTAGTTTTCTGAAATACCATAATCGGTCAAGCCAAATCCTGTCGCGATTCCTCTTTTATCCCTTATCTCCTTCTCCACTTGTAGGCACGCAGGGCGAACATAAGCTGTAAACTCTGCTTTCTTTTCCAGTCTGAAGAGAGCGATGTCGTTATATCTGGATGGCCCTTTAAATTCAGGATGAGTTTTTATATCCTTTATAGCTATATCTTGGTGTTTCGTGTCATCGTTTGTAGAATCCAATACCAGTTCTCCAAGCCGTGCCCACTTTGCATCACCTCTGGAAATAATGATGTCATATTTTGAAGAATGAATCGTTATAATGTACCATCATAATATCCATTTAATAAATAAGCATAGACAATGCCATGAATGCTTTCGTAACTTCTCGGGTTCAAATATCCGAGAGAAGGTATTTTATAAAAGATTAAACTACGACTAAATGTATTTTAACTAAATTGTTTGGCTGATAACATGCAAATTAGAAAGGCGTTATCTTGTGTAGTTATTCAGTACTTAAATGTTCAATTATAGAGGTAATTTCTTTAAAGTTATTTCTTCTTTCTTTCTTAAAGGGTAGTGATCGATGGGTCGACCATAGATCAAATTATGGTTTGTAAAATAACTTAAACTATCTTTCGAAATTTAAATATTAGTTTTAAAGTTGTGATCGTTGAATTTACAATTAAGTAAAACCACAAAACCACAGATATAGTTTGACGAGGATAATGCTATCTGGTTGCTTAACTCAAAACAAACTCTTAAAAATAATTTTTCAATTATGTATGAGTAGAATAATCCAAATGAATTGTATATCGTATTACTCTTTAAATAACAAACAGACTTCCTCCACATCAATCTGTGAGCCCCGTTGCTAGCCGTTACGAGCCCCCATAGTAAAAAATCATATTTTTGGGAACTTTTTTTCCACAATAACATAATCATTGTTGATGACTATTTATTTCTGAACAGAGATATTGTGAATTTTGAATCATTTTCCACAGTTTTATCCTAAAACAACTCCATATAGGTTTATGTAAGAGTGACAATATATACTACTGTACTATATACCTTACCACATAGGCTGTCTTATACCGTAGATTATCCAGTGTTGCCAGCTGACCAGTGTTGCCAGATGACCAGTGTTACCAGACGACCAGTGTTGCCTAATCGTATCAAATTCCGCCCTCCCCCAACATTATGACATTCTTCCCATTAAAAGTTTAATTGGCTTAATTTTTAAAAGACAGTGAATTTAACAACTAGCAAACTTTTGTTCTAATTTTTAATTAATAAAAGAGAAGTAGAAAGAGCTGGTGAATCATCAATAGAAGAAGACAAAGTATGTTTATGTTAAACTTTAATTTTAAATAAAAATCCCTTATGGGCATTTAATGCTCGTCATTAGATTTACAAATGTATTTACATTTCAAATAAACAATATATTGCTAAACTCGATCATTTAGTACTTCTCACGTGTAGGCCTGCTTCATAAATTTTAATTATTCACATCTTTCATGATGTGACTATTTATCGCCCAATCTGGATACCGCCCAATCTGGGAAAAACGATCTGAAGTCCATACCTGACAGCCCAAGACACAAAGCAGTTGCTACATTCCACCTTATCACTGGACATGATCTCCTGAGAAAACATCTCCACCGCATTGGGATTGCAGAAGACCCGTATTGCAATCTTTGCCACCAACAGGAACTTATGGACAGAGACCACCTCAGGATATGTTCAACACTTACCAAGCAGAATGAACATGACCGATATTGGGAAGCACGAGGTTTACTAAAAAGTGTATAACTTTTGTTAATTGCACTTGCCATTAGAATAAATAAATCTTTCATGATTTTTATAGTTGTGGATTTTTACATTTTACATGGCATTAGACTTATCGAAAAGTTATTCAATATCATCACCAGAAGTTATTACATATATTTTTTTTAATCAAATTTTGTCTCTTTTGCCGGCCCCTTTGTCATGGCAACGGCACCACCGCCCAATCTGGGGACCCTGACCTCAGAAGCATTATATTATGACCCTCTCTGCATCGTTTCAATGACAATATTGTTAGTATGTAAGTTGGCTTCGCCTTGTACGTCCATTTTCAGAGTTCTATTGTGCCCTACGCTTGATTGGCCATCGTTATTCTGATCTTTATTACGAGTTTTGTCATATCGTGTGAAAGAATGAGCTTCTGTATGCTATATAAATAAATCAACTTTTTTTTTTAAATAACCATAGAGGGAGTCCAAGATGTGATTGTTACGAACGATGTACAAGCAAATTCTTGTGCATTTACAATTCCCAGGTGAATAGTGTCGACTTGCTCTCTACTGACAAATTTGTATCCTGAAGTGAAAATGAAAGATGCATAGCTGTGCCCCTCTTATCTTCTTCATTTTATCTTGCCGCGTTTATATATTCATATTTTATTGCTGTTAATAAAACGTTTTGCGTTCGAAATTTTACTGCTACTTACAAATTTATGTGTTAGATAGCGTCTTGATAATGTTGGTAATGACATTGTTTTCTGATGATGTTCAATACCATTGTGCTAGAGTTTATAAAGAGGTGTCGGGGTGGATTACCATGTGTGATGGGGAGCTTGGATATGATTTATATCGTCTTTTGCTTTTTTCTTTTAGCTTTTGAGCTAATATTATTGAAGAAAGAAGAAAAAACCTGCAACGTTTGAGTTCAGTGCAGGACGACGAAATGCAGGATATGGTTCAAGACTGCAATTGCATTATTACGAGGGTCGTCCAGAAAGTAAAGAACGATTTGGCATAACTAACGAAATATTTCAACACAAACCGTTATTAAAAAGATACAGTACCCTAATCCATTTCCCAATGTAGGCCTAATCGCTATTGCTGTCAAGGCATTTATCGCAACGTGCTACCAGTTTTTCAAGGCCGGTGCTATACTCTTCTACCGTCAAAGACCTGAGCCTTGAGTTTCTGCCAAGAAGATAAGGAATAAACGCAGATACCTATTATGCAGTTTTTGAACGACTACGACGCGCTATCCAAAACAAGAGACGTGGAAAGTTGTCTGAAAAGGTGTTTTTGATTCATGTCAACGCTTGGCTTCATTCGGCTGCTCAAACACAGGCACAACTTCAACGTTTTAAGTGGGAAATTTTTGGACATCCTCCTTACAGCCTTGACCTGGCACCCATCGATTTTCACTTGTTTCCGAACCTAAAGGACTTTTTGGGTGGAAAAGAGTTCCCAACCGATAAAGATCTCAAAGTGGCAATGACGTCCTGGCTCAGATCTTTGAGGTAGAAGGAAATAACATCGTCATTGAAAAACTATTACCATGTTAAAATAAATGCCTTGACAGTAATGGCAATTAAGCCTACGTTGAGAAATGGAGTAGGGTGCTGTATCTTTGTAAATAACTTTTGTGTTGAAATCTTTCGTTATTATTTAGTTATGCCAAATCGTTCTTTACTTTCTGGACGACCCTCGTATAAAAGGGATTATATGAAACAAACCGTATTACATAGCATTATTTGAAAACGGAAAAAATCTTCAAAACCAATAATAGCAGAACAGATTGGAGAAAGTACGAAAGGGTTTCAAATTGCCATATTTCACGTTCGAGAGTGCAACGACGGTGCAGTGATTTGTGCATACATTTTTACATTTTATTAAGCATGTTTGTCTGTATAAAAATACTATCAACTACATAACTAAATATTCCAATATTACTCTCTTATAATTGATTAAAGAAGTAAGTTTGCTACATATAATCTGTTCATAAGTGTTCAGGGCTTTAGTAGCGTGGCACTTCTCACTTATCCCTTTTGTGTACGCCAGGATGACCAGATGGCCAGATTTCCAAAGGGACATTTTGAATATTTCAGCACTTAAAAAAAATATACAAGGAAAGGGTACTTCTGGTATGATCTACATGAAAATTGACTAACACATGATTATTGTATGAATATATTGTATTGAATATAAATTAGATACACAACTAAAGTGTTTATGATTGCAGTATCAGAATTATCATTATATATATATGACTCCTCTAAAAGGTTTTCTTCTTTCAGTATTCTCTCATAAAAGTAAATTATTCACGAAATATCAAAGTGTGTCTTGATCACAATTGCTGCTTTCAGGCGGTTCTTTTCTTCTGCCTACCAAGAATTCATGAGAAATAAAATTAGTAGTCTCCACCTAGGGAGTACGAGACCTTGTAGTTGGTGGTGGAGCTTGCGTATCCCTTTGACCCCGAGAGCTATGCCGGCGGTAGCAAAGCTACTGGTAGGGCCTCCCTTGCCGGACAGGTCAACGGGTAGGGATCAGACGAAGGAGTACTCCAGAAGAGGACCTCAGCAGCAGATACGGCGGAGAAGGAGTCCTTTGGAACGACGTATTTGGTAGAAGAGGACCCTTGCCCAGGGTAACGGGCGAAGTCCACAACGGCAAGAAAGACAAGAAATTAGCTGAACTGGCGGAAGTGGCAACCCTCCTATTGGGGTTAATACAATAGAGGGGCAGATGAGGACTCCATAGCCTTGAGCGGCATTCATCTAGGAGAAAGTACTCCAAAATCAAACTCTGGCCCTCCTGGCAGGGGGTTGTGCGGTCGGGTTGGTAGCCCACCCACGGAAAACAAATATTACTCATCTATCTCAGAAGATGAAAAGCCGGCTGGATTCTAAGGAGACGACAAAGGCGCGAAAAAGGACCCTGATTAAAGGAATTGCGGAAGAACTAAATGTATGTACTTGGAATGTAAGAGGATTAACCAACAAAGAAGCAGAACTGGAGAGGGAACTTATAAGAGGGAAGATCGATATTGCCCTGATATCTGAAACAAAGAAAAAACTTCAAGGTTCTAAAGAATTAAAAGATTGCGTGTTGTTTTATAGTGGAGTACCTCAAGATCAGAGAGCAAGCGCAGGAACTGCAATTCTTATCCATAAGAAACACAGAAATAGAATTCACAGCTACACTATAATAAATGAAAGATTATTGAGCATTAGATTAAAAACGTGCCGGGGATACCTAACGGTAGTAAGTGTTTATGCTCCCGAGGAAGGAAAAAAAGAAGAAAATAAACAGTTTTATAAAGATCTTCAAAAACATCTAGAAACAGTAAGAAAAAATGATCAGTTGATCTTGGGTGGTGATTTTAATGCAAGAATTGGCCAATTATCAATGGGAAATATAATAGGAAATAATGGGGAGCCCATTCTGAATGAAAATGGAAAGTCTTTAAGGAATTTTGCAGTTTTTAATGGTCTAAAAATTACCAATTCTTTCTTCAGACACAGAGATATCCATAAATATACTTGGACCCGCAGAGAACAAAAAAGCATAATTGATTATATACTAGTAAACACTAAACTAGCACCCCAAGTACTTGATACAAGAGTCTATAGAAGCTATAATATTGCCTCAGACCATTTTATGCTAATGACAAAAATAAGATTATTTAAAAGATGGTATAATTCCAAATTTATAAACAATGATGCCGTACAGAAACAGGCATTTAAGGTTCATCTATTGAAAGAAGACAGTATAAGGATATTATACTGGGAACGTTTAAATAACTACTTAGATCAACGCGCAATCAGTTTAGATGTTAACACGGAATGGAATGACCTTAAACAAGTTATTACCAGAGCAGCAGAAGAAGCTCTAGGAAAACGGAATAAAAAAACAAAGGAAAAGAGGCCTTAGTATTTGGAATGATCAAATAGCTTCACTCGTTAAATATAAAAGGAAATATTCTTAAAATATTTAAATAGCAAATCAGAAGAAGACTTGATAGAATATAAGAAACAATGTGCTCTTGTTAAGAGAGAAACAAGGAAATTGCATCGACAGAGTTGGGACAGATTTGTAAGTAATTTGGAGTATGACATCCATGGAGCTCAAGCATTAGCATACAAAACAATGAAGTACTTGAATAAGTCGGAAAAAGATACGGTTGAATTAAATGTAATATCAGAAGATGAGTGGTTAAAATATTTTAAACATCTCTGGACCTATCCCTGTGAAAATAAACCTACACAAATAAACAAAGATTATGAAAAGGTGGATCCCATAACAGAAGAAGAGCTAAACAATATATTGAGTACCTTTAAGGCTAATAAAACACCAGGAAGTGACGAGATCAACATAGAATTATTTAAATACTCTTCACCACAGTTAAAACTACGATTATTAAATTTCTTCAATATATGTTGGTTCACTACACAAGTTCCAGATGAATAGAAAAAAGCTATCATAAAACCAATATTTAAAAAGGGTAAGAGAGATGAATGCAAAAATTATAGAGGTATTAGCCTTTTGAATACAAGTTATAAAATTTTTGCTAAAATTATAACAAGAAGACTTAATACAATATCTGAGGCTTTATTAAATAATGAACAACATGGATTTAGAAGAGGCAGATCCTGTGCAGATTGCGTATTCACTGTAAAACAAATAATACAGAAGAGAAGAGAATATAATCTCCAGACACACTTACTATTTGTGGATTATATGAAAGCGTTTGATAAATTAGTACGAGACAAGTTATGGGAAATTATGCAAGACAAAGGATATCCCAAACATTTAATTTCAATGATAAAGGAAATGTATGAAAGAACGGTCATCAGCATCGACAAAGGATGTTATAAAAGTTCTAAAATAGAAACTATTAACTTAGGAGTAAGACAGGGCTGCCCAATGTCGCCCACACTCTTTAATATATATTTGGACGCAGCAATTGCCGAATGGCAAGCACAGCTAAGATTTGATTTTAAAATTGACTCAACTATTTTAAATACAATTTTATTTGCTGACGACCAGGTGGTGTTTGCAGATAGCGAAGATAAGCTACAACTAGCTTCATTTCAGCTCAGCAGAATAATGTCTGAATATAATTTTAAAATATCATCTGAAAAGTCAAAAGTCATGGCCTTTATTGGAAAATATCAGAAACGATCCAAAATTATACTTAACAATGAAATGATAGAACAAGTTCGACACTTCAACTATTTAGGATGTGACATATCTTTTGATTATGACTTTGACCTCAAACAAAAGGTATGCAGATATCAACATATCTGCGGAACTATAAAACGCACATTAAAAAACAAAACAAGGAAAGACACTATTTTAAAATTTTATAAAACTTTAGCAATGCCTGTTTTAACTTACGGATCGGAGAATTGGACCATGAATAGAAGCGACAAAATAATGATAGAAACAGCGGAGATGAGATTTTTAAGATATGTTGCTGGTTGTTCGCTTAAAGATCACATCACAAACGAAAGTATAAGACAAACTCTGAATATGTCCAACATAAATAATAAAATACAGGAAAACAAACAAAACTGGTTGAATCATATACTCCGTATGCCAGAGGAGAGATTGGCAAAGCAAGCTCTTCGCTACCAGCCGAAAGGAAAAAGAGATATAGGAAGACCCAGGCGTCGCTGGGAAGACTTCTTCTGAGACGAAACAGGTCAATCTGGCCTATCTTGATGGTTGATGATGATGATGATAAAATTAGTCATGTACGGTTTACATAGCAGTGATACCGCAGAATTTTCGAATTTCGCAAAGAGGGTGCTTTCTTAAAGGTAGATAATAGTCATGGTGTGAATGTTTTTGACCTCAAAATATAACAAATGTGCCTGAACACACAATAATGAAGTCATGCTATTAATTCAAGAAAAAAGGGACAAAACAGGACCAAAAGGACAAAAAAAAGAAAATAACCATCCTGTTAAGGTTTTGTTGGGACGATGGGATCAGAGTCTGAACAAATTAACAATCCCGTCAAAAAAAAATCTGGTCACCCTGATGTACGCAGTTTGCTTCAAATGTGTTCACGAATACGAGTATTCATGTCTCGGGCAGGGTGGCAGTGCAGCACTTACTTATTCCTGCTGCGTGCGCAGTGAGCTGCAGACAAAACCCAATCTTCGCTCACAAGAGATCCTCCGCAGTTCCATTCAGCATTGGCCACTTTATCACCATAGCCAATTACAACCTGGAATGTTCGTAATAGATTATTATTAATGAACTTCATTTTTTCAATTAGGGTTGCATTATAATAAAATATAATAAAACATTTTAGCAGATATAATTTGTTGGAAAATTTTAAAATCAAATACGCAAAAAAGAAAATTAGGCCTAATTCGACTAGAAATAATATTATGATTTTAAATCAGGGTACTTTGTGTATTATAATATAATAAAAAATTATTCTACAAGAATAAACTGGAGTTAAAGGCAAAACATCAAGGATTATTAATTAGATGAGGGTATAAGGTAGACACGAATATTATATTTTATTCATAATAGATGTTGGGATGTTGAATATATACATATATATAGTATATACACATATATACATATACACTGTATAGGCATTCTAAGGTGGTGTACACATAGGCCTACGCCTAATTTTATTTAGAAAAACTCATTTCTGAAAATTATAAAATTTAAAAAGTAGCATATAATAAAGTTTTAATACTCATTGTGGAAAAAAGGAAACGTCAAAAGAATTAACTTGAATTCCAAAAACAGTATACAAAAATTGTTATGGCCATTTTTATTCTGTGCCTGTTACTGCTTACTAGTTTGTTAATTTTTGCACTGAGTGTGGTTTGTTTATTTACAGATTTTCCTTTATAAGAGAAACTATAGACAGATAAATCAGGAGCTCCTAAAGGAAATTAATACGTAGTTCTGAAAAGAACAGGCAAAGCACTTTGAGTATTTAACATCCATATTTAACCTTCAAGTGCTTTATTATTCTAACTGCAACAATTTGAATGTTTTATTCACAAAGAGTAAGTTAAAATAAAGGATATACTGAAGTTTGAATATTGTATTGATCGATAAGGTGTCCCGGTTTATTATTTTTTTAAACAGTTTGGTCACCCTGATTATAGCTCAAGCTTTTATGTCATGCCTTGTTATCTACTTAATTTCTACTTGTTAACCAAATACACAGTGATAATCCAGAAATGATGATCAGAAATGCACAATTAAGTGACTCACCATGTGAGGAAATTCTTTACTTCCTGCATTCTTACCACCAACCACAAGTGGTACTTCCACGATACTACATGTTGATGTTTTGGATTTCCCTGCATTAGGAGTCAGAAGTGGACTGTCTTCATCTTGATACACGACCTTACCATATTCTTTGCATTCTGTTAATAAAGTTAACAAAATATGAGCTCAAATCAGCTTAGTTATAAACAACTGTATCTCAGAATTGGACTGTATGATATCCATTTCGGAGCTGAATTTATGTTAGTATAAAAATTCATCAAGTGATAGGCCTATCAGCGGGTTTATAAGTTTGAAAGCAATGAAGAAAATTTCATCAGAATAGCTGGTTTTTGTGAATGGCAATTTTTACACGTGGATAAAATTCCTCATATTATAACATTAAGCATTACTCTATTAATTTTATGTATATGCTTTTGTGGAATATTTTCGTTGACGCATATATACGTCAGTAGCAATGAAAGGGATATTTTAATACGCTGACTTTAGTTCCCTGTTGGTATTATAAGTCACTCTAAATTAATAACAAGAAGTAATTTAAGGGTGGTAATAATAATAATAATAATAATAATAATAATAATAATAATAATAATAATAATAATAATAATAATAGTAGTAATAATAATAATAATAATAATAATAATAATAATAATAATAATAATTGCTAAACTCGAGGATTCCTTAGCGCTGTGTCAGCCGGGCCGTATCGATTGATACCGAGTGTAGAATGTCGCCAACATCACAAACGTGACTATAGCAGAGTAGTCTGTGGATTTTAAACGAAATGCCGGTGTGTTATTTCAAATGGGAAAACCCTCTGTTTCTTTAACCTCATTAAACATGACTTACACCACTTTGGCTTTAAGCCCCTCATATGTAAGGTTGTCTCGTTCGACGCGCATGCGTATTGAGCACGAGGGATGAGACGTCACCCCTAGCCGTGCACGAGGATTTAAACAGCGACATACAATGGCAATGATGGGAATAAAACATTTTTAACTACAATAATAAATGTTTCCGTTAAGATAGACTACATGTTATCTTACAAGGGGTATGGTTTAATAGAGAGGCCACTTCTGGGTGCTCAGGCCTCAAATGAATAGGAGGTAAAAAAATCTTATGTGAAAGTCACATAACTTCCTCTGCCCAAAAAAAAGTTAGCAGTATTCACATATCCTTTTACAGAATCGCAAGACACAATTTTACGCTAATTATCCTATAAATACCTCTTCTTTCAATGATGCGACTAAAAGCGCAGGCTATATAACAAACTTTAAAAAAAAGAACAGGTGACTGCAGACGTTTATTGAACTTTCCGCCGTAAAGAATAATTTCCGAAATTTATCGAATATTTCCCTCAGATACTTCTTTACTCTATACCTGGCCAACAATACATCTTTCTCACTTCACATTCTTATATAGAATAAGAGGCCGTGAAAGAGCGCGTATTCAGTTGTTCATCACGCAAGACAAAAATTCTACAAACAGTGGGTGAACAGTGGGTGGCTTGTAACTACCCTCAGAGAATTTTTTCGAAAAAAAGTTTCAAATAAAAGTTTTAGCTCTCAGTAAAAGGAACACATGCGCAAATTTTAAAGAAAATCGTTAGAGCCGTTTTCGAGAAAATCGCGAAAAACGAAAATTTCTTCATGTAAAGTCCCCTTAAAAATAAGAGAAATTTGTCGCCAATCTTTGAATCACGTCTTCAGAAGGTACCTGACCCAAATACGAAATTTTGTTTTCAAAGGATTCTCCGTTTCGGAGCTAGCCTGTTCACAAACTTCCACACAGACAGACACACAGACACACACACAGACATGTTTCCAAAAATAGTATTTTTGGATTCAGGGGGCCTTGAAACGTGTACATATGCTAAAAACTCAACTTCGAATTTTAGGGTCGAAAACAATACTTCCTCTACCTATAGTACCTATGGTACGGGCAGAGGAAGTAAAAATATAATGAGGCATTTGAAACAAATTAAAATATTCAAGCTGCTGGTTTCTGTAAAACATAATGTGGATTAAAAAATAAAGAAAATACACAAACATCCTACATTTCTCTGGCAAGGCTTCTCTCTTTAAAATCATTGGGGTATTTTTGCTACTCGTTTGGTTATGACTCAGAAAATGGGAAGTAGCCTATACGAGTTTTTCTGTCTCACGCAGAGGCGAGTCTACTCTTCTGTAAATAATTCTTTATTCATATAGGCTGCCAGTAGAAACTTAAAGGGCCTATCCATTTTATGTATAGACACTAGTAGACAAGCAGAAAATATTCCTTATTGAGCTGACCACCTACACTAAATTTCACAAAAAGAAAGTGCTCTATTCAAAACTTCCCACTCCAGTGAGGACAAAAAATGGGTTAAGGGTTAGTAAAATGTGATTTTGCCTTTCAAATGTAAAGATATGTACATTGTGAAGCAAGACTCCCTTTTAAAATCTTTAAAACTTCAGTTCACACACAGCTCTAGTCTCAAGTGTCGTGCACAAGTGTTGTTTTAATATGGATTCAAAGTTCTAATTAGTTAGATCATATATGTGCTATACTATTATCGCCTAAAATAGTTGGTGAATCCTTATAGCATATATATATATATATATATATATGTTTATATATGAATATATTTTTTTAATTAATGGCCTCGAGTTTCGTTACTAGGGTCAGTACATCGCATTATTTATGTCTTCTCGAGTTCAGTTTACAATGTTAGCGCATATCGCTTCAAGATTAATTTACTCTGTACCAGTCATAACAATTTGTTAATTACCATGGACTGAAGGGCATTAAAAGGAGAAAATAAATTTAAGAAATTTGGTAGAAGATGTGAAGAAATGCCTCTGCATCACCTGGTTACGATGGCACATAAAATTATTTTGCGGGGCTTTCAATGCTTTTGGTTACACGCAATATACTACCCGCGCGCTACTTCTTGAGCGCTGGATATACGGGGAAGTGAGGGTCGGGGGGAACAAAACATAGCTATTCCGCCAGTCTTTCTGCAGTGTTGTCAACCAAAGAAATAACGTTTCAGCAGAATCGCGTTTAAATTCTTGTACCATTTTATTAAGGCACTTTAGCAACAGCAAGAAAGAGAGTGATCATGTGTTTTACTGTGAAATAATAGTACCGGTACTATGATTATTATTCTTTTACCCCATGTAGATTCCTCTTTTCCATACAACACCAGTATTACCGTAGAAATCCTTGAACATTTTATTTATTCTCATAAAAAAATCATTACATGAACGCCATTAGTAATTCTGTCACCAAACAAAGGAAGATCTGGAATATAGTTAATAATAAACTAGGCAGGGTTAAGAAAGCTGACAAGATACTCTTAAATGTAAACAACGAAGTAATTACAGAATCAGGTGATATATCAAACTTGTTTGGTGAATTTTATTCTACTATAGCGGAAAGAACCATAACTGACCATTTGGTTTGACTAATTCTTCAAATTGTTCCACCTTAATAAGGACTGATAGAAGATTCGCCTATTTCGACACCGATGCAAGAGAAGTAGCTAAAATAACTGAAGAGTTGAAAGATACGCCTAGCACAGGGGTTGACACTATTTCTGCCAAAATCGTGAAAACTGTTAATTACTATATCGCTGAACCGTTAGCATATATCTTCAGTAGCTCTGTGTATGAAGGAACCTTTCCTGAATTGTTATAAACGCTTTGGTTATTCCTGTTCATAAGAAAGGAAATACGTCTCTCATAAACTATAGGCCTATATCTATTTTAAATCCGATCTCCAAAATATTTGAACGCATAATATATAACAGAATAATTATAAAGTCTGTAATGAAGTTTAACCTATTAACATCTGTCCAGCATGGTTTTCTGAAAAATAACTCAACTGAAACAGTATTGCTTGAGTTCCATAACCTTGTATATAAAGAACTTGATACTGGTAATCAAAGGCTGGGTCGTTCTTTGACCTTTCCAAAGCGTTCGACTCTTTGGATATCGGAATAGTGAATACTAAACTAGAATCACTAGGGTTCAGAGGTAAATTCTTACAGTTTCTTAAATCGTATCTAACGCATCGCAAAATTAATGTCAGGGTAAATAACTACGTTTCTAATAGTTTTGACTTAAATATCGATGGACCCCAGGGCTCCGTGCTTCAGCCATTAATTTTTCTTCTTTATGTTAGCAACATACCAGAATCTATCACTGATGATAATGTTTTCATGTATGCAGACGACACCTCGATAGTTGTATCACTCGGACTTCTGAAGAACTTGTTACTAAAGTCGAAAATGTTCCATGTCAATTTAAAATTTGTGCTCTAACTCTAGTAATAATCTAATGATGAACGTTGCCAAAACTTTATGTTTGAATTTCCACTTGAAGTATCTTAGTGGCGAATTCCAGTTTGACTTGTTAACATTGTAATGAAGACTCAAAAACATGTATAATTTCTTGGATTGCATGTTGACGAATTAATTATCTGGAATGAGGAGATTGATTTTGAAGCCCAAAAAAATCAATTTACCATGCTTTGCTATTTTACGTTTAAAGGAATTTTTTGACAAGAGGCCTTAATATCAGTTTAGTATTCCCTGGCCTATTCTCACTTAAGCTACGAAATATTTCTTTGGGGAGGTGCCGTGGATTTGAATAGAATCTTTATAGTCCAAAAAAGAGAAATTAGAATAATTTGTAGCCTTAGAAATGCAGACTCTTTTAAACCTTATTTTAGAAATCTTAAAATTCTGACTGTTCCCTGTATATACATTTATAAAACATTAATTCTAAGAAAGCAAAGTGAACTAAAGTTGGTTTAAAAAAAAATATTTCCATAATTACTGTACTCGACACGGAACTCTCTTTTCTATTGAAAAACACAAAAATAGTAAATATGAGAGATCTCCATTTTATACTGGCATTAGACGTTATAACAAATTACTTGGTAACTAACTACAAGGATTTACCTCTGACGAAATTTAAAATTGCAATCAGAAGAGTACTAGTTGACAAATGTTTTTATTCCATTTTGGAATATTAGACCATGCTTTTTAATTGTTATCGTTTTATACTGGTTTTTATATGTATTTATATATGTGTTGCATTTATGTATGACTACTAGGAGATGCCCGAGGCTTCGCCCACGATAATTCATTTAAAATTAAAAAATTAAGAGTATAATAATTATTAAAGCATTATATTTATTAACACTTGCACACGAATCATTCATAAACTAAGCCATTAATAATATTAATGAAACAGCTAAAATTCCGGTTTCAGAGTACATTCTAAAATTAGAAAGCGCCCCCTGGGAAAACTATATCAGAATCACTGCCTTCTAAACTGTATTACTGTAATTCTCGAGACGGCGGTGATCAGAATCGATTATGCCGTTCCAAAGAAACCTGTGAACACATAATACGTATTGTTTCTCGACTGTTTATTGACATGAATATGATGTGAATTTTATTTTATGAATTCAGTGTAATTTTCAGAAATTATATAATGTTTCAAGGGAAGGAATGGTTTGTTTGGATTATTATCAGCGATATTTCAAGAGTTAAACCATCAATATTTTACTGCTGGTGCCCCCGGTGCTTCGCCCGCCATGATTCATTGACTCCAGGATTTTTAAGAAATTTACACTGGTAGATTATTAAAAATGTTTGTGGTTCAGAGCTATGAAAATTGTAAGTAAAAATAAAATTAGAATATTTGCTCATTGTGTTCATTTCACTTAGACCTTATATAATAGCGGTTTACCTAATTTTGTAGTCGTCATGAAAGTTTACACTGCGAGAGACGAACATCGCCGAGTATACCCGATGTCTCACGAAGCGGGCGAGCAAGCACGCTATTTAGGGCCGTTGAATTGTATAAGAGTAGATGTCAGTAGCTAGTTTTTTTACTGCTCTTTATGACAAAGAAATATGAATTGAATTTAGGACTCCCCTAATAAAACATCTTTCAGAACTGACCCCCGCCCACTGGGGGAAAAAAAGCATATTCAACAAAGGATCTGTTGTTAACAGCAAAAGAATGGAAAACGAGAAGCCATATTTCTACCAAAAGAATGCAATTCTAGGTGAGCTTATGATTTTTTTGTATTATTTTATTATAAGCGCATCTTAAAATCCATTTTTACATGATAAACACGACTAAATTACCCAGTATTGAGTCTTGAACTTTTCGACCATTTAAATGCTGTCGGTCGGTTGCTTCAGGACTATTTAAATATAGATTTAAAGATTGTACCTGTGAATATCTATGACGTGATCGTTTTGAAACATTTGTAAATGTTTATTTCAGAATGTTCTATAAACAGAATACAGACTGGTTATTAATGAAATAATTGTTATTCCGTGCGCACATTATATTTGCTTACATCTTCCAGTCGTCTGCCTCTGAATAGCATCATTCCATGTTGTTAACTTTTAAAACTTCTATTTACTATTCCTCTTTGGTTATAATAATTGTTTAGTATCTATGATTACACACTCTGTAAATGAATAATTCAATAATTCTTGGCTCCTCTTATAGATTTCTAATTTAACTCAATCTCAACTGAACGTTGTTCTAATTGAGAAATTTATTTTTCTAAGTCAAGACGAATTTTGCAAAGTAGAGTAAAGTCTATTCTTTTCAAGCCTTCTTCCATGATTTAGAATAATTTACCTGAAATAAGTAAACATACCTAAAAATGTAAACTTAAAAACATTTCAAACATAATCTAAGCTACATCTACTAGACTAGGTCTACTTTAATCTGAGTCAGACAAACTTCGTAAAACTGCACTATACTTTTTTGTACCTCTGTTAAATATTTATTTTATTTTGTGTTAAATCCTATTTATATGTAGGATCATATGCATTCTTTCTTTGCTTCGGAAACATGTATTACTGTTGTTAAAACGATGGTGTTTTTGCGTTATTTCTTCCCATCATTACCATTGTATGTAGCTGCGTAATCCTCGGTCAGGGCTAGGAGTGACATCACACAGCCGTGTAGGACTCTCCCCACAGCTCTTACGGGAACGGGGCAACCTTACGTATAATAGCCTTGCGGCGTGGTGACTATAACAAAATGCGCGCTATTCAGTATACTGCTGCTGAACTTTACCCAATCTAACCTATCACTCATACTACATGTCACTGATCCAGAATCTAGCTGCCGCTAATGCTTACCTTAATGCACAGCTTTGTTTCCCTTCCACACCTTTCCCATATCTTCATTACACTAAGAAGTCCGATGCCTTTGTGTCTAATAATGTCCTAAGGTAACCCTACTAACACTGATTTTATTCCGTCATCCTATATTTCACTATTTCATCGTATTGTTCCATAAAAAATTACATACCAGCATTTCGTTTATAATCCGAAGACTTCTCTGCCATCTGATAATTTCAGTCTGCGCTCTCTCTGCACGTAGTCATGTTTGTATAGGCGACATTGTACACTGTACGAATCCGTGCGGCCCAGCTGGCACGGCAATCGAGGAATCCTGGAGTATAGGGGTTTTTCTTACAAATTGTTAGTAATAATAATTATATATATAAAGCATAGTTTCCTCTAGGCGATATGAAATGTCCGTTACTTCAAACATCTGTCAATCATGCAGTTCCTTGATCATTCGATAGGGTCAGCTTTAATCTCAAGACTTGCGCATGCTTCTCATAATTACAATGACTGATACCTGTTTATAAAAATAGAAGAACCATTTGAAGAATCGTCTAATACATGTCCAAGCCAACGGCCAGTTTCTTTTTGACTGAGTGCACGGTGTAAGGACACTTACTCTGCTTAGCTTTTTCTCCGATTCCAGAAACAAGTTTAGAGCACAAGAACAGTAAAATTATTACTTTAGAGATATTTTCTGACACGTAGCTGAAAATAATCATCCTCTCCCTTCAGATGAAACGCAATGGCAAACATTCTATGATTCACGCTTCACACGCTAATAAAACACTCGAGTTTATTGCCATTTTATATCTGCACTGCTTTCGTAATTTTATGTTACACTTCTAACGATCAAATACGGTTTATGTCACTGATTTATGTTCATTCATTCGTTAATATCGACATTTTTCCATTAAAAAAGACGCAATTATTATGCTTAAACTTTCTCACACATTCGTGTTAAGATTTTATTTATTGAGGTTTTTAAATTGACGAAAGAAACCGGTATGTACCATTCAAAAATTACTGTACAGCCTCCAAATTAAATATATTTACTATCCTTATAGCGTCACACATATCTATGGCTTAGTGCACGCTTAGTATTAAGTACAATTCTATAGCTTTTTAGTAAATCCATTTGAATACCTAAATATCACCATATGCACCCAGGAAAAGTACTTACCATATTTTGCCCCTGCAGAAGACACATTTCACTTGTCGCATTTGTATAGAGTCAAGATATGCCTCAGGAAGTCCCACATTTTCATTAAACACATTTAACTCAAACTTGTACGTGACACATGTATGTACTGAGCCATTGAAATTACTCGTTCACTAGTAACGGCCTTTAAAAAAAATGCAACAAAAATCTACCATCAAATTACAGATCTATATCGCTCCTAACTTCATTTTCAAAAATATTTGAAAAAGTTATGTATAACCGAACAATATCCTTACATAATCTTAATTTGGTTTTAGTAATGGCATGACTACTGATAATGCTACGTTTAATTCACTACAGAAATTCTGAAAGTGTTAGATAAAAAGAAATATGCTTTGGGAATAAGCTGTGACTTAGCAAATGCGTTCGACTGTTTAAATAATGAACTCTTACTTAAAAAATTGAAAAATCATGGGTTTGATAATTTAACAGGAAATTGGTTCAAATCATAGTCTGTCTGATAGAACCCAACATTTATAATAAATGGATACAAATCTAACATTGTTAAAAATCGAGACTTGTTACGAATCAAAGGTATTGCTTTTTTTAAGATGCTAGTGTATTTATTACAGGAAAATCACCAGGACATTTATCAAGAGGCACTAAAAGAGCTTTCCACTAATTAATTACATGTTTAAAGCTAATAAAATACATTTAATTTTGAAAATACAGTACTTAATTTATTCAATTTAGAACAAAGAATAGATGGATCCCAAACCATATAATTAATATCAATTACAATATAATTAATTACCAAACAGAAAACAGACGAAAGTATAATTTTTTAGGATTACAAATTTACCAAAATCTTGACTGAGAGACACACAATTAAGTAATAATTCCAATAGAGTTCAGCATGTCTTGCCGTAAGATTTTTGTATGGTATATTACAACAGGATGCCTTTTGCATGGTATATTTTGCATATTTTCACTCTGTAATCAAGTATAGAATCATATTCTGGGGTAACGTTTCATATAGGGAAAAAATATTTAAACTTAAAAAATGAGTAATGAGAACAATACGTAGAAAGAAAACGGAGAATCATATAAACCATTTTTACTTCCTCTGTCCGTACCATAGGTAGGCCTACTATAGGTAGAGGAAGTATTGTTTTCGATCCCAAAATTCGAAGTTGAGTTTTTAGCATGTATACACGTTTCAAGGCCCCCTGAATCCAAAAATACTATTTTTTGAAACATGTCTGTGTGTCTGTGTGTGTGTGTGTGTGTGTGTGTGTGTCTGTCTGTCTGTCTGTGTGGAAGCTTGTGAACAGGCTAGCTCCGAAACGGAGAATCGTATGAAAACAAAATTTCGTATTTGGGTCAGGTACCTTCTGAAGATGTGATTCGAAGATTGGCGACATATTTCCCTTATTTTTAAGGGGACTTTACATGAAGAAAATTATTTTTTCGCGATTTTCTCGAAAACGGCTCTAACGATTTTCTATAAATTTTGCGCATGGATTGCTTGTACCAAGAGCTAAAACTTTTATTTGAAACATTTTTTCGAAGAAATTCTCTGAAGGGTACCTATAAGCAACCCACTGTGAATACGTGCTTTTTGCAATACGGCTTCTTGTAAATCGTACGAAAACAAAATTTTGTTTTGGGTTAGGTACCTTCTGAGGCTGTGAAGATTGGCGACAACCTTCTGTTATATTTAAGGGAACTTTACATGAAGAATATTTTGTTTTTTGATATTTTCTCATAAACGGCTCTAACAATTTCCTTTAAATTTTGTACATAGATTGCTTATACCATTTCAAAAATTGGTAGGTTGTAACCTACCAACTTGCCTGGTGAACAACTCAATACGCGGACATTTAAGGCATTTTATTCTATATAAGCACGTGAAGTGAGAAAAATGTACTGTTGGCCCTGCTTACAGTAAAGAAATATCTGAGGGGAATTTTGGATCTTTGAATTTTTAAATTTTGTATTTTTAGATTTTTTAAATTTTGGATTTTCAATGTTTTAATTTTTTTATTCTTTAAATTTCGGATAAGCCAAATCATTGAGTTGATTGTTTTCTTGCAGTCCGTTCCGTTACACCCTACTAATTTCGTGACAATTTTGAGCTTAACACTAATTGCGTGACAATTTTGAGCGTAACGCAAGCTCTCGATTTACTCCTACCGCGGCTAAAGAAGTTTCACTTCAAAAAAATCCCTTTAGGCAAGCCTACAGGCTGAGGTAGATTTCTAAGTGCTTTTGGTTTAATTTACTGTCGCTGCTTAGCACTCTTCTTCTTTAGCCTTGGCATGACAAACCCGCAATAATAACAGCAAAAAAAAGGAAAGATCACTTTTCAAACGTTCAAATCTCGACTTATATGAGAACTATCAAGTAACTAGTTATTGATTTGTAGAGTACTCATTAAGAGCTTTTAAACGATACCCCACAAGACGTAGTTTCAAAAATTTTGAATTTCCATCCCCTCACCCCCACCCCCACTCGTATCCCCCAAAACCCCCGAATTGTTGGTTTTTGGTGTAATTTACTGTCGCTGCGTAGCACTCTTCTTCTTTAGCCTTGGCTTGACAAACCCGCAATAATAATTGCAAAAAAGAGGAAAGAGCACTTTTTCAAACATTCAAATCTCGCGTTAAATGAGAGCTATCGAGAAAATAGTTATTGATTTGTAGAGTACTCATCAAGAGCTTTTCAATGATACCCCACAAGACGTGGTTTCAAAAATTTCGAATTTCCATCCCCCCCACCTCCACCCCCACTCGTACCCCCAAAAACCCCGAATCGTTGGTGTCACTGTGACCTCCATAGGGAGTACTCTAATTTATTCGAACAAAGTTTCCCTCTATACTTCATAGGGGCCGAGATAAAAATGTTTTAAAATTTCAACCCCCTCCCCCGACCACCCCCTTGGGCCAATTTTGCCCATTAACGAACTTGTCCGAACTATTGGGCCTAGAAATAACATATTAAAATTTGGTTCAAATATCTTCAAAATTACGGCCGCTAGCGTGTAAAGATATATATATATATATATATATATATATATATATATATATATCACAAAAAAAAATTTTGAACGGGCTGTGGTTTCGTACTTAGGGGAGCATGAAACGTAAAGATATGAAAGAATTTTTCGAAAATCATGAAGTGGTATCCATTGCAATAGGTAGATTTTTAAAAGCCAATGAAATCGAGAAGATCCTATTAACTTAATTGTCTCTCGCGTGCAGGTACTTGGTTTCTTCCATGCAGGACCAGACATGACTAGTCGTACAAGAAGCCTCACTTTCCTTTCAATCAGAAGGCATTCCAGTTAGTATTCATTTCAATGGCAGTAAGAGTCTTCCCTCCGTCTCGCCGTCTCTGATTGGACCGCGTATCTATGCAGTTGAAGGACATAGGGCTTGTCATCTGCAAAACACTGTAGCAAATACTCTCAATAAGTAATACCGTCCACTCCCTGTCTTTTTCCGGGACACGCTACTACTAGCGCCGCCAGTGAGCAGGAATGGGTAGTTACTCGTCAGCTGATATAGTTAACGTTTGTCTGTTGTGTTTTGTGTACGAAAATATAATATAAATTCTAGTAAAACAGGGTGCCCACGGGGGGGGGGGTTAAGACGCAGACTGCGTCATTGAAATTTCTGGGGGGGGGGAATATTATCGTGTTATGAATTTTCTGGCCGGGGGTTGAAAATTGTTGCAAAATTAGAGTTTTATATGTTAAAAATAAAAACGGCCAAGTTCTATAACTTCAAAAGGTCTCTTTTAATTCTTTATAAAGATAAAGATGAAGAATTTCGACAGCCATGGGCGTACCCGGGGGGGGGGGCGCAAGGAAAAAATGTATATTATTAATTATTATCGTCAGGTGTTTTTCTTTTAAGACAATTATTTTAATTGCAGAAGTTATACCAAATCGATAACATGGAAGCAGAATCCACAGTGGATTAGGAAAGGGGGGTTCAGACCCCCAAGAGTCAAAACCTAAAATTCTATATTTGTGTTTAATAAATATATTTATTTAATTAAACAAGATTTGTTGGTGTGTCAAATATGATATAGCAGTTATTTTCTTTTCATAACATAATGAGTAGGCCTATTATGTCCACTGTTCCATGTGCTATTTAACTTTTCTTATAAATAGTAATAAGTATTATAATTTAGGTAACAATTTCATGTTTAAGTTGCCATGTCTTAGAGTATAGTAAACAAATTTGCTAACTAGTTTTTCAGTGCTAAAATAGCGTAAAATGTGATTTTCATTAGTTCAACATTTAAAAATTTCCCGGGGGTGGACACCCGACTTAGGTAACATTTTCTTGTTTACATTGGCATGTCTTAGAGTATGGTAAACAAATTTCCTAACTAGTTTTCTAGTGCTAAAATAGCGTAAAATGTGATTTTCATTAATTCAATATTTTAAAAATTTCCGGGGCTGGACCCTCCACCTAGGTAATGATTTCTTATGTACATTGAAATGTCTTAGAGTATGGTAAACAAATTTCATAACTAGTTTTCAGTGCTAAAATAGCGTAAAATGTGATTTTCATTAGTCCAATATTTAAAAATTTCCCGGGGTGGACATCCGACTTAGGTAACATTTTCTTGTTTACATTGGCATGTCTTAGAGAATGGTAAACAAATTTCTTAACTAGTTTTTGAGTGCTAAAATAGCGTAAAATGTGATTTTCATTGATTCAACATTTAAAAATTTTCTGGGATGGACCCCCGACCCCTTTTTTGGGGGGTATTCCAAACCCCCCGGCACTTCCGTCCCTCCCCGCAATTATTTTCTGGCTACTTATTATATTATTAATATAAAATACAATGTGGCCCAAGAAGTTAAAGCGACAAAAAATAAATTAATTAAAAAAATTGCCCCCCCTAGAAATTATCATATGGGCGCCCTTGTCGACAGGCAATTGGGTTGGGGGTGAGCAATGAAGTTTTGGGGGTGGGCACCCCTGAGTAAAATAATAAATACAACGTAGGCCTAAAGAAAATGTCCGGTTATGTAGGTGGCATGATATGTGCCGTCTATGGTTGTAATAATTATTTTGAGAGTGAAATAAGTAAAATCGTTAATTAGAGTGTGTACAAGACTGATTCATTCAGATGTTCATTGGCTTACCATCCGAATTGTTTTACATGTAAAAATTTCAAATTAAAAAAAGAAAAAAGTATATATTGTAGAAAGTATCTTGCAAATCGTATGAATTAAAATTTAAAGCTGATTTTCACGAAAATGTATTAAAGTGAAACAATTAGTTTTAATACTTACTAAAACAAAGTGTGTGTGGAACGCCATGTGGCAGAAGTGAACTTTTTTTTTTATTTTTTTCAATTTTGGATTATTGGATTTTTCAAATTTTGGATTGTTGGACTTTTTAATATTGGGTTTTTGGACTTTTTAGATTTTGGATTTTTTAAATTTCTGACCTTTTTATTCTTTAATTTTGGATTTTTACATTTTTTTACATTTTAGATAATTGAATTTTTTTAGTTTTGTATTTTTTAACTTTTAATTTTTAATTTTGGATTTTTTTATTTTTATATTTTAGAATTTTATAATTTTGGATATTTATGTTTTAAATTTTGGATAGTAAGATTTTTTTATTTTTTAAATTTTGGACTTATTAATTTTGGTTCTTTGAATTTTTTGATTTTGAAATTTTAGATTATTTAAATGTTGGATCTTTGATTTTTTATTTTTTGTATATTTTAATTTTGGATTTTTTAACTTTTTAAATTTTGGATTTTTTAATTTTTAATTTTTGGGCTTTTTCAGTTTTGGATAAGCCTAATCATTGAGTTGATTGTTTTTTGTGCAGTCCGTTCCGTCACACCTCACTAATTTCGTGACGATTTTGAGCGTTACACAAGCTCTCGATTTACCCCTACCGCGGCTAAAGAAGTTTTACTTAAAAAATTAGCGTTATCGTCATTTAATTAAGTTAGTTTGCGGTAGTGTAAATTGTGTTATTTCCCGACCTAATTCCTGCATTATCAAGCACAAAAATAAGTTACTGTGTCATCAGGACTTTGAAAAACAAATTTATTTCTGCAGCTATATAGGTTCATTAAGTAGCTTCTGAGACTGCTGCCCATTCCCACTCAACAGATGGCACCTCTGTGCTAGTGGACAGTTTGAACAAAGGGAATAGAGTAGAGTGGGCGGTATTCTTATTGAGAGTATTTGACTGTAGTATTCATTTCAATGCTTCCGCCGGACTTTCACCGGTGAGTTTATGACAGTGATCTCAATACATAAACAGGATACACAACAGCTGTGCTTTGGAATTGCATAAATCGTGACGTTCACTTGTTGTTAAGTTGGCTACACCGTACGTATTGGTGAAGTGTGCTTCCTATGTTAAACATATATTTATGAATGTGTTTTTATTATTTTTCATGACAAAATGGTCAAATATTGCGTGGTATATGGCTGCACAGAGCTCCAGAGAAATGGAAGTGGACTTAAGTTTCACAAGTAGGTTATTTTTGTTTGGAACATTTGAAGATACTGGCCAAATCTGACTTAGCCTCAAGCGTAGCATAGCCACGAACGCTTGTCTTTTTCTTGCCTGTTTGTACAGGTTTCCATTTTCTTGGCCTGATATTCCGAAGAGGTGGGTTCAAGCAATGTGCAGAGAATATTGGTCACCCACAGCGTACAGTACATTAAGCAGCAGACACCTGATTGCTATCAGTCATAAGGACTGGTGCACTTGTAAAATTACTAAAAGATGCTGTACCATCGATCTTCAATTTTCCAGGACATCTTCAAAAAATTATTGTTCCAAAAAGACAACTGGTTCGTAACATAGGCGTAACCAGGCCGACCATATAGGGGGGGGGAGGTTACAACATCTGGGGGGTATGGAATACACCCCCAAGGAGAGGGGGTTCGGGGGTCCTCCCCCGAAAAATTTTAAAAATTAAGATGCACAATAACGAGTTTTAAGCTTCCCACGCTTTATACTCGTATTAAGCAATTTATAAGCAGACTTAAAAAAAATTGTACAATTTTTCTTTTTCTAATCAATTGGGGGGGGGTTCAAACCCCCAAAAACCCCTCGCTACGCCTCTGGTTCGTAATGTGGTTAGTAGTAGGCCTACTTTAGGTACCATGTAGGAATATAAATTATGCAAAATGTCAGTCATGTAATCATAGTATTCTTATGCATGTAGGCCTAAATTTTTCATGCTTAGTTTTTAATTGCAGAAATAAGAAGAAGCAGATGATTTTGTATAAGACCTCGCTGAAAATTATACGAAAATGGATAAACAGACAAACAGATGATCTCCCACCATCTCCTATCAAAACAGAATTGAGAAAGAACAAAAGGCTACAGACGATTGTCTGTCGCAAGAACAAGAAGATAAATAGCATGGCTAATTAATTTTCACATTTGAAGAAAAGGAACTTCTAAGTAGGCCTACTGACTTAAAGTCTTTTGAAATTTTATTTCAGTGGCTTCCCTTTGCGCTAGTCTACAGGAATTATTTTAAAAAAATGTGATTTGTATCCAGTACAGTAACGGTAAAGTTGAAGGTCACGGTTTATACATTAAGAATAAGAATAAGAATCTTTATTGTCATAAACATATAAATACATGCATAGACAGTCGTCATGGTTATAGCCTACTAATATATTTTATAACATTGCAAGTATTCAACATAATATAGCCTATATTCTATTCTTAATTAAAACACCTACAATATATTAACTGTTGGTTTAAGCACATGAATTACAAATAAAATTCCCAGTTAATGCTAAAAAAATCATTAACGTTATACAAACATTCTTTAATCAATATACGCTTGATTTTACATTTAAAATTGGCGTTTGACAAAGATTTGATTTTGGTAGGTACTGTATTGTACAACTTAGTTGATACATAAAACCAGTTTTTTTGTGAACTACTAAATTGGTATTGTTGTATCCTTATAGAGTTTTTATTTCTAGTGTCATGTAAGTGAATATCTGCATTGGTTTGAAAATGTTCAAAATGACTATGGACAAAACAGAGTAAATGTAATACATAAAGGGAATATAAAGTTAATACACCTAAATCAGTAAATAATGGTTTACAAGTGAGTCGATGTGGGGCTTTGCAGAGAATTCTAATTGCCCTTTTTTGTAAAATAAATATTTTTTTACAATAGCTACTTGAACCCCAAAGGGTAATACCATAAGACAATACACTTTGTATTTGAGAAAAATAAACAGTGAGCAGTATATTTTTGTCAACTGTACCACATAGTCTTCTTAACACATAAAGTCCCTTTGCCATTTTGTTAATAATAAAATCAATATGGAAATTCCATGATAAATTTGAATCCAAACAAATTCCTAGAAATTTTAGAGTATTATTATGGTTTATTTGATTTGAGTTACTTCTACTATAACTAAAAGATATATCACAAATTTTATTTGTATTGAGGGACAAATTATTAGCAGCACACCAGTCTTGTAATAAAATTAAACTAGAATCTAACTTGTCTAGTATTCCTTCTTTAGTTTTACAGCTTACTTTAAGACCTAAATCGTCTGCAAACAGCAATCCATTTGTTCCTGCGCTATCAATATTTACAGGTAAGTCATTGATATATATGTTATTTCCAAAGCACTTAGAACAGATTTTGTCTATTCTCTTTATATATCGAAATCAAGCATAATATCGCAAAATGAAGGCCTATTGTGAAGTTATTTTAATATTTAAAATGCGAGTGTTTACCAATGTACATTCACGCCTGATTGAGATTAAAGAAATATTTTTACCATACCATTACGATATGAAATTAGTTTTGTTATGTACTTAAAAAGCATCAAGTAGTTTATATTGAAACGTTTCATTCATAAAAGTGTCTAAAAACGCCAATACATCTTCATAATGCCATTAATACACATGAGTTTGTTAAAAGGAGATACGGGATAGGAGCTAAATTATACGTTCACTTTCATGGCGGACCGCGAACCCTGCCGTCACGATTTTTCATCATGCAGTGCTACCTCCAGTATGTAATAGAGCTCAATGAGTACAGCATACATCATTGCCGATCTATCTCTATATATCTGTGGCTCCAACAAGAGCAAATACTCTCAATAAGTAATACCGTCCACTCCCTGTCTTTTTCCGGGACACGCTACTACTAGCGCCGCCAGTGAGCAGGAATGGGCAGTTACTCGTCAGCTGATATAGTTAACGTTTGTCTGTTGTGTTTTGTGCACGAAAATATAATATAAATTCTAGTAAAACAGGGTGCCCACGGGGGGGGGGGTTAAGACGCAGACTGCGTCATTGAAATTTCTGGGGGGGGGAATATTATCGTGTTATGAATTTTTTGGCCGGGGGTTGAAAATTGTTGCAAAATTAGAGTTTTATATGTTAAAAATAAAAACGGCCAAGTTCTATAACTTCAAAAGGTCTCTTTTAATTCTTTATAAAGATAAAGATGAAGAATTTCGACAGTCATGGGCGTACCCGGAGGGGGGCGCAAGGAAAAAATGTATATTATTAATTATTATCGTCAGATGTTTTTCTTTTAAGACAATTATTTTAATTGCAGAAGTTTTACCAAATCGACAACATGGAAGCAGAATCCACAATGGATTAGGAAAGGGGGGTTCAGACCCCCAAGAGTCAAAACCTAAAATTCTATATTTATATTTAAAAAATATATTTATTTAATTAAACAAGATTTGTTGGTGTGTCAAATATGATATAGCAGTTATTTTCTTTTCATAACATAATGAGTAGGCCTATTATGTCCACTGTTCCATGTGCTATTTAACTTTTCTTATAAATAGTAATAAGTATTATAATTTAGGTAACAATTTCATGTTTAAGTTGCCATGTCTTAGAGTATAGTAAACAAATTTGCTAACTAGTTTTTCAGTGCTACAATAGCGTAAAATATGATTTTCATTAGTTCAACATTTAAAAATTTCCCGGGGGTGGACACCCGAGTTAGGTAACATTTTCTTGTTTACATTGGCATGTCTTAGAGTATGGTAAACAAATTTCCTAACTAGTTTTTTAGTGCTAAAATAGCGTAAAATGTGATTTTCATTAATTCAATATTTTAAAAATTCCCGGGGCTGGACCCCCCCACCTAGGTAATGATTTCTTATGTACATTGAAATGTCTTAGAGTATGGTAAACAAATTTCATAACTAGTTTTCAGTGCTAAAATAGCGTAAAATGTGATTTTCATTAGTTCAATATTTAAAAATTTCCCGGGGTGGACATCCGACTTAGGTAACATTTTCTTGTTTACATTGGCATGTCTTAGAGTATGGTAAACAAATTTCTTAACTAGTTTTTGAGTGCTAAAATAGCGTAAAATGTGATTTTCATTAATTCAACATTTAAAAATTTTCTGGGATGGACCCCCGACCCCTCTTTTGGGGGGTATTCCAAACCCCCCCGGCACTTCCGACCCTCCCCGCAATTATTTTCTGGCTACTTATTATATTATTAATATAAAATACAATGTGGCCCAAGAAGTTAAAGCGACAAAAAATAAATTAATTAAAAAAATTGCCCCGTCTAGAAATTATCATATGGGCGCCCTTGTCGACAGGCAATTGGGTTGGGGGTGAGCAATGAAGTTTGTGGGGTGAGCAATGAAGTTTTGGGGGTGGGCACCCCTGAGTAAAATAATAAATACAACATAGGCCTAAAGAAAATGTCCGGTTATGTAGGTGGCATGATATGTGCCGTCTATGGTTGTAATAATTATTTTGAGAGTGAAATAAGTAAAATCGTTAATTAGAGTGTGTACAAGACTGATTCATTCAGATGTTCATTGGCTTACCATCCGAATTGTTTTACATGTAAAAATTTCAAATTAAAAAAAAAAGTATATATTGTAGAAAGTATCTTGCAAATCGTATGAATTAAAATTTAAAGCTGATTTTCACGAAAATGTATTAAAGTGAAACAATTAGTTTTAATACTTATTAAAACAAAGTGTGTGTGGAACGCCATGCGGCAGAAGTGAAACTTTTTTTTATTTTTTCAATTTTGGATTATTGGATTTTCAAATTTTGGATTGTTGGACTATTTAATATTGGGTTTTTGGACTTTTTAGATTTTGGATTTTTTAAATTTCTGACCTTTTTATTCTTTAATTTTGGATTTTTACATTTTTTACATTTTAGATCATTGAATTTTTTTAGTTTTGTATTTTTTTATTTTTTATTTTGGATTTTTTATTTTTATATTTTAGAATTTTATAATTTTGGATATTTATGTTTTAAATTTTGGATATGAAGATTTTTTTATTTTTTATTTTTTAAATTTTGTACTTATTAATTTTGGTTCTTTGAATTTTTTTATTTTGAAATTTTAGATTATTTAAATGTTGGATCTTTGATTTTTTATTTTTGTATATTTTAATTTTGGATTTTTTAACTTTTTAAATTTTGGATTTTTTAATTTTGGGACTTTTTCAGTTTTGGATAAGCCTAATCATTGAGTTGATTGTTTTTTGTGCAGTCCGTTCCGTCACACCTCACTAATTTCGTGACGATTTTGAGCGTTACACAAGCTCTCGATTTACCCCTACCGCGGCTAAAGAAGTTTTACTTAAAAAATTAGCGTTATCGTCATTTAATTAAGTTAGTTTAGCGGTAGTGTAAATTGTGTTATTTCCCGACCTAATTCCTGCATTATCAAGCCCAAAAATAAGTTACTGTGTCATCAGGACTTTGAAAAACAATTCATTAAGTAGCTTCTGAGACTGCTGCCCATTCCCACTCAACAGATGGCACCTCTGTGCTAGTGGACAGTTTGAACAAAGGGAATAGAGTAGAGTGGGCGATATTCTTATTGAGAGTATTTGACAAGAGCAAATACTCTCAATAAGAATACCGCCCACTCTACTCTATTCCCTTTGTTCAAACTGTCCACTAGCACAGAGGTGCCATCTGTTGAGTGAGAATGGGCAGCAGTCTCAGAAGCTACTTAATGAACCTATATAGCTGCAGAAATAAATTTGTTTTTCAAAGTCCTGATGACACAGTAACTTATTTTTGTGCTTGATAATGCAGGAATTAGGTCGGGAAATAACACAATTTGCACTACCGCTAAACTAACTAAATTAAATGACGATAACGCTAATTTTTTAAGTAAAACTTCTTTAGCTGCGGTAGGGGTAAATCGAGAGCTTGTGTAACGCTCAAAATCGTCACGAAACTAGTGAGGTGTGAAGGAACGGACTGCACAAAAAACAATCAACTCAATGATTAGGCTTATCCAAAACTGAAAAAGCCCAAAAATTAAAAATTAAAAAATCCAAAATTTAAAAAGTTAAAAAATCCAAAATTAAAATATACAAAAAATCAAAGATCCAACATTTAAATAATCTAAAATTTCAAAATCAAAAAATTCAAAGAACCAAAATTAATAAGTGCAAAATTTAAAAAATAAAAAATAAAAAATTCTTAATATCCAAAATTTAAAACATAAATATAAAAAATTATAAAATTCTAAAATATAAAAATAAAAAAATCCAAAATTAAAAATTAAAAAATACAAAACTAAAAAAATTCAATGATTTAAAATGTAAAAATCCAAAATTAAAGAATAAAAAGGTCAGAAATTTAAAAAATCTAAAAAGTCCAAAATCCCAATATTAAAAAGTCCAACAATCCAAAATTTGAAAAATCCAATAATCCAAAATTGAAAAAATAAAAAAAAAGTTTCACTTCTGCCGCTTGGCGTTCCACACACACTTTGTTTTAATAAGTATTAAAACTAATTGTTTCACTTTAATACATTTTCGTGAAAATCAGCTTTAAATTTTAATTCATACGATTTGCAAGATACTTTTTACAATATATACTTTGTTTTAATTTGAAATTTTTACATGTAAAACAATTCGGATGGTAAGCCAATGAACATCTGAATGAATCAGTCTTGTACACACTCTAATTAACGATTTTACTTATTTCACTCTCAAAATAATTATTACAACCATAGACGGCACATATCATGCCACCTACATAACCGGACATTTTCTTTAGACCTATGTTGTATTTATTATTTTACTCAGGGGTGCCCACCCCCAAAACTTCATTGCTCACCCCACAAACTCCATTGCTCACCCCCAACCCAATTGCCTGTCGACAAGGGCGCCCATATGATAATTTCTAGGGGGGGGCAATTTTTTTAATTAATTTATTTTTTGTCGCTTTAACTTCTTGGGCCACATTGTATTTTATATTAATAATATAATAAGTAGCCAGAAAATAATTGCGGGGAGGGTCGGAAGTGCCGGGGGGGTTTGGAATACCCCCCAAAAAAGGGGTCGGGGGTCCATCCCAGAAAATTTTTAAATGTTGAATTAAAGAAAATCACACTTTACGCTATTTTAGCACTCAAAAACTAGTTAAGAAATTTGTTTACCATACTCTAAGACATGCCAATGTAAACAAGAAAATGTTACCTAAGTCGGATGTCCACCCCGGGAAATTTTTAAATATTGAACTAATGAAAATCACATTTTACGCTATTTTAGCACTGAAAACTAGTTATGAAATTTGTTTACCATACTCTAAGACATTTCAATGTACATAAAAATCATTACCTAGGTGGGGGGTCCAGCCCCGGAAATTTTTAAAATATTGAATTAATGAAAATCACATTTTACGCTATTTTAGCACTAAAAAACTAGTTAGGAAATTTGTTTACCATACTCTAAGACATGCCAATGTAAACAAGAAAATGTTACCTAAGTCGGGTGTCCACCCCCGGGAAATTTTTAAATGTTGAACTAATGAAAATCATATTTTACGCTATTTTAGCACTGAAAAACTAGTTAGCAAATTTGTTTACTATACTCTAAGACATGGCAACTTAAACATGAAATTGTTACCTAAATTATAATACTTATTTCTATTTATAAGAAAAGTTAAATAGCACATGGAACAGTGGACGTAATAGGCCTACTCATTATGTTATGAAAAGAAAATAACTGCTATATCATATTTGACACACCAACAAATCTTGTTTAATTAAATAAATATATTTTTTAAATACAAATATAGAATTTTAGGTTTTGACTCTTGGGGGTCTGAACCCCTCTTTCCTAATCCACTGTGGATTCTGCTTCCATGTTGTCGATTTGGTAAAACTTCTGCAATTAAAATAATTGTCTTAAAAGAAAAACACCTGACGATAATAATTAATAATATACATTTTTTCCCTTGCGCCCCCCCCCCGGGTACGCCCATGGCTGTCGAAATTCTTCATCTTTATCTTTATAAAGAATTAAAAGAGACCTTTTGAAGTTATAGAACTTGGCCGTTTTTATTTTTAACATATAAAACTCTAATTTTGCAACAATTTTCAACCCCCGTGGGCACCCTGTTTTACTAGAATTTATATTATATTTTCGTACACAAAACACAACAGACAAACGTTAACTATATCAGCTGACGAGTAACTGCCCATTCCTGCTCACTGGCGGCGCTAGTAGTAGCGTGTCCCGGAAAAAGACAGGGAGTGGACGGTATAGGGATGTAGCGAACTAGAACCAACAGATGTCTCCACTGCTCTAGCCGGTATGCGCTAGCCGTTCGTCACTTGTTTTTCGAGTTGTTGTCTGCTGGTTCCATGCTTTTAAATGGCGTTTCATCTTAGCAGACTGAAAAATACGTTCGAACTTTTCTTTTTTTGTAGCGGGTAAAACGCTACTAGGCGCATTTCTTTGTATACTGGACACTTCCAGAATATATTTACGTGAAAAAACTTAAAGGAAAATTGCAAAAGATAGACGCTATATAAGTCGAAAAGAAAGAAGAATAAGCTGACAAATACTGTGAGAAATGCCCGCTATTAACTACATTACTATGTTCCCGACGTACAAAATGTTATGCAGATATGAATATTTATATACAGTACTGCTAATTTGGCGATTGGGTATGATTCAAAGTAACTCAAAGAATATACCTCTAGGGTTCAGACAGTAAAATACTAATTGATATACGTGATAAACACTGATTTATGTGGTGTGTATTCGCAGACATTTTTAATATTATTTATTTTCTATATCAAATGCATATTTAGCCTATACCGTCATATTAAAAACGTATTCAAAATCAAAATATAAAAATATATTTACATCACGAAAACTTACCTTTCCTGTCCCTCGTAGTTAAAAAAGATGGGAACTTGGGAATCGATTAGGCCTTTTTTTCTTCTTCTCATTCCTCATTCTTTCTTATTCCTTTTATTGTCGGTAAGTTATGCTAGACCATCGTTACATGATTTTCATTTGTAGTTATGAAACAGAATATTGTTAAGAATATTTCATTGCATGACATAGCAGATTATAAAGGCAGAATTTAATAATTATCATACATTAAGTTATGTAGCCTATTAAATTGGCAACGCTATTGTCACAATTTTTATTCGAGGCCGTCAATCTAACTTGGCTATTTAGAAATCACAGAATTTATATTTTGATATCAGATGCAATAGAAGGCTACAGTAGCCTAATATACACATATTTATACAGCAAAGTAAAATAAATAGGCCTAAAATAACTAAATAAATGAAACAGGGAAATGGTCTTTAAATATAAAGGTTCACTAAAGATATAGTTTAACAAAGGTATAAAATTAACACAATGTACTGTAATTATCATTGCGTTACTAGGTAATTTTAATTTATTTATTGTAATTTACTCTATTTTTAAATGGCCCATAACATATTCTCGATGCTCACGGCAAATTTAATTTTAATATAAAAATTAAAGAATATCTAATCCCCGCACTGCATATAAATATTCATACATTGATAACATATTACTGCAAGTCGAGTACAAAATAATGTCGTCTGTATCGGGAATATCTCACAATATTTGTTCGTTAATCCTTCCTTTTTAGTGTTATTTAGAGCCTATCTGCTGTGATTTTTCTTTCGTATTTTTGACACTTCAACATTCTGGAAGGGCCCAGTAGACAAGGAAGTACGTATAGTAGCCTCGTGTCCTCTATAAAAATATAAAATTACGAACATATTTTTCGGACTGAGAAGTTGGAGCGCCATTTAAAAGCATGAAGCCAGCAGAAGAAAACTGGAAAAACAAGTGACGAACGCCTAGCGCATACCGGCTAGTACACCCACGCTATCTGTCGGAGAAGTTTGGCGAGCTACATCCCTATTGTCGGTATTACTTATTGAGAGTATTTGACAAGAGGTTCCACAAAGCAGAGTTGGACTGCGTGTGTACATTGTGCGGCAAACGCTGGAGTGAAGTGAAGTGTTTCAAAGGCTGTGGACACGCCGTACGATCGTCTTGTGTACAAGTTCTTGTTTCCTGTTTCTACTAATAGAGGGCAATGGACACAGAAGTGCATTAAAAATAAAAAAGTTTGTCCTAAATCATTTTTAATTTAGAAAAATTGAAAGGAAATTTAACTCCCCGCCGCCTGGAATAGAAGTTCGGCGTTGGTGAAAAGGTTATTCCTATTGTTTAATGTTATGTGTATTAATGTAAAAAATTAAATATGTAAATCTTTAATTTGCAAATGATCTATGGATACCTGCTACTGAATTTGTCAAAACTTTTTGTTGAATGTTGGAAAAAAGAAAATACCACAGTAAAATGTACGGCCAGTTACCCATAAAACTTTCACAATACTAATTTATTTCTTATATACAGACAGGCCTGAACTTGATAGATCTATGCATGTTGCCAGATTCTGACTTTTTTTTTCTCTCTCTATAGGTTATTGCACCCTGTTCTGCTTATCAATGAAATATAGGCTTATGATAAAATTGACTATATAGGTTTTATTGTTTCAGGCCTGCTAAGATGCCCTACACAAGAATAAAATATTGCTAGAGGAGTTTCTCTTCTTTGACAGGTAGGCTATAATATTGGGATAGGTTAGAGTATGTCTGATGTTCCACAGAACAAGTGTCAATACTCCTAGATTTTAATCCCACTCTTTCCTAACTTTTGTTTTTTAATTGCCAGAGGAGTACCACATTCAACTAATTAATGCACATCTGTGTGTCCAAATCTTATGGTGAACCTATTAGGCCTAATAATTTCAAGTATGGTACCCTAGATCTGAACAGACTTGATCCATGCTGGGCAATATGTAGGCCTACATTACAGACCTTTCTGTTGTTAATGGTATTTCATTTAATTCTTCCTATGTACCCTTAAACACAACCACTTGTTTTACAATGGCTGCCTTAGGCCTACCGGTATGTCTCAAGATCGTCTATCACATAAGCCCAAAAGGAATAATGGAACTTTGCGGCCCACGCTGCTCCCCCTTCCACTTGTCTGGCTGCTTCCCGCATGTCGCCTGCTTCGCTTCCCCACAGCGCATGCCTTCATGCCTGTAGCCGTTGCTCAACGCTGGTAATGCATAATTGCAATTGATATGTCACCTAATATTTCACAATAAAGAAAGCCCCTTGCACCTCCACATAATATTTCACAATTATAAAAACGACCCTTGCAACTAAATAGGCTATTTCACAATACAAAAAATACCCTTGTACCATACATAATATTTCATAATTATAAAAAACGCCGTATTATAACATAAAAGGTGGCTTAATTGATGCAGGAAAATTCCTTTGTATAGTAGAGGCTAGACCTATGTAGACAGTCTGGATGCTTTGAGGATTAAGCCATTGTCTGGCACTTAAGGAGTGGTATGGTACTGACTGAACGGTACTCCTCTGGTGCCCCACGTGGAGTCATAGCTTAAAAGTAAAAAATTCAGAAATGAGCACTGATTGGTTGCACACGAAACTCTATTGGCTGTCAGGCAAGTTCAACGCCAAGAAAACACGCTGAAAATCCAGAATATACAACTCTATTGTCCAAGACACCCTCATTTCAAGTTATTTACTGCGGATTATAAGGGTCTGTCGGCATTAATAATAATAATATTTATTGGCCATTAAACACTTACATGCATCAGGCTTCGTCTAACATAGAGAGTTAAGTCCAATTAAGAGCAAGATGTTCCTTAACAGTATAATAGTTGTTCTTTAGCAATACAAATTTAATTTTCTTCTTAAAGATATTTACATTATTTAGTGATTTCACACTTTCTGGCAACTTGTTGTATAGTTTTATACCAACAGCAACATGACTATCAAGCGTCATTTGGGGTCGACATCTAGGTACCACTAGGTTATGACTACCTCGTGTGTTATAGTTATGAACATCATGTTGTTGGATATTAGCAGATAAATTCACATAGATATAAACCAAGTTGAAATATACATAAAGTGATGATAAAGTTAAAATATGAAATTCAGCAAACAACGGACTACAAGATCTGTATGAAACTGGAACACTATGGTGTCGCTGGGCCTGAGTTAGCCATCATTGAATCCTATCTAAGTGATAGATTTCAGGCAGTGTTTACCAATAATGAACAAGGCATTGCCTTGTAGAAAGTTGTATATATGTAGAAGTTGCCTCCACTATACCAACACTACTTTTTTCATAAAACCTGTTAAACTGAAAAGTGGAAGATCTCCTTTTCAGGGAATGTAGTACTGTTTGGTACTGATCAACAGTAAAAAAATCAGAATTTTTGGGATTGGCACTTTTGAGAAAAAACATATTTTTGATTTTTCACAAAAAAATTCAAAAGGCTAAAACAAAACACCCTGTACATGCATTTCCAAACTTAGGATATCATTTGAAGCAGAACATTAAATTATCTTTCAAATAAAAAAGAAACAACAAAATATCTTGAACCGTTCCAGAAATAGAGCACTTTAAAGTTTTTCCGAAAATCACACTCGAGAAATGGCATCTGAGACGCCATCTTTGGTGGCCTGTATCTCGGCCCAGGAATTTTTTTGGGCAAAACAAAGAAAATGGGTTTCTTACTTTATCCTGAATTTTAACATATATTAAATTCATTAACATCTGAGACTATGAAGGTAAGCCCCTGCCTGAATTGGCATGGATTATGCCTCTCAAAATTATAAAAACCGATTCTTGCATTCAAACTCATGAAATCCCCCCTATCATAACTCAAATATATGAAAGCTTCCTTCAGTGCTCAACATTCACTCGTGTAGTGGTTAAGACTCCTGGCAATAATGCTAGGGGTCCTGAGTTCAAATCCCGGTCGATCCAAAATTTGCTATTAGGAATAGGTCTCAAATAGGTAGGTGGGTGAAGAGGAGGTGAGAGGAAGGAGATGGGAAAGGAAGAGAAGAATAGAATAAAGAAGAAATAAATTATTTTTTATGTTTCATCAGTTGCTTAAGAGATGGTGCCACTGTTGCTGCTAGTAGTTCAAATGCCGCCGCTAGGGGAAGGAGTTAGAGCAGTGATTCCCAAAGTGGGGTCCGCGATGGTGTTTCAGGGGGTCCGCAGGTGTTTTAAAAGAAATAGGATATCCCGTAATTTTCTCAAATTACATATCTTCTAAACCAGCTTCACTGTTCACATTAAGGAGTAAACTCTGTTTGTTACCATTGATAGTATTATTTTGTCTATTGAATTTAATACATTTGAATCAAAGTATTTATTTAGTTTTTTTCCCTTCCAAACCCAGAAGGGGTCCGCGGACTGAAAAGTTTGGGAACCACTGAGTTAGAGAGTTGGAGTGAGGGACTCACATGGGGCGTAACATTCCGTTTTCCCACCCAAAATAAACTGAAAGGAATTTATACCAGTACCTTATACTTATTTAGATTTCGTCTTCAATAAACTTACCACAATATCTTGAATAGGCCTACTCAAGCCTGTATCTTAGTAGTAAATATAGGTTTGCCAGCATGAGCTAATGTATTACTTCATCATATTCTGTAGATTTGAAGATGTGGTTTCTAAGCTGTCGTAATCAATTGGAAACTTTTTTCGATACCGTATCGAAAATTGCATGAAAATGGGATCATATTCTGATCAATATCAATTTGAATTCTGTTTGAAAACCACAGAAAAGATATTATACATATGTATTATACGTCTAAAGTAATTTTCAACTGGGAAGCGTTTTCCTTCACCGCCAATCACGTGTACGAGCTAAAGTAGTACCCTATCAGGAAGGGTCTTCCTTCCGTCTCGACGTCTCTGATTGGACCGCGTATCTAAGCAAGGAAAAGAGCAAAACACTTCCCATTTGAAAATTACTGTAGGGTTGATTTTTTAATAGTTGCAATATAGCCTATCTGATAAAAATTCTGAAACAGAGGATTATGCCCTTCAGCCATTTCATAAAATATGGGAATTTTTCCCTCAAAGAGTGAAGTTATAAAACTATTGTAATTGGGTGGTCAAAAATAAGTTTAAAACCTCAAATTATCTGAATTTTAAGGACTTTGGTGTATTTGAAGTGGTTTCATGTGTAGAATCTGTCGATTTACTTATTTACAGCATTGAGTTACTTTTTTTTTTTGCCATTTTTAGCATGATTTCAACACTCTTTAATACAAAGTAGTCAAGAGTAATCAGCTATGTCCATTTTCATTTGAGAAAATATACATCTTAAGGCACAATTTGGCATAAGATTAACTTCAAAAAATATATGTGGTTAATTACTATGTAAAATAACAAACAAGGGAATTTTTGTCCCACCCGTAACAGTGATAGTTTTGTTAAATTATTATTGATGAGTTAAATAAATGTTCTGACAACTTGGAAACAGTTTATAATTTTTATTGAATCCCTCATACCTTCATTAATAACAACATTAAGACCCTAACAGTAATAGCAGAACAGAAAATGAGCTTTTGTTTTGCATCATTAAAATCAGTGTCCAAATTATGTCCCACCCGTAACAGATTTTGAAAAACAAATTTAAAATATTTAAAATAAATTTTTAATAATGCTTTGCATGTAGAACGAAGGAGAAGCCATAGTAGATTTTACAGAATGTGCAGAACAAGTTCTAATTCATTATTTATGACATGTAATAAACAAAAATAGTTGTTATAATTTGCTAGAATGTCCCACCCGAATTTATGAAATGGCTGCCTTTCAACTGATATTTATTGGATATCCCCATATCTAAGGGTAAAATGGATTTTCTCTATCATAACACATGCCTCAATAATATTAGGAATTAAACAATTTCTATGTACTGGTCTAAAATGCTGTTTTAAACTTTTCAAACAGAGGTGAAGGATAAAAGCTGAGTTTGTTGAAGTTAATGACCTATAGAGACGTCTAGGAAATCTGCATTGCCATAAAGAGAGGCTATAGCACTATATATCACTGTTTAATATAGTCTGTTCCAACTTGGGTGCTCCCCCAGCAAGCAGTGAGTACGTATGCCTCACAGGAGTCTGCTCGACACTGGGATAACCTGTTGTCATGGCCTGGTGGATACTGGTGGAGATCGGTGAGGGGGAATACCTTTGAAAAGGGTTGCTATGACTGAGGAGTTGGGATATAGAAGATATTCCACAGAGAAGTTCAAGATGTAGAATACAATATTTTATTGGGTATCAGAACATGTCATGTTTTACTTTGGAAACAAGTGCTGATATATCAGGAGTCACTGCATTTGCTAATGTGATGCACAAAGCACTCTTCTTTGCGGGATCTTGAGCATTGATCAGTCTTTGCTTTCTATTCTATTCATGGCTGAGAAAAGTTGCTCATAACAGTATGTAAATCCAAACATACACATGATCTGTGTTGCATTCCTGCTCATTCTGGGAAATGTTTCTTGGTGTAATAAACGATACCATTGTGACAGATCCAGAGTGTCATAGTATCTGCCTTTTAGTACAGTAAGGTAGAATTCTGTAAGTCTATTACTTCCCATTGCATTGACGTAGGGAAGTTATCAGGGGAAACTGAGAAAGGAGTGCTGAACATTCGCATTTCTATTTTCAAAACATCGAGCTATGGAACCTCGCATCGTAAGACTGGAGAATCGGTAAAATATTGGCCATCACGCTCCTCCTCCAGCCGGCCTCCAAGCACTCTTGCTGCATATGTGCATGTACCCGCACTCAACCAAACAGAGTGGGAACAGGCTATTTAAATATGTACATATATACCTACTGGAATACATTTACAATAACACATTAATAATGGACTGTACTATGAAGTGAGGGCCAGATGATATGCAGTTGGGGAGTAGAAAAATGTTCAAATGAGGGGGGAAAAGCTGGTCCTCACGTGGACCGTTTTCCTACACCATTTAGTCTACATTCTGGTTCCTGATTGGTCTATTCCCAACAATTGTTTTTTTCCAATCCAGATGCCCTAGCTGCATCAGCTCTATGAAAAGAACCATGTACATATCATCTATCTTCTTGGGAAATTTTTATTTAAAATGTCCAAAACTTGCACTGTTTTAGACCGGTAAGCAGAGACTACTCCATGAATTCTTATTATTTGTAGATAGAGAACATCCATTTTGCCCTATGATATTCTGGCTGTCTAATCAATTTCAGGTGTAAGTGTATAAACTTCCTCCATTTCAGTAAGATTCTACAATGAAGTATAGGCCTATAATGAAATCATTGAAAATCATAAAGTAACTTTTCTATGTATACCTTAACAATCCATATTGTAACAAGGGCTCGTCGGGGTTCAAAATCAGAACACAGAGTTTCTAATTGAAGGATGGAGGATTCTTTATTTCCAGCAACACAATGGTCAGTACAGCCAGAAAACTCCTGAATGTTCTCCAACTCACTCTTCTGTCCAGTGGTCACTGCCACGTCACAGCACTGTCCCAATCCAATCCAGATCAGCTCACCAGCTCTTCCGTTCACTAGTTCCTCCGTTCACCCTTCTCTCCGGTCACTAGTTCCCTGTTGACTAGGTCTTCCGCTCGCGGGTCCCTCTGGTCACTGGCTCCTCAGCTTCCCAAGTCCTCAGCTGCGCTGATCGGTTCAGTCCGTCCAGATCCTCAGCCCCTCAAGCCACACTTCCTTGAGGTCGTGCTGATCAGTGCTCTCCGTCCAGTGCACACCCTGACGCTGACTCTCTCCCGCTGTTACTGACTGTTACGGACTGACTGTTCTCCCATTGACTGGCTCATCACTCCTCGCGGACTGACTCCCTCTGACTGGCCGTTGCTGTTACTCTTCTTGACTGACTGTCGCTGTTACTCTCATTCGTTGACTGTCTCTCTGCTACTCACGAACTCTCTGTCCTCTGACTTTCTGACTGATTGACTGACTGGCTACTAACGAACTGACTCCGTCGACTTTGCTCGTGCTCCTTATATAGTCCCGACAAATATTCCAGAGCCGGTGTCTCGAAAGTTCCGCCCGCGTGGAATCTGGAATGCGCGCTGCGCCACGCGGGCACACCCCATAACGCGAGCTCCTCCCTACAGGCCTTCCCCGTGAAGGGTGGCCCACTCACTATGCCGCTGTCATGCCCACTGGCGCTCGTCTACCGCCCGTCCACTAGAAGAGCGCGATCTTTCTAGACTCCGTCGTTTCTCGCAATTTCTGGGTGACTCCTTTTCCTGTCAGTATCTAGGCGAGTCTTTTCTGGCCTTTGTGACAATATGCTGACACGTTTGATGTGTTACTCCACAAAGGGAACATGTTTATTATTCTTTTCAGACAGAGTGATGTAATTGTACAGTTTATAGCTTATATTATTCTAAAGTAAAGATCCAGAAATAGATTCATATACTTACACAAATGAAAGGATAATGGAAGTAAGAATAAAGACTTCAAGAGGGTATATGACTGTGTTAGCAACATATGCTCCAGAGGAAGGAAAAGTAAAAGAAACAGAAATATTTTATAGCCAATTACAAATACGATTAAACAAAATAAATAAGGGAGATTACATTATTATAGCAGGCGATATGAATGCTAGAATAGGAAGAGCACCTATTCATAAAATACAGGGAATATATGGAGAACCAACTCAGAACCATAATGGAAGAAGCCTTATAGACTTTGCAGTTTTTAACAAACTAAAAATTACAAACTCTTTCTTCCAACATAAAGATATCAATAGATACACATGGAGTGCCAGAGGCAGTCGGAGCATCATCGACTATGTGTTGACTAATGAGAAAACTTCACCACTTGTTCAGGACACTAAAGTATTTAGAGGTTATGATATAAGATCTGATCACTATTTACTAATATCCACTATAACAATTCCCCCAAGATGGATGAAAAAGCAGAATCCAAAGACGGAACCAGAAGATACATTTAGAGTGAACTTACTTGAGGACTCAACTATTAAACAGCTATATAAGAATAGAATAGAACAAGTAAATAATAGTACACCTGTGAATAATAATATAAATTTAGAATGGCAAGCAATAAAACATGTAATATTACAAGCTGCAGTAGAAGCTCTAGGCAAGAGGAAAAAACGTGGTCAAAAAAGAGGTTTAAACGTATGGAAAGCAGAATTAGCAGAATTAATTAAGGAAAAAAAAGAAAGCTATTTAAAATATCTACATAGCAAAACAGAGGAAGATTTATTAATATACAGGCAACTAGCAGCTAAAACAAAGAGAGAGGTTCGAAAACTGAAAAGACAAAGTTGGGAAACTTTTGTTAGTAATAATATTGAATACGACCTCCATGGGAGACAAATAAAAGCATATAAAATTTTAAAAAGATTAAATGCAAATGAGAAAGACACACTCCAATTAAATGTAATTTCACAGGAAGAATGGTTAGATTATTATCAACATCTATGGACAACGAAAAATAGGAACGCTGAAGTTAGTCTTCAACCCAGTGAAAATATTGATCCAATAACAATGGAAGAATTAAAAGAAGTACTAAAAAAAAGTAAAAACAGGAAATCGCCAGGATCAGACTATGTGAATATGGAACTTTTTAAGAACGCTCCACAGTTACTGCTTAAAAGATTTTTAGACTTCATAAATATCTGTTGGAAGTATGGACAAATTCCTGATGACTGGAAAGAAGCCGTAATAGTATCAATTTTTAAGAAAGGCGACAGAAGGAAATGTAGTAACTATAGAGGAATAAGTTTGTTGAACACGGGATATAAAATCTATGCAAGAATAATATCACACAGATTACAAGCTATTGCAGAATCAATGCTTATGGAAGAACAGAATGGATTTAGAAAGAACAGATCATGTATAGATGCAATTTTCACACTGTCTCAGATCATAGAAAAGCACAGAGAATTTAATATCCCAACATATATTACATTTGTGGACTATGAAAAGGCTTTCGACTCTGTTAATCGAGAGTTATTATGGACGATACTTTTGAAAAAAGGAGTACCAAACCACTTAGTCAAAATAATACAGAGTTTATATGTTAATAATATTATAAAGGTGAAAACAAGCCAAGGGATTAGCAAAGAGCATAGACAAACATCACAGGGGGTGCGACAAGGGTGTCCTCTTTCACCCATTTTGTTTAATTTATACTTAGACGAAGCCGTAAGAGAATGGCAGATGAATTTGAAACATAATTTTATAATAAGACAATCTCCCTTAAATACTGTTTTATTTGCTGATGATCAGGCAGTGTTGGCAGATTCAGAAGATAATATGCAAAGAGCAGTTTTCACATTGAGCAATGTAGCTGAGAAATACAACCTTAAAATCTCAACAAACAAAACAAAAGTGTTAGCATTTAAAGGACTAGAACCAGTAAGAGCTAAAATAGTAATAAAAAATGAAATACTACAACAAGTAAATTCCTTCAGTTATTTAGGATGCCTGTTGACTATTACGGAGAGCAAGGATATGGAATTGAAACTTAATAAATTTCAGCAATTATTGGGTACGATAAAGAAAACATTACTAGGAAAGGTTAGACAAGAGACAGTCCTTAAATTTTATAAAACAATGGCACTCCCAACATTGCTTTATGGGTCAGAAACATGGGCAATAACAGAACAGAAGAAGCGAAGAATTGAAATTGCAGAAATGAGATTGTTAAGACCGCTAGCGGGGTACTCTTTATTAGACCATCAAAGAAATGAAGATGTAAGGAATCAACTACAAATAGAAAATGTAATTCAAATAATGAACAATTATTCAAATAATTGGAGAGAACACGTAATGAGAATGGATAGAAGCCGCATACCCTTCAAAGCATTACAATATAAACCAAGAGGTCGAAGAAATGTAGGAAGACCTAGAAAAAGGTGGAGTGACCAGTTTTAATCTGGAGACGGAACAGGCCAGTAGGCCTAAACCCTGTTGTTAAAGAAGAAGAAGTAAAGATCCAGTGAACTACGGGGTGGTACAAAAAGAAGAAGAAGAAATAAATAAATAAATAAAAAAGTAACCGAGTTAAATGCTTACTGTATTTCAGATACTTTTTTTTTTCTTTATACTTTATAATTCAGTGTTGAGACTTTTTTTTTCCTTTTTTACATTTGTCTGTTTATCTTTAGAATAACATAAACCATAAACTGTACAATTGCATGACTCTGTCCTAAAAGAATAATATGCGTGTTCCCTTTGTGGAGTACATCAGAATTTACGACTCCAGTTGGAAAAATGGAATTCTATAGTTTTAAAGAACATTCAGGCTCAACAAATTTGGCTGGTTTTTGTGTTTCTAAAACAAAAATATCACACATAGCAGCAAGCTACAGTATATATAATCCCCGAATACAATGTAAGTGCCGTTTTCAAATTTAAATTTTTCTGTAATGATTGACGACAAGAGTGGCTCACAATATCAGAAATTGTAAGAAAAGTAAAAAACACAGCCAGCATGTTCTAAGTTAAATCTAGATAGATCAGTGCCGAAAGGGTAAAACAAATTTAAGATATGAAAGAAGAGTGTGCTTATCTTAGCCTAGTTATTTAAGTAGTGGTGTTGATAATGAGGGGGAATCCATTATACCAGCTGATGTAAGTTATTTGATGCCATCAAACAAAGAAAGAAGATAATTCCACTATTTTGGTAATACTTTCATCTTGAAGTAAGAGACAGAGATTTTTTCAGTACCTAGGGGTGCTAAATAATTAAATTTTCCCTTGTACTGAGTGTTAGGATACGCGTATCTTGCATTAAAAAGGTCACATGGAGTGAGTTATAGAACTTTAATATTGACACCACATGACAATTTATAAATATACCATTTTGTGATAAACATGTTCACCACTCTGAGACTGTGTATGTTATTGCACCATACTCCAACATATTCACTCTAAACACTGATAATGATCACTTCCAATGCATTAAATGGTTTACTGAGTTTCTAGGATCTGTGTTGGTCACTGGAGTATTAGTCCAGTCAAATTATCACAAAAAAAGTCATGTGGATGCAAAATTTAGGGTAGAGCTAATTTTTTAATATGATGTCTGGGATGGTTTTGAGAGTAATTTCTGACATTTTGCCAACAAAATTTTTTGCCGCCGGAGCCGCCATCTTGAAAAAACTTCAAAATTTTAGATTTTATTTCTGTTTTTGCCCATTATCTGCCAAAATACGCACCTGACAAAATGTTTTATTATCCATCCTAAAAGTGAACTAAATTTGCCACAGTTTGAGATCAAATTGAGTTTTCTACCATGAATAGTTTCGGAAATACAGCTCTCCGAATTTCAGCAACATTTTGCAAAAAATAAAAAAAATCTGAACTTTCAACTAGTTTTTGCTCGCTATCTTCTAAATGACCAAACCTTCAGAAAAATTTCGAAGGATAACTTTTAAACTAGAGTAAATTTGCAACAAGTTGAGTATTTAATGTTTTCATACCTATTATAGGTCACCAGATACAGAGGTATCTACAACTCCTCACATTTCAGAAAACTTATCGAAGGTACGAAAGTCTAGTTTTGCCTAGGATATTCTAAATGGTGTTTATCAGTAAAAAACCTGTGTTGTCTTATAGTTAAGTTTTACATTGTAATTAACAACCAAAACAGTATTTCCAACAATTTATAATGATAAAAGACTAAAAAAAAACAATGAAAAAAGAAAATAATAAGAAAATTTGGTGTAGGTACAGCATTTTAATTTGGAAAGAACGGAGTTTTATTTTAGAAGAACACTTTTGCAGTGTCCTCTGAAAAAAAATTACTTCCTATAGCAGATACAGTTCTCCGAAAATGGAAACATGTTATCGGAGGAATGGTGCTAAGAGGCTCTTTGTCACTGCTCCGCATACCGTTCTCTCCGGATACATCTGTTTTAATGTGTTTGTACCAGGCAACCTTAGGCATTTTGAAATATTTGCAGACACATTATGACTCAAAGGTTTCAGTTATCTTCGATGGTTATCCTTCAGACGCTAATCAAACAAGCACAAAGAATTGTGAGACTCCGACGGGCTACGAGTCCATCTCCTGATGTCGTCTTTGATAGAACTACTGTTTTGAAAAGCTCACAAGAAACTTTTCTCACCAATGAAAACAATAAGAGGTGCTTCGTAGAATTGGCAAAAGCTGGAATAGGCTGTTAAAGATGCAGATGTCTTGATTGTTAGCACTGCCTTCTCAAAAGCATCTCAGTACGACACTGTCTTTGTAGTTGGGGAGGACATAGACCTTCTTATTTCCTCACTGCATTACCATCCCCTCATATAAAGAATACATATCTTCAAAAGTACGGAAGAGGCAAAGCTGCAGACATATTCTATTCAAGGCAGTCATTTCGCCCAGCTTCTCCAACATGCTGCTGTTCATCCATGCTTTCAGTGGTTGTGACACAACATCTGCAGTTTTTGGCCACGGGAAAACCCACTTCTGTTCGCTGATTTTGAAACATCCTGAACTAGAAGAGGAGGCTAATGTATTTCTGAACCCTCAAGCTACATCAGGAGAAGTGGCTGAAGTGGGCCAACATTTTTTGGTTCACTTATATGGAGGAGACCCTGCTACACAAACACTTGACAAACTTCGGCACGGAATATTTGTAAAAGCTGCAGGAAGAATGAAATTTAACTTAGCGAGGTTGCCCCCAACCAGTGATGCGGCTCAACTTCATGCCATGCGAACATACCACCGAGTTCAGGCATGGCTCAGTGAATACAAAGACCCTTTGAAGTGGGGCTGGGTGAACACACCAAGAGGCCTCTTTCCCCTTAAAGCCAAGAAGGAGCCAGCTCCAGAATCAATTCTGAAAAGTATTTCCTGTACCTGCAAGAAGGGGTGTTTAAACGCCTGTGGGTGTCGTAAAGCTGGATTAAAGTGCACAACGATATGCAAACATTGCAATGGGCAGTCGTGTGAAAACATACTAATAGTCCTGTCCTCCGACAGTGAGGATGACGACTCTCCTGATGAGCCAATTAATTCGTTTTTGGATGAAGACGATGAAGAGAACTTTATCAACACTGGCTAGATTGTGAACATCATGGACGAAATAGCAGACGTCAACTGCCCAAGTCCCTCTAAGTGCCGAAGACTATGAACAAACAAGTTATTCAATGCAATGTTTCACCAGAACTCCAGCTAAATAAAATCTTTTTATATATAAATGAATGTCTACGAACTTAGCTTAAGGAAAGCACAGATGAAACTTACGCCATTTATTTTATTTTATTTTATCTTAAAAAGAATTTATGAAGTTTCCTTATGGAATCCAGTTATATTGTTTAGTAGCCCTTTATGCTTACACACACACTTCCACGAAAAATGTGTAAATTGTGTTTTAAGATTGTCTACCGGTAAAACGACAAACGTCGAATCCGGTAACTCTTTTGTAATTTTTCTTAGTACAATAAATATCATATCATATCATATAAATGAATGTCCTGTGCCATTATTGCTCCTAACTTGTACGCACATGCAATTATTCAATTGTTGCTGTATATATATTTTTAAACCTCTGTATTTTGTGACCTGTAAGAGGTAGGATAAGTTTAAAGTACTCGACAAGTTTCAAATTACCTCTAGTTTAAGTTTCCATATGGAGTTTTACTATAGGTTTGGTCATTTAGAAGATAGCGAGCAAAAACTAGTTGAAAGTTCAGATTTTTTAATTTTTTGCATTATGTTGCAGAAATTCGGAGAGCTGTATTTCCAAAACTATTCATGGTAGAAAACTCAATTTGATCTCAAACTGTAGCAAATTTAGTCTACTTTTAGGATGGATAATAAAACATTTTGTCAGGTGCGTATTTTGGCAGATAATGGGCAAACACAGAAATAAAATCTAAAATTTTGAAGTTTTTTCAAGATGGCGGCTCCGGCGGCAAAAAAATTTGTTGGCAAAATGTCAGAAATTACTCTCAAAACCATCCCAGACGTCATATAAAAAAATTAGCTCTACCCTAAATTTTGCATCCATTCTTGACAATTTGATTGGACTATATTGTTCAGAACATAAAAAAATTATATTTTAGGAGAAAAATTCCTCTGACACCAGGATTCAAACCAGTGATCTCCAGTTTTCCTGTTGCTCTCTCAAATGAGCTAACCAGGGTACATTTCACAATGCCAGATGGAATCTCTCTCTATGATTACCCTTAATGGTCAACCTCACTGAAGGACATTTACGTCTAATTCAGTATTGTGAGCCACACTAATTTAGTGATTTTGTGACTAGGTTTCCACTGTTATTGTACAGAACATTTTTAAGGGTAATCACAGGAGAGAGATTCCATCTGGTGTCGTGAATCAAACTCTGGCTAGCTCAGTTGGGAGAGCATCGGCACAGAAAGCCAGAGGTTATGCATTCAAATCCTAGTGCCAGAGGAATTTTTCTTGTAAAACATTAATGGAATGTTCAACGGAAACAATATTCTATGGTTTCATAAATTCTTATCTGCATACAAAAAATGACATGTAGAGGCAGGAAATTCCTTAGGAAAAGATGTTAACTTGGTGAAAGCTTGGATCCTATCCTCCCTCTAGTTCACATTTTATTAAAAGACCTGAATGATTGTAAGGTTTTACATTAATATAATATCACATGTAAAACAATTTGAAGTAGGTTGTATCATTTAACAGCAGGTTCCAAATCACATGCCCAATAGCTTTTGTGTTATGATTGTTAATTAGCACCCAAAATTATTTGATGCATATCCGGGTGTAATCCAATTAAAAAGCTTCTTAACTTTAGTGGGCTTTTGTAAAAATCTTAACTTCAACATGTCGTTGGTAAGAAGAGAGACTTTGTATCTCCAAAATTACCATAGTTATTTTCAGGTTTTATTGTAGTTGTGAAATATTAAGAAATAAACCGATTTATGTTTCTGTTGAAGCCTCGTGTGCAAACAGCGATCCATTTTGGCGCTATTATTGATTGTAGTTGAACTATTTACATCCTTACAATGTTGGAATTGAAACTTTTTCTTGCCTCCTGGAAAGTTACCATTTTGAAGATATGAGGTCTGTCATCTTAACATATGATGTACTTGAAGAAACTGTAAGAGCTGCCATTATCACATTAACCCTTTCAGGACTGAACTATATAGATTTATATAAGCAATCATCATTGTATATAATCAATAAGAATATTCTTCTTCACACATATTTTGTAAGTCAAAACTTATAATATACACTTCACAATGTTTTCCCGATGTATTTAATCAAATCATCATTGTGTTTAAAATCAATGGGGAAAATTTCAGAAAATCATAGGGTTGGTTTGTATGAATAACAATCATAATATGCCGATAAAAATCCTCACATTTTACAGTAAAAGATTACTCTATTAATCTTAAACTTCAGCTTTTGTAAAAAAAATTATTTGATGCATTTATACTTTGGTAGCAGTGAAAAGGTTAACATAGAACTTGTAACATGTACAGGAGATTGCCGAAAATATTTTTTTCATCAAAATGGAATAATGAATAGATATTATAGGCAGTGAATGTGTCTTGCCAATTGTGATTTTAACTATTGCATCTTTTAGTCCAGATCCAGTTGAAACTTCTGATGAGGTTCTACGCTTTCTTATGGACTGTCTGTTTTATTTCTTCAGGTATGGTAAATAGATTAACTGCTTCCCTGGGATATTTCAATGTTTTGTGGGCTTCACTACCTCTGTAATGGGTGCTCAGTCTACAAAGGGTGCATGAACTGCTGTGCCTGTATGGCAGACTGGTTTGAATCCAAATTAGACTGTCTAAGGGCAGTTTTTCACCTTTGGTTTTCCTTTTTCTTTTAAGACAAATATTGGGCGCTTGCTTTCTTTGCTTGGTTAATTTTTTAGAGGCTCTCAAGCATTAGTACTTGCAAATCATTGATAGACATTTTCATTTATAGGTATCTATGAGAGTCAAGAGTATACAGATTCTAATCTGGCAGCAGGATTAGAATTAATGGGGGGGATGGAAGATTTCCCCCATCGTCAAAAACTTTCCCTGGTTCATCAAATAAAAATTGCTTCCTTGCCACGGATACATATTTTTCTACATTTCATAAACTTCAGTTTAAAATTCCAATGCAATTACCAGAAATGTACACTTACAGTTCTTCATAAAGCTGCTTTTTAACATAATGGTATCACCAGCACAATGTGTAGCAACAACATTTATCTAACAAGCACGTACAAGGTGTAAAAGAAGCGCGACAATGAACATAAGGTTTATATTACTGCTTCATATTGGTTTCTTTTTGCCGGCAACAATACTGTTAAAGAATTTTGCTATGACAATGAGTGCAGTAGTGATTGGTAGGGACCAGATTCTTAGGTTTTTACCTATTTTTTTTTCTTACTTCCAAAACAAAAAGCACTCATACACTTTTTCGTATCATGTCCATAGGATTCACCCACATTAATTCTGTGGCACCTAAAAATACCTAAATGGGGTATAAAAACCTAAATATACCTAAACGGGATATAAAACCTAAAATATCTAATTTAGGCTACTTTTTTTACTTTTTTGTTTGTCGGTTGAAAAATCGGTATTTTGCTGAGAGACAATTTTTGTTGGGTTGAAATTAACACCACCAGTGTTTCGTTCAACCCATTGTCGTCTAGGATGGACAGTATCAAGAGAGGAAGTGATAGTACCGGCGTATTCCTTTTAAAATATTCGTATGAACAACCATAGTTGCTGTGTATTAACAAGGATATAGATTTCTTTGTTTTAAAGCGCTTGTTCGCCTTTAGTACTGCCCTGTTATTCATACTGAGTGGTCACACTGTGAGTTTTAAGTAGACGTGTTAATTATGCCGAAACAAATGAAATCGAGTTTATTACGGCAGTGGATTGGCAACGATCTGAATTTCACTACAGATGGCAAAGTAATATTTTTTCAAGCCTGCCAGAAACACGAATTATTTACCTTTCTAGAAAAGGGGGAAGTTTTCGTCCCTAGTTGATCTGTTGTGCGGTTAGCATGCGTAACAACCAAAGAAAGGAAAATAATCAGTTTCACATTATCTACATCCAACCATAAAGTATTTTACTCACTAAATTAGAAGCATCTGATTCGAATCCTGAGAAGAGTAGTGTCTAGATACAGTATTAACTATTAACTAAGAGATAACAGGAAGAACTTCACAGTTGAGAATCTTTAAAGATATTTAGTGGTACTGTATACTGTAACCAGGAAATGTGAGGCAATCTTATTTTCACTGCTTCTTTTGATTGTTTATGCTTTCTTCCTTCAATTGTATAATATTCTACTAATGCAAGTTTACACAAAGTTAAGTCAATTTTGTTAAGTTAAACTTTACAAGTATTATGTATAGAATCCTATGTAGCACATTCAAATTCATTAAACCAATTATTCTACCCGAAAACTATATTTTGTACAAAAAACCTGAAAAAACTATTTCACCTAATGGAAAACCTAAAACTGTTTTTAAAAACCTAAAAATCCGGTCCCTAGTGATTGGTGTTCCATGGTAATCTGTCGAGTATATATTTTACATAGAGTGGATGTTCTAGTTAATAATAATGATAAATTTGGCTCCACATTTAATCCCCCCCCCCTCGTAAAAATGTTTGATTTGAACCCTGTCTGGCAGACTCAGAATGGTCAGACCAATGAACACCACCTTCTGAGTGTGAGTCCTTGATGTTACCACCTTGACATATCCAGTCTATTATTGCGGGGAAGTGTCAAAGTACAGACTCCTGTTTCATTTCACCTTTACTTTGCCTCATCCTGATCACTTACATTTCCAACTAGATACCACTGGGTGTGAAGTCCCCTGGAAGGATTAGAACCATGGGTCCATGTCATAGATTCGTGGTACAAGCCCAAATTAGATCCTCTGGAACAAATTCTCCAGCCCTTGAACATCCTAGTTTCCTCTAGATGGCCAGCAAGGCGGTGAGTATACCACCCATAGCTCTGTCCTCTGTAGGAAAATAAGCATAACTAAAATTAGTCCGATAAATGAAACCTCCCCCAGTAGGCCCTATACTCCATGAATGAAGTGGACAGAATTAAATTCTGTTCTTCATGTCAGAAGGTCACATCCTTTATTAGACTGAAATGTTGCTTATTGTCATAACCTAATCAGATAGTTGTAATCTTCATTATTTCCTTTGTTGATTTTCCTCACTTTTTAACCATATTGCCTGTTCATTATGGGGAAGTAACATTACTGTATAACTGTAACAATTAGGAAGCACTTGGCTATTATGAATTTTATGAATCATTGCAATATTCTGAATTAAACAATTGTTGAATTAAACTACCCAGCATTTTGAAACTTTTTTTTGCGGCAAATGATGTGATAGGTGATCTCAACTAATTTTAGGTTGTTGAACATGAATCCGTACGTATGGTGTCACGTTTTCTTGCAGTAGGTAGATCAAAATGAGAGATAGGCTATATAAGTTATTGCATAGACTAGCCTATAGGATAAAAAATACTGAAAAATTAGGATAAACTCCGTGATGCTACATCCCTGAAGGGACGGCCTACCACCCGACCGCTGCGTCATCTACCATAGGCAGATGGCAGATTTGGGGGGCATGTGGTCAGCATGCCAACACTCATGGCTGTTAATGGTGGTTTCCATGACTGGAGTCGCTACTTCTCTATCAAGTAGCTCCTCAATTTGAATCACGAGGCTGAGTGCACCCCTACCAGACCTCCCTTCCTCAGAAAAATCCGAGGAGATACCAGGGATCGAACCCGAGCTGACGGATTTGTAGTCAGTGATGCTAACCACAAGACCACGCCGGCAGTTGAAAAATTAGGATAAGTTTGGTAATATTTACAGAGAAAAATAAAGTAATATTCTTAAACAGTCAAAGACATATGTATTCCACTATCTTTTTGTGAGCGCAGGCCAAATAAAATCGGTTAAACTGATATAACAAAGTGCTAGATGGATTTAATGGGCCATATTGAAGAAACTGTGAGTTTTAGACTACGGTTTCTTGAGAAAGTTCAATAAGCATATGTGTAGGAATGTATGGGGTAACTAGAATATTAATAGAACGAATTTAGCCTACAGCAAATTCTTCACGTCAACAATAGGCCTTTTCCTTCATTTTTGTCAAAACATCTGAACTAAAATATGCAGTGTACAAATTAAAAAAAATAAAGATCATTTTGAAGGGGGGAATTAAAGCTTTGAACTTTTTGGAATTTTCCCATTTTTTTATAGGCTAAAATCTATAAGTTTTCCAAATTTCAAATTTCTAGCTCATCTGGAAGTCAATGAACATCAATGTTAATAAGTGGAAGATTAGATTGTTGTAGATGTGAATGACTTCACGGCTATCCAAGTTTTTCTATACGTATGGGGCAGCATGAAACATCAAATTTTGCATGCTTATGGCTGTTGTATGTGCCAATATTCCTGCCAAATTTGTTTATTCTACCTGTGCTGTGTGTGTGTAAGATATTACATAACATGACGAAAATATACAAAATTTACTTAAAATAAAAATTCTAACTCAATCTAAGGGTTAACCAATGGAGATACGACAAAAAGTCATTGGACCAAACTGCTATGGCAGTCGTTTTTTTTATACAACTTATCGTTTAGTTACTATAAGCTTCCAAGAAGGTCTGCACAGACCTTCAAGTTGCATCCGCCATGACACATTTTCAGACAGCAAACATGAAAACTAGATGTGATAGAAAAAAATAGTGACATTTCTGAAATCAGGAGACCTTATTTAGTCAAAATCACTTATTAAATGCTTTGCCGCAAAATCATGCTGGATAGTGTTATCAGACATGTCATTGTTTTTACTAGACAGTTACATAAACATATAAGAAAATTAATTACCACTATTAAGGGTTAAGGCAGAACTTTGTTACATATTTAATTACCACTGTTTATCTTCTTTGATGACTGTAAAGACAAAGTACTGTAAACCCCAGCTGGTTTGCTTTTCAAAGTACATAAATTTATATTTAGGGGGAGGATTTCTATGACCTAAAAATAGGATATATGCATGCATTTATAACCTAAAAAACATTAAAATATGACTTTACCACTTACACATTGTGTATATATTTTTTTAAGTTTCATTACAATACATTTTATTAAAATAGAGTGTTAATTATTTAAAATATCTGTCTATACTGAAAATATTTTCAGTTTATCACATTTCATCTCAGCTCATTATGGTTTGAATAAATGCATTTTCATATTAGAAATTTTCAAAAGTATTATAATGCAAAATTTACAAAATATGATATGAAACTTCAAAATTTCTGTAATATGCACACAAATATGCCAAAAACATGACCTAAATATGCATATTCACACTAAATATGCTACAATAGTTGAAAATTTCTTAAATATGCAGTTATAATATGCACAATGAAAGCCGTTCCATTTTCACCAGGATGCTTGGAATCGGGTTTAAATTAGTCGGAAACCTGAAATAATGCAAAGGGGAAAAATATGAGATGTCATAGAAATCCACCCCTTATTTATATTTATATGAAATATATTGCAATAAGCAAATGCAGTTGTTTCCCAATACACAGTGCCGTATTTAAGCCTAGGCAGATGAGGCAGCTGCCTAGGACGGCAGATTTGAATGGGCAGCTTTTAAGCTGTTACTTTTTTTTAAAATATATTAAATATTTTATTCATAACTCTTCAAAATAGTAAACTAATGTAATGCCAATGAAATAGAAATGAATAACATTGGCAACAATATGCTCAAATTTAATCAACGATCTACCAACGAGTAACTTAACCTCCTTCGATAAATGCAAATAGCAGTTCCATTGCTGTTGTCAAAGAAATTGGAACTCTCTTTCCATTTAACCGCCTTTGATTAAACTCTGACATTCTGTTTTCAAGGCGGTCTTCGTTATGAGACGCTGCTATCACTGTTAAGACTAGCCAGTATCAGTAATTCAATACTCATCAGTGCTAATTCATGCTTAAAAGAAGAGACCACCCGCCACTAAGCTTGGTATTGGTGTAGACCAGTTTCATTTGCGACAGTAAAGAGCGCAGGTGTTTTATTAATATTTATGTGCAGTGATCTGTTACTTATGTGAAAATGAGTGATAGCCAGAAGAAGCTAAGTGGTTTTCAATACAGGAAACTCGCGAAAGACAAGGCAATAAAAAAAGAGGAAACTGTGAGAAAGTGCACAAAAATAAGTAACCTGTTTAAAATAACAGACCTTGTTCCAGTTCAAGTCCAGATTCAGAGTATAATAATGTGGCGAACAGTGCTCTAAAATGCGGTTCATGTGATTTATCTGAGATAGGCGTTTTCGATATAAAAGCCATAGTAATAACCTGTTTATTTATTTACTTATTTATTATTATATATTATTATTACTATTATTATTAGCCTACTATTTCAGTTACAATAATGCTTATTGTAGGTTATTTTGTGATACATCATGTGGAAATTAGGGGGCAAAAATATTTTTTTCTGCCTAGGGGCACTTAAGTGGCTAAATACACCCCTGCCAGTACATGCAATGCTGTGATGAATTATGGCATTTTCAATGTGATTCAAGTAACTATTAATTTCACAACAACACTCTAAAATATTTTCATTCAATGCAGATTTACTGCTTTAAAAGAATTTCTGCCTTAACATTTTTAACTTTCAAACTGCACATCACATAGTTCAAAAGAATTACTACCACAAATTAGAGAAAGAATGCCAGTATATTACCCAAGAGGGTAATTCTGTCTTCTGAGGGTTAGGTTCCTTTCATTCATTTGAAATTTATTACCTCTATTACAATCATAGGAAAGGGTCATTAAGTACAGTTCCATGTGCTTAGGAACAGTTCTAAGTACAGGGATTTTTCAGGTAAAGGATGAATTTCCATTCATATAATGAAATAAATGACCATACCTACAGTGAAACGGGGGGAAAAAAAGTTATAGTACTTGCAAATTTTACAGTTTATATGAAACTTTTGCTCATTTACAATAACAAAAAATACTACAAGTGGGATTTGAAAGCGTTATAACAGGTTAAAATAATACACATGAAATGTCCAGGAACCATATAAAAAGTGCATAATAAATGGAATAGCATTATAAGGAGAAGCGTATTAAAGGGGGTTTTACTGTTTTTACCTAGCTATTCTGCAATTAATATTTAAAATTAATTTTATTAATGATAATTTTGTTTTATGTCCTTATAAGGCTGGAGTTGTGGAAAATGGAAGGCCATGAAGACATTGAAATTGGATGCAGAGGAATTAAACATAAACGTTCGTGGTCAGAACTCAAAAATGTTGTCTGTGATCTCCGCCGGCAGTTGTCTGGTTTATCTACCATGGTTCCAGGGTCTGTTTCATTCAGAACTTTACCAGATGGACGAATACGAATATATTTTTTAAGTACTCCAGTAAATGGCTGGGAAACTACATTGCTTTATGCAGATGTTATGAATGGCGATCATCACATGGGATCACATCGCTTGAATTGGTTACCAGTTATAGAAGCCAATTTCCAGAGTTTGTCGAGTGTCAGCAGGTATGTGCTGATACAAATATAAACTATTTATTAACTTTCCCTAATTTTTTTAGTTGGCTGCATCTAATTATTGGTTGAGTTGAACTTGGACACTTTTGTTTCACGTAACAAACATTTTGTTAGAACATTTTGCAAGGACCATTGTTCTCTTGCTCAGCTACTTCCTGATATTTTGGTCTTTTCACTGATTTTAACATCTGGAAATTTTGGAGAAGATTATATAGGAAAGTTTGAAAGCAGATTAATGAATTTTGAGATACCAGAAGAGAACTTAATTAAAATGTTTGTCAAACCTCCATCAGGTGCATATTGAGATCTTCAAAAGCAGTAGCTGAGGTTGAGAACAATGGTCCTTGAAACATGTTCTACCAAAAAGATTATAAATGAAGCAATAACTCGTGTAATAATAAAACTTATTACATTGCACGGTATATGTTCATCTATTTTTATAGCTACATCTACTTACCATTAACAGGTTGTGTTTTGAAGGTTCATTGTAATTAGGATTGCCAACTCTTGAAAGCAGAAATAAGGGATAATAGTGTATAACAGAAGTGAAAATAAGGGATGAATACCAAAAATAAGGGACCCAAAGTTTACTACTCGTACAGCGTAACAAATGGTCACTTATAGTACCGTACTGTATTTATTTTCTCTATTTAGAAAGAAACACTATACATAGTGATATAAAATTCCCAGGAACTTAAATTCGAGGAAATAATCCCAAAATTCATAAATCCCCAGGAATTTATGGTTTACGAGCAAGATAACTCAACGTTACCTATTTGTTACATAAAGTAACAATGAAAGAACATAAAAAATGTACAGAAATTAATTACATTTGAAACATTTTGCAATGTTTTACTGGGTTTTCACAAATGAGGTAATTATTACTGTAATTAAAATATGGCCTGGTCTTGAAGGTCAATAAAGAACATTAACTAAAGAGTTAATTGAACAAACTGGCTATTAAATACTTACAAATTACAATAGTAATCATAAACAATACGAACCCAAACAACTTTTAGAAATATGGTAGGCCTGTTTGCTTTTGTTAAATCTGTGACGTTAGACTATAAACTTATTATATTTAAATTTGTGTTTGTGTAATATTAAAAATTGTTAATATTAAAGGTGTTGGTTTTTGGCATTTTATTTAAAAGCCAACACAATCTATTAGCAATTATATTAAACTAGCTTAAAAGGTCCCTGTGTCACCAGGGTTTTGTATTATGCATGTAATTCAAATTTAAATTATGAAGGACTTTTAATTTCCAACTGTAAGTTCTTTTACATAGGGATACCACATTTTGAAGCGAAGAACAAATTATTGCACTCAAATTATTCCTTCAGAAAATGCTAGATATTGGTTTTATCACTCAATAGGACTTAGAATTTTGCAACCTATTGATTTTACACACCATGCCTGGTAAGGGTTGAACTAAGAAAAAACAGAAATTCTGATAACATAACATTTTACTGTGTTTACAAGGGTATTTTATTTCCCACTTTCATGTTGCCATACAACCGTTTTGAGCTAAAATCAAAAGAAAACCATTATCACTTTCACACATTCTTGCCCAAAAATCTGGGACACAATATTTTACTGCTCACATAGGACTAAAAATGTTTCATCCTATTTTGTCTCTTACATCGTTAGGGCTTACAATATACATCCCTGTTTCTCAACTAGTACAAAGCCTACCTCGATGAATCAAGTATCAGCGGATATAATTTATTGCAAAACCGTGCGTAAATCGGTCCAGTAGTTTTTAGTCTATAATGGTCATGCATCCTAACATTGTCTTTTATATATAGAGAATTACTTATCTTTAATACTGTTTGAATAAATGTGAGTGAGGTATCACTTTATAAAATATAAGTTTATAAAGAAAACCTAAGACATTATCACAAATTATTATTATTTTTTAAAAGAAGATGGACTAAAGATACATTGCTTTTTAAAATAAGTGAAAAATTATATCATAGGGAAGGGTAATACTTTCCTATGATGATTCCTAGATAAGCATGTGATTTAAACTGAAATAATTTAATTTTAAGGTACTTGAACCGTTAATAAGCATTAAAACGCTCAAAACTAACGAGTTTTATACATTCCCACTTTTTGGGAATATTTCCTATATTTTATAAGTTCCTTCCCACTGGGAATATGTCTGGCCCACATCATTAATTATACAGCACAAACATTCCTGCCAATACAAAATAAAATAAAAAATAAATATAACAGGACAAAGGTTCAACACTCGAGAGATTGAGGAAAACAAAGTAAGTGACAAAGAGCATCCAACCAATTACAACTGTCAATCATATTTCATATTTGATCATTATAAAAATATCATAATAAAAAAATTTTAAAGAATGAATGGCAGGAATTCTGGAAATACAGGGTATTTTGAAAAGTAAGGGATTTCCCACGAAATACCGGGTGGTTGGCAACCCTAATTGTGATAACGGTTGTATATGTTAATACAGTGTGTACAGATCATTGGACTGAGAGCCTGCAATCTTGTTGGTTACTACAGTTAGAGGGATGGGAACATGAGCTGATAAATCACACCTTGCTTCTATCATGAAATTTACCTTATGTTTAAAGAAAACATTCAAGATTCCAAAATTCAGCTCCTAGCACATTCACATCTCTTAAACACATCTGCAGTCATATGACAGAGCTCTTCTGCCCATATTGCTCAAACTTTGTGTAGCCTATTTTATTTTTTGTGGCTGTGGCTGGATTATTTCCACATCCTTCAAATTCACAACAGCTAATGGCTGTGTGCACCATTCTCAATCAAAAAATCCAATAACCGAGGGTCCCACCCAATTATTATTATTAAGTGCCAGAATGGTACTTTCTAAGATTGCATGGTGGACGGGAAAGTGTCAGTGTGTCTGTCTATTATCGAAAGAAAGATTCGTTGCAACATGGATAGTTTTAAATTCATCATTATGTGAATCAAAATGTTACTTTGATATACCAAAATGGTGTATAATCCCCCTTTATGCCTCAAATCTGATGGAGAAAATGTAATGAAAGCCATTTGCTTAATTAGCTTATTACTTCCTAAATTTATATTAATTATTTGTATATGAGTCCCAGAATTTAATTATTGTTTGTGTAATAACTTCCATTTTCAGTAGTTATTATGGTTGTCAGTTCAACTTTGTGTTGTATACACTAATTTTATCTTCACTATTTATAAGAGACTATATGAACTGTTTGTTGAACTTTAAACATGTGAAGTTAAGATAAATGTTTAACTTAGCTTGTAATTTAAATATTTGCTTTTTCGTACTTCCTTTCTTCCTTGGTAAATCTATATAGATAAATTTGTGAGGTGTTGTACATTTGTAATTTATTCTTGTATGAAAAATGATTAAATAACTGGTTTGGAGGGAAAGAGCACCATGTCTGCAATTTTCAGCTTTTGTACTATTAATTAAGTGGAAATGATGGAAATAGACATTAAACCCATGTCTAGGGAATGGCAAAAAATTTTTCAGGCTGATTCTTACTTGTATTCAGCTTTTGTGTTTATCACACTGAAAATCATGTCCAAGCAGCCAAATGCAAGATAATGAAAATTCATATCGAGTCTGTACACTCACTATTTGGAAGGTTTTAGGCTATATGACAGTAAATGGTGGGCTCAGGGTAAACCCATAGGAGGTTCCTCGATATTTAAGTGTTTGGCTTGAGGGGTTTAATATTGATTTTAACAACAATTGTTAAATGAAAATAATTGCTTACAGTTATGTTGTTGTAATTTTTGTTAGAGGAATATTCAATAAGATATTGCATGAATGTGCAAGCCCTCAGAAAAGAGTCTTTATCCCTTGAACCTAGTGCACAAAGCTGGAACTCCATATTTCACCCTGACATTTCAGTCACCCTGCATCAGCCTACAACAACATATGATTAGTAATCTCATTTTAGTTTCCTTCTTTCTTTTTTTATTCTCATTCTTTTTAAGTCTAGTTGTTTTGGTTCCTATACATCAACAAGGTCGCAAAGAAATATTTTCACAAAATTTCTCAGGAAATTATGAGCTCACATTCATTTTCAGAACTGTAGTGTGTTAAGCATATGTCTTGATAGCATGTGAAATTAAATTATGAGACAGTGAAATCGTAATTCCTGAATGTCGAAAAGGCCATAGAAAATACACCACCAAGTAATTACAAGTTAGTATATTAATTTTATTCTAATTGCATACCTTATACTCTAATCTGGCGTATTGTTACAATTTATAGCATTAAATATGTTTCTTCTTTCTTTTTTAATAGATTATGTGTCCAAAATAGCCTTATGATAGTAGAAATTCAGACACTGCTCATATCCTAACGAATGTCCAAAATAATTCTGACATATAAGGGAACATCAGACACTTTTAATTAAATAGTTAAGTTTAAATGCAGCAATTGAATTAATTTCATTCTGTGCTATTATTATTGCTAAGGTGTGATAAAAACAGTAAACACATCAAAATTAAGTGAGTTCATAATAATTATTTCAGAATATTTAAATTTATTGCAAATTCTTGCAGTACCTTGATTACTTGCTTTATTGCTGTGTTGTGTACTATGTGTAGATATTTTATTGTATTGGTTAGTTGTTAAATATACTAAAATTAAAGAAATTAAAAAGGGAAAACCAATTTCAGGAGAGACAGCAACATTCGATCCTATAATATCCAAACTTTTGTCAATCTTGCGTAGTTTTTCATAAATTAACATTGTTAAATTATTATACAATTCAATACCTCGAACTCCCAATTATCCATGGGTGGATTATCCAGTTAGTAGATTATCCGTACAAGGTTCTTCCTCCCTTTTTAACCCGATGTGAGCAGTATATGGTGTGAGAGTTTTAATTTTCCTTCAATTAAGTGCAAAATGATCATAATCTTGCATCCGGTTATATATGTGTTCTGCTTGATAAAGGTTAATGTTCATGAAAACTTCGAGTATAATGAGCATTTTGACAGTTTTATTAGCATTTACAGCCTATTAAAATCCCTTGAGATTATATCGTCGCTTAAGAAACAATACCGCGTAACTAACAAAACACAAATTTTACAGGAGAAGCAAAAAACTGTTTATTTTTGCTTTTAGGCGTCGTACAATGTTTACATTTCCAGGATAATAAACAAAACGTATTTCTAATTATATGTTGGCAACATTGCACAGTGGTCCAAAACGCGAATCTAGCGGGACAAAATTATATTATGTTTTGAAACTATACCCTTACATGTAATATACACATACAATGCAAAGAAACGCACTTAAACATATAAATTTGCTGTATAAATATATTAATATACATTTATACCTATATATACACGCACACATTACACGCCTATATAAATACACGAAACACACATACAAACAAGCTTACATAAATAACTAAACGCGCACATATGTACATAATATAATGTTCATACAGTTTAAGTTCTCTTTTCAAAACTCTAGTCATCATCATCATTATTTTCTTCTTTATTTTGTACGTCTGGAGAATCTAACGGGACAGAATTCTTTGCATCTTGAATATACATAGGCCTATACACATACACAAAATGTACCACATTTGTACATACTAATTTATTATGTCAATCAGTGGACAGAAACTCAATTAGCTGTACGCAGACAGATCTTTACTTCCTCAGTTCCAGCAAACATTTGCCCTATTTCAATTACAGCACAAAGAAACTGTTTGCGGATTAGGGAACAATGCTAATGTATTCGTTTGTAGAACACGACGGTAAAGGAAAAATAATCTACTTTAGATAAAAACACACATACACACATAGGCCTACATGTATATATACACACATACATAATATACATACGAATACAATGTGTTATGATACCATATTATAAGATTACAGTTCTGTTTTCAAAAATTTTAATCGTAATCATCATCATCTTTTTCTTCACCATTTTCTTCATAATCTTCATCACCACCTTCATCTTCTTCTTCTTCTTCTTCTTCTTCTTCATCATCATCATCAACTTCTTCTAGAGGTGACGAAATTTTCTTCTGTTCATCATTTCTGTTGCTTTTGGTTAGATATGGTTCTTTTAAGAGCTGTCGAACTTCCAAGGGTAGACTGTATTTCTTCTTCTGGGGCAAGGGGTGTATATTTGATATCAAAGGATCTGAAGTGATGAGCAGTAGATTATGAACCCTACCTTCAGAGAATAATTTTCTCGGTCTTCCAACATTTGATGAAGATGAAACATTCAGTGAATGAAATTTCATAACACTTTCCGGGAATATTAGTTCAGAATTTAACCATTTTGTATATTTAACCACAAATCTATCATGCTTTCTACCACATTGTTTCCAGCGTTTCCGGAAATCAGATTTAAACAATAATAGCACTTTTTAAATTTCATTTAAGGCAACAGTATTGCAGACCCGCAATTTAAAATTTTCTTTCACGTAATTACACAATCTTGCGTAGTGAATTTGTTCTTCCTGAATAATTTGAATAATTCCATGCGGGTAATAACCCGTAATTTACTTCTAATGTGTGACATTCTACTTTTTTGGATCCCTTGTTTTCCCTAAAATAAAAATATAAAGCTTATCTAAAAAGACTGTAGAATATTTTCATAAGTTTTATAAAAATTAATTAATTACATATTTTTGGAATATTTTTAATTTGTTAAAATTAATTGAATACTCCTATTTATTTAAAATTACTCAAATAAATATCTTATTAACCTTTAGGTATTATTTGTTGCCAGTTCTAGTGATTCAGTGCAGCCTACTGATCGAAATCCCGTATTTTAATAATAAACATATTCTGCAAGAAGCAATTTTATTTCTTGGATTCTTGGAAAGAAATAGATTTTACAGAAAAAGGCGCAACTTGCGCACTTTGCGGTTCAAAGCAACTTATAGCCCATGAATTTAACTATGATCTGGTAAATTTTCAAGGTGCTATTCAGATATATATTTTTTATAAGTCAATTTAAAGTTTTTGGAAAAAAATAAAAAAACTTTTTTATCTTTAAAGAATACAAACTAATATGACGGACATACAAATATGTATATATGTATACTTGTTATACCAAAAAGTTCCACATACCTTGGATTAAATTATCCAGTAGTAATAAATCCCTCCACTAGTTCACACTTGCTTCCAGCCACTACTAACAAACCTTACTGAGAAATAAACCGTCTGATGCCTGACGCAAAATCGGCAAACCTTCATTCAACTTTGGGGATGTGTCATGTTGTCATAAATCAAAGTACCCTTATTTAAAGGTTCATTCCTGATAAAGGGATATGTTTTCAGTATTATCAGACTGTTGTTGCTTAATTTTACAAGGGTGACCAAAATGAGTTTTGTCCCGCTAGATTCCCGTTTTGGACCACTGTGCATTGGGGCGAATTTTAGTTTTTTGGCACCGTGGCGCTAGTTACGCGGTATTGAACTCTTAATTATTTTACGAAAATGTCAGTTACGCGGAATTAAATATTTTTATTTCAGAATAAAAGAAGCATTTTTTAAGAAAAAATACTTTATTTGAGTGTAATATAGTGTAATATAGTACCATAATTATTGACCAAATTATTTTTCTTTATATTGAAATAATCCTGCTCTAATATAAATAATTCAAGTATAGGCTACATGGTACAAATACAGTTTCCTGATACAGTTTTTGTATTGAAGTTACAATTTGGAGATAAAGAATTTTATCATACTACTGATGACAAAATAATAATATAACAGTGTAGGCTTTCACGGCCGGCTACATCATGATTGCTCAGATTTCCCGGGCTTGTAGGCCTTGATCCAGTTGGGTTGTTTATTCCCGACGTTTCACCGAAGGCTTCGTTCGGCATCTTCAAGGCTTGCCCTGCGAGAGAGAAGAACCTACCCTTGAAGTTGCCTTCGGTGAAACGTCGGGAATAAACAACCCAACTGGACCAAGGCCTACAAGCCCGGGAAATCTGAGCAAGCAAAATAACAACATACTGGAAAGCCAGAAGGCTAATGACAATTTTTCAATAGCCTGAGCAATAGATTAAATAAATAAACAATAACAATTTTAATGCTATGATTTACAAATGAGGAATGTTGTCATAGAATAGATGGAAATCGTGAGGAAATAATTTCTTTAGTTGCTGTAAGTGATCCCACTTAGATTTCTTGATCTTCAGCCTTTCCATGTAGAGCCTGGGGAATTCTCCTTTCTTGAGAGTCTTAGGCCGCTTAGGCAACTCCTGAAAATCTTCAGTGTAGTCCAGATTATAATGTATGAGACCCTTAAGGGGCTGTCACACTGGATCGATCGAGGGACAGCGTCCGACTGATTGGTATAATGAACCTATAGACAGCAGTGGTACCAGTCACATAGCATCGATCGCCAGCGATCAACAACGAGGGTGAGAGATCATCTGGTCTGTGAAATCAAACCTGTCCGTTTTTCAATCGCCAGTTGATGGCAAACTTCGTACCCACCTGAATTTCAGAATTGATGCTGGAAGATTTAACTTACACAATAATGTCGTTTTAAACTTATATTTGAATGAAATATAATTGCACAAATCATTTAAGGCATTTAAAACGATATCTTCTTATGTAATTTAATTTTAAAAACACAAAAATAGATCGAGTTGTAAGCACCTAGCGGTGGGCGATCGAACTACAACAAACAACAAACCTCTTCGCTCGGCCGACTGATGGAAGCTTGAAGTAAACAGATGTAGCCTGATATAGTAGGCATAATATTAAACCTTACATCCCAACACATGTAGTATGATAATGTGCAGGAAATAGGCATTCGTATTCCTAATAAGGTAATATACTTTACCTCTAATATACAGTGATGAGTAGACCTAGTAAAATCATATAGGTACATAACCTATAATATTTTCGTTGATCGATGACGCTCGATGCAGTGTGACAAGGAACAGAAATTTAGTCGAGAGCGCAAGATGGCAGTCGGCTGGTCTTGATCGATCGAAGCTCAGTGTGACAGGCCGCTTAGGTTCATATTTTATTACTCTTAAATAAAATACCGTAGGGTCATTTGGTTTCCGTTCAGGACAAATGGAATAATAAATCTAGAACTTATTGACACTGTAGTCTATGAAGAATGTGTGATCACTGATGACCATAAGTAGCCTTGTTTGGAAATTACTTTTTTTTTGCTTCTTTTGTCACAGTTGGATATTGACTAGGGAGGAATATTTCTTTAGATTTTGGTCCGCATTCTGTGACACTGATCACTGAATCATACTTCATTTGGATGTGACCATTTTCCAAAAACTTCTGGAAAACAGTAATGCTTGTTTTCATTGTGAATTTCAGCAAAGCTTTCGACAGTACTGCGTTCCTATTTTGATATGTGCAGCCGTTGGAATATAAAATGATGGGTACATTACTTTCTTCAATGTGTCAGTAACACACAAGTGGAAAATGTTGATGCTACTTACTCAGCTTCACTTTCATCGAACCCGTAGCAGATTACGTCATGATTACCCAATTCATACATTGTAATATTATGGACTGCCAATTTAGTTTTGTAATATATTGCACTGGCTTGCAAAAAGGGAGCTACCTTTACAGCCTGCGAGTCCATCGTAAAAACTCTACATGTTCCTGATTCGGCCGCTGCCTTATCTTTTGTATTCCCCTCCTGATCCTTTCCTTTTTGATAATCATACTCATTTACATTGCCGGTTGGATATCCAACACATAAGTCGCAGTCGTCCTTTTTGGGCCTATATTCGTCCTATATCCATGTCTGATAAAATATCATCAAGTGTGTGTGTACTTATTGTCCCCTTGTTCATTTCTTTATATTTTTTCTTTGTATAGGTGATACAGTTGGCTTATAGAATTTATTCCTGGCTCCAGATAGAGTTAGTAGACATTTTCCTAAAGTAATGCGATGACAATTTCGGAAAGTTTTCTATAAATTCCCTAACAAATGTCTTATCTAGTCCCCAAAAAATTCACTTTCATCTGTTCCTCACTTTCTGTATGATTTCCCTAAGAAGTCTCTGAAAAATGATGCTCATAACTTAAGTCATCTGTCATCTATGTTATAGTGGGAAGAATAGTGAATGTGTCTGCAAAATAAAAAAGCAATAATAATAATAAATTTAATTCAAAATATGTTAACTTTTCTTTTGTCATTATTGCTTTAAAATTATTATTTTTCCTTTTATATCAGTCAAACCACTCACAGAAGGTCCTTCAAAAATATTTTCTTCAATCATAGGTAGGGTCTCTGCCTTGCTTCCCTCTAGTACACATAGAGATTAATCTGCAATGAATATATAAAAATGCTAATAGCATAATCGTGGATAATAATATATCTAATTTTAAATTAAAACAGGGCTTGTATTACAAAAGTATGGACTATAGTTACCGGTTTTATTATTTTTTCATATGAATCACAAGTTATATCTCATATTACAATTTCCGGTAGCTGTCCTTGTTTTAATGTCCCGGTATTGTCGGCATGTTATTAGTGCGTACTAAAATAAAATAAAAAAGATATCAATATGTTCGATTCCCCTTCCTCAACTTCATTTACACAAATTGTCTTCTTTATGCTTTCTTCTGGTGCACCAACCGGTGAAGATATCCCCGGCAGTATCTTCTACTAATGAAATACTTCATTTTGAAATATAGCGTTAAAAAAATATACCAATGTTAATTAATATTCATGACTTTTTGTGCCAGAAGATTCTCGAGAAAACTATTTTGAATAAAAATGTCTGACATCAGTTATTCGAAGACTAATATTGTACTCATATAGGCTACTTACTTTGTTTTATCCTGGTAGAATTTATAAAATTACTGAATATAAATTCTAATTGTGCAATTATTTCTTCTTCAGTAAATAATCCATCTACAACTTCTTAAAGCAGATCCACGTCATCTACAGGGCTGTACCTGTGTGTTTGGCGCAAATTCATGCACTCTATTTCAATACAAGATAAAGATTTTAAAAATTAATTTTTTCGTGTTAATTACAAGAGAATGTGTAAAATTGATTCATACAAAACATCTTAAATAGCACTTACCACGTAATGTACCTTCTATCATCAGAATAGATCTTAACTCACACTATGAAATATATCTTCTCTCATCTTGATGTAAAAGTAAACTGACAGCAGCCTAATAATGTTTAATCCACAGGTGCCGAAACGAAAATGGGTGAGCCCAAATAAAAATCCGAGGGTTGCATTAGTAAACTAAGTTGAACCGTGCGCCGTATACGACAGATAGGTGGTATTATATAAAGTTTTCAATGAAATCAGATACGCGGTGTTGTACACTGGTTCTATGTTGCTTCAGATATGCGGTATTGTGAATGCCTCTTTAGCAAGGTCATGACACAAAATTTCATCTTGACTGATATTCATCATAAGCCCGCTATTTCAGTGATGCCAACAGTATAAAAATGTCATTTTCACCAAAAGTGTCAGTTACGCGGTATTGTTTCTTAAGCGACGATATGTGTACCCCATAACAATTAACACAGATAACCTTTTTAAATTTTACTTACATTTTCATATTGTAATTAGGCTATATTGTAAATTTATTGTATGTCTAATTCTAAAATGTTTTATTATTTCTAATTATTAAACTTTCTGGTATTTGGATTTTCCATTGTCAGACCCTCCTGTGACACATTAGCCTGGCTATCAGAGATTTTACTGTTTACTGTTTTATCTCTAACAGCAGGTTTTCTCGTGAGGAGCAGCTACTTTGGGAACGGAAGAGATTAGCAACATGGGGAATTACGTCATACGAACTACATCAAGAATCAGGGAAATTGGTCTTTCCTGCAGCAAGCAGTCTTTTTCAATGTCTTGATACTGGGTTTACAGTGAGTATATTTCATCTTCAGTCAGTGTAAGATAAAAGGTCAAGGTTCCTCCTAAATAATTATTCAAAACAATACAAACATTTCCCTTCCCTATGCAATATATTCAGGCATTGTGACTCCCAATCGTGGAAATTTGTAGACTCAAACATATTATAGTTATTTACAATGTAGCACTTAACATGAAGTTAACAAAACGAGCCCTAACGAGCACTTACAGAACTTAACAAGCAAGCACGAAGTTAACAAAACAAGCCCTAGCAATCATTTTCATAAGAATCTGAAGATATTACAGAAATTTTTAATAAGAAAACTGATTAATTGTATACATTGCTGTGGTAGAAAAAAAAATTAATCGGTACTCACCAAAAATTCAGTTAAGGAGATTCTAGATGCCTCGTACTGGATTTGTGCAGCTTGTTACATTTCTGGCACACCATTTCTTCAGCCAATCATCTTCTAGGTTTAAGCCAAGACTTCACGAAAAGTTTCAATTTAGATTTTCTCAATGGCAGTCCAAAACATTTTAGAAAATTTAGTCTTCCAGTTCATTCTACCAATAGACTGTTCCTTTTTTGGTGTGAATATCATTCATCACACTAAAAAATCTTTCACATTTTGATGTAGAAATTGGAGGTGAATCAGTTGTCTGTATTCTGTTAGTAACAAGTCTGTGCTTAAGATTTTCGACAAGGGTGCGGCAAATTTGACCACTATTTACTTTAACAATTTTAGGGTTCATGTGTAGCTCATTGCCTATGAAAAAGTGTTTTTATGCAAACCTAATACTCAGAACCTGTAGTTATTTCCAGGTTCTTCTTCATTACATTACATTTTCCTTTTTATTTCAAATCTAAACATGATATTTTACTGGTACACTATAGTGTCAGTGGCATAGCATAAAGGGAGACTTTGATCCTAAGTCTACATAACCAATTTATTGCAGTAATCATTATGTACTATCATAAAAATATTTTTTGCTGCAGGACGCCCCACCCTCTGTGGCTATTAACGTTAATGTTTGGTGCCACATTCTTAGGTAGCCTTGAAAACCCATGATGCAGCAGCAGACTTGAGTCAGCAAGTTGTCAGTCTTATCAAGTGCTACTTTTTTTGCACAAAAGTGGCATAAAGTCACCACCAGAGAGAAAGGTTTTATGAGATTCTCGTCTCTTTAGGTACCTGCTCACTTGAAGAAGCCAGAAGCCTGGGGGGGGGGGGGGGGGAGGTAGGATAAATAAACATTAAATTCCTCGATCATTTCTGGGTCAACATTTAGTTTACTTGCAGTACACTTTAAAGTGTGTGATTTTGTTTCAGTGCTGCATGTATCATTTTAGAAGTATTGGCAGTTCCACCATGGTAGTTGATTAATTATTAAATTGATTAAAACTGTTATTAAAACTTATATACAGTTTTAATCAATTTTATATCCATAACCGGTGGAAAGAGTTGGACCTGGGTTGTGAATTACCTGATATGTTGATTAATTATTAAAACACTGTTTTCAACTCTTGTCTTATGAACAAAAAAGTGTGAACTAAAAAGTAAATGACCAATTTCAAGTATGATATTGTCTTGCAAGAAAATTAAAAAAAACGGACATTTTAAATTTACTTGGTTAACTGGTAGTTACACTCATAACAAAATTTATTCCTTGATTGTATATTGAATATAAAGTGAACAAAAAATAGTAAACAATAATAATAGTAGTAATACTTTATTTAGGTAGATTATATAGGAATTTGAATCCATGCACAAATAGGCTTATTCACATTATGGGAACTTGTGTATCATTTAAACAATTATAAATTCAGCTCTTAATCTAGTTTACCCAGAACATAATGTAAAGCAACTACTATAGTGTGCTCAGTTTTTAGGCAGTCCAGCATAATGGTCCAACTGCAGCACCTCTTGTACAGCTCCCTTTGTTCTGGTATCACAAAATACTGCTAACAGATACAAGACATATAGCTTTTTATGAAACAAGTTATTTCTTCAACTTTTTTACTGTCATGGTATTGACTGTTGTTTTATGTAAATATGTTGGGATCTATAAAATAATTTTTTCACATTTTCAGAATGGACCCTTGTTTCCAGCCGAACTAAGAATGAATTCTTGTGGAGCCAAATTAAACCCTCAAATATGTCCTTCCAACCCAGATCTCGTAGCGTATGTGTGTAACAGTGATATATGGGTCTCTCACACGTTAACAGGTACAGTAATCCATAGTTGTTCCATTTAAAGTAATGAAACAAATTTGGAAAAATAATTGAAAATGTGGCTTGTCAGATAGCCAAGTTTTAAATCTTAATACTTTGGTTGCATGAAAGACAAATGGTATCAATAAAGGGAGAATTTTTTAAGGACTTGGATAATTAAGACAAGTTCAGTAAGTAATTTTTTAAAATCTTATGAGTTACATATTCTAAGGTTCACTGAAGTTCAGCACATTGTTTTTTAAGAGGTTACAAGACAGGGAAAAATAAATATGAATCAGATAAATAATAACTGCCGAAAATGCATTACAGGTAAAGGAAAGAAGAAAATATATATTGTGTTTATTGTGTTATTCATTTTACAATTTAACAATTAACATTAGTGGTATTACTTTAAATTATCATTTTGTTTATGGAAATGTTTTTTTAGGTGTTACTGATTTGGTGTTTGGTAATAAACTTTATTTTGGAGAATAAATGTAGCATTCTATAACAAAAAACTTTAATTTTTACAGTCAAAATTTTGTGTTCACACTGGATGAAAGAAAATACAAAAAGGATTATAGTGCATGATCCAAAATAAATTACTCAGTTTTCAGCTCCTGCAGTTCGTGAAATTCAGAAGATGCGATAACGTGAATTGTTCTCAATTCAACAAATATCTTCAGAAAAACCAGAGTTGCCAAAACCTCACAGCAGCTAGACAACTACATACTATACCAGAAGACAGAGGAATGTAGAGACCTTGAGAAATACATAAACGAAAATGATATCAAATCGGCTGCCATAGTCCTGGAAAGAACTATTTAGTCTGCGCTAGTATACAAACCCAAAAGGAAAGCATAAAAATAGTTCAACAAAGACTGCTATGTAAAAAGAAAGATTGCCCTTCAGGCCCTACACACACAGCAAAATCCAGCAAGAACTCAGAAGATACAAGATCTTACAGGACTACAAAAACCTGCTATAGAAGAAACAAAAGGAGTATATGGAACCGGAAGCATCCAGAAAAGACCCATACAGACACTAATTCTGAAGAAAGCCCAGAACAGTGGGAAAATAGACATAGCAATGTGGGAAGAATACTTCAGCAGCATTCTAAACATAAATAAAACTAGCATCACTTATGAACTTATCACTGTGGATGCTTGTCAAGCAGACGCCAACCTCTTTATGAAGGTAGAAGTAAAAGAGGCAGTTTTAACACTACAAAACGAAAAGACACCAGGGCCCAACAGAATCTGTAACAAACGCCGGGAGTCCGGCACTGCAGGTGTTCCCTGAGCTTGTGACGAGGGTTCGTTACTTGGTACACGCGGCCTGTGAGGGCTCGCAACAAAGGGAACGCTCACCCTGACGAGCAAGTGTTACTGAGACGCCCTTGTGGCAGCAAAACTCAAGACGATGCGGAAACACATTAAAGGTTCAGTCCTTTTCCTGCTCCAGGCAGTCACCAAACTGTTAAACCAATGTCTGCAAGAGGACAGCGTACCAGAAATTTTGAGGATCTAGACAATCAAGATGCTATCCAAAAGGAAAGAAAACCAATCGGGCCCAAACTCCTACAGAGGGATAGTCCTGGAAAAGTGTATAATGAATTTACTAGACTTATCACTAAACGAATCACTAAAGAAGTTGAGTGCAAGATCCTGAACGAGCAATTCAGATTCCAAAAGGGAAGGAACACTCTACAGGCCATCAAGATCCTCATCGACGATATAGAGAACACACTGAGACTCCCCGAGGAAAGTTTCATGTAGGATTTATATACTATACTAAGGCTTTCGATAAGCTTAATAGATCCATACTACTTTCAAAGCTAAAATCCATAACAAGTGAACATAACAAATTTACAACTCTCTTCCACAACATGCTGACAGCCAACTACATTCAAATTGCAGTTGGTGTCACCACCTCCAAGGCAATAACACAAACCAATGGCATACTAAAGGGAGACCCCTAAGTCCCCTGCTGTTTAACATTGCCATTTACAACATTGCGTACAATTAGACAAGGGGCAAAGAATGTGAAAATATACGTACATGTTGACAACATGATCATCGGGTCCATTTGAATACCAGTTATTCTTCTTATACCTTTAATGTGATATGTGGACCTACTTTAGCTGCATAAAGGCAGGATCATTGATAATGAATGTTTCATTTCTTTATCAACAGAATTGAGTTTCTCCCTCTTTGATGTTTTAATTCTAGTCACCGTGAAGAAACTCAGTTCATTCAAAGATATGTAGTCAAAAATGGAAACAACACATGTTTTACTATCATCTCAGATGTAACCTGATACTCACTCATTAGTGCCAACCAAAATTTATACAATATTCTTCAAAAGGAAGAAGTGATACATGTAACAGTAGGTGGGTGCACTGTCACTGAGAAAAAGGTACAAATACAAAAAAAAAAATATTAAAGTATCAAAATTCAGGGAAGTTTTGCTTAACCCTGCAGTTTTAGGAAGAAGCACTTGCACAGGATGTGTGGTGAGCTGAGACAGGCAAAATATGATATTTCATATTCTAAAAAATGGCTACTAGCGCTCTGGCAAGTAGGATATTTATTAATCATGAAGTTTAGATGGCAATGCACGCAAGAAAAAAGTTCATATTTCATAATATTTTAGTAAAATTTTCTTATTTCGTGGAAATCTGCATATTGTTTCATATGTTGTAAGATTTACAGATTGTTCCCTCGTTTAACACGTCTATTAGCAATACATATTCTGTGGATGCAGTTTTCAGGAATCCCTAAGCAATCTGGCAATACTTTCTAACTGTAAGATTTCAAATTTTCTCTCCATTAATACTTCCAATAGAAATGAACTGGATTTTCCACATATTCTGTGGATCACACATTCCTTGCATTCCAACAGTTAAGCAATCTGCAACACTTTAAGTGTAGACATCCCCTATCTAAGCTGCATCAGAGGTACAGAATGGACACAGCATCAGATATTGTGAGCTTGGGACCGGCATTCATTTGTTGTTTCGTGATCTGAATAAGCAGTGTATTTTTGTGCCTTGCGAAGTGAAGACCACATGTCTAAATCTGGAATTTGTGATTGGTTGACTGCATTTAATCGTTTTGAAACAAATGGGAAGATTGATATGTGCCACATATTGCAACAAAAGTGTAAATAATGGAGTATAGTCCTTTTTATAATCAAAGTTTACGATATTTTTTAAAGGAACAATTTTACCAACATTCAAATTATTTTAAAATACTGTGAGAAAGAAGAATTGGCTCAAGTTCCAGGGGCAACTGGAAAAGCAAAATTATTTTCTTTACTGTTGGAAAAGAATCCATCATACAGTACTCTCCTTCAGATTAGTAAGGTACTTGCAGGTAAGAGCAGTGAAATACCAGAATATATTAAACTGTCAGATATATCGCAATACTAGTATACTCCCATTACATTATGTTGTGTGGAGTGATCTTTCTCATCGTACAACCAATTCTTACTGATAGAAGATGCAACTCTTTGCTTGAAAATCCTAGAAAGCTGCTTGTAATTAACATGTTGTCACTAATGGCTGGAAAGAATATTATAATTAATTAACTTATTAATTAACAACTAACTACTAATTTATTTTGTTCTCTCTTAAATAGAGTAGTTATCCCTTTCTGTGTTGACTTAAATCCAATTTGTAAAAAGATTAATGATAAATTAGGGATTCATAATATTAAAAATATATATACAGTGGTACCTCGAGATACGAGTGCCCTAACATACGAGTTATTTGAGATACGAGCTGTCGAGCGAGCGAAGTTTTGTTTTGAAATACGAGCGACATTTGAGATACGAGGAACGGCCAGCTGCGACGCTGCACACGGCCCACCAGATTACTGCGCCTGCGCCTCGTGCGTCTCGCGCATTATCCCACGTATTCCCCCAGCATGCTTGTTTACCTCGCTGTCGAAGCATCTTTGCTAAGTTTTTCTAGAAATCATAGAAAAAACGAGCAAGGTGTGCGAGTAGCTGACTTGGCGAGGCTGTACAGTATTGTTTTTATACAATATTTGTAATTTATAAATACATTTTTTCTTATTCAAAAACACGTAACAAAAACAATTGGGGGTAGCATTTTTGGGGCTGGAACGGATTAATGGCATTTCAATTAATTTCAATGGGGAAAATTGCTTTGAGATACGAGCAAATTGACATACGAGCAAGGTTACGGAACGAATTAAACTCGTATCTCGAGGTATCACTGTATATATTTTCATAGTTTCATATTGAATAAATGTCATATTTAGGCAAAATTTTCTTCATATTGTGCCTGTCTAGTGATGAGTATTGACACCCAAGAAGCCTCAAAGGGCAGAAATACAAAATATCAATTAATAAGCAGATCTATGATATAACAACTATGAGTGATTAATTTACATTTAATTTCATAAAATACATAATTTATGGCATGTAATAAGGAATAAACTAGCAGTACCTTACTTAATAAGTGCAGCTACAGAGAATGAAATACAAGCTTATGAAACATTGTAACTGGGATAAATTTAGTGCTTTTTTGTGATGGTATGCAACGGTACACAGTACCGGCACTTTTTAAAAAATAAAATTTTGATATTTCTCAGAATATTTTTATCACAATTCCCATAAAATGTTTTACTTAATAAAATCAAGCTTGTTTGTTGGTTTTGTTAGATTTCTGCATACATAATAGCCTTACATACGAGCACATGATAGTTTATGTAAATTGCCTGGCTACTGGACTACAAGAGAGTTGGGGGGTGGGTTTTTCCAGCCCTCAACAAACTGATCCTATGGTCAAGGCCATTCCAACGGTATAAGTGTTGCACCAAGTGCAGTTAATGCTAACGTAGTAATAAACAAGAAGTAGGTAACCACCTAGGGTTAATCAAGGGTTAATGCGTGTTTAAATTTAACTGCATTCGTTGCTTACATGTAATTTGAAAAGAAAACCCTTGGTTTGTGTTGGGCAGGCTAGTGAATTCATAGTTGTTTAGTACGATTGTAAGAACAAGGGGTGAACGTAATTCATAGGTAGAGAAGTGAAATGAGTAAAATATGTAGTTATTTTGTATCAGTGCACAAAAAAAGAAACCATGATGTTTTTGAAGTATCTCATAAACCTGCAAACAGTAAATAAACTGAATCGGAACAGAACATTGCAAGTACCGGTAATTTTACTGCAATTCAGGCAAAAAACAATTCTGGCCATGATTGTTGGGAATTAACTCAGAAAAATGACTTCTGGGAGAAGTGTGGGAGCTCCCGTGAGAAACATTTAAAAGTTTCAGTGAGTACGCCACCTTTTTTTGTTATAAAAAAGCACTGGATAAAATAATAAATAAATCAAACTTGGCAATTTATTTCTTATAACAATATAATAGGTAAAAGATTGCATCACACTTTCATCCTGCGATGGCACTCAAGACTGCCCTATAGAATTTGTGATTATGGGTGAGATTTTTTCAGGAAATGTTACTTTTAAAACAATATATTTTCTTGGTCAGTGTTGAAATATTATTACAACTGACATATTATTTTGTAAATTATATATTCTTTACCATTGTACTGGGTTTCTTATATGGCTTTCTTATTGATTTTTTTTCATCAGGAAGCACTTTAAGGTTAACATTTGCTCATAAAGGAGGTCGAAGTCTAGCTGACGATCCTTTAAGTGCTGGAATTCCTTCATATGTAATGCAAGAAGAATTTAGTAGATATCAAGGATACTGGTGGCAACCAAAAAGTATTGGTAAGTAAATTTGGTTTGATAAGTGCATTTTGTATAGGTATGTATGCTATTTTTATGTTTAACTAATGCCAACAACATCGTCATTAGCTTTGTAATTACACATATATAGTGAAAGTTCAGGATTCTTTTAATGCGCCATAGCAGTAAGATATATTTTTGGCTCTTGCCTTGTGTGTCCCGATCTTTATTTCTGAAACTATACGTGGCCTTAGCTGCATTTGAACCGTTGTTCTTGGATCTAATAACCAGGGACATAGCCAGGATTTTGGTTCGGAAAGGGCCCCTCGATTTTGGTTGTAGTAAAATTAAGCCTTCAAATATCATTTTAAAGTCTTTTTTAGTACACACTCTAAAACAGCTGCTTATTGGACTGTTAACATGCTGAAAAATTGCATTTTAGTAAACAACGCCACTAAAATTGCATAAAAGTGCATTCAAAATGCAGTTTTATCGGCCTTGTACTTTAAAGTCGTCATGGCAGTCTAAAAACAAAATCCAGATGGCATTGAGCAGTCACACCAACTTTAACATGGATTTAATCATATAATTGGTCATAAAACAACAAATTTAAGCCAACGTGTTTCTTTATGATAATCAGAAACTTTACCAGGGTTTTTTTTTCGCAATACAGGGTAGCCTATTTCATCACATAACAAGAAATATAAGCCAAAAATTTTTCACTTCTTTGTTCACATTGCATACCATGGCGGAAGCGCCAACATTTAATTGCAATATATTCCTTCTCATAATCTATTGCTGCCGTGATGTTGCTGGCACCAGCTTCAATTCAATGTTTCTGGCTTGGATTGAAATTTACTCTGGATTATCATTTATATTTTCACAAGCTTTTCATAAATACTAGTTGGTATGCAATATTGTTTACAAACAAGGGACTCATATATTATGCATCTATATCACATTTAGTATTGGTAAGTACGGTCATTGTTGTTTTATGATCCAGAAGGCCGTGAGAATAAGACTTTAACAGATGGCTGACTATCTTCCAGAATAATTAATTACACGGTATTTTTGTTTCATTTCATATAATTTAGAGAGCTTTCACAACAACAAAAATTGTATGCACCACGTACGCAAAAACTTTAGCAGACTCATCCAGTATTTCAGCCTCGGCTTTCGCCTCGGCCGCCATACTAGATTCATCTGCTAAAGCGTTATTTTGCATACTTGATATATAAATAGCTATTTTCAGTTACAAAAAAAAATAACTTTTTTTTAACACTCATACACACTTTTTACTGTTCTAAATTAATAACAGTTTGAAAAAGGCATTAAAATGAAATATAATAATTCCTTTATTGCAACCAATGGTCATATTATGATGGATAGAGTAACAGTGGTATGGTATATGGCAGGGGAAACGGGAAAACCCCCGAGAAAACCTGCCCCAAACCAATTTTGTCCTCCACAAATTTCACATAGATCCACCGAGATTTGATCTTGAGTCCCGTTGGTGGAAGGCGAGCGGTCTAACCACTTAGCCATGGGATGGCCATTAACATGAAATTTGAAGGCTTAATTTTACAATGGTTAATAAGTACTGTTAGGCTGATAAAAAATGTCATAAAGATAATAAAACACTTTATTTCAAAATACTAAATTTAGCTTAAGTAATACTTTATTTAAAAGTGAAACAGTGTATTCATAGTGATTAAGTAAGACTACCTTATAATTCTTTCAAAATATTACTTATCCAAAATAGTCTTATACAAAATGGTAAAATAATATTATTAATAATAATAATAATAATAATAATAATAATAATAATAATAAAAGCTACCGGTAAGTTTATATAATTATTAATTTGGCAAAATAAACATATTTTATATCCTATTTTAAAAATTGAATATTTACCATGTTCAATTGTGTTTTCGTAATTTTTTTTTTTTTCCCATTTTGGCCCACTTTCTGGACCCCAGGCCCTGCAATGTCCTTTCTAATAACAGGGATGTAAACACTGAAGACACTTATTTACAGAAATTTGAAAATACCAAGTTTAATGTACAAATGAAAATTTTGCCTTATATTTCCTGTAGCTTTACACAAGGGTTGGTAACCCTGGCAATCTGTGACTGGACCATACTAATACAAATCAAATATTCAGCTTAATTATTTTGATACACCGGTAATGATTGCCAGAGATATAACTTTACAACAAAGAAGCTGGGTCATGTTCAGGTAATGCTGTGAACAAGGATTTAGTTGAAAAATTAAAAGTAATGGCACTCACCTAACTCTTTTAAATTTTCCAGACTTTCATCTTTTCCAGACATTTTCCAGTACAACATTGTACTACTCCCAAAACAAACAAATAAAACAGCATTGATCTTGTAAGAGCCAATGTACATCGTATTTTTCAGAACTTCCAGTACTCTGTTCTGACAATTCTATAACTACCAGTAACCGAGTACTAGTGAGAACCAGCCTAACTAAAACTGTGAAACCAAGCATATTCTAGCATGATGTAATGAGTTGGAAGCAGTAAAGGAAAAATGTTACAGAGCAGTTTCTTTAATGTATCCTTATATAATTGCAATGAATGGTTCTGACAAAATAAAACTGGTACAAAGCAATTATTCTTCACCAAACATTACATTACCTGCTAAATTCAAGAATTCCTTGACCGTCATACCAGCCAGGCCACACCAATTTGAACCCTTGATAAGTACCAAATTTTAGATTTAATGTTGGCAGGGAATCAAACTCGGAAATAATTGTTTTCTGTTACATATTGTTCATGTATTAAATTTATTCCATAGTAAGATATGCATCCCTAAATTCAACAATATTCATTATCATAATACTAGAGGTCAAAATAACTCATAGTAAATACTGTTGAAACATCCAAATACGGTTTAAAGGGTTTTATCAGTATGATGACAAAACGTTATAATAATCTTCGTCTGGATATAAAAAAAAAACAAATAAATTAACTATTTTCAAAAAACAGGTTAATAAAGCTCACCTGCTAAGTGAGTATTTCAATAACTGTTGATAATTTTTTTAACTTCATCTAATACTTGAGCTGAATCTTACACCATGATTACACTTAATTCTATCCTATCTTTTTGTGAATCTTGTTTCTATGTTTACTTGTGTAATAGGCCGATTATATGTAATCCAATTTATTTCTATTTATTAACTATCCTTATTATCCACTGCTTTGTGTTTATATACGAGGCGCGTTCAGAAAGTAACCTCCGATCGGTCACAGTGCGGGTAGTGGGGGGAGTAGCGACGCCATCTGTGCATTTACGCACTCAGCAGGTCAGTCGGCATCAAGCCGTGGTCGAGTGAACGTCGTACCTGCGCTAGTTTAGTTTTTGTGGCAGTTTGAAATGTGTGCTGCAATAGAAAACCCCGCCAAATGTGAAGTGCGTGGTGTGATAAGGTTTTTTACAGCCAAAGGATATTCTGCAGCAGCTATTCATCGTGAGCTTTGTGCCGTGTACGGACCAAGAGTTATGAGTGAAGGAGTTGTCCGTGAATGGGTACGTTCATTTAAGAGTGGACGAGAAAACGTTCATGATGAAGAGAGGAGTGGTAGACCATCATTGGTGACTGACGAACTCGTTCAGACAGTTGATGCAAAAGTTCGTGAAAATCGACGTTTCACAATGTCGGAGTTGTCTACTGATTTTCCACAGATTTCTAAGACTCTCTTGTACGAGATAGTGACAGCAAGATTGGGTTACCGTAAGGTCTGTGCACGATGGGTGCCCAAAATTCTTACCGACCACCACAAAACTCAAAGAATGGCCTCTGCATTAGACTTTATGTCACGTTATGCGGACGAAGGAGAACCATTGTTCAACAGAATCGTGACCGGTGACGAAACCTGGATTAAGTACGTGAACCCTGAGACAAAAGAACAATCAAAGATGTGGGCACATTCAAATTCGCCTACCAAACCAAAAAAAGCCCGGCAAGATTTTTCTGCCAGAAAACTGATGGCAACGGTGTTTTGGGATGCCAAAGGGGTGTTGTTGGTTGAATTCATGGAACGTGGGACGACCATTAATCAAGACGTGTATTGTGAAACACTAAAAAAATTACGACGGGCTATACAGAACAAACGCCGTGGTATGCTGACTTCCGGTATCGTTTTTGTGCACGATAACGCCCGTCCTCACTCTGCTCGCAGAACAACAGCCCTTCTTGAGTCCTTCAAGTGGGACGTTTTCAACCATCCCCCTTACAGCCCAGATCTGGCGCCAAGCGATTATCACCTCTTCATGCATATGAAGAAATGGCTCGGGTCCCAGCGGTTTGATGACGACGAAGAGCTCAAAGATGCGGTCACAAGCTGGCTCCAGGCACAAGCGGGTGATTTTTATGCAGAAGGAATTTCAAAGCTTCTGAAGAGATATGATAAGTGCCTCAATCGTTATGGAGACTATGTAGAAAAATAGTGCAAAGATGTAGTTGTAAGATGTATATATTAAAATATTTTTATTTAACTTGGTGTATTTTTGTAAATCAACCGGAGGTTACTTTCTGAACGGCCCTCGTATATTGTGTAGTAATTTTATTTTGTAAACTTCTTGCTAACATGTTGTCAATGATTGTACTTTGACTGTTCCTCATTGCGAGCCATAAGGCTCTTTGGGACCTTTATTAAAATGTAAAATAAATAAAAAATTAAAATTAAAATATAAAAAATATTAAAATTTAACGTACTGCTTCTTGGTAATGGTAACATCATAAAATGTTGTGTCTTCCATATAAGAATCTATTAATTTCCTTTTTTATTGCAGATGGTATTTATAGAATAGTGTACGAAGAAGTAGATGAAAGCGATGTTAAAATTTTCTGTTTTCCATCTTCAAATGCTAATTGTGGAGAAATAGAGGAATTTAGGTAAGATATTTAAAACTGGATTGATTTACAATTAAGTGGATTTCCCTTTTATAGTTCTGTAATGTTTCTTTGAGAGAGAAGAGTGAATTTTCAGTGGGTTTTAAGCATGTTGTAAGTCACAATATAGCAGGGGTGGCCACTAACCTTAACTTTGGGAGCCGCAAATTTATGAAACTATTCGAACCGAACCACATTGTTTTTATTATACACATAAACATTGTTCAATTACAAACAAAGAAATAAGATTTTACTTTTGAGAAGTGCTTTTTCAAATGTTCATTTTTGCTGTTAGTTGTTTGAAATCTGGCTGATAATTGGTAAGCGCAGTTCACGAGTTCACTTAAATGTTCATCAGTTCACGAGTTCACTTAAATGTTCATCAGTTAGTTCAGATCGATATTTAGATTTAATGAACTTAATCATTCAGTACAGAGATTCACACACATAAGTAGTTAGTAGGTATTTTTCTTCTGGAACTTACATCCAAAATTCTATGGCCGAAACACCACTCCGTTTAAGTCCTTTATAATTGGTGATGAAACAAGACAGCCATCGCCCACAAATTCAAATCAAAAGCATTTTCCTGGAATGAAAATGAAGGTTTAAGTTTTCTCAGATCATTAAATCTGCCATGGATTTCTTCAGCAAGACCAGACATTTTACACAAATAATTTTCTGTTTCCACCTGAACGTCAGGAAGGCTTTCAGTAATTTTCTTAAAACATTTGAAATGAGCAAAAGAGTCTTAATTTGCTCTGAGCGCTAAATCAGAAATAAGTTTTTCACTTCGTAATATGTTTTCATTAAATTATATTAACTATATACTTTTTTTAATTTGTATCATATTTACTCTTAGCTTCGTTTCAAGAGCCTCATGTGGCTCGCAAGTCTGCAATATAGGCTATAATCTAGACTTCACGAAAATGTTTCATTTTCCTAGAGAATTAGAGAAAGACTTAATCTCATTGCTTTAATGTTTTTAAAATCAATTCCATAATTTCTATGGACTCATAAAATTTTAATTGACCTTTTCGCTGTTAATGCTCTTGAGTGTCATGCCGAGTTACGAGAAGCATGGGTGTAGGGCGTTGCCCTATGAACTGTTGCACGTTGGGTGGAGGCCTTCAAACGTGGACGCGAAGCGCCTTCCTCATCATTGGCAAAGATGTGTGGATGCCTTAGGTGATTATTTTGAAGGTTGTTAGCTTGTAAGAGTATGAGTATTACGCGTACTGTTTTGTGCATATGTAATATGAATAAAACAATTAACTCTATTTACCGGTATGCATCTTTCAATGTCCCTTATCCATAGCGCCTTGTATCCGGATCCCAATTTAGCACCAGCATTGCGAAGAACATTCCAGCGACTTTCAATCGTGTATCCTGATTTTTGTTTCCTGCAGCTTTATTGACTGATAAATAATAGTTGCCATGACTTCTGAAATGACCCTCGTATATTCCATACCCTGCCCTTACATTTGTATATTTCAAAATTTTAAATTGGTCCCACATTTTGAAAAGAAAAATAATTGCCATGATTTATACCCCATTCTTTGTATATACAGGGTGGCGCACGAAATGTCATACCATTTAATTATCTCATAAATATTGTAATATAGCAGTGTCGCTGTTTCTAACAGTGCTAGTGTAAGCCGAAGTACATGGAAAATCCGATAGGTGTCATCACATGTCGAATTTCACCATGACAACGAACACAAACATTAGTTTGTAAAATGGCGCACAACGGGCTTTTGAATGGTGAACGTAAGGTAAAAGTTGTTCTGTTTTACGCCGAAACGAGGAGTGTAGTTTTGACTCAGAGACATTTTCGTGCTCACTTTAATACAAGATGGGCTCCTAGCAAGCAGACAATTTACAGACTAACTGAACAGTTTGTGTTGGAAAAAAAGCGGTCGCGATAGGCTAATGTTCGTACACCTGAAAATATTGAAGCGGTTCGCGTTACTTTGACTCGAAGCTCGTCTAAAGGGCTTCTGCAGAGTTGGGAAACAGCTCAGAGCGCAAGTAATGGAGTTGTGCCATGCGTTATCTGAAGACTTGTGTCGAAAAGTGGTGACGAATGTAAGGGTTCGTTTACAAGAGATTGTGAGGCAAAACGGTGATCATATTGAACACACTCTGCATTAAAGACAAAATTCCATGTCCTAATGATCAATTCTATGTATTCTATATATAGCTATAATAAAAATTAATATGTGTTATGTGTAAAATAAATGGTATGACATTTCGTGCGCCACCCTGTAAATGTAGCAGATGATACAGAGGTATAGGGATAGCAGTTTTTAAAAATCACTACAGTTGCATCGTTTCTGGGGACTTGGCATTGATAATATTGAATGAAGTACAATATTCATCTTAAGAAGTTCAACAACCAATTTATACATTTTTTAAAACAGTTTTTCAAGTTTTCACTTGCTGGAAACTGAAACAAGTGTCTACTGGATACAAAAATTTGTAAGGTTTAAGAAAATAACTAGTAGTAGAAACCTAATTTGTTATTTTTTTATTTTATTTTTTTATTTTTATTTTTTTAATGCAAATATTTATCCACAGGGAAACCTTATTAGAGCTGATGCCAAATAATTCTGCCGCGATATGCGAGGGACCACTAGGAGGTGGAGCTGTGCAACGAAATATAATGGAGTTTGTCGATGATTTCAGTGTACTTGATTCATCCTAAGGGCGAGCTGACAACAACAACAATTTTATTATTCTTTAAAGAAACTTCCATTGTGTACTTGTTGGTCTTCACGTAAATTGGTTTGTCCATCGCGGCAAAATTATATGGCGACAGCTCTACTCCGGATACATTAAGGCTGAGAATTTTCCTTATTAGGATGTCAGTATTTGTTGTTTCCTTAAGTCTTGAAAATAACAAATATGTTTACAGTGTTCAATGTTTTCAGATTTCCACGTGCTGGCACACCGAACTCCAAGTCAAATTTGAAGATGGTGCAGTTTAGACTGAATGAAAGTATGCAAATAATGGACGTTGATACTTTAGAACTGCAGTATCCCCTCTCAGTCATGTTTCCTTGGATGGAGTATTTGGTTAGAGTAGGTTGGACACCAAATGCCGAATAGTGAGTCATAGTATTTTAAAATGAAAATTAGAATGTATAAAACATAGGCGCCGACTTAGGGGGGGCAAGGTACTTTCTGCCCCCCCCAAGACTTAAGATTTTATCATGTAAGGCCTATGTATAGCTACTGAAAAGCCAGTTCTTGCCCCCCCAGAAATATTTCCAAGTCGGCGCCTCTGGTATAAAACCAAATTACATATAAATGCATTACATTCAAATGAAGGGCTGTAAGGCATAATGGCATGAGTCACTTTTTACAAAGGTGAGTTAATAATTCTGAACTTATAACCCAATAAATATATATATATTTTAATTCAGCTTTGTTTACATTCATTTGAACATTTAGGTTATATCACCAGACAATAATGAAAACCAACCCTACCAACCCACTCAACCACCAATCACTCTCACAATAATTTTTAAAAATTTAAATATAATTGGTATACAAATAAAAATAGGACTGGTAAAAATAATTCAACTTAAAATTGAACCACCCAAACCAATATGATTAATAAACATATTATTCTCCTTGTTATATAAAAATGTTCTTCACCATAAATGAAAAAGATGTCAAATTAAAATCACCACATAAAGTATAATAAAATTAACAAAGTCTATAACCAGTTAAACCAGTAAAAAAAAAATTAAATTAAAAAATCAAAGAATATTTATATACTCCAAAGAAACCATTTCCAAAATCATGTCTTTTGAATAAAATCCAGCTAAAAAAGGTATTCCACACTGTATGGTCAGGCCCTAGGAACAAAATGTTGGGGTTTGTCTTTCAAAGATATTTTATTTTTTACAGAGGACCAGACAATGAATGTCAAATGAAAGCAGATTGTAGAGGCGCACTGGAACGAGGATTAGACTATATTTTAGAATTAAATTAAAACTCAAGAATCCTGAGAAGCTTTTACTACACACACACACGCGCGAAAGAAATCTTCTAATATATCAAAATATCATTTAATAGCAATGCGAAAAAACATACGTCATTGCACAATGGAGTTCAATGCTGAACAAAGAAAACTTGAGAAATTTACTGTAAGATGTACTGATAATTATATCAGGTGACAAATAGAATACTTAATTATTGTTCTAAACACAGAAACAATAAAATGGGACTTGAAAAGTGAATATTTAATGGGATTCTTGTTTCCCGCCAAATCGTTGCACAATGTGTTGTAATCTTGAGAATGTCTTAAATTACAGTTAATAATACTGTCCTTTTATTAGAACCAAGTTATAAGGAATTTGAATGTTTCGTCAAATCACTTGTAATGAATTAAGAATAATTATTCGCTTCGAACTGGTTAGAAGCTTGCTGCTATGCAAACTGTTGTAATATACACACGCAAATGCACAGATTTTAAAAACTGTCATGAATGGGCGATTTATGGACAGATTTGTATGTAAATGCTCACGAGTCACTATAATACGTTTAACTTATAGTAGCCATTGCGAGAATGAGGTTTATTGAAGTAAAATCTGTAAAACTCATTAGCACCGCTGGAAGCTCAAGCTGGGACCGAACACGAATGCTAGCTGTGACAATACTGAAGCCACGCCGCATGGAGACAAAGGCATGACGCTACATGTTCTAGAAGAGGAAATTTACCACACGTCATACTATGGCTGCAAAGCACACTTGGAAGTCAGCCACTCAGAAATCGACACACTTTCCATGCAACCTTTGAATAGGTAATAATTAATATTAAGCACTGAGAGGAGAGCCTTCTCCGAACACACAAAGCAAAATTAGTGATCATTAAACAACTAGATCTCGGAATTGTAATTTTAGGCACCTAAAATAGGTTACAAAATGTTGTAATTAGGCACTATTCTTTATTTTTAGGCAAGAAAAACCTTTTATTTCTAATATCTAAAAATGGGCCACATACTAATGCATAAAAGTAAGTATTTGTACATTTTTGTATGTATGACTACTAAGCATCACATGTTATTTGTTAATTATTTGCTAATAATAATAATAATTTTTATAATTCACAAGAAGAAAAAGTCTATGATCTTACATTTCTCAAAAATATACTTAGGCTAATTTGTGGCCAAGCGTTAGCCTTAAGTAATCTGTAAACACCACTGAAAACTAATAAATTAGTTCCTGGCTTGCATACCCTAACAAAGATAATGTCTAATTATTACCTGTTTGCTAAACAACAAAAATAATTTTCCCATCATAATCCACTAGCCAGGAATGAATTAGAGAAGCTAGAGTATTGCTCAATGTCTTTGAAAACTTACAATTCTTTAATTTCTTTAAAAAAACTTAAAAATTACTTGTTTAGGCAGGTTTAGGCACAAAAAGGAAGAAATAGGCACTGACCCCCATTTTAGGTCATTTTAGCCACTATAAAACTGCTCCCACTTAGCATTATTTTCCTTAAATTTAAACATTTATTATTATTTTGTACATTTCCTGAAGGAATTAAATAGGCATTTGCCTAAAATTCCTAGGTCTGCTTATAACCCTTCAATTATATTTTGCCAGGACTTATATTAATCTTATTATAAAAAGAATTACATCAATCTCAGTTATGTCTAAAGTAAATTCAACTTTATACACATACTTGGACAAATTAGAATAGGAAAAAAATGAGTTAAGATTACTTATTATTCTTACTTTGCTTCTAAGCATCCCGGAGAGTTAAATGTTGAGGATGCAGTTTAACTATAGCAGAGCATCAATTTTCTGAACTGTCGAAAATCTGAACCCAAGTTCTCAACATTAATTTTTTTTTTTTTTTTTTTTCCCCAATACTGTACATACGTTTGAAAAAGTATGGGTCTCCCTCTTGATTGTGCTGTACGACGCAGTCAGGATGTCTGGATCCACATCGAAGGAAAGTTGAACGAACCACACCTCCTTCTACCTCTTTCCATTTTAAAAAATTATGGTCTGAAGATATAAAAGTAAGCGAAAATGAGGAAGGGAATGTGTGCACAAGCTGAAGATTTAACTAAAGTTACAATTCTTGTTAATGCCATACTCGGCTTTGAAAATTGCAAACAACTACCTTTTTTCACTTCTTTTAATAGCAGAAACAGACAAATTTTACATGTTATGTTGCAGTTAACTTTAGTGATCGGTACCAAAAGACTAAGATTTTTCAACTAAAGAAACCTTATTTTACTATTAGATCATATTTTAATCCACTTCACTCACATTTCTACACAAGAATGCTTTTGCTTCAGTCTGAAGCATTATCAGCTGTGAACTAATTCAGTTTTACGATACTGCAGCTCCAGCTGACTTCTGCTTCAAAGGCAGTTGGAACTGCAATGTGGTGATTTTGACTCATTGGATTGGTCTGATGTTTATGTAAAAGTGAAGCATTAATAAAGATGTGATAATGATAGTCTCTCTCTGTTTATACTTGTATTATTTGCAGTATTTGGGTTCAGCTACTAGATCGTCAGCAGCAGAGGTTAGAGTTGGTGCTTCTCTCTGTGGACAATTTCACAGAACCTCCGCCCAACATGTACAATGTAGAGAACAACCTGAATCCTCCCACTCCAGCCGTCCAGGTTATCTACACGCAGCAAACCGACATTTGGATCAATGTATGCTCATAGAATCCTTATTATTGTTTGCCTTAGAGTGTATGTGAAAATTTGGTAATCTGAAATGAAATGTAGTGTCATTTATATCACATTTTCTTTAATAGCATAATGTGTTAAATGTTGGGTTTTGGGTGGAGAGAAATTTAACATGATATGTTATAAAATACTCTTTATTTTATTTCTTTACAAATATTACAATGGGGCTTACAGCCCACATCTTCTTTATTATAGATAGATTAATAAGCCTTCCCCCACCCCCACAGTATATTACCAAGGAATATACTTTGCAAAGAAAAATAATAGCTCTCTAAATATAAATGTGCAAAGTATATACACTTAGAAGAAATTATAATTTATCCAAGTGACCATACATGTAAAAGAATATACAGTAAAAATAAAATCAGGTAAACTGATATAACAAAGTGTCAGTATGTTTTTGTTGAATCAATTATAATTGCAATTATGGTATGCAGAAAATAAGTTTTTCTAATCAGATTAAAATCGACCAGCGTCAGCAGAACTACAGATTTGTGATACCTTGACAATCGCACACTCACATAAAAATAAAAATCCATGTCAAATCGGCCGGCTCCGGGATTTGATCCGGGGACCTCCAGAATACGAGTCCAAGACATTACCATTTGGCCAACTCAGTCAGTTTGACGGTGAAGTTTGATAAGCATATGTGAAGGAATAGTGTTAACTGTCAAATTATACCGACCTAGACAAAATTTAAAAAAAACATGTGACCTTTAATTAGTCGTTCCTCTGGTACCGGTCCACCGATCAGGTCCAAAATTAATAGGCTTCTTGCCATGGACGTTATAAATGTTTATACCAAGTTTCATGAAAATCCGATAAAACATATTTGAGTTATGGGGTCTTTTGTTATATAATACCATAAAAATCCACTAAATTGGGCATTATTTCGGTACCGGCCAACCGATTTGGTCCAATATCAACAGACGTATATGCAAATTGTACAGCAAGTTTTAGGCTGAAAGTTATAAAATTCACGGAAGAAGCTGGACAAGAATTTATAGTGTCTTGAGTGTAATTGTTTCTTGTCTGTTTATGCAACCGCTAAATATCTTATGTGCGACACAATCAATATATAAATTAGTTGCAGCCGCTATATCGATTTATATGCTATTGATAGGGATAGGAATTTTTCGCGATCGCGAATTCAACGATTTTTATTAAGAACTGTATTAGGAATGATAACTAGCTTCAACACACCCAACAGTAACATGAAAAATGCTTTTTGAACTCGCGAATTGATGCGAATTACGCATAAAAGTGCGAATTTTGCATGAAAATGCTATTTTGGCGCGAATTTTTACTTTAAAATGCGATTTTGGCGCGAATTTTTACTTTAAAATGTGATTTTGGCACAAATTTTTAATTTTTTACGAGAAAGAGGCCGAAAACGAAATTTATTGAAAACTTGCTGAACGCTAAAGTACCGTATTTATCTTAATATAAGCCGCACTTTTTTCCTAGATTACTCCCAGCAAAATGAGCCTGCGGCTTAAAATCGCGTACAAGTGTTTTTAGGCAGTAATGGTAAAATTGAGCACAATATAGCCGGTTGATCCATCGTAGCTGGTTCCCCTCCTCCAAGCCCCACCATCTATCGATTATCTCGAATCTCCAGGACTATCGATATATTAATCGATTTTAATCAAAGAATCGTAAAAATGCTTAAGCAAGTGATGTTTTGCGTATTTTGGGCATTTTTGATAGCGGTATTACAGAATATGCATGTATTATGAGCTGTTCAGAAGTAAAAAAATGCCGTAACATATGGGGATGTGAATAAAGGCAATTTTGAACTGATGGTAACTGAAAGTGCAGTTATGAAGAATAGAAAAATCTCGCGAAATTCAACACAGAAAGTCATATGAAGTGTAAAGTACTGATTTGTTTTCTTTTTCGTCAGTTTTATTTAATTATATTAAATAAAATTAGAATATCATAACTTAAGTCAGCTGATACTTTCTTTTTCTTATTTCAGGCCTATTTCAGCTAAGAAATATGTTACTTTAATATTTTGAATATGAGGCAATTTATTTTTTCACTTTGGGGTTAATTTAATTATTTTGCTTTACTTTATTGCTAAAAAGGCAGGTGTGGCTTAAATTCGGATAGATATGGTACCTTCATATTGTGTTTTTACAACCTCTTTGGACTTTTACTGCAAGACGTCACAATCAACCTTCAGTATGAAAAATAACTTTGTATTGTATTTTTACAAGCTCTATTGATTATTAGGATTAGTATGACGTATTTAGTTCTCTTTGGAGTTTGGCATCGTTTTGGTTTTGTTTTATGATAAGACCTCACATGATTGTCGTGATTGTTGCTGTGAAAATTGTAGAATAGTAAATTAATAAGGCCTCAAGATGCTAAATAACAAACTAAGCACAAAGGATAGGGCTTTCCAATATCAGAAAGAAAGTTGAATCTCAAAATCGATGTTTTGTGAATGTAGCATCACATATTATTCTGCAGGCTAGCAATCTGGCAATGCAATCAAATATACAGGTAGCAAATAATCTTATATTTATGCAGAATAAATACTCTTTAACACTTCATGGTTAAAGAGATTCTGTGAACTGTTCTGTATAGCAATGTATTCACATAAAGTAGGTTGGTTGATGATATTTCTTAAGCTCATGAAAATATTTTTAAAAATTCATTGCTCATGTGGTGATTTCAGAAAGCTTCTTCTACCTTACAACATGTAAACATATTTCAATAATAAGAGATATGCTGCTATATTCTTGTGTGACATTGGGAATTTCAAGAGCTATTTTTCTGAAGCCCATTAATATTAAATAATAAAATTTTAAATATAGAAATGCAGTAGAACTCCAACTGTCTGGATTGCCAATTATCCAGATTGCTTTGAGACCATATTCAAGTGGTTTTGCAGCAGCAAGCGTTGGGTAATCCTCTTTCAGAGCTGATTATTTGTGAAAAAGTAAAACTCTTATCCAGCAAAATCAGTAGTATGAATTATCCAATTATCCAGATATTTGATTTTCCAGATTGGGTCCAGTTCCAATTAATCCTTCCCACAATCATTACAATTAAATTGGTGGATTCTAATTTTTTTTCTATAGTCAAATGGTAAAGCTATTCAGTATTAATATTTCATTACTTCACTGTCCTTCCCATGAATAATACTTGGCTATTAAGATTCCAATAAGTATGATATTCTCTTTCTGGGTGCTGTAGTGATGCCATGATTATTGATTACTTTCTTTAATTTCCTGTCACGCCATGATAAAATGTAGTTTTCTTGTATTTCTAATTTTATTTTATTAGTTTCAAGGTGGTTTTCTCTTTTGGTTAGTTTTGGTTTTTTGCCTTGTTGATTTTCCTGTTTATTGCCTTTGTATACCGTTTGGCGTCAGTTCATTAGAGGATTATTACAATTTTCTACTGATATATAAACTTTATTTTTTAACAGAATAAGTTTTATGTTTATTTATTTATGATAGTTCTATTAGTCACAGCCCGTAATGGAGCATAGAGGAGAGAATGATATTTATCATTAATTCTTAACCTTATATCTGATTTTTTTTTTTTTTTTTTTTTCACAGGTTAATGACTTACTATATTTCTTCCCAACTTCTGAGAATAATGAAATGAAGTTTGTGTGGGGGAGTGAGGAGACTGGGTTCCGGCACCTCTACCTGATCACCGCACAAGTATCAGGACTGAGCAATGGAGTGGAAGAGACTTTGGAGCGTATGGAAAGTGAGCAACTGTACTCTTCCCTACTCAGCTCCACTCTTCAGTTTGTGCGCAGTAAAATCATGTTTCAAATCCATTTACTTACTAACACATTCATTTCTTCATATCGCATGCATGTTCTTTTCATTTTCTTGTCTGTTGGGTCTTGGGAAACAAGCATTGTTGTTCTTTCCTGTAGTCTTTATTTTACTTATTGAGCAGGTTATAAGGGTACACCCACTCAGTGGTTTACCAAGGCAGGGCCCCAAGCCCCACTTTGAACATAGTCCCCAAAATTCTATTTATTGATTTTTATCAGACAAGTCTTGGTTTAACCCATTGGCACACTACTTTTCTTATGCACAGCACACCCATAAACGCTAATATTTTCAGGCAAAAATTGATTTTTTTACATTTATTACTACTATATGCAAATTCAATTTTATTGACTTCACTGCATACCCCTTTTATGCTGTGATGTTTTGTTGATCCCTGGAGTGTTTGTTTACAGGTATTTTGTGGTGTGATACACCCTAAAACAGTCTGGAACGCCACACACAATTTCTTCCTCGAAGCCATTTTTTGAACTGAGTGTCTCGGAATTCCATGATCACGAGATCATTATATCGATTTATAACTTAAACTCAACTTATCGTGTTGAATATTATAAGGTAGATAACTTTTGTGGATATAATACGCTAATAAGGCATGTCATGCCATCTACTAACGGAAAGCAGGAATAACCTCATATTCACGATCGATTTATACCTTGAAGATCGATATGAAGCATATTGTATTGCATACCATTGCATAGAGAATTTATTCAGCTTTAAAATGGTATATCGAATGTTATGCCATCTACTCAGAGAAAGCTAGAACTAAAAGAAAAGCTGTCGGTTGCTCAACCCGTCTGGCAGCCGGCTAAGTGCGTTTGGACTTGGATTTTTCGCCCGTCCCCCAGACGGGGAAGTGCGCCAATGGGTTAAGTGAATAAACAGTTGTCTATTAAACAGCATTATACATTTGTTAAACAATGAATTAAATAAAAAATCAGGTTAGAAACAACCACATCAGAAGCACCGTAGGCCCACTGTAATAATATAAGCCCGACAAGAGAGAGAAGAGAAGGTAATCTCATTTGTCAAGCTTAGCTCTAATTTCATTTAAGAATTCTGCTGCAAAATGAGTCAGTTTTGACAATGTAATAACATAATTTGCAAAGGAAAAAGCTCGCAAGAAAATTTTAATTTATGTAGGCCTCCTGTTTAGATTATTATTATTATTATTATTCTACTTTTTAAATCTTTGCTGTTGGATTTTTCTTTGTTTTGTACAGTAACTAATATTGTGAAATTAAACTATTTAGTTGAAATAACCTTTTTGATACCATGGCTGAAGGAATTGCACACTAACGTGGATTCTCCGGCCATGTACTTGTATTGGTAGGCTACTCTAAGCAAACTTATGGTAAAAACATAATGTTGCCTAATGCATAATAAACATGTGAATCCCAAATGAAAAAAGTAATCCATTATTTAAAAGTTTATTCAGGGTCCACAGAAATAAAATTAATTAGGCAGTTTACTATCATATATCTGTGTAAACTGTGAATAGTATAAATTGTGAATGCTGGGTAGGAACCCTTATTGATTAGCGCCCCAGGCCCAATCACTGTTGGTACGCCACTGTGCCCACTGTGTAGACTGAGGACATTAAAACTTTCAGAGCTTCTTTTTATCGACCAAAATTTAATTTTCTACATTTCACTAAACCCCTCTCAGAACAGAAGAAATTGTAAGTAGCATACATTGACAACATTTCTTCAATATTATTATGAAGAGTTTGTTCTAAACTGCTCTGATTTCATAAAATCCAGTTTAAAATACACAAAGCGTATTTTAGCTACTCTTTACTCCTCTTAATTGTATAGAATGCACCAGAATAAATGATCAGTGAAAACTTTCCCTTAAGAGATTACATTAATATTTATCTTGTGTCTGCTCCATAATTGTTTTTTAATTCACCTTTAATTATACTTTTTTGAACATCAAGTTCATATCAGGAATTAAGTTCTGTGTGTATACCAGTAGGCCCTGTAACTATTGATGTGCATCGGTTTTCTATTGTTGATGTGTTTATGGCATCTGTAAATTTCAATTGATATTCAATTTTGATGAAAATGATACAGGATGAAATAGCAGCAATGAATCGTGGTAAGTAAATTCCAGTTTGGTGTTTGCTTTTACAGCTGGGGAAACCAAGAAAAAACCCAAGTCAAATTGGTCGGCTGTGGGGGGTTGAACCTGGGATTTCCGGAATCCAAGTCCAAGATGATACCATAAAAGTAAAATGCTCTGAAACTGACAGGTTCTCTGTTTTATAAACTAAATAGCACATTAAGAGTGCGGGATTTTCAATGTTTATTTCCATTAGATATTTTATTCTCAATTTTTTTTTTTTAACAAAATAATATTACCATTGTTGTACATATACAGTGTAGGAGAGCGGCATATTCGCGGCGTGCACTGTATATGAAAAATTCAGTAAGGTCCCTAAATTTTTTTAACATGGAGGTTGTGCATAATTTCTTGTTGGTACATACCGGTTTCTTTTGTCAAGCTAATAACCTCAAATACCTCTAATACAAAACACGGATATGTGATAAAATCTATACAACATATTTTGCATATTGAAACTTGAGATGGAGGTTTAACATACATAACTTCACTTAATTCAAGCACTAACCTGAACATGTTTCGAGCAAACTTCATGACTCATCATCAGCTATACTCCATCTGTCTGTTGTGTATTGGCAGCAATTCCTGGTGGTTGTTTAATGAACTTCTTGATGAGATCCATCCCCGCGGGTATTTCGAAATTCATGAGTTGGTCCTGATTTTTGTAAATATAAATCTTTTCCCAAATTGTGAGCTGTTTGTGTCCTTGGACACATTTTAGAAGTTCCGGTTCCAAATTTATTTCATGGTCTTTCTCCCATACATGTGCAGCTATTGCCGATTTATCAGTTTGTCCATACTTTACATGTCTCAAGTGTTCTTTAGACCTAATCTCCAAATTTCTTTTTGTTTTTCCTATGTATTTTTGGTTACAATCTTTACAGTTAAATTGATATATGCCAGACTTTTTGTTTTGAGGAATATGATCTAGGTTATTGGATTTAAGTAAATTTGTTATACTATATTTATTTACTGGAGCTGTGGTAATGTTGTATTCCTTGAACACTTTTCTGAATTTTCCATCTGCCCATGGGTGGTATGTTATTTTCTTATAGATAACATCCTCTTTTTCTTTTTTGAGTGTGGTAATTTCCTTGATATGTTTTTGTTGACTGAATTTCTTAACTTTCTTTATGATTAGGTCCTTGTGGAATCCATTATTTTCTGCTATGGAAATGATGTTGTGGTATTCTAGATCAAGCTCAGTTTTGTTTAGGGGAATGTTGATAAGTCGATGAACCAAACTATTAAATACTGCCTCTTTGTGTTTTCTGGGGTTATAACTATTGGCTTTGATGTAGCAGTCTGAATGTGTAGGCTTTCTGTATATACCAAATTCAATTTTGTTGTAGTGTTTAATGATTTTGAGATCAAGGAATGGGAGAACGTTATTCTTTTCTTCTTCCAATGTGAATTTTAAAGAAATATCCTGTAAGTTTAGAAGTTTTACACAATCTTGGGCTTGATTTCGATTAACTATGGCAAAGATATCGTCTACGTATCTATGCCATGTCTTGAACATGTGAGGGAAGGCAGAAGTGATGTGGGTCTCTAAGGAACTCATATAAAGATTAGATGATGAGTCATGAAGTTTGCTCGAAACATGTTCAGGTTAGTGCTTGAATTAAGTGAAGTTACGTATGTTAAACCTCCATCTCAAGTTTCAATTTGATTATAACTTCACTATATAAACTTCCTACTAATTCTAGGAATATTTTGCATAGTTTATTTTAACATTGTAACAAGACAGAAATGGCAGTGCAGTTTCATTTACATTGTTAGATGACAATACTTCAATGCTAGCTGTGAAAGACAGACTATGCATCCTAGCATAGGCTCCTAGCGCTGAACTGGCAATAATTGGAACTTTCTGCAATATGCTTACTTCCATAAGGGAAAGAAAAGTGCCAAGGCTGGTAATGTATCACTATTCAACCACGGTCCTAGAAGGGAACCTGATCAAGACAATTACATAGTTCCTTGTCAAATTACAGAAATTAATTCTGATTTATATTAATAAAGAGTTTTTTAATAATAACATACATTTTAGTACTTTAATTATAAAATCATATTCGGTCATGTGTTAAGTCATGAAATGTATTAATTAAAAAACTATGCACTAAATTATTTCCAATGCACTATATTATTTTTCCAAAATTTATATTTAAACATATTTTGTAAGCATGAAGCCCTTCGGTTAGTTCAGGACTCAAGCACGTGTTGTCAAATACTAATATTGCGCCCGCTCTGCTCACAGTGTAGTAACACAATTTCAATCCAGTGCTTTGCATGCTTTTGTTACATCAGGTTCCCTTCTAAGGCCGGCGATTGTATTGTGGGCCATGCTTTTACAAGACGATATTATCTTAACTGTATTAATTATCATTATTATAAGAAAATCAAGCCTTAGATCAATGTTAACAGAAATACAGAACCCTATTTTAACAATTATGAAACTCTGATTAGAAGGCCTAAATCTTGACGTTTCCAGATGTATGTTAACATTACAAGTAACAACTTCAGCATAGTATAATAGGCTACTTACAGTACCTAGACATAACATCAGATTACCCTTGCATGGTTTGAAGTACCGTCATATAGGGTAATTTCGGGCGTTTTTTTGTTTTAAGCTGCTTGTGAATGGAGATTCTTTTGTGTAATGCTTTCATTTATATGTTTTGATTATTAACTGTTTGGTGCCTGTTTCATTTACATGTGTGATTTACTACTTTACTGTTGATGAATTTTTGTGTTGTCATTTTGATATTGAACACTTCACTGTTTATTAATCTTATTCTGACATGCTGTATCTTGTGCTTTTGTGGTGTATTGGTCAGATATATTTTCTTCTCCATTTCTTTTTTACTTTCTTCCCTATAACAAGTTTGTATTATGTTATTAACATTAGCACTTTTGAGATATATCCACTCTAACTTAACTAAGGACTTAACTTAAAAATCTGAGATTAAACAAGGTTGTAGGACGTAAATTTGGTTGCTGTGCTGTTTCTTACAGCAAACATCTCGGGGCATGGTCCAGTACTTATTTTTAAATTGAGTCTATATACACTTCAGTTATTGTGATTTAACCGTAATAACTGAAGAATAGAAGTAGAATAGAATAGAATTTTACTTACACACAATTCCATTCACTTTACATATTATCTTACAAGTCTAGTGCCTATCCCTTAAGAATTCCTTCCCCTAGGTTCTGTGCATGATGGGGATTAAAGAATGGAAGTATGTTTTCATGTTAACCAGCTCCTCCCCCTTCTTTGCCAGTACCTACGTAATATTGGTGAACTTTAAAAGCTTTGAAAACCTCAGCTTGACTCTGTGAAATTGAGTGTTATTCTTTTTTCAGTATAACTTTGAAGATTATATTTCATAGATCTGAAGGAAGTTATAATACTAAAACCATCCTTTTTAGATTCTGTTCCTTGATAACTTGACATTAACTTACAGTAGTGTCCTTATCTCTTATCGGAAAACCTATTAGGCAGAGTTACATTATCCCAATGAGATGGAGATAAGAGGGTGATTTATGATTGATTGCCATGAAGATATTTAAATTTAAATCCTTTCATAACCATATCATAGACTCCATTGAAACCTTTTTATCAAAGATAAAATTCCCATTACAAGACAGGAAATCAAACCCTGGACCTCAGAGTAGACAGAACTTTTGGATATTTCATCATGACTGAGATTTTCTAAAGTTATTGTCAGATTGAACATGTGGTTGTTGAAAAGATAAAGAGAAAAATGGGCTAACAAAGATTGCTGCACAAAAATAATTTGGTATTATTTTTAAATGAATTAAGTGAAGGGATGATGAAGAATAGTAATTATCATTCTATAAAATACTTCTGGTTATAACAGGCTATTTCTTTACAAAAGTAGTTTAATTTAAGGTCGGTTTATGAATTTTAAGAAGTTATAAATAATTTATTATTTTGCTTGAAAAACTGTAGTGCTTCATCCCTTGCACTGACAGGGCCTACCACCCGACTGCTGCATCATCTACTTATCTTTCAACTTCATTGGCAGATGGCTGGGTTAAAGAGCATGTGGTCAACATTTTGACTTGCCTGGCCTTTAATGATGGTTTCCTTTACTGGAGCTGCACTTCATTCAAGAATTTTCAGTTACTGTTAGATCTTTCTTTGTGAGTTTAAACTGTGATGTTGCAATGAATCTAGTTTAAAACATATTTGTAACATATTCACTTATTTTGTCTACACACGAACATTTTTACTTCCGTCTAAAGCATCAGTTGTAGACTTTAATTTTTTTTTTTCTTTCTGATCACAATTTTTTTTTTCCACATGTTATTTAGATGAATATGGAATTACAGAAATGTAAAGGGAGAGTAGCAAAATTCAAGAAATCACAAAATTGATTAAAGATAACAGAAAATATTAGAAAGAACATGTAGATAGAATGGCAGAAAATCTGCTGGTGAGAAGAGCCAAAGAAGCTTTAGATAGGAAGAGAGAAAGAGGAAGACTTTCAAAGAGAAAGGCAGAGAGTGGAAGCACATCAGAGGAAGACAGTTGAACAGGAAAACAAACAGGATACATATCCTACATTCAAAGAAGAAGTACGGTCAGTGGCGTACCAAGGCTACTTGCCGTCCGGGGCTAACTAGATGCTAGTCGCCTCCTGAAGTGAATTAATAGTATAAGAAATACCTTCTAAAGTTGAATAATCACATTTATTCATGTTCTTTCGTATTTACAGACTACCGCGACTATTTTTGCCGTATCTTTATTTTCAACAATCTCAACAGAGAGAAAAAAACAAAAGAGAGAAACAGAACACTGAGGGCTGAGTTCCATTATACATTATACATTAAGTGGAGGGAAAGGAAATAGACATTAAATCCATGTCTGGGATATTATACATTCTGTTTCTGTGAGTACATTACACAATATACTACACCTCCTAACACTAAAAGGTTCAAGATTCAATGAGTTTAATTTAAATACAGTTTAATGTTCACAATTTTTTTTTTTTAATAAATAGTATGTTACTTTAACACATTATAAAGAGAAAACTATGAATGAAATAAAATTGTAAGTATTATAAGGTTAGTTTGTTTGAAAAAAAATAAAAAGAAAAGAAGTTTCAGAGTCATAACAAAAATTTTAAAATGTACCTTTCTAGCCTTGATGGATGCAAACTTATTTATAATAGAGTTGAAGTCTATGGTAGCAGTAGCGTTGCCACCTGTCCCGAATTCGGCGGGACATCCCACATTCGAAGAACATTTTCAGCATCCCGAATTATGCCTAAGAGGGACGCATTATATATATTTTGCTAGCCTTTTCTTTTCTAATGTTAGTGTTACTGTTACATAGTCTATTCAGTTTTGGCATTGTAACGAATATATAGGCCTACCATCTTTCTCTTATTAATAAATTGTTCCATGTACAAATTTAGGTATGAAGATCGGCGATATGCATATATTCCATAAGTGTCCCACCTTAGCCTTACCAAAAGGTGGCAACCCTAGGTAGCAGCCACATCACGTTCAATTGTTAAAATTGCTAAATTACACCGTAAACTTTTCCTGTGTGCTCGGTGCCCAAGACCTATTTCATATTCTCTATAAATAGTTTAAAACAAAATGTTTATTTCATTTCTAAATAATATTACTTCAGTATTTAACAAAGTAACAAAGAAAATTTGACCAATAAAACCTTATATTTTTTCTTAAACTGAAAAAAGATAAATATATAAGCATTCATGAACCACAGATTATTGTCTCTGTTGGACATATTACATGAGAATATTATAGGAGAGAAGATGTTTTTCAATTTTGGTACCCCCTCTTTACGGCGCCCGGTGCGGCTGCCCCGTTTCCCCCCCCCCCCTGTTGGTACGCCACTGAGTACGGTATAAGAAGTATATAGAATTGGGGGCTAGAGTAATGTTATATTTTTGAACACTTTTTGAGTCATTTTGGGGTGGTATGTGATTCTTCTGTAACTTCTATTTTCTTTTTCAAAGGAAATTAAGGCAGTAGTATCTCTTATGTTATTCCTTTATCTTTTTGTCAGTCTTTTTTTTTTACAATTTTATATATATATATATAGATATATATAATATATATCTATATATATATATATTTTTTTTTAATGTACATCTTGTGAGAGTTGTATGTTGATTAATCTATCAGGTAGACCATTGAAGATATCATGCTTATGTCTAACCATTTCATTATATTTTATGTTTTATGTAGTTATTATTCTTTATGTTTTTTCTGTATATGCTAGCAAATTCCAGTCTGCTTTTCCTTTTGATTTTTACATATATATAGGGTAACTCATTTTTATGTTCTTTTTCTATTGCAAATTTTATTGAGTGCCCTTGTATATTTAATTCTGAGAGATAATTGTCAGTACTTAATTTCTTGAGACTACAACTGACTTCAGACCAAAGCAAAATCGCTCTTATGTAGGAAAAGTAAGTGAAGTAGGTTAAAAATACTGTCGAGTTTCGGTGTTTCAAGTCTCAGTAGTCAATGTTCCCATAAATCCAATCTGAAAAATTTGAATCAACAATAAAATTAATCAATTGTCAGTTTTTAGTGTGCAAATGCCTTTTACTGACGAGGATATGACAGAGTTAAGAAGAGATACCTTATATCTCCAAAATTAGCCATTCTAGATTATAGTCATGAAATATTCAGAAAAAAAAAACAGCTCAGTGTTTCTGGTGAATCCTCGTATGCAAATAGCATTCAATTTTAATTATATAATTGATTTTATATATTAACTCAGAAGTAAGTTAGACATTTATTTATGGTGAAACAAAAACAATCGTATGCAACTTACCCATAATGGTAATTAAAAAACGTGATGTGCTCATTTTATAATCAACATACTCGTGCCTTAACAAATGCCTCTATAGGCCCTTGCATAGTGTATTATTTTTTGTCTCCTGAAAAGTTGCCATTTTGGAGATATGAGGTCTCTCATTTTAATCATCTATACTGTATCACTGATGACCCATAGCAAGTGTCAGCTGTGGATTATGTACAAGAACAGACTGAGGCAACCCCAATGGACAACCTGCTGTTTAAACAGTATCGTTACATTGCGTGCAGTTCATTAAAACAGAAGGCACATCACAATTTTAAAAATGTAATGAATGCGTGTTTTTGTTTTCATCACTAATAAAATAAGCCTTTATCTTAATTTTTCTTTTTTACGAAAAGACACTTTACAATTTCTTTACGTTTAAGGCAATCTGTATGTTTTTGTCTTCTAAACTACTATGCTGCAATCTTTTTAATATAAGTAAATTTTTCACATATACCAGCTTTTTTGTGTAATTTTATAAGTCCGAGTTTCTATAGTTTGAGATAGTCTTGGTCCCATCCACCTCAAATTACTGAGACTCTACTGTATGTTTTAATTTAGTTATCTTTTCAGTTTTGAAAATAAGGACTAATACATCCTATTTGACACCTCGCTATCTTAGAAAAATCCAAGCCAGGGTTGAATCTGGGCCTCTAGATCCATATCAGCAATCCTAACCACTTGACCATGGAGGCAATCTTAATCTAATTTTACATGTAAACAAGGAAACAGCATGTGTTCTGTGTTGAATTAATAAAGCTAGAAAAATATTAAGGTGTGTGACTTGAGGCTTTCCCGGTGTTGATAATGTACGATAGACAGTGTCTTGAGCTTCCAACCAGGTGAGTAGGAGGATTGATGCCAAGCTTTCAGCAGCTTTCTCCGCTGCCATCTTCTGGGAGAAGTGAGCTGATCATGGGAAACATTTGTGTTATATAGGAGAGACAAGAAATGCTAGATGGGATGGAAAGTGGAACAATTAGATGAAGAGCTTTGATTGGTTGGGAAGAAAAATTGAATTTAATGGTGGTATGAGATGTGTAATTGGACTGTATGTGAACAACCATTAGCATAAGTACATTAAAGTTATAGTTAAGTTGCTAGCTAACTGTGACATTTCAACGTAATTGTCCATTTCATTGTTATGGCAGTCACATAGTCCAATCTTATAAAAACTAAGATTGGCTAAATAAACTAAAAATTGCTAAAACATACTCTAAAATCTAAAAATTGCTAAAACAGGTTTTTAAAAATTAAGATAAGATAAATACTTAAACTAATAACAGCCCATGTAATTAATCTAATTATTATTTTTCTATTAAAAGTTACTTTTTAACTGCCTACATTTTACATCTTGTTCACTGTTGCCTGTACATTTGTAAGAGAAAATATAGCATTGCATTTTGTCGTTTTGTATCTCATTGTCCCTGTAAAGGGAATCATTAGTGAAAAAAATTCCTGGTTTCTTTAGAAGCTTACACTAGCAGTTTATTCATAGTGTTTCCTCCAGCAAGACGCCGAAAGTTAAATATTTTAAAAGTTGGCTGATTAATTGAAAAGCTTTCTTGTTGAATTTATGTGGTGGAGTTGGGAAAGACAGGGATGGTTCTAAAATTATTTTATTAACAATCAACTGTTGAAAGTTAAGCAGAAAGTGTTCCTAAAGTTTTGTGGTACAGAGCCACGAAAATAATTGTCAATAAAAAATGAAATTCATTAATATCTTTGTTTTAATTACTTTATTGTACTTAAAAAGTAAAACTTAAAGAAACACTTCTCTGCAAATAGTAAAAACCTAAAAATCCTGCCCCTAGTTATAGGATAGGAATCCGTTTTTATTTCCAGAAATGCATTTTGTTTGCAGATATGGAAAGGAGTCGAGGCCAAAAATTGCATTGCAGGTGGAGTTCTCAGTTAGTTTATTTGATCTGGTCTGGACCTTCTATGGCCAATACCCTATTTGGGAGTGAGAAAGGCCAATACTGGCTGCCAGCCTAGCTAAGCTGTAGGTCTTATTGAAGCAGTCTTGGATCTGGATTTCCAAGCCCTCTGCTACAATAACGCCCCAAAAGCATCTCTGCCTCCCCAGGATTTTGGTCTGATCAAATTGGATCTTGTAGCTGGGCCTCTGCAGACTTTTCTGGGTAATACAACCTGATGTATGTGCGATGTTCATATTTTCTTTCCTCTACAGTGTAGCCCTTATGTCCGATGTAAACATCTCTGCATTCGCAGGAGGTTTTACATATGCCTAGTGTGCGTAGGCTCGGTGAATCCTTCAAGGAACGTACCATTTACTGTATTTATGGAGGGGGTAGGCTCTGAATCAGTCCTCCTACTCACCAGGTTGGAAGCCCGAGAAACTATCAAACAAAATATTAAAACATTAAAATTTTGACTATTTATTAATGTCACTGTGTGATAAAAAAATTCTTAATTGCAGCTATATTGCATTTGTGCATGGATGTCTACTCATATGTTCATGTGTCTAACTTATGTGTTATTGTTGGCTTTCTTGGAAACTCTCCGCTATCTTTATTAACACTCTTAACACTACTTTCCTATTCCTTCACATTATAAACTTTGATATGCTGTGCTGAACTGAACTGTATTGAGCTGATTATTTATTGCTTCTTTGTATTAGGATTGTTCTTAATTTAGTCAGTGGATATGTTTTTTACATGTTCATATATGTTTCAATACTGCATTGTTTCAATATCAATAAGTATGCAGGAGAACATGATTTATTAAATAGTTATAATATTATATTAGAGAAGTTATGAAATTTGTAACTTGTTTAAGATATTCTCAGTTACTAGTAGCACCAACTTCATTCATCTCATCTCTTCCACATATTATTATTCTTTGACAAGTGAGGAGTGTGTTTTCAGGTGCTCTTATTTCCACTGTGAATTATGATTCACAACTTAAATATTCCTCAAAATAAGCCACATAGTGAGTGAACATAGTTCTTAAATCATAATAGCAATTTGGAAATACTATAGTTCTAATTGACTCAAATTCAGGATAGGTGCATATAAAAAACCCAAGTCGATTTATTAAGTAAATAGGTCTTTTTGACTGAAAATGGAAATAAACCATTTTGAAAAGACACTCTGCATTTGTTGTAAAAAAAAAAATTAAATAGGACTTACAAATCTAAATTAAATCTATTCCAGATTGTAAAATACCTTCTCATACGCTATGAATATACAGTAGAACCCCGATAATTCGAGCTAATTGGGGCTGAGGCTACCTCAGATTACAGAAAACTCGGATTGTATGGAAATATCACTAAATCTATGGGTAAATCATAAATAAATGTTTAATGAGCATAATAATGGTTTAGAAAATAAATAAATAAACATTATAGTAAGCCTACATACCTGTGTTATGCCTGTATGATATTGGCAAACATTTCCAATTTGCTACATCGGCATCCTTTAAGGATTAAGTCATTGTCTGACCTTTAATGGAGTGGAATGGGAAAGTGGTGCTACTAGGAAAACACTTTTAATTACCATTGTCGCTGAATAGGGATTACTGTAACAATACATTATTCTTTTCTGAAAGGATGGTATGCACTGTACAATTGATGGACACGAGGTCCTGACAAAGAAAGATCGAACCTAACGGTTTCTGTCAATCTGTAATAGAAATGCATTAACAGTCTGAAGCCAAGGTTATTTCTGTGTATTATGAATGAAAACCTTAAGTGCATTTTTGTACATGGAAAAATTGAAAGAAAGCTCAAAATGTAACACTTCCAGAAGTTATAAAACTTACATGCGGACACCATATAAAAACGGGATTTTACTCTAGTTTTATGGAAAATTTTAATTTTCTTAAGACCAGCTGTAATTACACAGAACCTCAAAATACCAAGGCTCGAATTACCGAGGCTCTATTGTATATACAAATGCATCAAATAAGTATATTTGTAATCTCAAATTCAGCAGCAGGATAAGCTGCTTGTTGTTATTGTTATTATTAGTGTTGTTATTATTATTATTATTATTATTATTATTGTTATTATTATTATTATTATTATTAAATTTTTAGTTGCTTCATAATCTTCAATATACAGTGAACTTCTTTTAAGATTTTCAGGTTGATAGTCAACTGCTTACTGGGACGACCCCAAACAATTGTCAACTTCTCCATGAAATCATGACACCAAAAAATTCACAATTCTTAAAGACATAGGAACTACAAATTAAATATATCACTGACCATTCTCACATATTTTTTAAGAAAAGTCGTAGAAATGGTTTTGATACTTATTGATATTCACTAAATGTAATATTGCTGACCATGTTCAAATGAGGAAGTTAGGAAATATATATTTGATTTCTGAGTTTTCCTACCACACAAATTTTGCTCTTATTGTATGTCTCAGAGTCCTGTATACTGTAAAATGTTTATGCAGGAATATTAACCATTTCACAATACAACACACACACTATTGTTGCATTTTAAGAATGCACCTACATTTATCAAGCAAGGTTCTACCTTTAGGACACAGGCTCATGTGCCTCCCCTATCCCCCCTATTAGTTTTGAATATAATGTATTGCATTCATAAGGAATATTATAATACAGTATAACATCTATCTATTTCAAACTCCGTACTTTTCTTCACTTCTATACATGGGTTAAGGCAAGATAGATCACATTCCCATTGTGATTTTGCTGCCTGGCTGTCAGTCATTTCTTTAGCATCTTTCCCTCTCTTAAAATGGAGGAGAATTCAATTTTTTCTATTTAATTAGAATTTAATTTGTGGCTAATTTAATTTGTATAGGTTCACTGTAATTTTGCGATGACTTGACAAGATTTAGCGCTGATTAGAGTCATAAAATGATTGGAGGAATACCCACTAGATGGGGTGGTTTGTGTTATTTTTACCCTGTAGTTAAAAAGACGCACAAATTATAAGAGCGACAAAAGCTATGTACTCATTCTTCCTTTGGGTATCACAATACAATAGCATCTTACCAGTAGAATCCATCCAGTTGCAGATTCAGAAACGGAATGTACAAAAATGCTGTTTCGCGCCCCTTTCAAAGCTTTTTGAGAAAGCTAAGCAATTACATGTTCAAGGTACTATCGAGTTTCAATTTTTAGCATGCTTTAATTAGTTAAATTTCTTGACCTAGTTTCAGGTATAATCAATAATAAAATGAATTAGATAATATCATGTTTCACGAGCAGGTAATTCAGAAATTTGCCAGAACCAAAAATAGAAGAATAGAATTGTTATATAAAAAATGAAACAAACAACATTAGTTTAATGTCTGATGGAGTAGGGGACAAGCTAAATTCTTGGAGGGGGGGGGGATATTTTAATACTACCATAATGAATAGAGGAGAAAGTGTGATGACTGAGGTAGTTCACTGGTTCCGCCGCTAGGTAGCAGTTACTCTGCTTGAGATTCACGGGAGCAAGATTACTACGGGCGGTATAGGAAAAATTGCAAACATTCTTAAACAAAATAATACATTAATCTATTTCAAAATGACTCACCTTATCTAAATTGAATTGTTAGATACTTTTGACAATTTTAGGGCTGCTTTACACGTCTTGGAAAATCTCATCTCCATAAATAAACATGGCCGTGTGTAACAGTAATTTCTCAGATTGCAAGAAGCTTGACCATAACATTTCGTTCCACATCTTTCCAAAAATCGAATATGTTCACAAGCAATGAACAATTATATAATATAGGTATGAAACAGCTAAGGGATGTTGCCTAGAAAATAGGGTAGAGGGTATGTTAGTATAATTTGATGAGAATTTGTTAAAGAATGTACATTTGTATAGAAATAACAACGTATAATTAGGTTAGAAAACAGCTAAGGGATATTTTATAAATTAATATTAATATTACATTGTATAAGAATATTACTGAGTATTAATTTGTATTAATATTGTATTAATAGTAATATTATTTATATTAATATTAATTTTCTCCTGGCTGTATGGGGTAAGCTATGTAGGTGAAACACGGTCAAAAGTGTAGATCTGTGTACAAATTATGTGAACAGAGATAATATAAACTAAGGGGTGGTTTGTGAATTGCAGGGCACGGAAAATTTCATAAGCAGCACTACAAAAATAGGGCGCGTGATCTTTAAAATTGGTGTCTCAACATCCGATAAAGACGCACATACGCAAAAATTGTTTTGCAATGCATTCTACATATGTCACACAATATTTCAAAGCATTTTCCCTGATTTTTTCATAAAAAAATTAAATCCTCTTGCCTTAACTACAGCCCGCTATTTGCTCAAACCCTCGACCATTCGCCGTTCGCTGTAACTGATGTACGTCTTATGTTGTTAAATTATATTATAAAAAAAAGGAACAAGATATTAAACTAATAAGACATTTGCTATGATAATTATACATAAAAATTACTAACATAAGTAAACAGAAAATATGATAAATAATCCAATAAATGCATGAATAAAAGTAGTGCAGCTTTAATAAGTTAGAAAAAAGCTTCATTTACTCCTTTTCCCCAGCGGGTCAATCTTGCAGTATGGGTACAAGTAGTCAGTTAATATAGTATTTATTATTGAGTCCACGAATAAATTATGTAAAAATGTTTACGTTATTGCTGGTATTTTATGGAAAAGATGCCTGCTAATACCTCAATACCATTCTGATAGCTTTAGCTTTAGAGTAATTACTATTACTCGTTAACCATTATAGATATATAGGTGGTACTCGATTTATAATAAGATCCAAATATTTCACTAAACCTTACACGCTTGATCTCTTTCTGGACACAAAAATAAAATAATAAATTTTGCATAGTCAAAGTTGCTTCACCCTCAACACTTCACGATCGTCCCACATCATTCATTCAGCTGTAGCGCTCGGAATAATTACCACTCAATTACTCGTAAACCATTCAAGATATAAAGGTGGTACTGAATTTAAAATAAAGTTGAAATATTTCACTAAAACTTTCTCGCTTGAAGTTTTTACGGGACACAAAAATGAAAAAAATTGTCGCATAGTCAAATTCCGTTTCACCCTCCATGAATTTTGTGTAATTGGTGATGTTTATATAATGAAATAAAAACACTTATGTCCGCATTTTTTAAGTCTCTGTTTTAACCATCAGAAGGACTGTGTTGTGCAGATTATTTCTGCACAAATTTCACAGAAATAGGACCAAGGGTTAATTAAAGATTGCGAGTTTAATCATAATATGCCAAACTATCATGATGCAGCATTGAGAAGTTGAAATGCAAACGAAGGTGCTGCCAGTGTTTCGGTGGACCGCCGTTCTCCCTATACCCACCATTGTATTAGCGGTGGAGTCATCACACTTTCTCATTCTATTCATTATGATACTACCAAGCAAGCACTGGGCAAAGTGATGGGATCATATCAATTCGGCCTTCGGACTACTGCTGGGCTGTAACTGTAGAATAAATTCTGTTTCCTTCATAAGGTGCATATAGTCTAATTTGCATGTGCCCTGCCTTTATAAAGGCCCGTGAACTGCCACCGACATATATGCTGTGATTACACAAGACAAAACTTGAATGCACTTTTGCATTATTGCTGTGAGTTCATAGAAAAATAGTAGGTGGAAAGCCAATTTACAAGCCATAAATTTTAAAAGAATGCCACTGTATTTTTATTGCTTTGATAATAGAAGTAATTGACATTTGTATTATTGTTAAGCATCTACTTTTTCAATTATATTTACAGACAGAAAGTTACAAGAGTAATGTACATTGCAAAACTAAAGACTGTTGTACTCCGTATTGTGGTTTTTGCAGTGATTTTATTTATTCAATTACATTAATTGAATTTCATGACAGGTGTATTTCTGCAACCACGTCTTGGGCAGAAAATTGCACTAACTTCAGGGGAATGGGAAGTATTAGGTCGCAGCCTATGGGTAGATCCTGAGCGGCAGCTAGTGTACTTCCTTGGTTTGAGAGAATCACCTCTAGAGAAACATTTATATGTTGTATCATTAAGAAGGCCAGGCGAAGTAAGGCTATTGACTCGACCAGGATTTTCATATTCTGTAGATTTTAATAAGGTGAGTAATTAAACTTATTTATTTAACCTAAAAGTAATATTAATTGGCTTAAGTGGCAAACTGCATAACTCTAATTATGACTTTTTTAATTTTGCAACATTTGTTGAAGAAAAATTCAATAATGATCAAGAGCTGCAAATAATATCTTGTATTGTTGGGAGCTGACGAGATGATCCGTGATTTGGTGGTGGCATGCAGGGGGAAGATGGTGTTGTGCTATAACTGCACGTGTTGGGAAGCGCTGCTATTGGCTGCAGATAAGAGCCCCATAGTCATGCCAGGGATCATCTCGTCAGCTCCCGACTGTAGTTCCATTTTTTATTTAAAAAAATGTAATGTTAATAACTTCAGCATGAAAACCTCATAATCATTGCCACACTAAAAATTGACAAATAGTTTTTTGGCTGACAATCTCTAGCTTAAAAAAAAGAAAGAAAAGAAAAGAAAGAAAAAAAAGGAGGAGGTTAGTGACCAACAGAAAAGAGGAGTAGGCCTACCATATATGAAGACATGGAAGGTCCTCAGTAATGTTAATATCTGTAGAATTCACAATACATTTCAACTTTATAAAGCCATTATCAAAACTTTAAAACTTTACAAACTTACAGTTTACTCTGTGTTATGTTACCTTTAACTTAATTGGTTCGCACCTTTTGTGTAATGTTTTCTGTACTTTTGTTTTCACTTTAATTAATAGGTAAGAAATTTTTTTCTTTTACCCAATTAAAAGGAGATGTATATATTAAGAATGCAGACTGTGCGCCAGCAAGTGTGATAGATACCACGTACTGACTTGCAAACGTCGAGATGTATCTTTGACCAACTTTTGCAAAGAGTGATAAACTCAACTCAATACCCATTGGGTGCATTCCCACATATTATTATTATATATTAAGAATGAAGAAATAATTTTGAAATATTATTTTTCTTATCTCTAAAGTGTGCTTCTCCTATAAATGATTGTTTATAATGGTTTGTATTTTGTCATCTAATGAATGCTTCTTAATTTCTTTCTGTGTGTGTGCCAGGAATGCACGATGTTTGTGGCTGTTTATAGCAATATTCAGAAGTTACCAACATGTCAAGTGTTCAGAATATCACATACAGACTGGACAGTGGAAGGTGTAACGCTCACACCTGTTGGGTACTTATTAGAACCTTCAGGTAAGTGATTCTAGTTGTAGGAGGCGACAAAGTAATCCATGTAGTGCATGCAACCTTATAGTGCTCTTGGTTTTGGTGTAGTCCGAAATAAATTTGAAAATAACATGCATGGAAGAAATATTTATGATTCTTAAGTATAAACAATTTATTACAACTGTAATACATATTACTTTGTAAGAATTATATGCATAGGCGTTGCTAAGGGGTGTGCCTAGGCAAACTCTGATGGCTCTCTGAAACTCATAAATCGTATAACACCTTGGCACTTTTAATTAATTTATTGATTAATTAACTTAATTATTTATTCACTTGAGAAACATACTTTGGATTTTTATGCTTTTATGTAGAGCATTTCTGCATTTTAATTCGATAAGCATCATGCGCTAAGCAATATAAAGAAACCGGAGAGAAACACAATTTCAACAATATATATGAATTGCATTATGTGCAAGAAGGGATTTGTTGTTTCAAATGCTGATTGCTTTTAAAATCGTAAATGACAACTTAGATATTTTGTTAAGATTTTGTGCCAGAACTAAGATTTATATGGTAATGGTAGTAACAAGATTCATTTTCAGTAGTAATCTGATTTTTTAAATTTTAGATTTAAATATATTTCCGTGCAAATTGTAGTTTTATGTTCATAATTAAAACAGTCAAATAATAATAAATCGCATTCTTACAATGCTAATTTTTTGCGTAATTTTCTATATTACTTACATAAATTCCTCAAATAAATCAAATTATCATTTGCGGCCTGTTATTCATTTTTACAAATGTTTGTGTATGAAATAGTGGGATTTATAATGTTAGGCACACCTTAGTGTAAAATTCTGGCCATGTCTTAAGAATGTTTCAAGTTCTAAGTGCATTTTGTGCTTCTGTATTAATTCTTATCTGCTAATTTATTTTTAATAATGCTTTCTAGAGACTAAAGACTATCACACACAGAAAGCTGTGCTATGCTATGCTATGCTAAAATTTTGCTCTAATGCATTTTATATAAAATGGCACACAGAGACTGCTAAGCTACATTTCGCAGATCACTGAGGATGCAGTTTTCTTAGCCATAGCTCCACGAACCTCGCTTTGCGCATGAGGTCAGTTGTTTTCCCCGGCAACTAGCAGACTGGATAGGCTGTGGCATGGAAAATAATAATAATCTTATTTTCTAATTTCAAACACATTTCTCAACTTTCTGATGACACAGTAATTAAAGGTTAAAAATGTGGAGTATTTAAATTAGACACATTAATAACAATGTGAAGATCATAACTTCGCCGATCTGGCAGAAGTCGCTAACTCCAAAAATGGCCATTATGAGTTACATATACCACATTGATGAAAGGATGCTTTATAGGCTGGTGGAACTTACTATATTAATACCCTGACCTGTTTCTATATAACTAATACCTCTATTTTCACTAAGTCCTTATATACAGGGATTATTCAAACTATAAATTAGCTTAATCTGAAAACTAAGATTTTGGACTTAGTGAATTCTGCTGGAATGATGACTGTAATATAATAGACTTTTATAAATTTTAACTATTTCCTACTACATGTTTACAAAAGACGCTTCAATTTACACATTATTTTAAACTAGTATGCATTGTTGCTGGACCGAGCTTAGCTTAGCATCTTTTTGTCTTACAGCAGTACTTAGCTTGTCGTAGGTTGGCATGGTGTAGCATAGCTTTCTGTGTGTGGTAGCCTGTAGAGATGAAGTGCATACTGGCTACATATTTACGTAATTTCTAGAATATATGAGCTAGTAAGTCAATATAAACTTCCATTTTCATTATATGTTTTCCTTCTCCCTCTCCCCATAAGTTTTGCCTGTTGCTAACTACAGTGAACTCACAATCATTTGTGTGTGGCTTATCCAGTTTGCGGGTTATTTGTACATTTTTATTAGTCTTTTCCTCTTTTCTCCTTCTTCCATTTGAATATGGATTTTTGTAAACCCATTTTCTTGCACATGCCATACGAATACATCTTCTGCATCTGATAACAAATGTTTACACTTTGCTTGAGTATATGAGTCAACAAGTCTTTTGGCAAAAGTAGGTTGTGCCATGTGCCAAAAACTAACACAAAGCATCTCTTAAGTCTGACTGAGTGATATTCAGGATGGGAGGAGTATAACTATGCAGATTCAAAGGGGCAGTAGATCATATAAAATAGATAATCTATTTTGTGTTTTATAATTTTATTTGTGGTTGACAAGATAATTACACTGGAAGGTTCCACAGAATTGTGACAGTGCACTGCCAGAAAACTTATTTTCGTACTTTATGAGAGTTCAGATTGTATAGTTTGAGGTTGTAGTACAATATTGTAAATACTTATACAGAGATGCCAACCTTGAAAGGCGGTTATCAGTAGTGTGAGTCCTCCATGTTTAACCGAAAAATCACAATTACAGGTTTCACAAATACGTGATTCGGTGAAATGTTTGACGGTCCGAGGTAAGGAAACTCTTCCGTATACTACTTTGGATACTGCTGTTTTGCCGCAGTTCATTTTTGTCCATCAGACTCGTCACTGGTTTTACGTTTATAAGACATATTTCCTCAATATTCTACTTGCACTGCAACACTCAATAAAACTTCTACAAGCAACGGCGTCGGCAGTCGTCAGCGGCATTACAGTGATAATAAAAAAGAGGAAATATGTAGTTATAACTGTAAGATATAACACCTTTGGTTAACACACACTCATGTCAAAGATTGTAGTGTCCAATGTCGCCAACACAACGGATATTTTCTCAACTATTTCTCATGATAACAGTTGGCATCTCTGCTGACACATTTACTTTCTTTATGTTTGCGGGAGAAACAAAACATTTTAAAAATAGATATTGGGATTTGTAAAATCCGTAATATTCAGTACAATTTCCGTATTGCTGTAGGAAATTCAAGAAAATCGTAGAAACTACGGGAATTCCCTAGCAGTTGGCATCTCTACTTATAAAATTAATGCATTTTCTACAAAAAAATTTGTTTCGTAATGTGTCTCAGATAAAATCTTTGAGTTATTTTTTCCCTGTGGGAGTTCAAACAATGAATCTGCAGTCCACATAATTTAAGTTTTGCTAGATTCCCTGGCATCTTCATTTGTCAGAGTCAAGACTTCCTGAGTTAGCGTACAACTGAAGATGCCAGAAAGCCTGTTGAGAAAGCTTTTATTTAAGTGGATACTATTGTGTATTTAATAATATCTTAGAATGGTATTTATTGCATTCATCTTAGTTATGTATTTATGGTATGTAATGAATAATTATTATATTCTGTATGTATTTATTGTGAGAACAGAAAAGAAATAAATCACTGTTTTTAATCAGATGAAGCAATCTTTATATGAAGGAGGACTAGTTCAGGTGTATGATCCTGCAATTATAAGAATATTGTAGCATCATATAAAGTGATAATATATTATACTATCACTAGATGCACCCAACTGTTTACCCCTCTCACCCTTTTGAGATAGTGAAGCATACAACATACAAATATCATGTTATAAATATTGATATTATGGCTTACGTAGTAAAGCGGCTATAATAAATTTAATCTATTATATGAGTTGACTATACACATTTTGTTGCTTCACTTATCATTAGAACAGAACAGAAGACCAACTGCAATTTGGAATATTCGGTAAGAACAAACACAGTGACAAATCGAAGTAGACGTTACAGCCCAAGACCACACAAACATGCAGTACAGTGGTACCTCGAGATACGAGTGCCCTAACATACGAGTTATTTGAGATACGAGCTGTCGAGCGAGCTAAGTTTTGTTTTGAAATACGAGCGACATTTGAGATACGAGGAACGGCCAGCTGCGACGCTGCACACGGCCCACCAGTTTACTGCGCCTGCGCCTCGTGCCTCTCGCGCATTATCCCAGTGTGCTTGTTTACCTCGCTGTCGAAGCATCTTTGCTAAGTTTTTCTAGGGCTTTTTGTGCATTTACATACTATATCACATTTCTTTTTATAACCATTTGTCCGAAGAAAGTGTAACAAATATGTATGTACACTCTATAAAACCAGTTTTATTTTTGCTTTACATTCTCTTTTATTATGTTTTTATACAATATTTGTCATTTATAAATACATTTTTCTTATTCAAAAACACGTAACAAAAACAATTGGGGGTAGCATTTTTGGGGCTGGAACGGATTAATGGCATTTCAATTAATTTCAATGGGAAAATTGCTTTGAGATACGAGCAAATCGACATACGAGCAAGGTTACGGAACGAATTAAACTCGTATCTCGAGGTATCACTGTATTTAGTAGCCTTACTAGTGAATGTACCATTAACAGAAGATCAGTACAATCAGAGTATCAGACATACAGGAAGCTGCAGAAGTGTATGGGTTCAATAAAAGCTAGTAGGCAAACAAAGTGCCAAATTTAAAAAAAAAAAAAAATAGAAATATATAAAAGAAAAAAATTTCAGATTCCCTATTAAAGAAAGAACAAAAGTAAAGAAGTTTTACGTAGTTATTATCCATGGGCTTTTTAAAAATTTCAAAAGACATTCAAAGAATTTATCACTAGTCACAAAAACAATTACAGTATCAAAAATTTAATGAAAACTATTATGTTGACCGAATATACTAGACAAAACGTCAGGAATATATCAAATTAATTATGAAAATTGTGAAAGTTTTACATAGGAAAAACAAAAAGAAACATTGATACAAGGGTAATAAGGACATTATGAGGAACATTAGATAGAATGAAATTGAAAAATGAGCTGTGGCATCATTACATCATTGCATTATTTTGTAATGAAGCAAAATGATTAAAGTCGCTCAAAAAACAGATGGAAATTAGGGAGAAAATTTATATTAATAAAATTAGAACACTTATTGATGAATATTGATATACCAATAGAAGACAATCTACTTAAGAAGTTTATAAAAAGCCCACCTAGTGCACATCAGGGTCTTTCTGAGAAAGATTCAGCAGTTGACAAAATAGTTGAAAATGAGGATAATGATTCTTGAAACATATCCTACAAAGTGAGTGTAAATGAAGCGACAGTCAATTCATATAATAGGCTAGATTTAATTTTAACACAAATACGATTTTTTAACTTTATGATAAATATATTTCTTCATTAAGAAGTAATTTTATTGATAGGTTGAAGAGGGTTTCCGTTGAGAGAAATTGTATATAAAATAAGTGCTACAACCCTGAGACATTGCCTTTGTAAATTCATTTAAATTATGTTTTCCCTTTCCTATTTTTAATACCCTTTCAGATGTTCAGTGTAGTAGAAAAATAACATACCAGTATATGGCAAATTATAAAAAAAGGATATGCATAACTATATTTCTGAACTTGTAGTTAGGCCTATATTAGATTATTTTACAAAAAGCTTTTGAAATTGAATATGGTAATCAAATTATTAAGGAATTGTGTTTTTGTAGCTCTGTAATATATTTCACAATTTCACCTATGGTGTTTGGATTGGTCTAATTCAGTTTGCTTCTAAACTTTGGTTTCAAATAATTTTAATTTTAAATATTTTTACATTTTTGTAAAAATGTATACATCCCCAAAACATTTGAAATTGAATACGGTAATCAAACTATTAAGAAATATTGCCTATTTGTTATCTCCTAAAACTTTTATTTAACTGTAGTGTATTTTACAATAAAAGAAAGTTGTTAAAAAATATATATCAAGTCATTGAAACAATTTTTTTTACCTATAAATGATTTACTGATATGAGAGAATTACACAATAAGCTTTGTTAATTTAATATTTCCATTTCTATCTTTTTATCTCTCTCCAGAACATACATAGATCAAATAACCAAGTTTCCCTGGTTTTCTTCACCTCTACCAATTAAATATTCATTTCACTTTCAAGTTTTCTCTTCCATAAATTTGTGTAACATGTACATTATAGAATTAACATCATGTATCATTTGCATGTTCAGTTTCATGTTCGTTTTTTGAATCTTCTTTTGATTTACAATTTCTTTTATTATGACTACCCTTAGAATGCAACCATTGTATAAATAAAGAGGTGGCTCGTAAGAAGAATCACCAGTATGATCCAAAGAAATCCAAAATGGGGAATAAATCTTTACAGCTTTTGGAAAATGAGGGTAGGTATAAATGATTATGGAAGTGAGCAGATAATTTTATGTATTATGAATTTTACTTTTAAAATGAAAATTTCATTTTGTATTATATATTATTGTTTCAGCTCCAGAAGGTGAATTTTACTGTCCAGAACTGTATACTCATCAGATCTCATCAGGGGATATCTTATACGCCATGGTGTTCAAACCTCATAACTTCCAACCAGGAAACAAGTATCCAACTGTTCTTAATATATATGGAGGCCCAGAGGTTCAATTAGTTTCCAATACTTTCAAGGTTAGTATGCTATTCAGTTGTAAGCCAACAGGTATGTAGATGAATAAGCACACAAAAACCGCAATGTATCAGAAATTGTATCTTCAGTCCAGGACTCGTGATCATTATTGAAGAATGGAATAATTCTGATATGACTGTAAAAAATCAAATACTAGCAACTCTGAAATGTTGTAAATGGATTTTTTTGGCAAATCATAAAACAGATATCTTGAACTATTTAATATTATAAATAATTAATTAATTAATTTTAGGTTCACAATATTTACTGAATTTTAGATGACAATATTTCATTATATTGTACTCATAAAAGCGAGATCTTATGATCCTTCCAAATATACTTACTAAAAACTGATTTTAAACCAGCAGAGAATAAAATCCCAGTCGATCTCTAGTGAACTCAAATCTTGCACAATGGGAAAGCTAGCTAGGGAGTATGCACACAACAAACAGTTGTTGGCCAACAGGTTTGAGGTGAACAAATGCAGAAGGACTACAATATAGTGGCCCAGAACACCATTCGTGATACCAGTAATCAAGTCAGGTTGTGGGGGGGGGGGAAATAGAAATGCTCCATCTTTTCTGTCATTCTGACATTTTTTGTGGTTCATGTGCTTGCGTACATTAAAATATGTGGTGTCTATTATAGTTGAGAGAATGGTAGGTGGCTGAATGTTGTGTGTGTTTTTCCTAAATCTCCCCAAGGTTATCTCTTGATAATGCACAGCTATTAAAAATGTTGCTGTAATAGTGATATTCAATTGTTACAAAAATACATAATTTAATATTGTGTATTTTTCTTTAAAATCACTTTCCAACTCTCACTGGGCTGATTCTATTACAGGGAATGCGTCAACTAAGGATGCACATGCTGGCTGCTCAAGGATACTGTGTTGTAGCAATTGATTCAAGAGGCTCCCAACATCGTGGTCTGCAGTTTGAAAGCCATCTAAAAGGGAGGATGGTATGTACTGTTATAATAATTATTGTTTGTTTGTTTGTTTGTTTGTTTGTTTTTTTTTTTTTCTTTCTTTCTTTTTTTTTTTGCTATGTTCTCACCGAGGGATTTCTTGCAGTGATATGCGCCTGGGCACATGTATCACAACCTATTTGCCACAAGTCTGGCAGAAATCCCTGTAATAGCTCGGAGAACGATAAGATGACACATATCCCCAGATACAATGTTCAGTGTGCATGTGCTGTAGTGATATCAACTGACTAGAAGTAGTCTTTCCCCCCCCCCCCCAATTCAATCATGCTTCTATTCTCACAGCTGTCAATTTCCTCTTCTCCTATACTCACAGAAGGATTATTGTAGGCTTTACTACAGTGTCTCAGAAGCTCAATGGTAACAAGCTAGATTCAGTTTGAGAGGATTAGCAACACTTAAAATGAGTTTCTTATACTCTGAATTAGGCCGTTTGTATTCATTTGAATAAATATTGTTATTCTTATTTTTGTTCTTCTTCTTGTTATTAAATACCAATGACATTCATATTATCTCACCTAGCTGTAAACACATGCAAACAAAAGCTGCACTCAACCAATTTGGAATGAACACACTTCATACATGTTATTCATTGTCTGCAGTGAAAATATTGAATAATTAATTTAAAATGAAACTGAAATTTGTGTTTTCAGAAAAATAATTTCTAAACTTCTTTGCTCAAGAACAACCTTGTTTTTATTACATACTTTCTGCAGCAGGTGAGGTGGCTGAGGCAGTAGTGTCACAGACTCTTATTCGTGAGATCCTGTGTTCAAACCTCATGGCCGCCAATTTTACTCAAATTTTTCCATGGTTTCAAAGGAAAATGATGGAAAGGGAAATTTACATCACTATTTCATGTAATATTGTAATCATAAAAAAATTCCTTTAGGCAGGCCTACAGGCTGAGGTAGATTTCGAAGTGCTTTTGTTTTAATTTATTGTCGCTGCGCAGCTCTCTTCTTCTTTAGCCTTGGCATGACTAACCCGCATTAATAACTGCAAAAAAGAGGATAAAGCACTATGTCAAACATTCAAATCTCGCCTTACATGAGAGCTATCGAGAAACTACTTATTGATTTGTAGAGTACTCATGAAGACCTTTTCAACAATACCCCACAAGACGTGGTTTCAAAAATTTCGAATTTCCTTCCCCCAAGGCTTGTAAACTACAGAGGTAGCATATTCTGGCGAGTTTATAGGACAGGGGGTTGCGGCGAGCAGGCGAGATGCGTGACGTCACCAGATTTCAAATCTCGCAATTCCAGCTTTTACTCAGTCTAGAAAATCCTTGCACCGCTTGATTAAACTCGTAACCTTTAATTAACCCTTGGTCGGATTCCTGTGAAATGTGTGCAGGAATAATCTACACACATCAGCCCTACTGATGGTTAAAACAGAGCCTTAAAAAAGCGGACACAAATGTTTTTATTTCATTTTATAAACATCACCTGTTACACAAAATTCATGGAGGGATAAGCAAATTTCACTATGCAACAATTTTTTGCATTTTTGTATCCCGAAAAAACTTCAAGCGAGAAAGTTTTAGAGAAATAATTGAATTTTGTTGTAAATGAAGTATCATCTTTATATCTTAAATGGTTTACGAGTAATTGAGTGGTAATTATTCCGGGCGCTTCAGCTGCCTGAATGATTTGGCGCTTGAGCACGACAGTAGAGAGCATGGTGCCGCTGACAAGGCTTGTACCTACTGATCTCGGCCGCTTGACCATAGTCTTTTGGGATAGAGATTACCAATAGCCTACATATTGTTTTTAATAGTACAATTAGAAAGTGCTTTAGAATGTGCAAATAACTGAACCATTATGCCGGGCCAGAGATGTGGAGAAGAGGTTTGTGAAGTTTCACGGAAAAGAAGAAATCCGAAAAGGAAAATGCATAAATAAGAGGACACAAAATTTTATAAGGAAGAAACTACCTGAAGTTCCTACAGACCTAGTTGCAGCATTCTCAAGATTGAGGATATTTATTAGAATAAAATATCTAAATGCAAAAAAGGAGACTTGCTTGGAAAAAAGAGAAAATTGTCTAGAAAGTATGTAAATCTTGTGAAATAATCCCAGAGAGTTGATGTGTCTAATGTGTTAAAATGGCTGACAGAATACATATTTGTACGGATCAGGGGCGGATCCACGGGGGGGGGGGGGGGGGGGGGGGGAATGGGGGAAATTTCCCCCCCCCCCCAAAATTTGTAACATTAAGCACAAAATATTAAAAATGTATTAGAACATAACCCAAATACTTAAATTAAAGCAACGACATTCATTATTTTGAAATACCTTTGTAAGAAAATGCTGAAATGTTCATTTTGTTTTCAATTGTGTACTGGGAATAATTAATTTTTATGCGTAAAGACTTCCTCTCTACTTTGGTTTCCCCCCCCCCCCCCCCCCCCCCCAAAATGTCTCTCTGGATCCACCCCTGGTACGGATATACTTAGGTAAATAGGGATTGACATCATGTAAAAGTTGGTTTGTTCGGATATTCATGTTGTGTCATAATTCATCTGTTTCTGAAGGATCTGTGTGTAAGATTTCATAAAAACTAACCAAAGAATGTAGAGGGGTATAAAGATTATATATTAGCGGTATAAAACAGCTAAGGGAAGGATAGTATTGTTGAATAGAATTTTCTCCTGATTCTATAAGATCTGGTTTTGTATAATCCTTCAAAGAATTTAAATTTGTATAGGGATTGGAAAACAGGGGTAGAGAAGAGCTAAGGTATGATCCTTTTCTGTTATTATTGCTGCCTTGAATTGTCTTTTGATTCTGCAGAATTTATTTTAAAATCTGCTAAAAATCTGTCGAAGTATTTAGACTTATATATAGATTATGTAATAAGGGTAGAAAACTGTTCGAAGAATGTAGATTTGTACAGATATCACAACATATGGGTAGAAAACAGCTAAGATGTGAACTGTTCTGTTATTCAAGTTATTAAAATGTTCTTCTGATTCTACAATCTTGTCAAAATCTCTCAAAGTATCTAGATTTGAATAGAAATTATATAATATAGGTAGGCCTATATAACAACTAAAGGGTGATTTGTTCTAATATTTTGTTGCCTAGAAAATATTCCTCATTCTAGAGTGTAGTGTAATTTGATGAAAATTTGTTAAAGAATGTATCCTATATTTGTATAGAAATTACACCTTATAATAAGGGTAGAAAACAACTATGGGAATTTTTATATATTAATATTAACATGTACAGTACTAATATTATTATTACATTGTGTAGATTACTGTTGAGTATTAATTTGTATTAATATTGTAATCATAGCAATACATTTATATTAATAATAATTTTCTCCGGGTTATATGGGGTAAGTTTTGTAGGTAATGATTGGTGAAACACGGCCAAAAGTGTAGATCTGTATACAAATTATATGACGACAGAGATAATATAGACCTAATAAACTAAGGGATGGTTTGTGAATTGCAGGGCAGGGAAACTTTCATGAGCAGCACAACAAAAAGAGGCGCAGGATCTTTAAAATCGGCGTCTCCACATCAAAAAAGGACACACATACGAACAAATTGCTTTGCAATGCATTCTACATAAATCACACACTATTTCAAAGGATTTTTCCATGAATTTTTCATTAACAAGTACCATCGTCTTGCCCTAACTATAACCCGATAGCATGCTCCAAAAGCCTCGGCAATTCACCACCCATTTTACCTGTAATACGTTTTCATGTTGATAAATTATATTAGTTTAGTTTAGTTTATTAGCATCCCATTGATCATTTGGTTACAATTTCCATTGTTACATGATATAGGACTTGTCAATAATTAAATCTAGTCTATTCTACAATAATTCTACTGAGTTTACTAACATTTAAGTTGCAAATTTTATCTTATGGCTATATGACTTATCTTATGGCTACCTAACTTATTTTAGTACTACACAAATTATCTTATCTTATTCCTATACAGATTGTCTTATTGCTAAATAATGATGCTACTCAACTATGTTACTCATCAGTGTATTCTTTTATAGTATAGTATGCTTTCTCTAATAGGAATCGCTTGAGCTTGTTTTTAAAGCATTTCTGTTGTATTAATTTAAGCGAGTTAGGCAGCTTGGACTATAAATTAAAATATGAAAAGGGCGTAACAAGATATTAAACTAATAAGGCATTTGCTAAGGTAATTAGACATAAAAGTTACTAGCACAAAGAATCAAAAAATAAAATAAATAATTCAACAAATATCTAAATAAAAGTAGTGCAGATTTACAAGATAGGAAAAAGTTTAATTCATTCCTTTTCCCCAGCGGGTCAATCTTTCAGTATGGGTACAAGTAGCCAGTTAATATCCTTTATTATTGAGTCCACGATTAAAATATTTAAGGATTTTTACGTAATTGCTAGTAGGCCTATTTTATAGAACAAAAATACCTCTGTACCGTTCCGATAGCTTTAGCGCCTGAAGTAATTACCACTCTATTACTCGTAAACCATTCGAAATATAAACGTAGTACTTCATGTATAATAAAATTCAAATATTTTCCTACAGCTTACATGCTTGAATCATTTTCTGGTCACAGAAATAAAAAAATTGTCGCATAGTCAAATATGCTTCTTCCTGAACATTTCACGGTCGTCACAAATCACATCGACAGCTGAAGCGCCCGGAATAATTACCACTCATTTACTCGTAAACCATTCGAGATATAGAGCTGGAACTTAATTTGTATTAAAATTCAATTATTTCACTAAAACTTTCTCGCTTGAAGTTTTTTCGGGACACAAAAATACAAAAAATTGTCGCATAGTGAAATTCGCTTCTCCCTCCATGAATTTTGTGTAACGGGTGATGTTTATAAAATGAAATAAAAACATTTGTGTCCGCTTTTTTAAGGCTCTGTTTTAACCATCAGTAGGGCTGATGTGTGTAGATTATTCTTGCGCAAATTTCACAGGAATCCGACCAAGGGTTGATTAAAGGTTACGAGTTTAATAACGCGGTGTAAGGATTTTCTAGACTGAGTAAAAACTGGTGTTGCGAGATTTGGAATCTGGTGACGTCACACACTCAAGTGCTGCGATTGGTCTATCCCGGAATACGCAACTTGTATAGTTTACTGATCTTGCCTTCCCCCCACCCCCACTCGTACCCCCAAAATCCCCGAATTGTTGGTGTCACTGTGAAGTCCATAGGGAGTACTGTAATTTATTCAAACAAAGTTTCCCTCTATACTTCATAGGGGCTGAGATATAAAGTTTTCAAAATTTCAACCCCCGACCCCCCCCCCCCCCCTTTGGGCAAATTTTGCTCATTAACGAACTTGTCCGAACTATTGGGCCTAGAAATAACATAATATAATTTGGTTCAAATATCTTAAAAATTACGGCCGCTAGCATGTAAATATATAATATATAAATATCACAAAATGTTTTTTTGAACGGGCGGTGGTTTTGTACTTAGGGAAGAATAAAACGTAAAGATATGAAAGAATTTTTCGAAAATCATGACATGGTATCGATTGCAATAGGTAGATTTTTCTTCGAAATCTACCTAAAATTGCATATCAGTTAAAATGAACACTACAACAATAGAAACATCAGTAGTTGAATGTTATACTGGTATACCGAATTATTCTAAATATGCAGTATGACCAGTGTGCAATTAAAGCATGTATAACATTGAAGCTAAATAAACTTTTTTTAGGTAGATTTCGAAGAAAAATCTACCTATTGCAATGGATACCATGTCATGATTTTCGAAAAATTCTTTCATATCTTTACGTTTCATACTCCCCTGAGTACGAAACCACCGCCCGTTCAAAAAAAAAAAAAAATTGTTATATTTATATATATATATATCTTTACACGCTAGCGGCCGTAATTTTGAAGATATTTGAACCAAATTTTAATATGTTATTTCTAGGCCCAATAGTTCGGACAAGTTCGTTAATGGGCTAAATTGGCCCAAGGGGGTGGTCGGGGGAGGGGGTTGAAATTTTAAAACATTTTTATCTCGGCCCCTATGAAGTATAGAGGGAAACTTTCTTTGAATAAATTAGAGTACTCCCTATGGAGGTCACAGTGACACCAACGATTCGGAGTTTTTGGGGGTACGAGTGGGGGTGGGGGGGGATGGTAATTCGAAATTTTTGAAACCACGTCTTGTGGGGTATCATTGAAAAGCTCTTGATGAGTACTCTACAAATCAATAACTATTTTCTCGATAGCTCTCATTTAACGCGAGATTTGAATGTTTGAAAAAGTGCTCTTTCCTCTTTTTTGCAATTATTATTGCGGGTTTGTCAAGCCAAGGCTAAAGAAGAAGAGTGCTATGCAGCGACAGTAAATTACACCAAAAGCACTTTGAAATCTACCTCAGCCTGTAGGCTTGCCTAAAGGGATTTTTAAACTTCCTATTGTTTCAGTGGTGAGATAAAAAATAATTTTTCATTTTTGTAGTATGTTCACAGAAATTAATAAAACTCTTTTGGCAAGTGTCATAATGTAAGTGTAGTTACTTTATTTTTTGAAAACATAGAAATATTCAGAAAAAGAAACAAAACTGGTAGCACAAGCATATTCCATAACCATTCATGTAAATTTTTGCTTAGCGGTCACTCCCAGGTTAAAGATTTAAGATAGGATTTTCTTTCACTCTTCAGGGGATTGAATTTTATACATTCACACCTTTTCTTCTTCTTCTTCTTCTTCTTCTTCTTCTTCCTCTTATTCTTATTCTGGACCACTTCAGTCTATCATTTCTCGGTCTTCCTTTCCGATTTGCCCAGTAGTTTTTCATGCGTTCCGAACTTCTCTGTCGCTCTTCATCCGTAAATACCCTCTTTATTGTCTGGCGTCTGTCTATTTTTGGCTTAAATCTTATCTTAATATTTTTAAGTTTCCTTCAATTTCCTGTTTTGTTTTTCAAGTCATCCAAAGTTATTTCTAATTCTGTCATATCCTCTCTAATTTCTGTAATCCATCCTAATTGTTGCTTCATATTCCAGAGTTTCTCTATAATTTTTCTTGTCAGTCGAGTTTCTGGTGTCCTCATAATGTGACCAAAAAAGAGATCCTTTTCTTCCGTATAGTATCTGTGATAGGTTCTAGTTCTCTGTACTCTATTTCATTTGGTATTATCCGCCACTGTCCATCTTTTTGGTATTTTTTATTTATGCATGTTCTAGCTATTCTTCTCTCTACTTTCAGGATTTTGTCTATTCTATTTTTCTGGGTGATTTTAAAAAGAGTTTCGCTTCCATATGTCACCTCTGGTTGAACCACCGTCTTGTAATGTTTTAATTTTGTTTGAATCGATAGACATTTTTTATTGTATGTAGACCATGTTAATTTTTTAGCTTTTATCATTTTATTAGTCCTCGCTTGCCATGCAGGTTTCTCGTCCAAGTTATGTGTTATAATTTCTCCTAGGTATTTAAATTGCTCTACTAATTTTAATTTCTTGTTATTTATTGTTATGTGATTGGTTACTAGTGGGTCTGTTACCATTATCTCGGTTTTTTCAAATGATATCTGAAGTCCTATTTTTTGTGATATATTTTGTAGGCTAGTTATTTGATTTCTGGCTTCATGAATGTTATTAGCTAGTAACGCTAAGTCGTCTGCGAATCCCAAGCAATTTAAGTTTATTCCATCCTTTTTGGTTCCAATTCGTATGTTTTTAGGATTTTCTTTGTACCATTCCCTCATCACATACTCTAGAGCGCAGTTGAAAAGTAATGGTGATAGACCATCTCCTTGCCTTAGCCCTGTTTTTATCATAAACGGTTCCGATATTTCTCCTCTAAATTTTACTTTAGATTTGGTGTTCGTTAGAGTCAATTGTATCATTTTTATTAATTTGGGATGAAGTCCAAAATTCCTTAGTATCTTCAACATTGAAGACCTGTGAATACAATCGTAGGCTTTTTTTGAAGTCTACAAAGGTTATAACTTGTTGTTTTTGTCTTCTTTTGTAATACTCCATTACTAGTTTTAAGGTGATTATCTGTTCTGGGCAGCTTCTCCAGGGCCTAAATCCTCCTGTTCAAGTTGATCTTTACAGCTACCGTACAGAATCCTTGATAAAACTTTATATGTGACATCCAAAAGGGAAATTCCTCTATAGTTGTCTGGATTTGATTTTTCTCCTTTCTTGTGTAATGGATGTATTATAGCTGTAGTCCAATGTTCTTTACACCTTTATAGTAAATTAATTCATAAACAATAACTGACCAGAACAGTAATTATGGGCAGGAACAGTATGCTGATGTTATATTAATAAATGTTTGTTTTGTTCAGGGAACGGTGGAGCTGGCAGATCAAGTTGAAGTGCTGCAATGGTTAGCAGAGAGTCTGGGCTACATCGATATGAGTCGAGTTGCTATTCATGGCTGGTCATATGGTGGCTACTTGAGTCTCATGGCACTTGCACAGCATCCTGAGATCTTCAAGGTGAGCTTTTGTATTAACTCCAGTGTTTTTTTATGGGTGTATGCGGGGGTATGTGTACCCCTTAAAAGATTTTTCCAGTTTCATATAGGAGAAAATCGTTAACTTCCACAATTTTAAAAACTGAAGAAATTTATGCCAAACAAAATAACGAAAGTGATTATATGTATCGTTTGCATTAAAGTAGCCATATGAAGTGTTATGTTCATTATGATTTTTGAGAGGTGGGGCCTGACATAAGTGCTGCGATCAGAAAAACAAGTGAGTGCTACAGCACTGCTACCGATGTTACTGGTTCAAAATTTGCACGTGCTCAAGAGTTTGTTGTATCCCTTTCCTCTTGGCTTCAAATTTCATTTACTGCATTATATCATTCTGTGTCTGCCTATTCTGCAGTTGTTTTTCATGTGTTAAATGATATGTAAGTGTTCCCTATACAGGCCATGGAGGTCCAGAGGATTCCAGGAGGTTGAGGCTCTCAGATTTTAGACATTCAGCATGTGAAGGTGGTAAGGTTGTTAGCCTTACGCACCGACCGCCTTTACCCCCAGGATTGCTCCAGGTACTCATTTCTGTTAGAGGCTGAGTCGACCCTAGGGCCATATGCCACCAGAAGGATTAGGCCAATGGAAAAATCCCACCGACTTCATTGGGAATCAAACTCACGACCTTCCGGTTTGTAACGCAATGCCTCAACCACTAAGCCTTGGCATACCCCTTAAATGATATGCATCCTTGTGAAAATATCTCCGCTTATATACATGTCAGATGATCAGCAATATCTTGCAGTAGTTCCAAGGTTGGTCACAAACCTGTCAGGCCCCAACTCTCGAAAATGTAAGTATAGCTCCTTTTCATTTTAAATTTAGCATCTTTTAGTGAAAAGTGCAAGAAACCCTGTGAGCGTTTCATGGACTAAATTGCAGCTTACGGGTAGAATTGATGTATACGATCATACTCCACCTCAGAGGACTTAAATTCGTATAACCTAAATGCATATTGTGTGTGATTCCACTTTCGTTCTATATATGTGGATAAGACTGGCAACGATCCGTCAAGTCAAAAGCTAGAGTACTCCATTTTTTTTTTTTTTTTAATAAATAAAGCACTGGTTAACTCCATATCTAATTTAGAGTTTGATGTGTTTATATAGGAGTGTTCACCTAACATCACCTTTCACCGTGCAATTTTAGTCCTCTGAATTGCTTTATATCTTAAATGGGGGCAGCTGTGATATGTCAAGATCTACCGAGAGCTGTGAATGCTAATCTTCAATAATTTCGTTCAGAAGAAACGCCAAATATTGCCTTGCTGCAGACTAATTTCCATTCCTCAATAAAAATACGCTTTCCAGTGCAATTAAAGAATTAATTTTCAATAATGATATTCTTCGGAGGTACCTTTTTATTTAGTCATCCCGACATAGCTGCGCATATAAAGCCAAACAAAGTTCTGTAGTCCTAAAACCCCATGTAAATATGATTAATAACAATTACAATAATAATACTAATAAGAATAGTATAATATATTATTTACCTTTTTCTCTTAGTTTTTTTCCCTTGGTAAATTCAGCAGTTCAGCTTTGAAATCCCTTTCGTAATCCTGCTCCGTGAAGTGCAAAGAACAAACTCTACTTGTATCAGGATTACAAGAATCATTTCTTCGGAAGCAACAATCCATCGCTTGCGAACATCTTTGATTTTTGGAAAGACGTGGAACGAAATGTTACAGTCAAGCTTCTTGCAATCTGAGAAATTACTGTTATACACTGCCGCAGCACATCTCTGGCCCGGCATAATGGTTCAGTTATCTGCACATTCTAAAGCACTTTCTAATTGTACTATTAAAAACAATATGTATTGGTAATTTCTATCCTAAAAGACTACGGTCAAGCGGCCGAGATCAGTAGCTACAAAAGCCTTGTCAGCGGCACCACAGTATAAGTATTAATACAGTACAGAAACTCAGCCCGTTTTTCTGCCAGCCAAGCATGTGCGCGCATTTACTAGCGATCGTAGCGGCCATATAGTAAGACTACAGAAACTACTCCCGGAAGTATGTAAATAAATAGGAGTGTTGTATTTATTAGAACACGCTATATTCGAAAGGACCTTATTATTCTGCTGTAAATTTCAGACAAAATAAAAGACAAAATCCTGAATTGCATTTCTTCACTTTCTTGAAACATCCAGAAAGGTAAGAACGAAAATAAGTAATATTTATTGTATGTCTACTGGCTTACTCGTGATTCTGGTGTGGTTATGTTTCAAGTTGCGTTAATGTAATATTTTTATATTTTATTCTGTTGTAATGATTTCTGGTGAAAAAATAGGTTATTAATGGTTGACAAGAAAACCTAGTAGGCCTAACAAAATATGTAAAATATTTGAGTGAAAATTACCGTCTATGCTTGACACACGCCAAAAACAGACAGTTTATGAATTCCTATAAAAACTCGTTAATTAAAACTACTGTACCGACGGTGTCTTCAATTCCAAATGCTCCTGAATTTTTTGTTTTGTTTAATGAAGTCCATCCTGCAGTAATTGACGCTACATAGACCTACGATAAATTGAAGTCGTATATTGCCATATAAGGCAAATAATCAAAATACACTGTCAACAATGACGTGCAGGATGAACAACGTGACAGACCAATAATATAATTTACGTAATTAATATGTAGGCTGTTTATTATCATAATTTGAATTATAAATTATATTAAAGGGCAATGATTTTAAAGGAAAAATACTAGGGCTAGGTACAGTCCTTAACAGTAGTCTATTTAGGTATTGTTTACCTCTTCTTGACTAGAATATAATACATTATCTGTTTTATTATTTCTTAAATTTAAAATTAGATTTGCATTAAATAAAAATATTCTGTATTTTTCTCTTTTAACATAACATATTTTGCGACGTGTTTATGTATTTTCCCAAGCCATTTCATATGATGAGAATGTAGCTTTACTCAATCTGCGCATGGAGCGATAGTGTCGTCCAGTCAACATGTTGTCATAGGACTTTTAACACACAGTTTCTTTACTGTGGCGGCACCATGCTCTCTACTGTCCTGCTCGAAGTGCCAAATCATTCAGACAGCTGGAAGCGCCCGGAATAATTACCACTCAATTACTCGTAAACCATTCGATATATGGGGCTGGAACTTCATTTGTATTAAAATTCAATTATTTCACTAAAACTTTCTCGCTTGAAGTTTTTTCGGGACACAAAAATACAAAAAATTGTCGCATAATGAAATTTGCTTCTCCCTCCATGAATTTTGTGTAACGGGTGATGTTTATAAAATGAAATAAAAACATTTGTGTCCGCTTTTTTAAGACTCTGTTTTAACCATCAGTAGGGCTGATGTGTGTAGATTATTTCTGTATAAATTTCACAGGAATCCAACAAAGGATTAATTAAAGGTTACGAGTTTAATCACGCGGTGTAAGATTTTCTAAACTGAGTAAAAACTGGGAATTGCGAGATTTGGAATCTGGTGACGTCACACACTCACCTGCTCGCCGCAACCCTCTGTCCTATAAACTCGCCGGAATACGCTACCTCTGTAGTTTACAAGCCTTGGTGATATGTAAGGAGCTTTCTGTGGGCTAGTAAGAAGAATTCATAGACATTAACACAGTATAGGCTACATCAAAGACATAATGATCATCCTTTGCCTTCCATCGATTTACAATCAGCAATCACTATTCAATATCTTGTTCCCACATTGCACATTAGCACAGACAGAAATTAGTAGAAGATTATATAGCAACCATCTGGACCATTTAATTAGCACCGTATCAAGTGTTGAATTGCCGATGTTTCTCCAGCCATGTTGCCATTTTCATCAAGATTGGAAAGTGAATTTCACAGATATTCTGCCTTATATGCCCTGATGGGATTTGGTGATCTACCAATCCCAGTAAACGATGAGAACTGTGACACATTAGGACATTGCTCCACAAGGAAGCTGATAGAGACTTTATTGCCCCCACTACCTGCATCCGCCAACCAGCTAGCCACAACTCTGAAGCTGGTATGTCGACTGGGGTTTGTAGGCCACCAAATAACTGATACCAAAACACCAAGGTATACAAGGCAGAACATGTACTGATTGCAACATTAACTTTCCAGCCCTGATGAAGACAGCAAAGTAGCTGTAGAAATAATGGCACTTAAATAATCAATTCTGCTCTACCCGGGCAGCCGAAATAGGTTGACTCCAGCCAAGGAAGCTTATAAATCTAAGATTATGGAGTTTTGAGTCATTCCATGTCAAATCAAGTCCCATGCAAGAGTTGGCCAATGACGCAGGTTTCTGCATCATGGCGGACACAGCTCCAACTCCCGGGCAGTTGGGTGAAATATCTGTGCTAATAAAGCAGCGATCGGTGTAATAATTCAGGTTCTCACATTTCCAGGTAAATTACAATGAAAATAACCACGTACCTCATCACAAGAGATGTTGGAAATGTTCTCCTCTTGCACACGCACAACACTGGCACCTTTTTAGAAAATTAACTCTGTCTCGGAAGCTGATCTTATGCGCGTGAAAGAAAATTTCCTAAAATGGTGCCAGTATTGTGTGGATGCAAGAGGAGAACATTTCTAACATCTCTCTGATGAGGTACATGGTTATTTTCATTGTAATTCCAACTGTAAATGTGATAACCTGAATCATTACACCAATCGCGGCTTTATTAGCGTAGATATTTCACCCGTTCGCTCTGGAGTTGGAGCTGTGCCCGCTGCGACACAGAAACCCGCGACATTGGCCAACTCTTTGTGTGGGAATCACTGTACTTATTTGCTTGGTTGATGTGGCATTCTTCTGTTTTTGCGATTGTTGCCTCTGTTCATAATGAGTTCTTGCGAATTGTGTGGAAAACCAATTAACAGAAATTACTTTAATGGGAAAATTCAGTGCAATGAGTGTAATAAACTATTTCATTTTAAATGCACTGATCTCTGAGCGTTCATAGAACGAAAAATGGTACTCTAATAATTGCACGACAATTCCTCATTGGTCTGTAAGTCTGGCTGACATTCAGAAAGCATTTAACTGAACCGAATGAACTGAAGGACGAAATGAGGGAACTAAAAAAATATGAATAAACTAATAGAAAAGGATTTAAGAAAATTGTTTGATATTATTCATGAAAAACTTGATGAAAATACAGCATTAATTAATAAACAAGCAGCAGATATTAGCAACTGTTTACAAATTATTGACAATTTGTAACAAGAGAATCTTCAATTGAAAAGGAAATTGAAGGATACTGAGCAGTATTTGGACGATCTGGATCAATATGGACGTAGAAATACATTGGAAATCTTTGCAATTAATTTTGTAAATTCCAGCTTTTTTGTAATGAGGGACCTTATCTGTAATGAGGGACCTTATCTGTAATGAGGGACCTCATTACAAAAAAGCTGGAATTTACAAAATTAATTGCAAAGATTGTGGAAAATTTTATGTTGGCCAAACAAAAAGGAATTTAGACACAAGGAGAAAAGAACATTTTAGGAACATTATGAATAAACAAATTGAAAAATCCGCTTTGGCAATGTATTTCTGGGAAGTAGGCCATGAAATTGAAAATGAAATTGAACTATTAAAACAAGTTGAAAAACCAATAGATCTTATGGTATGGGAAAAAATATTCATTAAAAAGAACCGAGAAAATCTTTTAAACTTTGACACTTCAGTTGGCATACATGGAACCTTGATTGACAAGTTCATTCATCCGCCGCCAGAGGGCCAGTCGGAATCAGCTGATGATGGCAGGAAGACCCATTGAAATGATCATACTGGGTAAATATACCTTTTTAGTGAAGTTTAGTGTGTATATTTCCGATCTCAATCTTGCTACAGATTTCAACACTTCACTGTAAATTTCCATCTAATATTTATACTGATTTATCTGTTTGTTTGTTTACCACATTCCTGAAATGTTCTTTCCTTCTAATATTTAAATTTCTTTTGGTTTGGCCTATGTAAAATTTGTCACAATCTCTGCAGCTAATTTTATAAATTCCGGATTTGTTGTAATGTGGTTCTACGTCTTTAACCTTGGATTTAACTAGGTTCTTGATACTGAATTTGTTTATCGGAGCAAGTTCTATGTTAACCTCCTTGAAGACCTTCTGAAATTTTCTGTGTGCCCATGGGTGATATGTGAACTTTCTGTAGTTGGTTTTTTCTTTTATGTTCTCCAAAGTGCTTGTCTCCCTGACCTTCTTTTGTTTTTTGAATTTATGGATCTTTTTATCAATTACCTCAATTTTGAACCCATTGGCCTTTGCAGTTTTTGCTATGTGTTTATATTCTTGATTGTATTCTATTTCATTTAGTGGAGTGTTAACTAATCTGTGTGTGAGGCTATTTATCACAGCATACTTGTGCAGAGATTGTGAAAAATTTTACATAGGCCAAACCAAAAGAAATTTAAATATTAGAAGGAAAGAACATTTCAGGAACGTGGTAAACGAACAAACAGATAGATCAGCTCTGGCAGCACACTTATGGGAAGAAGCCATGAATTCAAAGACAGCATAGACCTATTAAAACATGTTCAAAAACAATCGGATCTACTAGTTTGGGAAAAAAAATTTATTCAAAAGAACCGTGAGAATTTGATCAACTTTGACACCACAGTGGGAATTCAAGGAACCCTGATTGAAAAGTTCATCCACCCGCCGCTAGAGTGACAGTCGGATCGGCTGATGATGGTGGAAATTGTCCATCGAAATGCATTCTGAGGTAAATATACCTATTAAGTGAAGTTAGTGTGCAAATCCCGATCTCAACAATCTTTAAGTTTGAAATCACTTCACTGTGTATCTTCCCAACTCAAATTACTATTGAAACATGTTCAAAAACAATTGAATCCATTAGTGTGGAAAAAAAATTTATTCAAAAGAACCACGAGAATTTGAATAACTTTGACACTACAGTGGGGATTCAAGGAACCCTGATTGAAAAGTTCATCCACCCTCCACTAGAATGACAGTCAGATCAGCTGATGATGGTGGAAATTGTCCATCGAAATGCATTCTGAGGTAAATATACCTATTAAGTGAAGTTCGTGTGCAAGTTTCGAGCTCAACAATATATACAATTTAATGTTAAATTTTCTAATCTCCAGAAACAACAACCTTTTTATGTTCAGAGGTCAGAGACTCTTGCACAAAAATTCTTCTGTTATTTGTATGTGTAGCTTATTGTCCACTTTTTTGTGTAAATTAAGAAATTTAACTTTTTCTTCATTATTGAACATCAGATTTATTTCATTTTCTTAATACTAACAGGCATGTCTTATTTTTGTTTTTATTTCTGAGTTATTAATTAAGAATTAACTGTGATTTTGAATTGAATTTACAAAATTTGACCATTTTTAATAATGAAAAATAACTCTTTTTTTATAACATGTATTTCAGCTTGCAATTGCTGGAGCGCCTGTAACTTCATGGTCGCTGTATGACACAGGCTATACAGAGAGGTACATGGATCTCCCAGAGAATAATCAGCAGGGATACAGAACTGGATCCATCCTTACCTATGTAAACCAGTTTCCTGACGAGTGAGTGTTATATTAGTTATTATGTTAAAAAAAAAACTCAGGTATTTTAATCTAGTAATATCACTTGAGATTTGAAATGTTTTATATTTGAACTCAGAATGCTGCCATAGGCATGCACAGACTATTTTATTTGGGGATGCTCCTAGACAGTTAATAGTTTTCTTTTGTGATTTCCAAATTAGCGTTTATGACCTCATGTGTCACAAGTCTTTATTAATGAACAAATATTTTGCAATGGAACCATTACAATTATTATTATTATTATTATTATTATTATTATTATTATTATTATTATTATTTAATATATTTTTTTAATTAATTAATTGAAACAGTAAATACAACTTACATTTCTGCACTTACCCAGCCAGGTATCTCATGTAACACTAGTGACTTAAATTCCTCAGTAACATCACAGTATACGTATTAATACAGTAAAGAAACTGTGTGTTAAAAGTCCTATGACAACATGTTGGCTGGACGATACTAGTGCTCCATGCGGAGAGAAACTAAAACTACATTCTCATCATATCAAATTACTTGGGAAAATACATAAACAAATCACAAAATATGTTATGTTAAGAGAGAAAAATACAGAATATTTTTATTTAATGCAAATCTAATTTTAAATTTAAGAAATAATAAACAGATACTGTATTATATTCTAGTTAAGAAGAGGTAAACAATACGTAAATAGGCTACTGTTAAGGACTGTATCTAGGCCTTGTACTTTTCCTTTAAAATCATTGCCCTTTAATATAATTTATAATTCAAATTATGATATTAAATAGCCTATGTATTAATTACGTAAATTATATTATAGGTCTGTCACGTTGTTCATCCTGTACTTCATTGTTGACAGTGTATTTTGATTCTTTGTCTTATATGGCAATATACAACTTCAATTTATTGTAGGTCTATGTAGCGTCAATTACTGCAGGATGAACTCCATTAAACAAAACAAAAAATTCTGGAGCATTTGGAATTGAGGACACCGTCAGTACAGCAGTTTTGATTAACGAGTTTTTATAGGAATTCATAAACTGTCAGTTTTCGGCGTGTTTCAAGCACAGACGGTAATTTTCACTCAAATATTTTACATATTTTGTTACTAGGTTTTCTTGTCGACCATTAATGACCCATTTTATACACCAGAAATCATTACAACAGAATAAAATATTAAAATATTACATTAAAGTAAGTTGAAACATAACCACACCAGAATCATGAGTAAGCCAGTAGGCCTACAATAAATATTACTTATTTTCATTCTTACCTTTCTGGATCTTTCAAGAAAGTGAAGAAATGCAATTCAGGATTTTGTCTTTTATTATTACTGAAATTTACAGCAGAATAATAAGGTCCTTTCGAATATCGCGTGTTCTAAGCTGCTACGATCGCTAGTAAATGCGCGGACATGCTCATCTGGCAGAAAAACGCACTGAGTTTCTTTAATATATTAATACTTATACTGTGGTAACATCTTGAACACCTACAGAGGCAGCCATTTCCTATTCAATATACAGCAGCATGAGGGGATTAAGTCACTGTTATAATCATGCTCCTTGGTTAGTTTTGACATGTGTTAACTTCGAACAGGCTCTTTTACAAAAATAGCTAGTAATGGGAATGACTACAAAAGATTTGATTACTTTAAACACTAATGGAACAATGAGGACATGTCCATATTCTTGAGCCACTGCAACTAATCTGTGATAGTGTTCTTTCACATCCCGTTGATAACAGAATGAGAAAGCGAATAAGTGCATTCACATACTGTAACATAACACAATTTAGAATAAAGGTCCGTTCACATGGTCACAATGTGACATATTTTTAAAGGTATTTGATGTTTTACATCATTTAATTTCTGAGGGCACATTAGGAGGTGCACAGGCACTCTGGAACCCCCCCCCCCCAGTGCATCTTATGAGCGCTGCTATGAATTGCCCAAGCTGAAGTAAACAATAAAATCCAGTTTGAAATTTGAAGTTTAAAAGAACAACTCCTATAACCTTGGGAAAATAGAATGTGGCAGAAGAAAGAAGTAACAAAACCACAATATATGAAAAAGCACTTGAATTATCTCATATTGAGAAACATAACGAAGTGAAATTCAGCCACTTTGTAAAGATTAAAGAAAAAACACAACTTCATTCTTAATGGTACATTAGCTTGTTTGTTTTCTCGTCCTCAACTAAGATTCAACTGCCAAACTTCATCTTGAATAACCAAACTTGTTGCTTATACCTTCTGGGAAACTCATAAAACAACAGCAGCATCTTAGAGGTATAAGACAGAAGTTTTGCAGTTTGACTCTGAGTTCTTATACATTGAGAATTGTTATGAATAACGCAGGCCTACTTACATTACTCATTAGATTGTACACAAAAACCATTTATGTCAAAATAATAAATAGTTAGCAATGTTGAATTTATATTGTAAAGAAACTAAGTGAAATAAATAAAATATTAATTTAAATTCAATAAATTGAAAATGATAAGAAATTAGTTTCAGTTTTCAATCAGTTTGTTAGTAGTAGATACAATTTTTTTTACACAGTTTATACAGAACATAGGTTTAAGGATAAGGAGACTTGAATTATACTGCAAAATTAAGAATGCATCATGCAGAATGAATCATGCACTTGTTTTTATGGCTTTACTGCATCCATCTCCAGGGAAGTCGAGTCAACAAAATGTTTTATTCATGTAATCTAAATGTACCATGGTACCATGGTACCATGGTACCATCTACCATGTAACAAAACCCTGATGTAAAAAATCATCAGAAAAGTAAAGTTCTTGATTATTAAAAGAAAGAAGAAAAAAACAGACTAAAACTTTTTAGATGTAGAAAACGGATAATCCAAAAATGAGTTATCTGGATCAATTATTCAAATGTATCTTATTTTTTTCTTCCCACAATATCAAATATCAAGCAAAATTGATAACCTTCCCTTGAAATTTAGGACATGGACACAAATTACTAGAACTATTCCATTCATTACTGGAACTATTATCTGAATTGGGTTCTCCAAGGCAATATGATATTATTATTCGTTAGAATGTGGTAACTCATTCAGTTCATTGATTATTTAGTATGCTGTGATCTCTCAGCTGACAGAATTTTGAGTGATTTTAAACTACACAAGTAAGAAAGTAATTGAAGAGCGTTTTTTCAAAAGCCGATATCTACATGGATGGCTCAGTGCCAGAAAAGTGCTAATATTTGTGTGTATTGACCAGCAAAGATTGTATTTTATCTACGCCAAACATGACTAGCAGCCATTACTGTGTCTGTAACTGATACAGCACGGCTGTTTGTCATGTTTGGCTTAGATAGAATACGATCTTTGCTGGTCAATACACACAAATATTAGCACTTTTCTTGATAGCACTTAGTCACCTCTGGCACTGAGCCATCCATGTAGATATCGGCTTTTGAAAAAACGCTCTTCAATTATTATTTATATAATTTGTTACATTTTATTAATGGAATACCAGTAATCTAAACCAGTCTCACTCAAGATTATGAGTTTCATCAGATAAATTTGCTCGAACTTCATTCTCGCATATCTATTGAAAAATTCATAATCTCTTGTGGGATTACCTATGATTAGGCTTGCCAGACGTCCCGGGTTGACCGGGACAGTCCCAGTTTTGAGATGAAATCCCGGTGTTCCGGCCGGTTTACTTCACATACCGGTAAAAATTAAATTTTATTTTCTAGATGACGAAAAAAGTATAAAAATAATTAACTGTGAAGGATTATTTAGGATAATTACTTTGTCATTCATTTCTGTACTGTATGAAAAGTAAAAACTATAGAACAGTGATGGTCTGCTAATAAATAATATTGTCATCGTATCGTCTTGTCTTGCCAATCGTGACCATGCACGATGCGAGAGGCTCTCCGGGCGAGTCCAATATTGCCAATATTGAGAGTACTTTGTTTGATGAATAACGCATGGACTGATGATAGGGGTTTTATTAAGAAATCTACAGTTAAAGGCTTGATGACATGTAAAATTAATATCGGATTAGCTTGTGAAGATTTTTACAACAAAATTAAAACCAAAAAAGACTTTCTAAAAAAAGTCCTAGTCAATGAAAAGTACATGTAAATTATTAATGAATTTCATTTCCGCTAGTGCTGATTAATATAGTAGTTAGAGAATTCAAGTTTTTCAGCCTTAAGCACTAGTATATAGTAAGAACTCAACAAGATATTAGAGCTGAATACGTAGAGTGTTTATAGGTTATTTATTTTACTGTCAATAACATATAACAAACTGTATCATTATATGTTATTGACAGTAAAATAAATAACCTATAAACACTCTACGTATTCAGCTCTCATATCTTGTTGAGTTCTTACTATATACTAGTGCTTAAGGCTGAAAAACTTGAATTCTCTAACTACTGCATGTAAATATTGTTCAAAATTTTATTCCTCATTCAAAGTGTTTCTTCTTACTTAAGTAACGTTTAAATATTAACATGTTAGAAATAACATGTTTAAATTTTTATGCTTGTGTCATTTATTATTACCCCTGGTTTAGATTCCTAATAAGTAACCATTTATTCAAAGCATTGAAAATAAACTACCCTCTAAAAATCTCTAAAAACCCGCCAAGGGTGTGTACCCTTGAATACCTGCGACGCTGGGGGGCATTGCGGTGTCCCGGTTGAACATTTCAGATATCTGGCTAGCCTACCTATGATTCTTGCACATTCTGATCGAGGTCAGCACAACAGTGGCCTAAGACACTTTATTAAAGTTTAGAGAAGAAGCAAGTTAAAGTTCTAACTTCTAATTTCTGGTTTTTCATAGAATTTGGGAAATCCAGTTTTGTTAAAAGTGGAGTGTTCTATGGTGCTTGGTCAATTTAACTGTAAAGTTATATGGTATACTGGTTCAGGCATTAAGAGAGATACATTTCTATGAGACCCTGCAACACCTTTTTTTCTTCATTCGACCGCTGTTACACTGATTTTTATTTGTACTGTACAAAAAAATAAAAACTTATTTGAAAAGTTCCTTTTGTTCTACGTTTTCAAAAACAAATTGGTTGACCTTACCACACTTTAGACTTCACTTTTACCTGTATTCTGCAGGACGATCGTTTCGCGAACTTTTTCCGCATTTTCAACTGCTAGTCCACTGTCTAATTTCCATTTAGAGCATCCCAATGTGCCCTCTGGTGTAGACTTAACAAACTTCTTGATTAAATTGTCTTCTTCCAATATTTCAAAGTTCAAATTTTCTCATAAAAAATCTTCTCCCAAATCTCCAAATCTTTATGTTTATTGACTGATTTTAATAATTTTGCCTCGCTGCAAATGTGATGATTGCTGTTCCAACAGTGGGATGCAACTGCTGACTTTTCTATTTGGTAATATTTCAAATTTCTCTTGTGTTCCTTAAACCTGATGTCAATATTTTGTTTTGTTTTCCCAATATATGTCTTATTACATTCTGAACAATTTATCTGGTAAATTCTCGGCTTTTTCCTTTTGTTCTGTTGATCTGATTTGCAAAATTTTGCTTGCATTTGTACAAAAGGAATTTTGTTTCAGAGAATAAATTAGAGACTTTAAAACTAGCTATACGAGGCATAATTGGTCCGACCTTAGCATAGGAAGTTAGTTTATTTTGAAATGCTGCAGATGTCATCAATATCCAATTTTATTTTGCATCGTCCCCCTCAATTGAGGGTCAAGTTTGTTAAACGGTTTGTTCACTTCTGTAGTCTGAAACTTGTTACATTAATAAATCACAGATCCTTCACAAGCATAGATACAGACCACGTGGGTGCAAGAGGATGTGAATTCCTGAGAATCTCATAGCTAGGAGGCATTGCCATAATCTAAAAAAACTCATCCCTATGAAGAATTGCCTATGTATTGTAAATATGTTTGTTTAGGAAAATACTGTTATTTAAAGTTATTCGATCTGAAAAAGAACACATTACAGTATATCAACTTGATTTTATATTTTATTTTAACATTGTTACACTTAACTGTACAGTTATTTATGAGTCCCCATGTCAGCCATGCTGTTCCAATTACTGTTAAGTATACAATGTCACCACCCTGTGAATGGCAACTTGCATACTCTACACAGTAGGTGGCTAATTCATTTCCAAGAGAGATTCTTCAGGCTGGCCACATATTTACCACATTAGATCATCGGATTCACTATATCTATTGATTCAAACAAACTAATCATTTGCCTCTGCTGCTCCCCCAGTACTTTGAAACTTAACAGTGGCTAATGCCCAGAGAGATACAGTTTATTGATGAAGTAGATATTAAGCAAAATGAATATGTATTTATGTAATTTTTGTTTTTCCAGTGAAAATCGTCTGTTAATAATCCATGGACTGATTGATGAGAATGTCCACTTTTTCCATACTAGCCAATTAATTGCTGCTATGGTTAAAGCTGGGAAACCATATCAATTACAGGTAAGTTGAATAGTATTTATGTTAATGTTGCTGTAAAATTTATTTTATAATCATCGTAATGTAGCATTATAGATACTAAAGAAAAACAGGCTGAAGACAATGGTGGAGTCTCCTATAGTTCATTGAACCCCCGCTGTTTCTCTTAATAATATTGTTTATTAGTAAAAGCATTAATAAGTATGATAAATCCTATCAGTAGAACAGGTGCATATGTTTAAGACGCTTCGCATTGATGATGTATCCAAACGTGTTGTTTGGTAATTAATTTCTGCTTTATCCTGATATCTTGAAGCAGGAAGAAACAGCTGTTAGAATGATCCTCAAACAATAAGCGCTATGGGGACAAGCAGGGGAAAGAATGGGCAGGGACGCATGGTAAATCCCTTAAGCAGAATTGGTGGTTACTTTGATGAATTTCGATGTTTCGGGGCTGATCTGAGGCTCTATTGTCAAGGAAAATGAAGTGCTGGGACTGAAGCTGATGTGGCTAGGGGCATCCAGATTGGAGAGAAGGATTGCTGGGAGCCAGCCAATCAGGAACCAGACTGTGGACTGAATGAAGTGAGGGCCAGAAGAAATGGGAATGGGGTCTAGAAAATAGCCGATGTGAGGAGCAAAGATTTTTTTTGTAGTTGGAAGTGTGGTTTGCTCTGATTGTCTTAAGTGATTCAATCAGTGAGGGAAGTGAGGCGGTGTGTGCCGGTATGGAATACCAGAACTTGTTTCAAAGGCTCAATGGCATACTGGCACTGGTTTCAGTTGTCAATAGCATACCATCACTGAAAATCAATGGATATTAAAAAAAATTGCTAACATTCCTTTGTAGCAAAGAGTATGCCTATTATCTGTTTGAGTTGTAACATAATTACTTTTCATGATCATTCTTCTTCTGGTATGCTTTAACAGGTATCCTTTGTCAGTATGGAATGCTGTGATTGGCAACTTGTGATGGCCTTTGTTGCCATCTTGTTGACTAAACCATTACATGTGATGTTCTTAAAATAGTTCTCAGTAACTAAAATTTTTTTACTTTTAAATAGGTCTTAAATACTTTTAAAGTACCTTTATTGAAATAAATAAAGGTCTATCAAGATCAAGTAAAAGATGTCCAAGATTTTTGTGCTCCTGCTTGGAGATCATCTATTAATCAGGGTTGGTTACTCATGGAGGAAGTTAATTAAAATCATCACCAAGTGTATAGAACAATTTCTTGTATATCACATAATAATTAAGTTGTAGAGGGGCAATGCTTTATCCAAATTTAGGTCGATAGAGAAAAATCTTGGGATAGCATACCGCCTCTGGTTTTTTCCCACTTCCTTCACTGGATTCAATAACACAGAACCAGGCAGGGCTTAGTTGGATACCACTGTCTCGATTCACGTTGTTGAGTTCCAAGTGGAACTCCTCGACTTCTCTCACCACTCTCTCCCAGAAACTCAAGACCTGGCAAGAAGAGCAGTTTTGCTATACTTAATGTGGTGAACCCATGGTTATGGCGTGTTCCGCTACTGCACGTTACTTTGGATAATATAGCTGAATGTTGCGGATGTCGTTCCTTGCAGCATACTTTCATCATGCAGTCGGTATGTCCAATGTATTGCATTGTACTGCATAACTGTCTGATGTAGTTATCATTACTAAACTCCATGGCACTACATCCCTGGAGGGACTTGGCCTACCACACTACTGCTGCGTCATCTACCACAGGCAGATGGCAGGATTGGGGGGGTAGTTATCATTAGTTCTCTAAATTGTGTGTTTAGTAATATATTACAAAAATGAGATATGTATATATATATATATATACTACTAGCAGGTGCCCATGGCTTCGCCCACGATAATTAATTTAAAAATTAAAAATTAAGAGCATAATAATTAAAGCATTATATTCATTTACCGTTACAAATGAATCATCCGTAAACTAAATGATTAATATATAATTGTAATGAAATAGGTAAAAATTAAGCTTTAGAGTGCATTCTACGATTAGAAAGTGCCTCTTGGGAAGAACTACCTCAGATTCGAGTTCCTGGCCCAGAAAACCCCTATGTAGTGAGTTCCATCCAAATCGATCAATATTTGCCCATTTAGTCCTATATTCACTATCCCTCTTCCATCTAGGATGAAAATTTCAGATATCTGCATGCCTTGACATTATAAACAAATGAATCGATCAGGGTGGGCTTACAAAATTGAAGCAAATGGTAATTCCATGTGATATGTTAAAAAAATTGTGATGGTCTTATTTTCAAGTTATGACAAAAAAAAACAAAAACAAAAAACCACCTGTAATTGATATGACAACTGAAATATAATAGCAAAAACTGATGCTTCAATAGTGCTAAAAATCACGTTTTCTTCCAGTTTTTCACTTTTTTACTTGCAAAAGAATGCGAAAATTAAAAATCTGACTTTGAGGTGCATTCGGCGATTCTTCAGTCCATGTATGTTTAAAATTTCAGGTCTCTGCATGCAGTAGATTTGGCTGGGCATCACACACAAACTCTTTCTCATTACTATAGACCTGCCCCAAAAGTGGACAGCAAATATCAACCAGAATTATATTTTCGAAGTAAACTCTGTCTGTGGCAACTTTTTTCCTCATGAGCCGACACTGCTTCTGTCTTAGAGAACTAACTGGTTGACATTGATATGAAGTTTTACATGTTGTATAGGCTATTCCTCTTAGTAATGTGTGTATGTCTCACTTTTTAAAACAGAGAAACAGTGCACTGAATAGCCTAAGCCAGGTAAATTTCACTTCTGGAAGAGGAATCCCTATCTATAAAATGTTTAATTGGCAAATCTGTTTCTGAATCTTAGTGCATTAAAATAAGAATTACGATATAAGTTTTTGTTAACCTGCCACTTGCAATTGCTAGTATCTAAAAGCATTTACTATTTCACAAATTAACAAAATCCTACCTACTTATTTGATATAATATTGTAGGTTATTGTTGATTCCAAAAGTACAGAATTATGAAAGCAAATCTTAAGCATTTTTAAGTAATTGTACTTAATACATGTTTTCTTTTCAGGTTTATCCAAATGAAAGGCATAGTCTTCGGCATCTGGATGCCAGCAAACATTATGAAACTACACTTCTGTCCTTCCTTCAAAATCATTTATAGTGCAGGAACATTTAAGTGACTGCAATATCTCCCCTTTGCCCCCTTTCCTGTTTTTAATCATGCAAAATTACAATTATATCTGCTGTGCAGTATATAATCTGCCCCTATTTCTCCACAACAGTTTCATCATGTAGACATTTTTTTCCCCCTTTTTAAAGAAAAGTATTACATTTTTACTTAATGACTGCTGTGGCATTTGTTAAGGCAACTTGGTGAAAAAGTGCAATCATACTTTTCAAGTAGACTTTTTTAATACAATTTTTTCCTTGTTTATGCTTGAAATTTTTTTGTAAATATCGAAAAGTCCTACAAGTGAAGTGAAGCATGTACACTCTTAGCGTAATTAAGATAGTGGAAAGTGTTGCCATGTAAAGTCTTGTCTTTCCATTTTGGAATTTGTACATTTCAACACATACGTATGATATGATTACTAACATAGAATGAATGTTGAGATCAGTGTTGTTAGTATAATTAGGAAAACGATCTAGAATGAATGTATGGGTATGTAACATTTTACTTTTTTATTTAATTCTATGAATTTAAAAACTCATGAAGAAATTACTGTATTTTTTCACATACCTAATGCGAGAAGGACCAGAACTCCCATTCTGAAAATGAGCTTTCACAGGTCATCTAGAAGGTAATACCGTACATTTAAAGTTAACTTTCAAAATTTTAAGCTCTATCAAGACCGTGTGATAATTCTCTTCCGGTATGAGAGGCCCAAGTCTTGTGTGTATATTTGCTATAAAGCTAAGTATCATCATATTAGGATTTATGGGATGCAAGGTTTATTGCAGACAGTAACAAAATTCCTCACTTTCATGTTACTAGTGTTGTTTCCTAGTTATTTCTTGCAGGAAGAGTTATATGGGTGGTTTGGTAAAGTTTGTTGATTGAAGGGACACTCCACTGAGAAAAGTCAACATTTTCTGTTGTTCTATTAGAACGAAAATTTTGTAATATATATCGTGTAAAGAAGTAACAATTCCTAAAGTTTGATGTTTCAGACTTATTAGTTTCTATTTTATATTACAGTATATATGTACATTATTTCTAGCAATATTTTAAAAACCCAACTTTTTTCTGCAAGACCTCAGTTTTTTAAACTTTCAGGTATGGTACATTCACAAGATGCAGTTTAACAGTTCTATGCATCCATGTTTTGAAATATATGATTTATTTACTTCAGATGATTTTTTATATTTTAGAAATTATATTTTCTTAAAAATTCATGCAATAATAATAATAATAATAATAATAATAATAAAATAATCAAATTGCATTTTTCACTGTATTCATGCACATAAGTATATGGATATTCCATGGCTATTTGCTGTAAACGCTTCATTAAAGTTGATTAATATTTAGTTTTAAAAAATGGCATTAAATCAAGAAAACAAACTTATGGGGAAATGGATTTTCTATGCTTGATTAGTTTTTCTTTAGCCCTCTTGGAAATCTTACCTGTTTTTTGCCCTTTTTCAGAAAAGACTTGTTATTTTATATAAATACAGTATATGTATATATTGACATACATTCACACATAGGGTGAACGAAGTATAAGCAGTTGTGGCTTACATACCTGTTCGTACATTTGAAATAAAGAAAAGATTGATAGGCCTACTTACATAATTACTGCTGCAAAGTGAAGTCCATGTGGTGTTCTTTTTTGCTGCAGACGTTATCAGTTACTTTCATGTTGACATTTTTTTTTCATCCTCTGGCCACCTGTGTCAGGAGTCAGTCTGCCTAGTTCTTTTATTCTTATTCTTTCCTCTAATTTTATAGAAGTAAATTATGCCTTCAACAAACTGCCCACTAAATTGATAGTCACTTCCAGATTTATATCTATGTATAACTAAAATCAATTTTAACAGCTCCCTGGTACCACACCCTATTATTTAAATATTTTTGTATTAATACTTCTAACTCCAATACAACTAAATCCTTTTGGGATGTGAAAATACACTTTCCAAGGCTGTGAAATAGTGAGTTGCTTAAGTAGAATTTCATGAGTTTTTTCCCCCTACCAATTGTTATTTGCACACTACCTCAGGCTGTATTGTTACACTTCTCAGTAAATTTTATATATGAAGTTTACACAAGAATGAGATTTTAATTTATTTGTTTTATCTTTCTTAATTCAGATATTATGAAAGTTAATACCGGTAAATTGATTTCCAGGGAACTATATTCGTAGGGTGAAAATGGATAGTGATGCAAGAATACAAAAAGCGAGGGGGGACCCAAAAATAACCGGAACCGATCTGTTGCACGCGAATGCTTTCTAGTTACGAGTTGTGCTGTTATTTGGGGGTCTCCCGTGACCGTTAGTGAGCTGGCATCAGTCTGAGTTAAGTGGTTTGGTTGTGGTGCGTTCATGTTTCAACCCATTGGCGATTAGCGAGATGCCCGACTACAAGGAACAAAGAATGTATGTGAAATTTTGTTTTCTGTTAGGGAAAACTGCAGCCAAGACCGTTGGAATGCTTAGGCAATCCTTTCGTGATGATGCTTTGGGGAAATCACAGGTCTAAGAGTGGATTTCCCTTTTCAAATCTGGCAACATGTCAACTGAAGACATGCCACGCCCCGGGCGTCCTTCGACAGGAAGAAATGACGAAAACATTGCCAAAATCAAACATGCAATTGATGAAGATCTTTTAAGAAAATTTGGATCGTTCTGCACTTCACTCTTCAAGACGCAGCAAACATTCACGCGATTTTCTCTTTGGTCATTTCTGAGAAAGCGAGGAACAAACTTTGCAGACACCCGTTTCATGTTCAAACCTTCGGTTAAAATTCACTGGATCGTGCTCCATGACACGTTCGTTTCCTCAGAAATTTGGTCAATGTTCTTTCGACGATCTCGGCTGCAGTTTTTCCTAACAGAAAAAATTTCACACACACTCTTTGTTCCTTGTGGTCGGCCATCTCACCAATCGTCGACGGGTTGAAACACGAACGCAAACAATAGCGTACCACAACCAAGCCACTTAACTCAGACTGACGCCAGCTCACTAACGGTCGCGGGAGACCCCCAAATAACACCACCTAACAACACAACTCGTAACTAGAAAGCATTCACGTGCAACAGTTCAATTCCGGTTATTTTTGGGTCCCCCCTCGTATGTTATTTTGATAGTAAAAAAATGGAAAAAGCCATTTGCTGCTGTCAGTTCAGGTCAACTACCATAACATAGAAAAGTTTCAGAGAGTATATACCTAGGTAATACTTAATTGAACTTTGGAGAACTAAAGTAACTAAAACTAACTGTGGGAAGACTGAAGGACCTTCTTAATCTCAGATGAAAATACTGTTATCCTTGTATCTCTAACGATACATGGCATTACTGTCAATCTAGAGGTCATAACTGTGTTTACCAATCATATGGAGAGCTGCAACTGGTAAATATAGAATGTTCTCCTTCTTTAAGTGTAAAGTAACAACTATTATTTTTCCTAGGTCCCACTATTTAAAATTTACATTAAAAATTAACAAGTACCATACCTATTCAGATAAGAATGATGAGCCGCATTTTAAGAACAGTGTTCACATCAATTCCTGTTGTTGCAAGTCGTAGAAGATATAGAAGTGAACAGTCTGTGAGACATTCTGTAGCTGTTCTTCTTAATGGGAGTACTTTAAGTTGCACTGAGTCAAGAGAGAAGATTTTTCAGCATAGTGAGAACTCAAAATATTGATAACCAACAGGTGCCCACAGCTTCGCCCATGATTATTTACTCAACTGCCTGATGTTTTATTTTAGTCATTTATTTAACATTATATTTATTAACATTGACATCGTTTTTACATAAATTGTATGAATTAGACAAATTTATTCAGTGACGGATCTAGGTTGTCTGGCTCCCAAGGCGAAAAGGTAATTCGGTGCCCCCCCCCCCCCCCAAATTAATAACAGCAGTAAATTTTAATTTGATACTAATCATAACTGTAAATTAATACAAACAGAAGGTTTAATATGAAGTGTAAAGCATGATTATTGTGGTTCCATTACATTCTTTTATTAATGAACAGGTAGTGTACAACTTTGCATTAACACAAAAGTAAATTATTGAAAAAACATGAATTTAGTTAAAAAAAGTTAACTTTAACACAGAATATTTTTAATAAATACAAAAATTAAGCTATAGGCCAACTTTCAAAGATATGACTAAAAATAGAGCACATAGATAAAATACGAGGGCTGTTCAATAAAGAATGATCATAATTTTTTTACGTTCATAGTTTATCACGCTAAACGTTTTCCTTATGATATGTGTTAGCTTGATGCGTCATGCATGCGTGGTGTAAGTTTCAACGTTATGTCTTGAGATTCCTGTCTGTGAGACGCCTGCAAGTGCAGACATGTTCAATATCGCCTACGGCTTCAATGGAGGTGACGCGCGACGAGCAATATGCGGCTTTAAAATTCTGCTTTAGACTAAAAAAATCTTCAGATGAGGCCTATGGAGACTTTGTTTTTCCCTACAGCACATCTAGAAGATGGTATAAAATTTTTAAAGAGGGAAGACAATCATTATCAAAAGAAGGTGGACCCGGCGCTCCAGTTACTGCTCTGTTCAGGAGTCAGCAGCCTTGGGACTCACCGCGCACAAACACGTGTCATGTGCAATTTTTCTGTCACCAACGTGTGAGTGGCACCCAGTGAAATTTTCAATATTTCAGAAAGTGATCTTAAACTTATTCGTCGATCCTTTCTCACTATAACAGCAGCGGTGTTGACCTTTTCTTCTGTCAGAGCAGTAACTGGAGCGCTGGGTCCACTTTCCTTTGATATTGATTGTCTTCCCTCTTTAAACATTTAAACATTTTATACCATCTTCTAGCTGTGCTGTAGGGAAGAACAAAGTCTCCATAGGCCTCCTGTAACATTGCATAGGCCTCAGCTGAAGATTTTTTTTAGTCTAAAGCAGAATTTTAAAGCCGTATGTTGCTCGTCGCACGTCGCCTCCATTGAAGCCGTAGGCGATATTGAACATCTCTGCACTTGCAGGCGTCTCACAGACAGGAATCTTGAGACATGACTTTGAAACTTACACCACGCATGCATGACACATCAAGTTATCACATATCATAAGGAAAACGTTTAGCGTGATAAACTATTAACGTAAAAAAATTATGATCATTCTTTATTGAACAGCCCTCGTATTTAACAGGACGTAATTTTCTTTATACAAACATTCAATTTTGATGAAAAATATAAGTTACAACTTCTATAAAAAATAGACTTTCACAATAAGAAATAAATGATAAAACTATAAAAATAAAAGCAACATTATTTCGTAATGTATTAGTTAATCAAAACTTGACATAAATCAATAACAAAAAAGCAATGGAGCAAACTTGTATTCTAAAATCTAAATTAAGTTAAAAATATGAGCTTTTATTTCCGCAGACGTCTTAATAATATCACCATATGAGATCTTTGAAGCTAACCGATGTTCAATTTCATAAATACTGAGGTTTGTAAGGTGTTCTTATGTCACCCTGTTTCTTAAGTATGTTTTTTATTATTTTTAACCTACCTAACCTCCTTTCATTGGATGCAACTGGGTCAGGCATTGTTATAAAAATTCTAAATGCTGTTGCCACATTCGCATATGCATCCTGAAGTCCACTGTGGCAAATTAAGATCAAGAGTTTTGCAGGAGTTCCTGTTCTCATTGTCACTTCTATTAAAACTGTTAAAATGGGTCATTCTTTTTAGTCATGTCGTCATTAGCCATCACGTAGCCTACTTGTTAAAAAAAGGTTGTAGTATTTACGGGTTGAAACGGGTGGAACTAGAAATACCGATTAAAGTATTAATAATATGACAAAATTGTTTGCCTACCTCCCCATATCCACAATAATAAAAACAATGCTTTTGGTCATTTTTCACCACCTTACATGTGTGCCCGTGGCAGTTCCCCTCATCCGTCACTGATTTTATTCTTAATTATATTGTTTTACATAGTAAATATAAATAATTAAACAAATAAAACAAATCTTGTGCTGCCATATGGGCATACAGATTTGAAATGAAATGATTAAAACGAACCACAGATTCATGAACCTTACCCAAATCAAAATTAAAACAATTGATACTAATTAAAAATCTAAGAATCCAACTTTGAGGTGCATTTGACGATTAAAGTGCACTGCCCAGGGAAAAACCTCAGATTCGAGGCCCAAAAAACCATCGCATGGTGAGTTTCGTCCAGATCATTCAATGTTTTCCCATTTAGATGTGCTTTCATGATCCCCCTTTGGTCCATCTATGTAAAAAAATAAAAAAGATCTCTGCAAAATGTTATAAATCAGAGCGGGTTAACAAAATCAAAGCGATTGAGAAGAAGATGTTTTATGTTGAAAAAAATTGATTTCCATATTGTATGGCAACCTTGCATGACCTTGAATGTCTACAAAGAAACTCCAGTTCAAATATTATATTAGATACCTGTGGATGCACCTATTGTATAACGTGTGCATGCAGCAAAACTGTATATTTTCCAAGAGAGAAATGTTAGTACTTTGCTGAACAAAAGATAAATGCAAAATATCGGCCAAGTACCTACATATTTTCTTTACAAAGTTCCTTGTTGATCTCTTGATTTGATCTGAACTGTCATCTATTAAACATAGTTGGAAACACTTGATGAGATATCTATATCCAAATATACTCCCTGTGTGCCTCCAGCTTCGCTTAATTTGACAATATTGATCAGGTGTTGTGATATTGGTTCACAAATAATATGATAGATTTTTATTAGCTTGTGATATGCCATTGAACTTGGTGCTGTGGATTACGTTGCTCTTGAAGTTTGAAATCTGCAGTAATTTTGCAGGGTAATCAAATTTAGTTTATGGTTTCCCTCTTTGTCCTTTGTAATAATTTATTTATAGTGGAAGAGGACTTCTGCTGGATGTAGTGAAGGAAAAATAAGAGAAACAATAAAACTTGTTAGAAGAAGAATTGAGATACTGTAGTTAAAAGACACAGCAGAAAATAAGTTGGAGAGTGGAATTTCATGTGGAGATTATAGACCTGCTGTAAGGCAGAAACACCAATAACAAGATAATTTCATCAACGAGTTTCTTCAAAATTAGTTGCCCAAGAAGCACATGGTAATGTGGTATGCAGAAGTATGAGAGATTACGGTGGTAGAGATAGATGCTAATAATTCTGTGTCAGTATTATCCATATTTACAACAATGTAATCACAGCATCTTGTGCAAAATAATAATAATAATAAAACACTATTCATAAGTACAGAGAAAATAATCATAATTATAACTGCCCTGTCGAAGGGTTGATGAAAGAAATACCGATAGCTTGTTAAAGTCAGTCTATAAAAAACAATATTTTCCTTATAAATTATTTTACAATTTTGAAAATAAGAGTGCATACATGCATGGGCAATTGTGACAGCAGAGAAAAATCAAATTAATTTTAAAATGATAAAACGTGATGGGAAACAAATTTACCTCTTGGGAAGAGACAGCATAATCATTTTTAGAATAGAATCGAATTTATTTCATCCTTTGAACATGTAGGCCTACATGTTATGGGACATGCTAATTATACAGATTTATACAAAGTATAGTTTTTACAGTATGAAAGTAATTTTTACAAAATAAAAAGCAAAGCAAACACATAAAGAACTTACAATATAACCTTGGCATGTTTCTACATCTTATTTAGAAAATAAAAGAATAAAAAGTTTATTGAATTTTAATTTGTGAATACAAATGATTGTGGACTACTGTTAAGGAATCACACAAAATTTATAAAACCGGGCAGAGATGATAATGTCTTGGACTTGCATTGGGGAGGTCCCAAGTTCAAATCCTATGGCCGGCCAATATGACATGGGTTTTTTCATAGTTTCGCCAGTCGTAACCAAATTGGATAATTACCATGATTCATCCTCACTATTTCATCCTGGACCATATCCATTTAAATTAATATCAGTTGAAATTTACTGACATAAGATAATACACCAACAATAGAAAATATTTGACAATCAACAGTTGCATGGGCTACTGTATGACACAGATCCTGAACTCCTGATATGGCCTCGATGCTAAAAGGATTATAAATATAACTGAATTTAAAAAAAAAAATATATATATATATATATATATATATATATATATATATATATATATATATATATATATATATATATAAAGAAATATCAACTAGATCTAACTGGAATCCAAAATGTTTGAAACTGCCAGAATTGCATAATGGTACCTCGAGCAGCAAACAGCAGTCCAATGACTTCCCAATGATGCATGTTATATTTGTCAGCAAAATAACCACTATATGGTTCTTAGTGTTAATGTTTTCTATTCACTTCTGCAGCCTGTGTATCTCCTTTTATTACACATTACTGTTAAATCAATGATATATATCCTCTATTGTTTGGATTGTCAATTACTACAATGTCAGCTCTCTTAGCAGACCCAGTGCTGGAGATACAGCGAACCTCTTTAAGGACTTCATACTTGTGATTTCTCGAAAACAATTAGCAATTGTCTTTCTAACTTCATTGTGATGATTAATTCTAAGAAGCTCCCTTGACAACAGTAGGGTTTCCACCTCATTGTAATGTCTGCAAAGGACTGTGACTTCTGCCTGGCTTCGAAAAGCCACCAGGTTGGAATTCATTTTAATGGCATTTGCTCACTGAGATGATGAAAGTCCTTTTTTTGCTCAAGATCCGGGAGTTTCACTTTGTCCAGTCAGAGAAAATAAGACACCTTGTCCCTTGTGTAGAAGGTTCTTCCATTTTTTATAATGATGTTCTTGCAGTACCTACCTCAATTTTCTTACATTTTCAGTATTTTTGGTGTGAAGTCAGAGATTTGGAAAATTTCACTGATTCTGGTAAGAAACTTTCTGACTAAAAATATTTAAAAATTTAACTTCTAAAATATTCACACTTCAGATATGTCAAAGATCTTAGTTAATTTTGTTCATATAATCAATAGTTGATACGTGAAGTATCATATAAACTGTAATTCAGTGCACAAAAAACAGCCACTTTTGTATCCTGTTAATTACCAACAATGGACACATCTAATAAACCTGAAATTGTAGACTTAGTATTACTGAGCATATCAAATTACAAGGTGAATGACTCACTGTTTTCTGGGGGAAAAAGAAGATTAACTTCAGTTAGTTTTAAGTGCTGAAACCTGTATGTTTCCAAGTTTTTTGCTGTAGTGGTATTGCGGTAAAATCCAACTTTGCTATTGAAAGATCTGACATGAGAGAGAAAACAGCAAGGAGGATGATATTCTGAGTAATGTTCCGCTTTCATTAGGTATGTGATGTTTCTGAATTGTCCTGAAGAATTTTTTTTTATTACAGAAATCATTGTATCATCTTGTAGCTCATTTTACTATCCAAACTTTCAGTTTCGAGTAAGAATTAAATGCAATCAGTCTCAGTATTTACAGAAATTTAACACATGAGGCGAGTTTCTAAATTCATCAATGGATCCATCCGATGGCATCGAGCTTTCATCAGAGCGTTTTTAATTTCATTGATGGAATCCATCGGCTATCCATCAAAGCGTTCTCTGAGTTCAGATGAGTTTGCGCTGGTTTCCATCGACTGGCATCGGTTCCATCGTACTTGAACGTCCGATGGATCAGATGAATCACCGCCATTATGACGAATTGACAATTCAAACTTATGTAATGGAGACAGCGCAGAGCTTATAAGATTCATAACTACATATCGTAGACTGAATTACACACACATAATTAGTAGTTAAACTTATTTTTGAGGAGTCGTTACCCGATTCCTCATAAAGGGCTAAAACTGAAAAAGAAAGAAGCAAAGTTTGCAGTCATAATAAATTCTTATAATGGCTTGCATTTTTAACTTATTTCGGTTTTTGTTGTTCAAATTGTTAAAATTATAAAATATAGACCATATAAAATAATAGGCTTATTACTAATTTCAGGTCAATTTGAAAACATAAACTACAGTACTGTAATGTGTATAGTATAAAACACACAGACTGTCTAAGTAGCCTACTGTGATAAACCAATTTTATCTAATAAATACCGACGAGTCTGTCTTTGCGATAAGTTATTAATTTAATGTAGAACTCACTTTTTTAATTGTTTTATTTAATATATTATTATAATAATCAGTTTTCATTGTATTAAATGTAAATGGAAATCGATCAAGCCCATACTTTTTTTTTGGTGGGAAAATAATAAACCGGAGTTACCATGCCATCGCTAATATTTTACAATTTTATATGTAGTTATTATGTTGGCGCTCCCGAAAACATCGGTTTGGTCAACAAATGGTTTTTAAATTCATCAGTCATCACGAATCCATCGAGAAAAAATTGCGAAATCCAGCTTTCCAGTCGGTGGAATCCATCGTTCATCAGTCCGATGAATTTAGAAACTCGTCTATGTAACAAAGAAATGTAACAGAATCTGAATCACTGATGTAACGAACGTAACTTTACTGTGAAATTAAGAACAATGTTTTGCAAATCTCAAGTACATTTACAATATCTGAACATTAAACATCTTTATTATCAATCTGGTTTTGTTCATGGAAGCTAAATATTTTGCAGATTTTTTTTTTTTTAATAATCATGTAATCTAATTCAATGACAGTACCGGTACTGAATTTTTGTATTGCAAAATTGTACAAAAAAATTTATTTAATTTAGATAAAAGTAGATGTTTCATCAGATCATTAACCAATTCAACATAATTGAATATTAACATTAAATTTGTCTTTGTAACAACAGAAAGAAAATTGCAGTTACTGTACAGTAAAACCTTGTTAATCTGGATTCCTTTAGCTGGACTTAGCTTAATTCAGATAGACTTAACTTGCATAGAAGTGGAATGCAAGGTTCATTGAAGAAAATAACAGTGTAAACGTATCTGCACACAGTGACCCCATGAAAGACGCTGTGAATTAGTGCACTCTAAACTTTCCCGAAAGAATATAATCTTCCATCTTAACCAATTTCAGCAGGAAGCATTTTGAGTAATGCAGAATCAGATCCGACAGGCACATTGTTGCAACATAATTAATCTACTGTACCTAATACTCTCTATATGTGACCCTGCCAAGGAAATGTTTCCATAAGTCAGAAGAATTAATTTTCTGATTTGAATGGATTCAACTTCAGCATCAAATTCTGAGCGTTCTAAAAAAAAAATTACATCTCTAGCTCAAAAGTAGATGATTTTATTACCTCTGAAACTTTATTGTACCAAAGATGAGCAACTTTTCCATGTTTTAAACATCATTTTCACAATACTGTACCGTAATACCATGCTAAAGGCTGTCACACACTAACAGAATGTTCAACTGCATTACTACAGCATAGCAAGTGTTTCTGTTCTCTATATTTAATGTCCCCTCCACGAAAAATAACACAGCACATTAGGGACCATGTTATATTTCTACTGTAACTTGTACCTGTCTCAAGTAGTCAGGATAAATGAGGTTTTACTGTAAGTACTTAATCTGGCACATAGCAGAAGTTCCAATGGTTTTATCGGTTAAGTCCCTGTTCAGCAAAATATTTGGCGATTCTGTCAACACTACCAGCAGGTACATTCTTAGGAGCCTAATTTTTTGTGTGAAATAAAACACCTCATTTCAGTGTTCAGTCCCAGCTATTTCGGTGGATATTTAGTGAAGCAAGTAATTTTATACTACCGGTACATTTTACACTGATGAAGTTTACTCCGTTATGTACATTTAGAGAACATATCCACAGCTTGCAAACAGAATTGCCAATCATATTCCATAGAAAATGAATCTGTTAAATGGCTTAAAACTTAAATGATTACTGTGGGCCTAATTAATCATAAGTATCTATAACTTCTAAGCTTAAAAGAAAAACAAGCTACTAAGACAATGAAAAAGTAATTGCAAACACAATTATGGTTTTAAACCTCTTCCAGCCAACCTTTTTATTTTTTTTATATTTTTTTACTGCACGGCCGGGCATGTATCTGTTTTAGCACACTTAACATACCCAGTCGTACTTCCTCAGACTTCACTTCTCCTCCTAATCCTCTTCCTCTTCCTGCCACTGCTACTACTACTACTTCTACTGTACTTGTTTTGGTGCTTTTATATGAGAACATTCAAATTTTTGTTTGGAGCATAAACAGTAATACTTTCTCAGACTTCTCGGTATACCGACTTCTATATGACTTCTTCAATCTCCTCTTTCCCCTCTTGCTGCTGCTACTACTCTACTACTATGGTGTTATTATATAGGAGAACATTCACGTTTTTATTTGTACATAACCAGTAACACTTCCTTAACCTTCTTCAACCTCCCCTCCTCTTCCTCCTGTTGCAATACTATTTTTTCCAGCAAAACATTAAATTGAACACTATAAATGTAAAAACAAGCTAAATATACAGTAAAAGCACATTAAACGTGGTAAAAGTTACTGAAATACATGAAGAGTTCGAAAGAACTCGCTTGCTCCGTTAAGAGTAACACCGAAAGAAACAAAGTCACAAAATTTCATAGACATCATGAACATACATTAACTGTAATGTGTAAAAAAATCGGCAAATGAGTCCAGAGGACTCTGGTTGCCCAGATAAGGGTTTGTTATAAGGAAGGCAGCGAGTGCAGCCAATGATCCTGTACGCTAATGTTGAAGATTACCACAATGCCTACCAATAATGAAATTAAATTGGGAAAACGGTAGAACAGGTAGCGCACGAGTTTTCACTCCCACTCCTATAATTGTGAAATATGATTTTTGGTGCAAGGGTATTTTTTTTATTATGAAATATTATTTTGTTGTTTATAGTTGTGACAAATTATGTTTGGTGCAAGGGTCTTTTATTATTCAGTGGAAGGGAAACCTGTGCGCAGCCTAAAGTACTGTTTCGTCATTAAATTGAATTTGGTTTTACATCATTCTATTTAATTTCATCTGTTTACAGTAGTACTCGTCAAGTATAACCAATATGACAGTGACAACAAAGAAATAATTTTGGTACAAAGGTAGCCTAATAGTCCAGTCTACTGATGTAAATGTAGATATCCCGTTCGGCAAAATGGGCGTTCTGTAGATCTAGTTGTTGCTAACACTTTTAAAAGATGACTACTGTTTTGACATGCTAGTTTTAGTTTTCCTGTTGAGAAACCGGTATAAATAATTAATTCTTTTGTTTAGTTCATTCCACTTCACAGGTCTCGCAAAAGGTAATATCCCTTGATTGAAGATCCGCCTCTTACGAAGCAGTACTTGCAGCTCATTTCCCTTTACTCCACGAAGCCACGATTGTACATTATATAGTATTCTTGTTGGGTGAAGGTTTTCATTTCCAAGAATGTCTATATAGTCATTTTGCCCAAACAAAGCACGTTTCTCACACCAAGCGTTTTTAGGTTTGTAAATAGGCATAGGTAATCGTTTGCCTTCAACATGAGGCAAAAGCCCTCTCTGCAACAAGTTGTCTTTATATCCATGGCGTCTCAGTAGTGGCCCTTTTGCTATTTTATCTGCATGATAACGATTTCTAACAGGTATTAACTGAGGGGACTTTAAATTACCAAGTACAATGGATAACCTATTCACACACCAGCTCATGTCGAATGAGGAAACGACAGACTACACCACTTTATAATTGAAGAAATAACACTTTTATTGTTATGTAAATAACAAACCAATTAAATTCATTTGCTTTGCCCAAAATAAGCCTAGAATAATGTTCGATTTATAATATCTTCTTTTCAACGTGAAAATAGGTAACAGCTGATGAAGAAACACTGAAAAGAAAACGGAAAGTGAAAGGTTGGTAACACGGGAACATGATTATGGTCAGCTATGCTGCAATCCCTCTAAACACCACACTAAAATTTTAAAATCGAGGCGAATATATGGATTCCATGTAATTTCTGTCTCCCCTTTTTCAATTAACTTATAATTTAACGTTTAAAGAATGCCTTCAATGTCGACGATGTTGCACTCCCTGAGCAGCAGGGATACCACGGAGGAGAGATACACAGAAGTACCAACAATTCAGATTGTCAGACACATTAGCACCAACATTTCAGATTGTACGTCTTATTAAATATTTTACCAAATTAAAAATATTAAAATTAACCACTCTCCTCAACTAGTGTAATTTTTAATTGCCCAACTAATTCCGATGGAATAATTACCCAGTATTACACGAGTTGTATTGCGTTAGACAATGAATACAGTCTGCGTAATTTGATGTAAGTTACTGTATAACCTAAATATGTATAACATATTAATTTCTTGCACAACTTGCTAGAAGGGTACATCTTTGGATCGTAAGGACAATCAGGACATAAGACTGTGAAGAAACCAAAATAAAATTTTATTTAAATATCAATAAATTAATTTACTTGACGTCCTCAAGTGAACCTTACTTTTGATAATTATTTCTTGCCAGTTTTTAGAAAACCATAATTTATTATACAACCAATATAATAATAATAATAAGTAAATTTAAATTAGTTTTATTTCTTTTCACACTTACAATACAACATACTTTTTTATTAATATGACACTAAAACTAGGGAGTATGGCTATCTCACAGAACAGCCGAAGATTGAAGATCTAACTTCTAATCAAAGTGGGTTCGTGTTTCTTGCAGGGAAAGTGGAAGGCAGTGTATGTGTGAATTAGTGATTATCGGTTACAGATAGCAGTGGTAAGTTATAACTTTCATTAAAAATGTTTATGGAGGTTCAGATTTTCTTACGCAAGGAATGATTCCGTACAATTTCCAACACAAATGTCATTGTGATTTCACATTAGAAAATGAGTGAAAAACTGACACTAAAATAGGGGTGTGTCACCCATATCTATTATCGCTGGGTCTGTGTAAGCATATTATGCAAGCAGTAGTTGAGCAAATTTATATGTTAGAAATCCGATTTTCAGTTTGTTGCCAGAGTGCCAAATTAAATTAAATCGAGGCATTTTGTTGTTTATTTGTATCAGTTGACCACATTTTAGGCGCCATTTGCCGACATGCCGTACACAGAGGGAATTGGAACTAGCCTGATTATTGAGCGTCGTTAAGACCGTTATTATTAATCCATGTAATTTACATTTTCATGTGATCAAATGTTCTATTTGGAAGATTAAAAATTAATTCTTATAACTTCAATTGTCTTACTTAGGAATTATATAAAGAAGCAAAGATTTCTTACACAAAGTTGCCGTGTTCCCCCTGTACGGCTCTTCCAACAATCGTGCATACGCCCTGTACTAAGCGATCCGGCAGAAGCGGTATTACGGGGGAGGATCATTGCTTGCCGGGTCAGTGCGGTGCAACACTTGGGCAGTGAAAGTGTTTTGGTGGGTTTGTGTTAGTGCAGTGTAGTGGCACATGACCAGGATTATTGTGTCGTATTAGTGAACAGTGATTGTGTTGAATTTTATGTAAATCGTTATAGTTTTGGTTTCTGGAAATTTTAAGATGCCTTTGTTAGTTGAGACTGTCTATAATTATTAATCTACAGTCTGAACCGTGTGATTTAATTACTTCGGAATTTTGAACCGTTTTAAAATTTCAGATTTCATCTCTGACCTGCCCGGTAAGCGTATTCTTTTCACATGCAATAAGTCAGTTATTACTTACAGCTGTATCTGTAATGTGTGTTGTGAACTGTGGTTTGTTTTCCTGTAGTTCACAGTTCCGTTATTTGTAAAACTGGTATCAGCATTTATTGGCATAGTAGTTTATTATTTAGTAGGCCTACCTTCTTCTTTTTTTCTTTCCCCCCAAAGTGTCTTTATGGGTTGGTTTTAACTTTTACCTGGAAATTAGGTAAAGTACCAAGAAATGACTGTTATTTTCATAGAGGGTGTTGCCGATTTTTAAATACTAGTGGAAGTTAATTAGCCCAGAGACTAGTTCCGGGGTGCGCGGGCAAAGAGAGTTAAGTCCACTTTCTTGTTACTGAGAATTAGAGCGACTTAACACACTATACCACCCCAACATAGCTTTAGAGATGGATAAACCCATGAGGCACACATCCATAACTACCGTATAATTTTGAATATGACTTACTGGACTTAACACAAATGTAGAGAACATTTTTATCTATAACTCTATGGACATATCTCAATTTTTTAGGATGGTGGACTCAACTCTCTTTGCCCGCGCACCCCAGAGTTGATCAACCTGTTCAAAACACTCTCCTATCTATCTTCTAAGAAACTGATGGAAACTGAAAGGTCACGGGGCTAATTTTTAAAATCTAACTTGACTTGCTTAAACTCTGCCAACTGCATGATGGGGTGATACCTCCAGTGCTGGAACGCAATTCAATCCCATGATACGTTGGCCATGCAATTCAAGTTTGTAGAATAAAAATTGCAGACAATATTATAAAAATCAGCACGAATACTCACCCTGGGGAAAAATAGTTTTATGCCGCACACTAGGCTTCTCCCACCAACTCTCTAATGGGACCCACCTGGGAAGGTGGGGTTTAGGGTTTCGTCACAGAAGAGACTTAGGCAAAAGATAGATATATGCTGCACCCCAGCCAAGCTCCGCCGTTTTGTTAGGTTAGGAACGTTTATGTTAGTTTAGGAGCAATATACTGAATAGCACGAGGTTTATTATGTCTCACATTTAATTTCTTCTGTGTCGAAACCCTAAACCCCACCTTCCCAGGCGGGCCTCATTAGAGAGGAGCCTAAGGTGCAGCATAAAACTATTTTTTCCCCTAACAAAACAGCAGAGCTTGGCTGGTGCGTGGCATAAATCTACATTTTACCCTCACCCTATTGACAGCAGTTGCCACAAATGCACTAGCCTACAAGCCACATGGGGCTCTGTTACATGTATCAAAAGACTGAATAGGCCTAGTTTGTAACTGATTTAGTCCTAATTTCTCTTGCTTGTCTCTAATCTTGATAAAAATATCAATTTCAGAACTTTTAATCATGGATAATAAAGTAACAATACTTGATAAGCTTATAAACTTGCTTCCTTAACCTTTTCACTAATATACTTATGTGTAATTTAGTCATCTAAAATTACTGTGTAGCCTAAATGCAGAGATATAAGATTATTAGACTCCTCCTATTGGGCTTTAGTTGCCTTCAATTTGCACTCCACATGCTTTCGCCCCACACTACATACCAACTTCCGATTCTATATAGCTTATTTGTTAATAGGTAGGTATGTAGATGTAGATGTAGATATCTCGTCCTGTAGATCCTGTGTTGAGCGGGGCTCAAGGATACCGTATAGAACACGTCAGATCAAAAAATACATGCATGTTATAACAATAATATAGGCCTACAGAAACTGTAAGCTGCCAAATTTATCCAAGCTGGAAATATTCCTCCAAATTGTAGGTGTGAGTTATTAAAAATTCCTTGACAGCTGTTTTGAAAGGTTTGCTCTTTCTTTGAATACATAATAATTTAATGTTGTTTGGAAGCTTGTTATATATCTGTACTGTAGAATAATAAGCACCCTTCTGAAAGAGTTTTAACGAGTTATTTGGTCTGTGTAGATCATATTTCTGGTAGAACGTCCGTGTACACTAAAATTAGTTTGAAATTTATCAATATTATTCACTACATAACACATAACAGAGTATATATACTCCCCTGTAAGAGTGAGGACTTTTAATTTTTCAAATAGCGGTTTACAAGATTCCCTTTTTTCTTTCCACATATTATTCTTATTGCCCGCTTTTGTAATCTAAATAATTTCTCCCTATGGGAAGAGTTGCCCCAGAATATGATCCCGTACCTCATTACCGAGTGAAATTATGCAAAATATACCATAAGTAATTCATCCTGTTTTAATATATTATTCAAAATTCTTAAAGCAAAGCACGCTGAACTCAGTTTTGGACTTATCATTTCTATGTGTGTCTTCCAGTCAAGATTTTGGTCAATTTGCAGTCCTAAAAATTTTACATTGCTAATTTCTTGTATGATTTGTGTTCCATAATTAATTTCAAGATTTGAGATACATCTGTTTTTTGTTCTAAATTGTATAAAATGGGTCTTATCAATATTAAGTGTCATTTTATTAGCTAGAAACCATGTGTTTAACTCGTGAAAAGTCTTTGTAGCTATTCTTGATAAATGTTCTTGTGACGTTCCTGTTACAAGTACACTAGTATCATCTGCGAAGAGCAATACCTTTGATTCGTCACTTAAGTTATAGGGCAAGTCATTAATGAAAATTAAAAAGAGCAAAGGTTAGGAATATAACTTAACTTTGAAACTTAATCTTTGGATATAGCCTATTACTGTGTCTCTCACACTGCTGCATCCCATTACAGTTTTGCGTTGTGTGAGTGGACCACCAGTCAAAACAGGAATGATTTTAATGTATTTAATTATTCACTATTAAATTGAAATTAAATTGGGTATTAAATTCGCAAACACCGCTTTCACAACCCCAAGCGTGTGTTCTGCTTCTCTATCTTGATCATTAAATTTAAAATTATCTTGTGTCTTATTTCGCCTTCCCTGCCACCCCGTGCTTAACATAAAGTGTCAGTGTCGATGAGACGATAAAAGATACTCTAGACAGGAGTTTCAAGTAGCTTGTTATTTTTATTATTTGTAACAAGTTATTCCGTAGGCCTACTTGTAATAGTTGCAAAGTAAGTTAGAATAAATATTCATCTCTTTATTGTAGTGGGATGCAGCAGTGTGAGAGATGTAGATATCTCGTCCTGTAGATCCTGTGTTGAGTGGGGATCAAGGATATAGAATACGTCAGATCAAAAAATACATGTAGGCCTATGTTATATCAATAATATGGATGTGCAGACGACATCAACATACCGGTAATGGCAAGGTCCAATGCAAGAGCAAAGGAGACCTACCAAGAACCAAGAGATGCAGCACAAGGGATAGGATTACAAATAAACACAGAAAAAACAAAAGTCTTGATCAATACACGAAGGAAAATTAGGAAACCAGTTTAAAATTGGACCCCTTGATCTAGAAATAGTCAACCAGTTTAAATATTTGGGATGCTAGTTAACAGAAGACGACGAAATTCATGAGATAAAGAGAAGGATACATTCGGCTAATGGAGTCTGTGCATCACTGTCCTCAATTATTAAATCAAGGAACATCCATTGCCAAGCCAAAGCAACATTGTATAAAGTCATGATTAGACCAATATTAACATATGGCAGCAAGACCTGGACTATGATTAAACAAGCCGCTAACTTAATCGACACCTTCGAAAGAAGGATATATGGCCCAGTTCAAGATAATGGTGTGTGGAGAATACGCTATAACGATGAATTATACAATCTGTACAGAGATAATAAGTTCACCATCATCAGATACCACAGGCTGCAATGGGCTGGGCACATCATCAGGGTGGGAGATAATCGAATCCCAAGAAAGTAGCCTACTATTTAGCCAAATCGAAGGTATAAGGCCTGTAGGAAGACCCAGGGACCGCTGGATTGACGCAGTGGCAAGTATGCTAAAACCTTACTCCAAACCAGGCGGTGGACATCAATTGCCAAGGATAGAACCAGATGGAGGCAGATGATAACGGAGGCTATGGTTCGATCCCGAACTGCAACGCCATAGAAGAAGAATCAATAACATACAGAAACTGCAAGCTGCCAAATTCTTGTTAAATGTTCTTGTGACGTTCCTATTAAAAGTACACTAGTATCATCTGCAAAGAGCAGTACCTTTGATTCGTCACTTAAGTTATAGGGCAAGTCATTAATGAAAATTAAAAAGAGCAAAGGTCCTAGTATTGATCCCTGAGGTACCCCATTCTTAACAACCCCTAAGTTAGATTCATTTCCATTTATTATTACCTTTTGAGTTCTATCAGACAGATATGATTTGAACCACTTAAATGTTAAATTATCCAACCCATAATGATCTAATTTTTGAAGTAATATTTCATGATTTATACAGTCGAACGCTTTTGCTAAGTCACAGAAAATTCCCAGAGCGTACTTCTTTTTATCTTACACTTCCAATATTTTAGTGGTGAGTTGAAATGTAGCATTCTCAGTGGACATGCCACTTCTAAATTCAGATTGAGATGATGTAAGAATGTTATTCAAATTAAGATAATGCATTATGCGGTTGTAATGAGGTTAATAGCGATATAGGTCTGTAATTTGATAGTGGATTTTTGTCACCTTTTTTAAAGAGGGGCATAACAATAGCATGCTTCAGTCTTTCGGGGAACATTTTGTAATGAACAATTGCATATGTGACTTAAGAGGTTTACTGAGTTCCGATGAGCAGCTTTTTAACAACTTATTACTTGTCTCATCCCATCCAGACGAGCTTTTAATTCTGAAAGACTTGATTATATTTTAAATTTCTATGTGGGAAGTCAGGTTCCATTGATATTTGTGGTTCCAAGCAGTAGATTTTGTCAGTAGGTCTACTGCCTTAATGCTAATATTATTTGTAGGTATACATTTCTTTGCGATATTTATAAAGTGACTATTAAACGCATTTGTAATGTCTGATAGCTTATCTAGTTTTCTGATTGGTATATTAGTGAAATACAATCATTGTTTTCCTTTGTTCTCCCCGTTTCGATTTTTATTATATTCCACACAGTCTTAACTTTATTATTTGATTTATTAATTACTTGTGAAAAATGCCTGCTTTTTGCTTCTTTAATTTGTTTCTTCAGTATGTTGCAATACTTTTTATAGTATTCCTTATGAGTTTGGTTGTTACTGGTTCTATATTTTAGGTAGAGCTCTCTTTTGTTTGCACATGATATTTTAATACCAGCCGTTAACCATGTGTTATTCCTTGAATTGGGTAAATTAGTAGTTTTCTTTTTTGGAAAATTTGCCTCAAAATTCCGTGACACTATGTTTAGGAATTCACTTACCGGTAATTCACTATCTAGGCCAACTTTGTCATAGGATAACATAGATTCCCAGTTTTTATTCGCAAGATCTTTTTTGAAATTAAGATTGAATCAACATTCATTACTAGGGACCAGACTCTTAGGTTTTTACCTATTTTTTTCCTTACTTCCAAAACAAAAAGCGCTCATACACTTTTTTGAATCATGTCCATAGGATTCACCTACATTAATTCTATGGCACCTAAAAATACCTATGGGTCAATCCATACGAAATCATCCAATGGGTGTTGCTGACATATTTTATTTTATTTTTAAGTATATATTTTCTGTTTCTATGTGTATCTGGGAGTACAAAACATTTTTTTTTTTTTTCACATTTTTATCACTAACGCTTTGGCAACTAGTGGCCATTTTGCTTAGAAGGATTTGGCATTTTCAAAGGTTAGCGGTAAGTTAAATAACTATTTTATTTATGAAGTTATCAACTTGAAGTGAAAACCATCTTAATTTACAAGAAACATTCTACAATTCATGTTATGACCAAAAATTTGTTAGGTCTTAAGGAAATAATCTAAAACTTTATTAGAAAATGCAGTTCCGATTAGAAAAAAATTAACAACTTTATAAAACTTTTTTTCATAGAAGGGATGAAATCAAATGTTTCATATTTTCACCCCACAAAGATATAGTAGATCACTAGATGCTTGTAAAATTTGAGATTATTTATGTAAATCTTTTAGGTTTTATGAGTCTTCAAATATCGAGATTTTGCAGAATTGTTGATTTTCAAATTAAAATATCTCAAATGGGACTGAACAGAAAAATCTGAAATTTTCTCAAAATATTCTTCTAGTGCCTAGTGATCAACATATAAAATTTCATCACTGTGTTCTGACCAGAAGTATTTTATTTTTAATAAAGAAAATGCTAAAAAATAACACTGTCAAATGAGCGAATAACAGTGTTAAAATACAATAAAAATTGTCAAATATAATATAATTTGGCTATTCGCGCCAATGCTCTACCAACTGAGCTAAGTCGGACTGCATATGACATGACTTGTCTGTCTGTGAGGTAGACCATTAGGGTAATCAGTCATAGGAGAGAGGTTCCATCTGGTGCTGTGAATTGAGCTCCAGCTTAGCTCAGTTGGTAGAGCATTGGCCAAACCATTGGCCATAGGTCCTGGGTTCTAGTCCCAGTGCCGGAGGAATTTTTCTCCTATAATATGAATGGGGTATAAAAACCTAAATACACCTAAACAGGATATAAAACCTAAAATATCTAATTTAGGCTACTTTTTAGTTTGTCAGTTGAGAAATCGATATTTTCCGGAGAGACAATAATTTTTGTCGGGTTGACATTAATACCACCAGCGTTTCGTTCAACCCATTTTCGTCTAGGATGGACAGTATCTGGCCAACCATAAAGTATATTTTACTCACTAAGCTAGAAGCATCGGATTCAAATCCTGAGAAGGGTAGTGTCTAGATATGGTAACTTATTAACTATTAACTAAGAGATAACCGGAAGAACTTCACAGTTCAGAATCTTGAAAGATATTTAGTGATATACTGTAACCAGGAAATGTGAGGCAATCTTATTTTCACTGCTTCTTTTGATTGTTTATGCTTTCTTTCTTCAATTGTATAATATTGTCCTAAAGCAAGTATACACTAATTACGTCAGTTTTGTAAAGTTAAACTTTACAAGTAAGTTATTATGTATTGAATCCTATGTAGCACATTCAAATTCATTAAACCAATTATTCTACTTGAAAACAATATTTTGGACACAAAAAACCCTAAAAAAAACTATTTCACCTAATGGAAAACCTAAAACAGTGTTTTTAAAAACCTAAAAATCCGGTCCCTATTCATTACTCTAATCATATTATTATGGGCATGTTTACTGTTCGAATTTACTTTATTATTGTTCAGCACTAACATTTGTGCATCATGATCTGATAATCCATTTAATATTGGAAGTACTTTAAAATTAAAATGTTTTTCTATATCTATGAATGTATTATCTATTGTTGTTTGGGAGTTGTTCTGAATTCTAGTTGGAAAGTTTACTATGAAGAGCTAAGTTGGTGGCAGTTAGGTTAGGTCAGTGATATTAGTGTTGAACTCTGAAAGGGTTAATTATTGATGAGCACTAATATTCTAAGATACCGCCTTGCATTTCGGGCCGTGTTCCATACTGCATCTCATAATGCATTTGCTGATACATGGACCAATCATGTACTCACCATAATCGAGAAGTCTAGAATTTGACTTACCCTACTCAAAGAAAATTTTCTGATGAAATTGTTTTTAATAACTCTCACAACTTCTTCTGTACTGATAAGTTACTCTATTTTATGTATTAGGTTGTGTTTGTTCCCCGCAGGGGGTGAGTGGGTAGTGTGATTGCCAGCCACCTGTGCAGCCCATGTTCGATTCCTGGCCAGGTCAGGGATTTTACAGAGATGTAAAGTTTCCTTCCTGGGTCAGGACTGGGTGTTGTTTCCCCATTCCCATCCCGTGAAAGAACCTGGCTTCCCTATGAGGTATCATCCGGCCTAGTATCCCTTTGTCAAGCCATGGGCCTCCTACCCACGGCTCTTTCCCAGGGCATTACTTGCATACACTTTTTTACGGTGCCCCACAAATAAAAATTGCACACTGTTAGGACTGAGCTATGTGGGGGCCAGAAATCCTTGACAATTCTCCTACCAAATATATGATGCAGTTCTTTCAGTATGGTATCTTACTCTGGTATTACACAGTTGAAATAGGCCTCTCACAGAGTTGCGGACTGGACTTTACAGTACATACACAAACAAACCCTGTACTTAGCTCATAGATTCAGAGCATAACAGTAATATACTCAGCTCTGTCACCACTGAATAAACACCCCATGTATTGACAGGTGCGGCTTTAGACATGCAATGTGCTGTGCTGACTTACCTTGTGTGAGGCGCTGTTTAATGTCCTGTACTTCAGGGGATACTTATCTTGCATCAACTTCTCTACCTGCCAGTTTTATCCATCAGCATGTCTAAGTGTAGCCTATAAGTTATTTTACTTGTTGAATATGGTGACAACAGCCTAGGTCTATTTAAATTAATGTATCTCCTAAAATACTTATCGGTGGGCCTACGTAAGATGTGGGTTCAATAATTGAGTATAGTTATCATTTAACATGTAAGTTACACACTCTTTTGTCATGACAAGGAATGGGGTCCACTTTGGTACCAGCATACAGTAGTTGTGGGATAGTGCAGATGTTTTAAGTTTTTATGATGCAAACTCGAATTTTATGGCCAATGTACCATAGGGTCTGAAAATAGTCTGGGCTTGCTCGGATTTGAGCAAGTAGATACGTAGAAAAACTTGATTATTTTAATTTTGATTATGAGATTGGCTGATGTAATTTTATATTAGCCTATTGATATTGGTACTGGCTTCAGGATATTGTAGTCGTGCACAAAAGAATATCCTCCAACAGTTCTTGAACATACCTAGAGAAAACTCTTTGATTCAACGTTCTCCCTGGCTTTGGATTTTACCTAATATGCCTGGGAAAAGCAGAGAATTGCAGATATCAAGACTAGTTTAGAAATTACTGAAGGAAGCTATTTATTTGTAGAAGACTAAGGGTTGCAAGAAAATGGTAGACCTGCTGTACAATAAAAGCTTAAATTCAATCACTTGTTAATGAACAGTTAACATTAGTGAAACAGTAAAAATATGGAGTTGCAAATGAGATAGACAATGAACCAGTAGTTAATAACAGAACTTCGAACTTCATTAGCAAGCACTGCCATTTAAAATCAAACATGTTAACAATATTAAGTTCAAAATAAGAGGCCTATGGTGCAGAAGAGCATGAATAAAAGAAAAGTGGACTTCACTGAAGAATCCTATGACATTAATTCCTATTTATGTTCAGTTACAAACTATTTTTAAGATAAAATAAGCTAATTTTTTTATACTTCTCAATTGAGTCTAATTTTAAAAATATGATTTTTAGTGTCAGTTTATCATTCATTTCGATTTGAGCAGGACCACCACATCTTGGGGTTGAGCCCTAGGGCCATGTACTGGTTGCGGGCCCCTCACCAATTGCTGACTATATGACTGGTATAGCCTAATCTATAATAAGTTACCAAACATTTAGTCCTGTGTGTTGAATTACAGGAAAAACCCAACTCTTCAATATTGAATAAATTTTCATTGTTCTTAATTTTAATCCCACTTGACCCTTTAAAAAAAATGAAATTTTTCATGATTTCCCGGAAACTGCTTTTAATTTTGTACATTAAGTGCTTATGTTAAGAGCTAAAACTTTTCTTTAAAACTTTTTTTTTGTTTAATAAACTTTGCAGAGTAGTTGAAATAAGTTACTAGAAACTCAGTCTTGCCTGGTTAACAATAAAGCTTTGCTTCAGGTTCAAACAACTGAATATGTATGCCTACTCCATCCAAAACGGCCTCTTATTCTCTATCAGAATTTGAAATCAGAAAGGTGTATTGCCCATGCTTAGGGTAAATAAAGTATGTGAAAATTAGTGTTGGGCTACTCATTTTTAGAACCACTGTACATGAAGATAATTTAATTTTAATCAATTTTCTCGAAAATTGCTCTGACGATTTTATATTTATATTTATATTTCGTACATGAATTCCATAAATGCATAATGTAGACTATTATATTATATGGTACATTATGTAATATATTTTACTAAGAGCCAAAGCTTTTATTTGGGTAGAAGAAGTTATGTTTCACATCAGAAGATTGTTATGAAGTGTTAAGTCAGTTAGGAATTACACTCTGTGTTCAGAGGCAAGTAATTTTACAAAGAGTAACTATTGAATTTCTGTCCATATTGGAACCATCACTTAACCACGCCCTGAAAGCTCCCTACGCGACCCATCTCGAGGGTGACAATATCCATGCAACACATTGCTGTTGGTGTATTATGCTCATTATGTAGCAGCAGTTAGGAAATAAAGCTATATGATAATGTGGGAGTATGCTTATGTAACGCATGATCGCCGTTAAAAATGGTAATATTTATTCATATAGGCCTATGCGTAATTAAGAACAGGCCATAATGACATTCACTTAGATTGGACCGATACTGTTGTGCTATCCTTGGATATGTGTAGCGGTCTCACATTAAGGTTTACTCACTTTGTTGAATTCAGTTCTGCATTAACTTCAGGACACCCCTGCCCTTACACGAAAGGCGATTCTGATGCATGCATCCAAAATCGGAAGGCCGATTAAATGGAGAGAATGACATATTTTAGGAATCTATTTCTTTAATTGTAGGGTGTACAACGGGGGAGGAGTAATCCGGTTCTATGCCATACTAATTTGTGACCTTCTATTATGTAGTCTAGACTAGATATTTGTGCTTACTTAAACAAGAAAATCCACCTTAGCAACCTGGCAAGTATATTATTGTTAGGGCTCCCCACAGTTAATTTCATACACCTGCTCTGGTTTATACCTTTAGTATTGTACCTGTTACCTGCGGTGTTCATTCAGTCATTTGTTTGTTTCACGGCGAACACTAATCGTAATCACATTACTTAGAAAACAAGGCGTAGGCTACGTCGTTTTACTGAACTGAAAGGATGGTGCAAATAATAGGATCACAAAAATATCAAAAAACAAACATTGCTGTTTCTAATTTTAAAACAGGATTGCCTGAAAAAGCACTTAAATAAGCAGAATTATCCAGAGTGCAGACTTCACTATTCATTAATTGAAATTGCTTAAGTATTCGGTTTTAAAATGCTATTTACTCTTTTAAAACAAAAAATATGTAATTTCCTAATTTTTCATTTATTTATAAAGATATTTCCCAGCTAAACTTAAATAACAATAGTATTCTTATTATGCCCTGTTTCACTATTGAGTACCGATTCGTCTTAAGAATGGACAGTTTGGAGAAGCGCCTTTCCCATGAGCAGTTTGTAATCGGAATTGCGGGGAATTTCTGGAGGAGCGTGTAGGAGTTTCCATAGGTGCTCTTCCTATCATATCCCTAGGATTACTTTTTCCCATATGGTATTGGAAAAACTTTATTTCAGCTTCTACTTCAAATTAAAAAGATGCGTTGTCTTGTTACGCTAGTAAATATATATGTATGCTCTTGACTGGCGGACTATGCGTGAACAAATCCACTAACTACTATTAACTTAATTGAAAATGTGGCAAAAGTATCACTTTTCCGTTGTGGGAGGAATTGCTTCCGCGCCCTTTGCACTTCCACCCCCCCCCCCGGGTGTACGGCTCAGTTGTCTTGAACGTTTTGATGTTTAAATTTGCATCCCACAGCTGTACAAATATGCTGGAAGTTACAGCTAATCCTGTTTGGTGGGAACTCCTTGGAGAGGAGCCTATTCAACCTAAGCTGTTCATTAAAATTTCGTTTCTGTCCAATTCCAAATCAGTCGGTTAACTGACTGCAGTTGATATCATCAGGGGGATCGACCTAACACATTTTTAACCATAATTGCGAGAATCCAAAATATGTTTTCTTCTGAAGAATCCAGATGAAACTTCTAAAAGCATCTTTGCTCTTCTGCTTCTTTCCTATAAGATAAGTACACCGAACTGGAGGTGAGGGTAGCCTTTCGCAAAAATATGCCTAATGTAAAAAAGTAAAAGCATTTTGTGCAAGCAAGCACAGTATTCTTTTATTTTGTTATTGCATTATTGTGAGCAAATAATAAAAAATGACCATATCCAGTAAAACGAAGTTTCAATGATCGGAAAGTATAGAATATATTTCGATGTGCGTGTTGCAGAATTGACCATTCCGCAGAAATTCCCTGCTTTGATTGCTGTGCACATACACTGTATTGGTTTAGCGTATGTTTCGAAGTTTGCGCCACAATTAGTATTAATAAGGAGGGAGGATGCCAGTTCGTTCCATTAGCAAACAGTTGAGGAATCTGCATTTTCAGCCACCTTGAATTCCATCTTTTCACCTGCGGACTTCAGGGAAAAAGGAAATGCCACAAAGTTTGGAGAGGCCGTACTCAGAAACACCGTTACTTGGGGAAATTTCTGCTCACAATGTGACTTCAGGATTTTTCTTTCCCTGTGAAGTTAGTGACATGGTTCTGTCTGTAGGAACACAACAGTCAGATTAAAGTGAATCAATAGGCCTACCGGTACTTTAATCAGTTCAGGTCTTTTGGTGTAAATTTAAAGCTAACAGAAAATGTACTCGTACTTCCTAAAGATCTTTCTTTATTGAGCTTGATTTATTCCTAAAGCTGTCCGAATCGGAAACAGGCTTGTGATCCACTATTCTGTAACTTGAAACGGATAGAGAGCAACCATGGTCCATGGTCATAGGACATTAATAGAACATGCATGGAATGCAATATTATAAATAACAGCCTAAGTCACCAGAATTCAAACAACTCGAGAAAATGTAAGTTACTAATAGCATTGGCATTCAACGAACTAAACAAGTTGCTGTACCAGTACAGTAAGGTTGATTGGAATGTGAGTCGTAGGAGAGTTTTTGTTTGGAATGCTCTTCACTCTGTTTCCTATCCTGTTACTGTAACCCTACTAGGGGTGGAACTAGAGAGGGGAGAACATAAGGTTTCAAGTAGCACTTCTCAATAAAAATAACTTGGGGAGAACACGAGTGTTTGCCCACTCCATTCTCTCCTATTGAAATCGAGATTACGCTAATCGTATCGATTCTGAGCAATTACAAAAATGGCATTTCCGCACTGTATTAGTGATGAAAGCGGATGGGGGAGTGTAGGAAGTTATTTTGAAACTTGGAAGATGGTTAGTTATTTCGGCGTCTTGCCAACTCCGTCGCTTACTCTATAATTTTCTGTATTGAATAGATCGAAACACGTGTTAAGAGCATTTGTATCAGGACCTTAGATCTGATGGATTAATTTGTGGAGCATAACTATTTCATGACTTGACCGACCATGATATGTTTCACTTAATTGCGTGGTAAAATCTGTAGATCTACACATTGACGCGTTGAACCTTCGTTGATAAGCCAAATTTTATTGATAGCCAAATTAGTTCATCCTTAATTCGAGAAACTAAATTTCTCACACAATTATTTATAAAAACGTGACGGATTACAATGAAATAACAATGGTTAGGGCAAAAAACAATTTTATACATTATTCTGCAATTTTGCTTGTCAAAAAACTTCCCATATTTCATTGTAAGCATAAATATACTATATATATATATATATATATATGTATATATATATATATATATATATATATATATATATATATATATATATATATATATATATATATATATATATATATATATATAATACACTGATCGCGTAATTTAAGGTTCACGCTTCTCCGTCTTTCCAATAGAATAAAATGCTTCTGTGACACGTCCACTAGTAACATAGCTAACGGAGCGTTTATTTCTCATTAAGTTATATTCTAATATCCTAAAACAAAGAGAATGTAGGAACGGAACTTCGAACCCTACTACGGTAAGAGATTTCAAGCCTGTAGGCAGTAGCCAAACCAAGAATTTTTACTGTTACATAACATAAAGGCTAGTATTTCAGCCTTTTGGAAATTATTAAGAACAACAAACTCCTCTATTTTACATATTAAATGTTGCAGCATATATCGCTTCTAAATATGCAAAAATAATGTTATTAAAATACATGTCAGATTTGAGGCTTTCCTGGCGAATCTTATGTAGAAAATCTTCTCGGGCTTGCAGCCAGGTGAGAAGTTTGTTGTGGTCCAACGTTTCCGAGGCTGACGCTGCCTCCATCCTCGGAAACGGAAACGTTGGACCACAACAAACTTCTCACCTGGCTGCAAACCCGAGAAGATTTTCTACATATTAAAATACATGTTCAACACCGTTGAGCTTGATGAATGTAATAAATAAAGAAACAAATACCCACCCCACATTTAAAAGAATATTACGTACGAATTTGTATTTTCGCATGGTGCTAATTAATTAAATTATTAAAACATACTAGGCCTAAATATTTTGGAAGTACTTCAATTGATCGTAAACTATTTTTTTGTTACTAGAGAAGCTATAGCAAAGATTAGTTAACGCACAGGAAACCAAGACCAATTAAAGTCCCGTGCAAAATTCTAATTAACTTACATCGGTATAGTGCTCTCGTTTTCTTCGACCCTACTCGGCGAATCAAACGTCGGCATTTCCTTTTGCGATCTGCCGGATTATAGTACTGTTTGAGGATAAACACTAGTTTGCACTCTCAAATCCATGCAGGTGGCAGACTCTGTTGCCAAGTCAATCTAATAACAGTGATGTACGGTAATACAAAATTTCTGCGTTTCTTTGATTCTCGTTTCCGGCTGATATAACACTTCAAAGACAGCACCGCTGGGGACGATGATAGCAAGAACGACTATAACTTTCGGCTATTTTAGAACGGTTCCGCGTACGAGTAAATACGAATATTCAATCATCTTGTCCATGTCAAAAGTGACGGTATATGCCTTTATGGCAATATCTACTGTTAAATTTGTAACTAAATATTAAATCTAAAGTACTACAGAAACTAAAATAATAAACGCAGGCCTAAATGGGATAGCAATTTTTCACTTTAACCTTTTTCGTCTGCCTTAGAATTCTGGTCGCCAATAGCAATCTGGCGACCGGAAATAGTGAATGTTGTTAGATACCTATAGTTTCTTATTTTATAATAAATCATCCCTAAGATTTACGATACCCAACAATTATTTTGGTTGGCCAATAATTTATTTGTGGGAGCAGGCATTTTGTTACTGCCCCGTTGGTTCTAAACAAAGCATTGACATCTTGTAACATAGGCTATCCAAATTTAATGCACTTCTACTCTTTTACTGTACTGTTAGGGTAGACTAGCTGAAGTCATGTAAATGTTCTACACCACATTTTACCCCTGCTTTGTTATTGCATACAGTGGCATAGACCATAAATTAATGCAGTTTCTTATTTTTTCAAACTGCCAAAACTATTGTTATAAACTAACGCAAGAAAAAATTTCTAGGCAGTAAACTGATACAAAAGAAGTATCTCCAGCCTACCCTTGTACATTATATTATTCTTAACATATTATGCGTATTCAGATTGCAGACGATGGCTCCCTGACTCATGAAACAATGTGTTTACGAAAATAAATTTCAGACATTGTAAAATGTTTGTGGTAAGACGTTATAAAACGCTTGTGGTTAAAGACTTGTTCTGTTTTATCTTATTATCTAGTATGAAAGATATGCTCCGTCTTGTGGTATTCTGCTATTGCCAAAAACTTATTTTGAGCAGTACATTAATCTAAGCACGAGTCTTGCTTAAATTTGAATTGAAATGAGACCTTACCACCTTTTTGTTCCTAAAGTATCGGCCTTGCTCTTCGGGGCGGTGACGAATTTTGCCTACGGAATGCAAAACCATCATTCAAAAAGAACGAGATTACTAGTTGCAGAATTTGTGTGGTTTGAGGGCGAGTCTGCTCCTATTATTATGAGAGGCGTCTTCTTAAACATAATTTACATACATGCTCAATGTTGAAACACGTTACGAGTGGTCACTGTCATTGTTTAAAGCCATTGTGTTTGCTGTTCAGTAGCGAGTACAAATCTGTCGAGTTATTCTTGTTGCAGTTAAAGATACATTCTTTGACATTAGTATTGTAGCTGTTATACATTTTAGTGGGATTACTCAAAACCTGGAATGATTTTATAAATTGCATATTTCATATCTTGTGCTTGGAAGAAGGATATCTTGAAGTATACAGTTTTAGTTCCCTACCGAGAATTTAAAGTATAAAAACTGTTGAAATAATACAGAAATAGTCTTAACACGTCTGCTTACATTTGATTGGTGGAATCATAAAATTCTAGCGTTTGTGTTTTTATATTCCTTCATGCAGTATTAACCACGTTATAATATCCTTGACCCCTAAAAACTGCTGCTTACAGTATTTCGTTTGAAAAATAGCAACTCATTTGGCCTCATTTCCAGTTCCAGGAAACATTTACTCTCTTCCAGCTGATAGTAGGCCTATAAAGAAGCTGCTAACTCTGTTTGGAACTGACACCAAAACTGAACGATTTCTGAGGGGAGGTGATCAAACTTTGTCCGTAATAAACACGTACTTCGATCGTTACATATTTTTGGATTATGGTGCAATGCTATTATATTCTTCTGCAGAAAAATTAAGACGTGTGTGGACAGTAACCTTTTCTGTAACTTGACACTAATTGATGTGTCCCATTTAAACTTAAAAAATTGCATTCTCGTTGCGTACTGTTCAGAAGAATGAGCCCCAACTACTTTGTTTTTACCAAGAAAACTGTCAGCAAAGTCTACAGTTTTATTGGCCTATACAAACGAATTGGAAAATAGGCCTGATTCAATAGCTTACCTGAACATTAGAACTCCATTTATACCTACTTGTGTACTGCAGTTTATTGTGTGGTTGCTCTAAAATACATCTCGTGCAGGATTAACTAAAAATTCCCTGCTTGTTAAATGTTAGTTGATCATGAAAATTATAAAGTACCGGTACAACATTTCCTTTTTTGTAAAATGGGAAGTATTCACCCCTATGAGTTCACGAAACTTGAGTGGGCTTGAGGAAGCCACCATTCTGACCGAATTAGCTGGAGGGTAAACCAGTTTTTATACTTTGCACTTTATATGGAATTCGCGGCCGGGATGTGGTTAGTACACATGCACTCGTAATCTTCATAGTATCATAGTTACAGACTTCAAGTTATCAGCTAGTCAAAGTAGCCAGTCATTACTATGTAATGGTAATGGAACGGGTTGCTGTCCATCCTTATCTTAGCTCTTAAAACTGTAGGCCTATGGGCCTGTCCGCTATAGAATAAATACCCTGTCCCCATTTCAGAGCCCATAGGTGTTGGCCAAGTATGAATACTGGTGCGCTATTTTCGTTGTTATCGTGGAAAGTTATAAAATAATTCATATCCATACAAAATATGTCTTCATAAAAATCCATTTTTAACAATTTTGATACACCAATCAAGTTTTCAATTTGTGTACGCATAAATCGAAAGTCAGTCGGTAATGCGCTTTATTTCGATAAGTAGGCCTATATTATCCCTCCTTCCGTTTTATTCAGCAAATGCAAGGAATAACAATTACCGATTGTTGTCCATAGACAGCAGTAAATATAATAAACACATTTGTTACGGAATGCATCAAACGATAAATAAGTGAAATATTTCAGCAGGCAAAACCTTTGTAACACTTTAACTATCGGGACGTATGTAAGGAACCAGATTAAAAAATGAAATATGCATTCCTCTTAAATTAGTTTGTTGATCTGTTGACTACGATAGAATGAAATACATTTTGTTCTAACCTGCTCAAGGAACAGGTCTTTCAGATATCCTGTGCCGGAATTGACTACGTGAACTTGAAATACATTTGTTCTTACCTGCATGTTTTCCCCTTTTAAGGAATAGATCTTACCGGAAGTAGCTATGCCAAAAATCATAACCGTGGTGAATTAATGGAAATTCAGGATTTATTTTATGTAAGTAAAATTAATTAATCCTACGTCTGCTCATGAATCAGTATTTTATATTTTCGTGGCTGACGGAGTAAACAATACTTCCTGTGGTGTTTTGTTCACAAAGAACAAATACATAAATCGGATGTCGTGAGTACTTTTTTTTTAAACAATATAAATGTTAATAAATCGATTTCATGGTTATATCTCTCCTTTTATTGCTGATGTGATGCTTGTAAATGTAACTAATTTTTTTTAAATTCCCTACCTATTGATCATTAGATTCTTTACAATCAGTACTTGTTGCATTAACCATGATATTCATTAAAAACTTTAAAAATTGGCCTACGCCTTCATTGCCTGCAACCTGCTTTACATGCAGTTGCTTATCCGTACCTGTACTTAGGAACACAGGGACACTAGCTTCACGTGAACACTATAATAATTAATATGCAGAAGCATTAACTCCCATACTGATATTACTTAAGTAATTTATTCCTATCTTAACAGTTCGTACCTATATTATTTGCGTACTTAAAACCCATGTTATGGGGTTGAATACTTCGTCGTAGTTATGTTCGTTATTAGTTTTCCAGAGAAGGATTCGTGGGGAGTTAGGATTCGAACTTTTTTGTAAATTGTATTGTAAATTTTAACAGTGAGATTGCACTAAACATCTATGATTGATCGGAATTTGGAGTTCGGCAGTTACTATGTCAACTATTGGCCAAGATTTGGATTATTTTCTTATTCGAAACAAGTAAGAATGTAACTCAAGTTTTAAAGGAATCAGTAGTGATGGAGGGCGTTTGAGTAGATCATGTCCTCACGTTTAGCCTATAACTCGAAACTATTGAAAACAGCGTGTTCCTCTGTAACTGAAGTCTGACCGTTCTAAGAAAGAAACCTGAAGTAAACAAAAACTAGTATGTCTGCCTCACTCTAGCACATTACTCGTATAACCTAAGAGTAAAACAAACATACTGGTTTTTGTTTACTTCAGGTTTCCTTCTTAGCTCGTCTGGGGTGTAGGCCTACTGTCTTGTTCTTGAGACTATAGTAAATTCCTCGGGGTTTTCTGTTGTGGATGTAAATATACACATGCGAAGTCATTTTGATCCCATAAATTCTTATTCACGTAATACATGATAATTTTTATTCAATTTTACGATTTTAGTTTTTTTTTTTTTAATATGATTTATTTTTAGTCGCTTTGAGTCGTGAGAGTCTAATCGCGACTGTACATATACATAAAATAATCAGTTATGAATACAGAAATATTTAAACAGTATTAATAACTATGATTTACAAATGATGGTACAAGATTTTAAGTTATTGTTTCGTACATTAATATGTGATAAGTAGGCCTACTTACTGATGCCATGTTGCATTAAAATAGTGATATATTGTAAAAGCCTGTAGGTTAATAGTAATGCCGGGATGTATGTTGTGTTTCCGGCGTAAGATTGCGCTTTGAATGGAAGGGGTAATGTGTACATAGTAATTTAGTTCACATCGAACTGTCTGGAGTCTAGTAGAGAAGTAGAGAGGGGGAGACTGCCCTCATTCATTTCATGTCACGCCATATTGTAACCGTGTAGCGTGTTATTATTAATGTTCTATTTTTTTTTTTTTTAATTTTAACCAGTTTGGGTCATGAACTCCTCTGCTAGTGTGTAGTAAGTGCCTTTCTACTGAATTTTCAGCACACGTTTTGGTCAAAAGCTTTTCCATGCATCACCATTTGCAAATTGACGTGAAGCAAATTGCAGCTTACCGTTATTAAACTCGTGGTGTATATGAATTTTCGTTATAGAGACTCTTACACGAAAACTATTGTGTTATATATATGCGCTTTAAAATATAGGACTATGCGGCTTCACCGATAAATGCACGAGAATTAAACAGGCTGATTTGTAAGGCGAGTTAATCATTCTGTAGGGCAGTCATGTGCAGGCTTGGCTCGCAAGAACAGCCTACGAGCAGCCACCATCACTACGCTGCCGATGACCTACGTTCACGAAAGGTTTTCTTTGATAGCGTCATACAGTACATTAGGTTATCCTGCGTTCTAAAGCCTTGTTAACCACTAACATCAAAGGCTGGTCGGCAGCCCGCCATAAATATGAAGGGCGTAAGTCACAAGGACATATAGTTTCGAGAAATCTTGATTTTTTTAAATGATGTTACCACTCACAAGTAGGTGGTGTAAAGTTTAATTTTATATATTTTTGAAGGACAGGCTAAATTAGTGTTCTGCAAATTTACAAGGTAGATTGTATTGGGATTTTTTACAACTAGAGGTACCTAATCATGTTAAACAAAAACTGAAGAACTTTTACAGTAGCAAAATCTTTTTACGTTATATCATATTATTTGTTTTTACTTTATTTTAGTAAAAACCTGTTTTATACAGTGCCAATTGCATGGTTGCCAATGAATACCAGTATAGTATACAGTGGCAATTGCATGTTTGCCAGTTAATACCAGTATATTCATTAATACAATAGATGATAAGCAAAACAATCTATTTTGAATGAAGTTACACTTCAGAAATGCAAGTTCAGTTTTTATAAACATTTGCTTGGATGGTAGCACTGCGGAAAATAAAAGCAGTTGGTAAACACACCTCAATAACAGATAGGAAGCGTGCCTTATACCTGTATGGAACTGATATGAAGTAGAATGAATGTGCAGTCTCACAGGTCTTTTCTGATGACTGAGCAGAAGTTTAAGGCACAAGTACAAACAGTTCACTGAGTATTTAAGAGATATGAGAAGGCATAAATGTTAAAAAAAAACTCAAAATTAAAGATTTGTGCCTTACGCCCTTATGGATCTAGGCCCTTCATATCTTGATCCGGAGGGTTCCATAATTGATAATCCGCGTTGAACCTTACTTAATCTTCAATAATATTGTATATTTTGGGTCTTCAACTCGTTCCCTAGGCATTGAACTTGCTTCTCACCCAATAGAATTTCGTTCACAACCAATCAAGAAGCATTCCTTAATTTTTGACACGCTTTGTCTCAAAGTGGAGTGTGAGACAGTTTGTTAACCTTAGTAGTGCCGCTTTCCCTTTCCACTCCATTAAGGGTCAGTCAGTGTCTTAATCCTTAAAGGAGACTTCAGAATGCACTATAATACAGCGGACAGTGTCCGCCTTACCGCTAGCTAACAGTTTCCCAGCATCCGCACACACCTGCTCTAGTTTGTAAACTTGTCACAAAATATGAGCATTGGCACTAAAATAATGCGGGAGGAGCGGGAATAGCCCTTCACCAGCGCAACCGCTTGGTCCAATTCTGCTAAAGCCCCCTTCTCCATGGCATGTATAACCAGTGCTTTAGTTGGGCCGGTACGCACCGGTACGCGGTTACACATAAGCTCTTACGCTCGGGATTTGGCAGGTGCGCACTTGAAAACGCGTGAATATAAAGGCAATAGACAAACAAAAGAAAGAGTGCGGTGCATCATTCGAGCAACGCTGCACTCTTTCGCATGGAAGCGTGTGTGTGTGTGTGTGTGTGTGTGTGTGTGTAAAGGCAGAAGTCAAACAAAACTTTCCAAGAACACATCATCTCCTCTGTACTGAACTAAATAAAACCGCACGCTCTTAGCTGGCGTGTCTGCATGTGTTCTTTTGCAAGAGAATTCGCGCGTGTTTGGCAATTTCATGCACATCTTCCGCTCGCACTCTTTTGTTGACAATCCATCGTGCGAGCAAGAACGTGCATTTAGGCTGCATTTTTCACCGCACGCGATTAGCTACCCTTACACACAAGCTTTATCGCTCGATTTTAGGCAGGTGTGCACTCAAATGCTCGTGAAAACATGTGCATGTAAAGGCAATAGACAAACAAAAGAAACCTCGCGGTACGTCAATTGCAAGCCCCACACACAAGTTCTTTACCACACTCCTGGGAGCGTACGGGCAATATCGGAGGAAAGAGCTAGCAGGCAATCACGCGCGGTGAAAAAATGCAGCCCAAAATGCAGCACGTTCTTCCTCGCATGATAGAGTGTTTACAAAAGAGTACGCGCGGAAGATTGTTCGTGTAAATGCCAAACACGCGCGAATTCTCTCTCAAAAGAACGGCGCGTGGAGTGAGTAAATTTTGTACACGCCAGCTATGAGCGTGCGGTATATTGTTTAAAGTTCAGAACCGAGGAGTTGATCTGCTCTTGGAGAGTTTTGTTTGTTTGTCTTCTGCCTTTACTTCCAGGCGAAAGAGTGCAGCCTTGAACGAATGACGTACCGCGCGGTTTCTTTTGATTATGTATTGCCTTTACATGCACATGTTTTCACGAGCATTTGAGTGCACACCTGCCTAAACTCGAGCGATAAAGCTTGTGTGTAAGGGTAGCATTCGTGCAACGCTGCACTCTTTCGCCTGGAAGTGTGTGTGTATGTAAAGGCAGAAGAAAAACAAACAAAACTCTCCAAGACCAGATCAACTCCTCTGTTCTGAACTTTAAACAATACCGCACGCTCTTAGCTGGCGTGTCGATAATTTGGACACTCCACGCGCCGTTCTTTTGAGAGAGAATTCGCGCGTGTTTGGCATTTACACGAACAATCTTCCGCGCGTACTCTTTTGTTGACACTCTATCATGCGAGGAAGAACGTGTTGCATTTTGGGCTGCATTTTTTCACCGCGCGTGATTGCCTGCAAGCTCTTTCCCCCGATATTGCCCGTACGCTCCAAGGAGTGTGGTAAAGAACTTGTGTGTGGGGCTTGCAATTGCCGGCAAGCTCTTTCCTCCGATATTGCTCGTACGCTCCCAGGAGTGTACTAAAGTGCTTGAAAGGCTAGCTGTTGGCTCAGAACTCCACGAGAAAGGTGAGCGTGGGATTCGGATGCAACCCAACCAGCCACATGAGGTTGTACCTTTGCCTACTGGATGCTAATGGAATAAAATACAAAAACAAATAAATAAAAAATCCCGACTTCCTTATGAATGCGATTCCAGCTTCACTAAAATTCAAAATTGACACCATAATCCCTCCCGCTGATACTAGGCTGACATTGATGTTATATTATGTACCGTTAGGATATGTATGTATTTGGCCCCTGAAGGGGGAAGGCGGGTTGGGACCTAAGCACTTCAGCCTTGTGGCTCATTGTGCCAACCTCCGGAATGGAATGATTTGCAAGCCCAACGGTCCCTCGACAACAGACCCCACCGCGAGCCCCCACGGAACTCCCCTACATCCAACAGATACCTCTACCATGCCACGTGTGCCGCTGCCTCGGTACCTCTTATAGAGCCCCCAGGTTGGCAGCACACCAGCCAGCAACTTCAGGACCACAAGCAACGGGGAGGACGGGAGAGGCCCACAGCAGGTGCTGGGGGCGAGGGTATACCGGAAACCGGGAAAGGAAACGGGATGATTATGAGGGGGAGTTTGAAGATGAAATGGAGAGTGTTGGTGGAATGAGAGGGGGAAACGGGAGGATCCCCGAGAAAAACCCCCAAAGGTCACGGCTTCGTCCACCACGAATGACACGCCCGCCAGGCCCGGGGATTGAACCCGGGACCGCTAGCATGCCAGGCCCACGCGCTAAGCATGAGCCACCGCGACGGCACCGTTAGGATAAAGTATGGAACCACGATCAGGGTTGTTATGAAAAAAGCCGGCTTGGTTTTAACCGGCCGGTTTTAACCGGTTTTATCCACTTGAAAAAAGCCAGGCAATTTTATCCGGATAAAATCAAATAGAATAAAAATAATTGAAGTTTCTTTCATGTTTTTATTTCCAAACATCATAAATTTAAGTTACAAGCTCAGAACCTGTAGTAGGCCTACTTAGGTCTACTGAGTGCAAATGTAGAGCTACCAGTTTTATCCACTTGAAAAAAGCCAGGCCGGATAAAATCAAATTGAATAAAAATAATTCAAGTTTCTTTCATGTTTTTATTTCCAAACATCACAAATTTAAAAGTTACAAGCTCAGAACCTGTAGTAGGCCTACTTAGGCCTACTGAGTGCAAATGAAGAGCTACCAGTTTTATCCACTTGAAAAAAGCCAGGCCGGATAAAATCAAATTGAATAAAAATAATTAAAGTTTCTTACATGCTTTTATTTCCAAACATCACAAATTTAAAAGTTACAAGCTCAGAACCTGTAATACTTACTGAGTGCAAATGCAGAGCTACCAGTTTTATCCACTTGAAAAAAGCCAGGCCGGATAAGATCAAATTGAATAAAAATAATTGAAGTTTCTTTCATGTTTTTATTTCCAAACATCACAAATTTAAAAGTTACAAGCTCAGAACCTGTAGTACTTACTGAGTGCAAATGCAGAGCTACCAGTTTTATCCACTTGAAAAAAGCCAGGCCGGATAAAATCAAATTGAATAAAAATAATTCAAGTTTCTTTCATGTTTTTATTTCCAAACATCACAAATTTAAAAGTTACAAGCTCAGAACCTGTAGTAGCCCTACTTAGGCCTACTGAGTGCAAATGAAGAGCTACCAGTTTTATCCACTTGAAAAAATCCAGGCCGGATAAAATCAAATTGAATAAAAATAATTGAAGTTTCTTTAATGTTTTTATTTCCAAACATCACAAATTTAAAAGTTACAAGCTCAGAACCTGTAGTACTTACTGAGTGCAAATGCAGAGCTACCAGTTTTATCTACTTGAAAAAAGCCAGGCATTTTATCCGGCTAAAATCAAATTGAATAAAAATAATTGAAGTTCCTTTCATGTTTTTATTTCCAAACATCAGAAATTTAAAAGTTACAAGCTCAGAACCTGTAGTAGGCCTCAGTTTTATCCACTTGAAAAAAGCCAGACATTTTATCCGGCTAAAATCAAATTGAATAAAAATAATTGAAGTTCCTTTCTTGTTTTTATTTCCAAACATCACAAATTTAAAAGTTACAACCTCAGAACCTGTAGTAGGCCTCAGTTTTACCCACTTGAAAAAAGCCAGACATTTTATCCGGCTAAAATCAAATTGAATAAAAATAATTGAAGTTCCTATCTTGTTTTTATTTCCAAACATCACAAATTTAAAAGATACAAGCTCAGAAACCTAAAATTGTATTTAGTGTAATTTAATACAGTGAGTCTCATGCAAGAGTTGGCCAATGACACGGGTTTCTGCGTCGCGGCGGGCACAGCAAATAAAGCCGCGATCGGTGTAATGATTCAGGTTCTCACATTTATAGTTAAAATTACAATGAAAATAACCACGTACCTCATCACAAGAGATGTTAAAAATGTTCTCCTCTTGCATCCACACAATACTGGCACCATTTTAGGAAATTTTCTTTTACGCGCATAAGTTCAGCTTCCGAAATAGAGTTAATTTTTCTTGTGATATTGTCTTCAAGTTCTTCTAATGTATGGGAAATTGACCTATACACTTTATTTTTGAAGTTTCCCCATAAATAATAGTCACCTACTGTTAGAAGAACTTAAAGACAATATCACAAGAGAAATTAACTCTGTCTCGGAAGCAGAAATTATGTGTGTGAAAGAAAATTTCCTAAAAAGGTGCCAGTATTGTGTGGATGCAAGAGAAGAACATTTCCAGCAGCTGTTGTGATGAGGTATGTGGTTATTTTCATTGTAATTTTAACTGTAAATATGAGAACCTGAATCATTACACCAATCGCGGCTTTATTTGCGTAGATATTTCACCCGATCGCTCGGGAGTTGGAGCTGTGCCCGCCGCTTCGTAGAATCCCACGTCATTGGCCAACTCTTGCGTGGGACTCACTGTACCACTTCACTGTGTAATTCCCAGCAATAGTTAATTACCGTATTTACTCCAATATAATGCACCCTCGAATTTAATGCGCACCCTGATTTTGAAACTTAAAATCATAAAAAAAGAGTTTGTTAGCGAATGTAATGCGCATCAATAGGAGGATATTTTATTTGGAATTTTGTCTTAGTATTTATAGAATAATGAACCAACACATAAACATTTACAGTTAACTGCCAGATTTAGGCCTACAAGTAGGCCTATAGGCATGGATCATCAATATTCACTAATGTGTTCATCACTGGAATCCTCAGAGGTGCTTATTTTTTATTGCTAAATGGACAAACAAAATGTTAAATGCATGTTTCACAATAAAAGCTGATACCACTCTTAAATGAGTTTAAAATCGACAATGCACAATATTCCACATTTGCACTATAAAACTGACAAAAACTATTTTTTTCATTATGTTTCAGAAATTAAATTTCATATGGTGTAGGCTAACGATAAATTGAACGAAGTCGAGAATTATAGCAATGCCTTGTTATGTAGATCAATATTACCTCCGGCCTACGAAACGGATTTGTACTAGAATCTAATGCGCACTTCAGTATTGAAATCTACAAATGGACAAAAATAGGGCATGTTATATTCAAGTAAATATGGTAAATTCGCCATTCATCATAAGACTCTTGCATATTTGCTTTATTCTGCCTGTTGATGTATACAAGCTTCTGGGCTTTTTCATTGCCTAGTCTGTTTCTCAATTTTGTTTGTATTAACCCAAATGAAGAAAATACTCTTTCGATTGATGCAGAACTGGCTGGCATACGATGTAAAGATTCTATGGCTTGACAAAATTCCAGCGATAGGTGATTACGCTTCAGATTTGTGTAATTGAAGGAGAAATAAGTATAAAAAATCCCTTTAGGTAGGCCTACAGGGCACAGGCTGAGGTAGATTTCATAGTGCTTTTTATGAATTTATTGGGGTAAGTGTAGAATAAAAACTGAAATATTTTTTATAAAAAGAGAGTTGTTAATTATGTATTAATTGATATCTTTTATTATTTCATTTTTAATTTGGCCAAGGATTATAATTCTAAAGATATTTAACTATTATTTTTAATATTTCAAACTTTATTTCATTGGTAATTTTAGCCTCAGTTGGTCCTCATGAATTCATTTCGGCATGCCTATTGGCTGGGGTATATTTTAAAGTGTTTTTGATTTTCAAAAATTCAAATCAATAGTTGTTGATTTAAAGATTACTCATCAAGAGCTTTTCAACGATACCCCACAAACATGGTTTTAAACATTTTTAATTTCCACCCTCACCCCCACAACCACTGAATCATTGGTGTCTAATTTATGCAGACAAAGTTTCCCTCTAAACCCCATAGGGCCCTAAATATAATTTTTTCAAAATTTCAACCCGCTCCCACCTCCCCAACCAGGAAAAATTGATTTTAGCCAGCTAAATTTGATTTTAGCCGGCTAAAATCATGATTTTAACCGGCTAAAATTGAAAAAAACAGCTGGTCAGGTCTTTTTCAATTTTAGCCGGCTTTTTTACAACCCTGACCACGATACTAGGTTGAATTGAATTCATTCTGAATTAATTATTCTACAGTATAAGTTAAATGAAACTACTGCTTGTTGAATAAGACATCTTAATATACTGTTCGTTAGGCGCAGTGCCATCACGAAATTGTCGAATGACCTTCCGTATTCTAATAGTTTTCATGATTGTCAAAAACATTGTCATATTTAATTTCAATGAGAAAAAATCCCTACAGAGATGATTTACCAGCGTTTTAGAGCTGTTCACCATCCTTGTACATCTTGACCACGAAGCTCAATATTTTTCGAATCATCTCCCCGTCGAACTTTGGTAATTAGGTCTATAATATATTCCTACTTAACAAAATATATAACTATAATATAATGTAACTATATTGACAATGTCTATCTACACAATGTATAGCGACAGATGTAATAAATTATTATTATTAATGTTATTATTATAATATAATATCTTTGCCTAATACTCTTGTATTATAAGAATGTTAGAAAATTTCTACTTCTCGAAACACCTGGTAGACCTATTCATACGAAGCAAATATTACTCGTTGGGTGTTATGTCTCATCTTACCCTCGTGCTGACAGTTTATTTCAGTGAAGACTTCATTTATTAGGCTAAATCCTGCTGTTTAATCTTACGAGTTAAAATGAGTTATCCGTTCCTTGCAAACAATTCGGAACGAGTATGTTGAATCGTACATCTGCGATTCCAAGGATTATGAAAGTAAAATATATTCTTCGTGAAATAAGAACTGGAGGTGACAGGAGGATGGGTGATTGATACTTACATGCCATATGAATTTCTCCGTTCCAGCGATTTCGTCTGTTTCTGGATGCTTGGGTATCCCGATTCTCTTGAATGAAAGAACATTTTAACCGAAGATATTATTCTTTCGGAATGTGGAAATTTCAGAGTCGTGTTTTTAAGGACTATCATTTTAATGGGCTATAAATGTCAAGCAGTCTTCCTAATGCAAGAATAAAAATTCGATTTTATTGCTCTTAGAATATGAAAGAAGTTGCCGAAACTGGTTAAATTACCTATACAGAAATTAATAAATGCCTTTAAGACAGACGCCTCGAATGTTCAAAGTTAGAGAGATCAGATTTGCTAATTCACTTTGTTGTATACAGCTGACATAGTGGTTAGCCTGCTTGCCATTATACGAAAGCTCATGAGTTCAAAACCATTTAACAGCAAAGACTTTTCTGGCGTTGTAGTCTGCAACATTAATTCCTTCGAAAGGGAAATAAAGTTTTCGTGGCCATAATAATCCCTCTAGGGTTCTTGACGTAAGCGATGGGCACCACTTTTTGCCGTGAAAGGGGTAGGGAAATATAGATCATTCCGATTTACAGATTTAATAGGTTTCTATAAGATAGAATATGCCGTGTTTCTCCTTTGTCTTGTTCTACTGCGCAACTACTATAAAAATTGTACGGTAACCTTGTTCGTGTTTTTATCTTATGCTGAGAAGATTACGCAATTAATATTTTATTCGAATTTTAATACATTTCGTAAGAATGTAATACTTCGTAAAATGTGTAAGCTATGTTCATGATCTAAGTATCATAAATACTTATTTGACTTATTTGCTCAATGCAATAGACAGCTCCTAAGCAAGCTAAAGGGATATGATCTATTTTATGGAACCCGGAGGTTCATTGCCGCGCTTACCTGCATCCAGCCATCCCTTGCAAATTCTACTTCCCTTAAATCTATCGTAATATTATCCTCCCACCTACGTCTAGGTCTCCCAAGTGGTCTTTTCCGTTCGGGTCTCCCAGTCAATATTTTTGAGATTTTTTCCTCCCCATGCGCGCAACATGTCCAGTTCATTTCATCCTCCGGGATTTAATTACCCTTACTATATTCGGGGCAGAGTACAGTTTATGAAGCTCGTTGTTATGGAGTTTTCTCCAGTCCCCATTTTCGTTTCTCTCAGGTCCAAATATTTTCCTAGTCTCCTGGTTTCGACTACTCTTAGAATATGTTCATCCGAAGAGTAAGCGACCCTGTCTCACATCCATATAATACAACCGGCAGGGTAATTGTCTTACCAATTTTTTATTTTTAGATTTCTGGACAGACTGTATAACACGAAGCTCAAATTTTATAATTTTCACTGAACGTTTCATAAATGTCCTAATTGCATGAGCTATAAAGCATTTTATAAATAAAACTTGTTATGAATAGTCGTATTACAGTAAGGCAACTTCTTACCAGGACGATGGAGTGTGAAGTGGCCTCCAGTAAGAGCGTGGGGCGCCACGACGCCATAGCGCCTATCGATTCTGTCCCGGGCGTTACAGCACATGGTAAAAGGATTGCCATTGTCGATGACAGTTCTGAGACTAATTATTCCTGGAAAATGCAAGTGTAATGATTGCTGGGTTATGCTTTTCTTGCTTTACTTATTGAGGCGGAGTAAGCGACCTCATATAACAATGCTGTATTATTATTCCACTGCTTCCTTATTCATGCTGTTGTGGGTCTTACACTGTTGTGGTTAGGACTTGCAACTTTTAACTACACTGCAGAATTTTAACGAGGGTCCCAGACAATATAATTAGAGTCATACGTTAAAGTTCATAACATCGATGCAATTTGTACCTCTATCAAGAAAATCCCTCGTCTTTAAGATTACGTGTCTTTATCTCCTTTTTAGTGCCCAAAAATGGAAGGTAATCACTTCCACACTAGGCTTAGTGTCAGCGACTGAAAATAAATATTGTATCTCTACACTGCAGTTAGTTTCTGTAATTGTTTATGACTGACTATGAAAGTACTGTATGTACTGAGTGTGCGGTACGATCATATGATGTTTTGAATTGTTTGCATTCTGGAAAATATGTACCGTACTGTATTCCTATTGCTAGGGCTAGTAGAAATAGGAATAAGGGATTGGGAGACATATTCCAACCCCCACCCCGACAAGCCTTTTGCTATTTTACCTGTAAATAGATTGCATTGTTGGAAATGAATAGTTACGTTTATAATAAGCTAAAATGTAATTTAAAATGTGCAGTAGTGGAAGAGTAATGTTTATGTATACCTTACAAACAAATTTATTATTTATTCACACAAAAGGAGCGATAAGAGTAAATGAAAGCACAGCACGGTATCTGTAATTTGAAATGCCAGAATATACGAGGGATGGATCATAAGTCATGGCACTATTTCGATGTAATATGTCACGGGAGAGCGTAGCATCTCTAGTAGGCCTATATGGACACATCATTTGGTAGCATTGTGATGTATGGTTATACGAATAGAGCGATGGTAATTTACTTGTGAGGCAGCCGTCGTGCAGAATAAATATGTCGAGATGTAAACAGCATTCTTACGTCAAAAGTCACTATCCGAAGGAGAAACGCCAGAGATTACCACAAATAGGCCTAGCTGATGCAAGCTTTGGGGAATAATGAAGATCCGTACAGAACTTTAAAGGATCATGAAGTGGGTATGTGTGTTTTCATGCTTCCAACTACCGCAATACATTAGAGTGGAAGGATGCAGTCGCGTATGAATTTTTATGGGCGTTCCCTTCTCTGTCCTACATCTAGTCCCATCATCTGCAGTGTACATCCATTCCATGTCTTGCCCTTTCATTTGTATATTTCAAAAGAAAAAATAGTTGCCGTCACTTATGCCCCAGCCCATGTGTTGCATATTCTTAAGCATTTTAAAGATCTAATTACATTAAAATACATTCTCCCTATTAAAAGACCACACGCCTGAAAGACCAATTTATAGTGGAATCGTGGATGGGCTTTTAATCGTGGTTTTATGTACCTTTTCTACTTGTACCTATGGTAAGAGTTGTCTGTCCAGGTAATTGTTTTCGTCATAATTTCGAGAGATAATCTTCTTCGTTAAATAAAAATCCGAGGCGATCCACTCAAATTTTCTTTACCCATGAACAGACAATGCGATTCTCTAGAATCGTTCTTAGCTTGTGGTTCTGTCGCTTCACATTTCCACATAAGAAGGGCTGCATTGCGAAAGTGCTTAATCAGTTGTCTCAGCTTTATGCAAAGCCGTATTTTTGCGTAAATTCTTCCAAGAGGTGGAGTGTCCTTCAGAGAATTTTTACAAAAACAACTCAAATGAAGGTAGGTTAATCGTAGTGAATACAGTAGTGTCCCGCCAATGCGGACTAGATGGGACCGGACCCTGTCCGGATCATCGAAAATCCGGATTAATTGGAATTTGCCTTAAAATGCACATACTGTGTTGTAATATGAGTTTAGATAGCATCTGTGTTTTTTTCTTAAATATAACTTATCCTATAACTTAACTTATAGTTTTAACACTACTGTAGGCCTATAGCCTACATAGACCTAAGTTTTTAACGTACGAACTTGACACTTTATTTTTAAACTTCCCCCACATTTAATATTCATATACTCCTTGAAGAACTTGAAGACAATATCACAAGAGAAATTAACTCTATATCGGAAGATAAACTTATGTGCGTGAAAGAAAATTTCCTAAAAAGGTGACAGTGTTGTATGGATGACTAAGAGGAGAACATTTTCAATATCTCTTGTGATGAGGTACATGTTATTTTCATTGTAATTTTAAGTGTAATCGTGAGAACCTGAATCATTACATCGTTAGCGGGTTTATTTGCGTAGATATTTCACCCGATCGCTAGGGAGTTAGAGCTGTGGCTGCCGCGACGCAGAAACCCGCACGATTGGACAGCTCTTTCGTGAAACTTCCTGATTAGGCTATGTACATGTTTCGGGATACTCTTTGAGGTTTCTAATAGGGTGGATATTTATTGTCTTTATGATTTCTGAATTGAAGTATTTACTGTGGACAGTACTAATCATTATACATCTTGAAATTATTCAGGGTTGATTTTGGGTCCACAAGACGACCAGCTTCTTTGTACAGTAGACTGCAGTGCGGGTTCGCAAACCCATAAGGAAAACCTAACTTTGCTTCCCATCTTTAAGGATGCAGCGTTCATTTAATTGTGTGCACATCTCTCGTATAATCTGCCTGGTATGTATTTCTTAGTTTCTTTACCCAGTCAATTTTAAGATGTTAATGATGGTGGTGGTAGTACTGTTATGTTGCTTCTTTACTGCAGACCATAATGTTGTGTTCTCTTGTTATTACCGTTATAGGTTAACAAAGACCATAAGGTAGGATTTTCTTATTACCGCTATAGGTTAATAAAGGTACTGTAAACACTTTTGTCTAGGATGATCAGGGGGTAGACATTTTTCATAATTTTCATCATTTTGACAATGTCTAGGCTACCTATTAATAGGCTACCGCCTTTTATAGCATAATAGAAACGTATCTCCGGGTGTAAAGTACATAAAGAAGCATAAGTTAGCTCATAGCTGCCTGACCCTGAACTCAAAGCATTAATCTCGTTTGACTTTTCACATCAGTATGGTCACTGCCCTCTGAACCCATTTAAATTGTAAATATATGCTCTCGTATCTGTCTACTTCTTTATGACAAATTGTACATGCATACAAGGTGATATTTTTCTGGAATAACTTTGCATCTTTGTGCTCGAATTGCGACGAAACCATGCCAGGAAATTTTAGGAAGAGCTTTTCCACTCACCGAAGAATTTAATAGCGCCCATAGTCGTAGGCACTGCAAATACAGAACCCAAACATGATACATTCCTGTGCCTTACAGTAGCCTATTACGTAGATAGATGATTATGGATAATGAAACTAATTGGCTCATTGAATAAATAACAGATCAGCTAAATATAAACACAATAAAGTAAAATTCTTCACCTAAATATAATTAAATTCGACAAAGGAGACCGATTTTTGTAAGGACATTCTAAAACGTGTTACCTGTTACAGCCAGACTAATTCCTTCAAATTTATTTAGACTAGGCCTATATTAAGAATCGGCGAGATGATTCATAACCCAGAACTAAGAATATAATCTTATAGGCGGAATACTGCTAGAAAACTTGTTTTCATACTCTTCTTTTTCTTCGTTCTCTACATATTCTTTGTTTCTTGGGAATGTCGTAAGAAACCGTTAGGTCATCCAGATGAGAAGTCGTCTGTCTACTGACGATTACCCCGACCTTGTTCAGTGACTCTGAGGCAGTTATAAGTGAACTAAGCGTTTGAACGGCGTCGGAGAGTGAGTGTCTGTGTCTGGCGTCTCAACAGTCTGACGTCGTGTTCTGTCCGCCCGTCTAAATGTTCATCGCTCAATAGAATAGCAATAATGGAGGAGTCACGTGAGCCTCGAGGTCGGCGAACTCGAAGGTACGTAATGGATCTGCCCACGTGTTCTTGTCTCTGTTGTCGGAAGTTTATTACAGACATGTTCTCTCACGAAAACTCTCGGTACTTAAACATTATCTCTCAAATTTATTACAGTTAACGGGTTAAAATATATTATTTACAACCATGTAGTAGATATGACATTTTAAAAAGTGGTATGATCTTGCGCCGTCACCCATCCTAATGTTTAATGCTAAATGCATTACTTTAACGTGATCTATAAATTGTATAAATTAACTCTAGCCCAGGGATGATGGCACATTGGAAGGAAAATAAAAATGTTTATTTATGACTTGAGGAATTTGGAGAATTTTTATCAAATATTTAGGTATGAAAGTACGCAAGTAAGTCATTTTGAGTGAAGAGTAAGAGTGCACATACTGTATTTTTAAAATCCTCCTCCAGCAGAACTGCTGCTCATGCGAGTTTGATAGTCCGTTTAAGCCAGTCAATCAATGACTATAGTAACCCAGTTTGCTGTAAGTAAATTCTAGTTCCAGGAAACATTTGCCTTCTCCATCTTGAACACATTGTGCAGTGGGAGGAAGTGGTTGTACTTTGACCGTAATAAAGACCTTTTTTCTGAAATAGCAAAGGCTTCCTCCCAGAAAATGTTCACATTTGAAGTGAAAGAAATGTTCATGGTACAGTTTTTGTCAGTGCTTTAGTTAGAAAAAATATTTTGGGGAGCTCACCAATATACGTAACATCAAATATAGAGTATATTTGCACGGATCTACCTAGAAACTGACCGCCGCAATTCAAAATATCTCACCAAAGACGGTGCCTAAAATAGGGGTTAACCCGTAAACAACTTTCACCCTCAAAGCCTCAACTCCTACAACTGCAACCTTTTCTTGCATTCCAAGAATTCAGGATCAATCAGAATCCTCTATTGCAGCGTTTCTCAACCTATGGTCCGCGAAGATGGTGCAGATGGTCCGCAGACATAATTTAAAAATATCATAAAGAAAGTGTAAAGTAGAGAAGTAAAACTCCGGTTTTAATATTTTTCCAATTCAATAACTTTGTTTCCGTCAAATTAAAAAAAATGTATTTAGATTTATTTCGTTGTAATGACCTATAATTAATACCCCAAATATTAAGAATATAGCCTATTTTTAAAAATGGGATAAAAATTAGGGGTCCGATTTTTTTTTTTTTTTTTTTTTTTTTTTTTTTATTTTTTTTTAGACATTTTAGAGGTCCTTGAGTTCAAAAAACTTGAGAAACGCTGCTATATTGGAAATGAAAGACAGAGACAAAGTTGCCGCATTATTTATACAGTGGAACATTTCTTCAATGTTCAATTTATGTCTGTGGAAAATATGAGATCTCCAATTTAAAAAAGAAAAATAGAAATAAGGAACATTGAGCAAAATATTTCCCGGAGCCCAGCTCCGGTGAGCTCCGGCCCAACTAAAGCACTGGTTTTTGTTGAAATAGAGGTCTGCGCATACAGCAGTGTGTTAGTTGAATCGCTCTAATACGGTAGAGATTCGAAATTCCGTGTTATCCAGATATTGTGAAAATTAGCAGATTTCGCAGGTGACTTTCAGCTTGTGATCGTGTAGTTTTAAAATATGAACGGTTACAAAAAAGTTGTTTCACGGAGATCAATTAAGACTCGACGCTTCAGGCTTTTAATAAATTCCTAAAATATTGGATAGGAAACACGCCACTTCATTTTGAGTCCTCTGGCAACTATGCTAAAACATAAATTTCAGCTTGTGATGAAGGGATTAGAATATCTAAATCTTTAGCTAGTATTCCTCTCAAAGTCAAATATAACAATTTTTGCTCTTTATTCCTCGCACATAAGTTAGAACAGATGTTGTTTAGAAGATAGTATTCCAAAACTATATTGAATGTAGGTAGGTACCAGTACGTTGCTTTAAGATGAAACAGCTCTAGCTTCACCGGAAGAGGCGTCTTTAGAGGTTCTGATTTTGGTTTTGATGTCAAATCGTGTGAAGAGGCGAATGTTCTTTTACACCTTCCCTAACGATTTTTTTTTATCACTACACAAAGAGAATATTTTAGAGGTCCCTGTTGCCAGATGGGATAAAAAAAAGTTGGTATTCTCTAGTCGACCCAATACTAGTCCATACTGCCAGAGGGGGCGTTAGTCATACTTGTTCTCTCAATGAAGGGCTGTCCAAATTAGTATAAGAAAGGAAAATTTTCATTCGTATTTATTAAGAAGAGCGAAACATAATACCGGTATTGTGAATATGTTTCGAATGCTTGACTTTATGATGGACAAACTAATTTATATCCTCATTTAAAATACCAAGTTCCATACTTTGAAATAGAAGTGAAGCTGCGATTGCCAGTGGATGCAGGCAAAATGTTGTCAGTGCCATCAGTGGCGTAGGGCGGGGGGTGCGGGCCGCCCCGGGTACCATCACCCGGGGGGGGGGGGGGACAAAATAAAAATGTCTTTGTAAGTACAAAAATCGCTCAAGGGAATTTAAAGAAAGTAATAATATTATTTAAAACAATCAAATAAGCTTAACAACGTTCTACAAGTCAACATGCGTATTGAAACTTTTAGTTTTAAATTCAGTCAACAAAGGTAATAAATCGCGGCCGAACTGGCTGTCGATCCTTGTCTCTGCAGTTTTATTAATTTAAATGAGACTTCAACAATCTGTGATATTTTATATCACTCAAGCCGCAACCAATTCTACCCGCTGCGGCAGTCATGGCTTGACGAAAATAAACTTAGAATGTGAGTTGACTCCGAAGTCTCCTTCAATCTTGATTTTGAACTAGGATGTGCGCATATTTAAGAATAGATTATTAATAATACAGTTCCGTAAAATAGTCACATTACTTGTTTATGAAATTTCTTAGGATCAACCTATAAAAAAATTGATGTATAATTCACATAACTTCCTCTGCCCAAATAAAAGTTAGCCTCCCCTTAAAAATAAGAGAAAGTTGTCGCCAATCTTCGTGTCACATCCCCATAATCCAAATACAAAATTTTGTTTTCGCACGATTTTCCGTGCAAGATGACTTATTGCAAAGAGCGCGTATTTAGAGTGGGTGGCTTATAACTACCATTCAGAGAATTATTTCGAAAAAGTGTTTCAAATAAAAGTTTTAGCTCTTAGTATAACCAACCCACGTGCAAAATTTAAAGAAAATCGTTAGAGCCGTTTTCGAGAAAACTTTCTTTATGTAAAAATAAGGAAAACGTGTCTCCAATCTTCGTTTCACATCTTGAAAGGTATGTGACATAAATACAAAATTCTGTCCTTTTATCAAAATTCATCTTTCCAAAATTCGAGATTTCGCTTGGAAAACAAAATATAAAAATATAAAAAAATCACTCAAAAAATAAAAATTTGCACAATTTCGGGAGTGTATTTTGGCCTAGATGTTCGCTTTATTAACGGTAAAACCCACACTCTGTCGCTCACGAAAACAATGTATATCTTTTAAAATATTTTAAAACTATTTTAACCTTGTCTGACGATGAAATTCATTACTAATGATACTGCCAACCAGGCCAAATCTATTAATGTATATCTGTCTGTCTATAACGCACTTTAGATTAATAATAATAATAATAATAATAATAATAATGGAATTTATTGTCGTTTAACAGTACAATGTACAATGTACAGCATAATGTACTTAATATGTATGTCTTTCCTTAATCCTAACAAAATTGGCTGAATTAGGTTAACTATTATGTCTTATATGCACCATTGGTAGCACTGGTTACAACATGGCGACAACATGGTAACTCTAATCGCTTTATGGATGGTTGAGTCATAGTATATCATGATTTCGGAGCTTAGTTTTGTTTTTATATAACAAAATAATTAAGTTATTACTAATTTTGCATAATCCGTTGAATTTACGAGTTACATCAGATAAATTCGTTGCAGCTGCATCTATCGATAAACTCTTAAACTCTCGTGGGATTACCTTTGACTATCCAAAAAATAACAGTTGGAACTGTTCCATCTTTTAATAATTTAAATTGGGGGGGGGGGGTGACAAGAAATTTTCCGCACCGGGTACCACCTAAGCTTGCTACACCACTGCAGTGCCTATGTCCATTTTGGTATTCTTTAGCGAAGACGTTGCAGGTATCGGGTGAAATTACGATAATTAAGATTTTCTCACTGAACATAGACTTAAGCCTCATCCGTTAGTTTGTAAATATGTATTAACGCATTAGGCTATTTAATCGTATTTCGCTACTTTAATGTTATTACTGGATATACCTGCTGATAATTAGGGCAAGGCATAAATATGCATCTATTTTATATGAAGGTAAAAGTTAGCAAGAATGCGTGTCATGAATTGTTTAAACGACAGTTTGTTTTGGCATTATTTTACATTTTTCATAGTTTTCAAGACATAGGTCATTTTTTGGAATTCTAAGGTCATTTTCGGCATTTATATAGCTTTTAAAATAGTGTTACATTATGGTACGTTATATTTGGAATTGTTCATTACTATTTCTGCTACTATATAATGCTTGTCCATCATAATTTTATAAGCAATCAATGTCCACAGAAAGAAATAAAACTTACAGCATAACTGCTAAGTTAAATTACCCCTATTTTTAAGGTCTGTGCATTTTGAACTATACATTTAGAAGAAACCCTCCAGTGGAGGTACAAGCCATCCTTTCAGACAATAGACAATCATTTTTATTTTGCATCATTCATTTCATGTTCAATTTATTGTAAACTGCCATTGAAATTTTTGTGCCAGCAATAAAAGATAAAATATGTTTTATTTTATTTTAAATGGCATCTATTTGCTAAGGGCAATTTGAAGTGCATCCCAGTTCGGCTTTTTTTTACAAGGAATGTCGAAATAACATTAATATAGGCTACTTACTTCGTTAGTAACAAAAATCGTGTTTTGTATTATAAGCTTAAGTTTAAATTAAACAGTCACTTATTCGATTGCTCTCTAACAACAACTCATTAATAATTCATTGTAAAAAGCAATTGCAAGAAATGGTGGATAATTTATTGGTAATTTTTTTACTATTTTTAGGTCATAACTGCATTTTACTAAGTAATTTTTGCTATTTTTTTTAATCATTATATGCCTTGCCCTAATAATTAATTAATTTAGGTTAGGCTAATGCCGGGTGATCAGTTAACAGGTGCTTGAATAAGCAGGGTTCTACTACAGTTCGGTTCCCGTATAAACGAGGGTCGTGGAATTATCTTATTTTGCATGTGAGTCGTACACAATCCTTATCTGTTAATTATTTTAAAAGTAGACTTTTATTTCATTCTGCTTTATATGTCAATAGCAAACTTTTGGAATCTCGTCTTAGAGAGCAGGATAGTTGTTGTAAAGCTAAGTGATGACTCTGATGACACTTCGGCCAGATCCAGATGTTATTTTCTCTCGACTTAGATGTAGGAGTAAGTAACAATTGTACTTGTTCCCAAATGGAACGATGAATCTACACAAGTGCTCTTTAACTCGTTTATTATTCATGAAGGGGAAAACTGTTGTTGACCATTCTTTGTACTCTCGACTGTAACATCCGCTGACTTTTATTTAATCTTTATTTACATGTAGATTGAAAGTACTGTACGTACAATCCCTTGTTATTGTATTTTCATCTAGTTAAGTCCATTGATAAAAAAAAAAAAACGAGAGTGAGGTTTTGAGTTAAACACGTGTTTCACTTAGGTCTGTAACAACAGTCTTTAACATGCGTGACTTAACAGGATTTGTACTCCCCCAAGGAGTGGCATAAAGGAGAAAAGTTGCCCCCTGCAAACTTTCATTTGGGCCCTGTAACAAAACAATTCACGCTAAAGTATCATTGGAAGTGATATCGAACTTGATATGAACAAAATCTAACCCCTGTCCATAGAGTAAAGCTTTCTGTCGGTTTTTTTTTTAAATAAGCTTTGCGAAAATTATTATTGCTTTATTTTGTCTGGATTCACTTGTATTATCCACAGGAGAACCCACATTTCAGTTAGGCCTAAGCGAACTCTTTTTTTTTTTTTTCTCCTTCCTTTTCTTTTCTTGTACAGCTTTTAACATCCCCTTCCCGTTATTAACATTCTTTTTTTCCCCGGTTTTCATTTCGTGCCCCCGCACCTTAGAGTCTGCTCTGAAGGCTCCAAACGTTGGGAAGGAGATTTCCCCATCACTTACTGAAGAAGACTACGTAAGAGATTAACATTATTAGAGAAATTTTGATGATGAGCTCATTTTTTCAAAGATTAGTGAACGGTTTCTGTGTAGATTTTACATTTCAGGGCCAAGGGCATCACTTTTCTTCAGAGTTTTGAACCAAGAATTCCAACTAGCCAACCAGTGAGAATATTGATCAGAATATATAATTTGATTGTCGTTGGATTTCAAGTTCTCGAATCCTTATACAGTACTAAGTTCTGCGTAGGCTACTAGATGAGTGTAGGAATTTTAGTAGGGAATTAAATTGTGAAACCTGCCTTTTAACATGGAATTACGTATCCCTAAGCATAGGCGTAACCAGGCCGACCATATGGGGGAGGGGGGTTATAACATCTGGAGAGAGGGGTTCCGGGGTCCTCCCCCGGAAAATTTAAAAATTAAGATGCACAATAACGAGTGTTAAGCTTCCCACGCTTTAAACTCATATTAAGTAATTTATAGCCTATGCAGATTTTTAAAAAAGGTGATATATCACAATAATGAAATAAATAGTACAATTTTCCCTTTTTTAATCAATGGGGGGGGGGGGCGTTCAAACCCCCCCCCCTCGTTACGCCTCTGTCCCTAAGTTGTTCTCTCTCCAGGATATTCTACACCATTTACAGGAGCTTTTATGAAGTATGTTTGTCCCTTCTATTTCTTCTCGTTACTCTTTTCCTGATCTTTCCAACTCTGTACTCTCTTTTTAGGTAGATTTTCGAAGAAAAATCTACCTATTGCAATGGATACCACTTTATGATTTTCGAAAAATTCTTTCATATCTTTACGTTTCATGCTGCCCTAAGTACGAAACCACCGCCCGTTAAAAAAAAAAAAATTGTGATATTTATATATATATATATATATATCTTTACACGATAGCGGCCGTAATTTTGAAGATATTTGAGCCAAATGTTATTATGTTATTTCTAGGCCCAATAGTTCGGACAAGTTCGTTAATGGGCAAAATTGGCCCAAGGGGGTGGTCGGGGGAGGGGGTTGAAATTTTTAAAAATGTATATCTCGGCCCCTATGAAGTATAGAGGGAAACTTTGTTTGAATAAATTAGAGTACTCCCTATGGAGTTCACAGTGACACCAACGATTCGGGGGTTCGAGTGAGGGTGGGGGTGGGTGTGGGGGATGAAAATTCGAAACTTTTGAAACCACGTCTTGTGGGGTATCGTTGAAGAACTCTTGATGAGTACTCTACAAATCAATAAATAGTTTCTTGATAGCTCTTCGGATACTTAAAAATATCAAACACGCATGCTTTTACTTAGGGATGGGTCCTCGATACTTACGATACCTCGATACTCTCGATACTTGCATAGTATCGGCATCGAACGATACTTCAGAAAACTTGCTCGATACTTTTGTAATTCAGCAATTCTGCAATTAAGTGAGAATGCTAGTATTTTTTAACAAAAACTTGTAAGTGGACTGTTAAATAACTAATTTTAGTTTTAATGTAGAGTTTAAAAATAATTTAGGCTACTGATGATATTAAATTTTCTCCCATTAAATATGCAGACTTAATTAATTTAGTTGGTATTACACAGTTCTTTCAAATTTTAATTTTTAATGTACCTATTTTTTGAAACTGGAAATGTTGAAGGTATCGAAGTATCGAGAAAAAAAATCATGTATCGGTATCGAGTATCGAGAAAATCTGGTATCGACTCATCCCTAGTTTTACTACATGTAGAAGATTTGCTTGTTCTGTTTTGGTGAATGCGTAGATCACGACTGTATCGTCGGAAGATTCAAATTATGGAGATCGCGGGATCAAGTCGCGTGCTCAGCCCAGGATGGGTTTGCTGTTTTGCCCTCTCGCAGAGATGAATGTCGAGTTGGAATTTTCCTACCTTTCTATTATGAAGATGGTACATAATTATTAAAATTCCAAATGAGCATCATAGTAGAACTGCCAAGTTCTTAATCTTACCATTACGAGATCATGCTTACATATTTATTATAATATAGTTGTTGAATGAGATAGCTTTGGCGAGTTCTTTGTACTTTTGAGGTAAAGCAGTATATACGAATATTATATTTCTAGATGGTATGAGATTAGCTGTTCGTTAAATAACATTTTACACCTATTCTTTGTTCTGTAATGAACAGATGGTAGTGCAACTTGATATCCCCTGAAGATATAAGATGGCATGTGATTGCGGTTTACACGTAATACTATCCTTTCACTTTCTTACCAGCGTATCTTTTCACGTTTATTTTCATACTAACTTTCTTCTGCGAACAGTGTTATATTATTCCTTTGTGCTTCTTGCATGAAGTGAACTGGATCTATGTCTGCACGACTTTCTAGCTAATCTGAAAGCTCTTTTGTCTTGGCATAAAGGTTTAAAGATGAAATGCAGATATGTAGAAGAGTTATCGAGAAAGTCCTGCCTTACAATTGAAGTATATTAAGGCTATGTTTACAGTTCACTATAAATTAAATAATAAAGTACATTCCTATGGAAAGTAGCATTAGCCTATTTCTTGATAACTGAAAATGGCTTACAGTGAAAGAATAGTAGGCCTACATTATGCAACAAGCCTATAATGACATTTATTAAGGTCCGAGTATGTTTATGAAACGAGCAACGCGAGATTCATAATTTTCAAACGAGTATCCTAATTACCTTTATAGGCAAGGCGCTGACCTTCGCTGGTTGACCTAGTTCGTGTCTCCTACGAGAGATGGTAGTTACGGAGTCAGTCAAATCGAAGCTTTCATTTGCTGTTTTCTTCAAATCAATGGATTTTACCAGCACGATATGAATTAATTTTAGTATGATATTAAAATTGATACGAACAGATTGATTTTATTTTAAATACAGGCTGCTTATTACGCAGATTTCAGCTGCTACTATCAAAGTCTCAAGATCGTTCCGTGTTCGATAATTCGATACCACACCAGTTTCGAAATGATAAGCAGTGTCGAAATGAGACTCATTATGATACCGTTACTTCACACGTAATAAACGTATTATGGTATGGTCGAACAAAAACCTTTTTGTGATTCACACTTGTCCTCATTTTATGCCCCATCGGAGGTTTGAAAAAAAGTAGCCCTCGTAAATACTGTAATATTACTATTCAGTCCTCGGATAGATCTAGGGCGAGCACACAAGTGCTTTTATTTTTGTTTTATATTCAATTAAATTTAAATATTTAAATAGGTAAGCCTATTTATTATTGACGAATAAAAAAAGTAAAATCAGCGTAAAAGAAAAATCAAGCGGGGCTACCCCTGGATCCGCCACTATTTCAGTACAGTTCATAAGGTCATCTATAGAAGCTTGATATGATTTAAATAGCCCTATTATTGAATTAAACCTAACTATAGTACAGTGTAGAGTGCCTCATTAAGAAAGAAGAGAGGGAGCATCTCATGACCGAGACTGAGAGCATGGTGATGGTGGTGGAATGTGAAATTAATAACGTGGCCGGCCACTTGGTACAGTTTAACGGGGTAATTTATCTGGAGCTCTTGAAGGGAAGACTGGATTCTCTGTGCTTCGTGTTGCAGTGAATGTCCGGGGTAGAAGCTGCATGCTTGATATTGATCCGGACGGACTGCGGGAAGTAGTCACATAACAGCATTGCCCACTTTAAAATGAGTGATCCTCTTTGTTAATATGTAGAAATGTCACAATCTCTAAAACTTCACCTCTAACCCCTCGTGACTCAGGAGTGACTCACAGGCATGTAGCCTCATTTCGAAGATGAGTTATTTCTTGGTATGTAGAGAACATCCTATTGTAATTCCTTTGTCTCATACTGTATCTTGTTCCATTTCTGTGACGTTGGGACTATACGCTTATTCTTAGTTTAATTAGTGTATTTATTATAATTTTTCATCCTCTTATTAATTATCATTTTGCTACTTCAGGTTATTGTAACTTAAAAGTGTGAATTGGGTTAGTCCTAGAACCCCATCAAATCATAAATATAACTTCGTTTACACGCCCTGTTCGGTGGTGGAACCTGTGATTAGGTTACCTACGCGGTTATTAGTGTGGAAAATCATCACTTCCTATAGGACTGTTATTTTGATTTTTAAAAAAATATATAAATAGGGCTTACATAATTGTTCCCAGCTACCTACAGTCATCTGGTATCAGTGCGAATAAAGCATTCTGAACTGGAAGCAGGGTTCAAAAGACATCTTTAATCGGTTGGAACATAATCATTGCATTTTATATCAGCTGTATGTACTGAGTAAGCAGCTGTCTATAGGGTGTGCATTCCATAGCCTCCCCGCGAACGCAAGGCTGATTCATTGGCAAAGTGATACGCTCGAGAGACAATTTATAACTAAAACTACGGTAGAGAGATGGCCACACGCAATCGCTCTTGGTACCATGCAATGCAATGCAATGCAATGGTAGACTTCCCTTCCACTCACTCTCCCCCTTGCCGGTGCTGGATGTCTTCCTAGTTGGACCGCTCTCCACTCTCCAACTTATATGGAAAATAAACATCAAAGTGCAAACAGTTGTATGCAAACATTAAGCACAATCTAGAAAATCACAAGAAAAAACTATGAATAACGTGAACTGACACTAAGAGTAAGAGAAAGATTTAGGCATGCTTCATATTACATTCTCGAAGGTGACTTTAGTTGAATACAAAAATTGGTTTTGTTATTTTTGTTTTGAGTTATGGAGCTCTTTCTCCTTCACACATACGCACACACACCCGATGTTAGGTAGATTTCGAAGAAAAATCTACCTATTGCAATGGATGCCATGTCATGATTTTCGAAAAATTCTTTCATATCTTTACGTTTCATGCTCCCCTAAGTACGAAACCACCGCCCGTTAAAAAAAAAAAAATTTGTGATATTTATATATATATATATCTTTACACGATAGCGGCCGTAATTTTGAAGATATTTGAACCAAATTTTAATATGTTATTTCTAGGCCCAATAGTTCGGACAAGTTCGTTAATGAGCAAAATTGGCCCAAGGGGGTGGTCGGGGGAGGGGGTTGAAATTTTTAAAAATGTATATCTCGGCCCCTATGAAGTATAGAGGGAAACTTTGTTTGAATAAATTAGAGTACTCGCTACGGAGTTTACAGTGACACCAACGATTCGGGGGTTCGAGTGAGGGTGGGGGTGGGGGTTGAAAATTCCAAACTTTTGAAACCACGTCTTGTGGGGTATCGTTGAAAAGCTCTTGATGAGTACTCTACAAATCAATAAATAGTTTCTTGATATCTCTCATATGACGCGAGATTTTAATGTTTGAAAATAATAACACTTAAAAGAATTATTATATCATAAGTTTGTCTTGTTTAGCGGCTTTGCTAATTTTATTCATTGTTGATCTTGCGCACGGCCTCCCAGAATATTATATTCTATTCTTGTTGTCAAAACAAATGATTGTAGGCTCTTCCTCTTTACTGCAGGTTTGCCATGCCAAGGCTAAAAAAGAAGAGTGCTGCGCAGCGATAATAAATTAAACCAAAAGCACTTTGAAATCTACCTCAGCCTGTAGGCCTGCCTAAAGGGATTTTTTTTATTCTGAAAATGGTATATTTGGTCACACGATAAATAAGAATGATCGACGGTTCATTTTCATATGCTAACGTGTTTATCATAATTTATTATAATTTTAAATAGGCTTTCATTAATACACTGCTGATTATGAAGTATCCAGTCCTTCGAATTATTTTTATGCTAATATTTTTAAAAGACAGCCTTCATAACAAGTTTAGCGTTCAGCTCTTAATGCCAATATTCGATAGCCTGTGGATTTCTTTAAAATTATAGGGGCTATTAAGCTGATCGCAGCCATCCCCAAATATCCGCCTAATTGCTTTGAAAAATAAGTAATTAAAAAGCGCTAATATTCTATTCGTTCCTCGTTCAAGAGAATATCATTTAGGCTTAGGTTGTGCAGTTTTTGCTACTTCCGTTTAAAAGTTGGGCTTGCGAAGAGGAGCTCGTGAGTTTCTTCCTGCATGGTATACCGGTGCTTAATTTATACCCAGCATGTTTCATCAGTTTCCTGTTGATAACTTATCGGACGAAACCGCAAAGTACTATTGCACTTGTGCACTATCGTAATATTATCTCGGCTCCGACTGGAGAGAACTTACGGTAGTTTCGAACTTCGAGTTGTGAGTTGTGTTAGTATAATGGAAGAGTTCGTTGTATCTCCTGTGGAATAAACGTAAGCGAGTGAGATATGTAACTACAAAGACGGCTTGTGTGCAGTTGTTGAGTTTCGCATTTGGCATCAAAACCACTTGTTCATTAGACCAGCGTTCCTCAACCTTTTTGAACCCGAGGACCTCCAAAATGTGTAAAAAAACTTACGGACCCCTAATTTTACATCCCATTTTTATAAGAACGACCAAAGACACGTCATTACGAGACTTGCAACCCACGGCTTTCATCACAAGATCTGTACAACCAAAAGATTCCACCAACCGAACGAGGAATGTGTGTGCTCGCTGTGCGATCAGAAGTGCGAACGGTATCACATAGTGAACTGTAAAAAAAGAACACTATCAATTAGAGAATACAGCGAAAATTAAAATCTCATTTTAATGCTCTTTCGAGCGCCCCTTATGTCTTTATTTATTATAAGAAGGCCTATATTCTTAATATTTGGGGTATTAATTATAGGTCATTATAACGAAATATGTGAAAAAAAATTTACTTCTTTACTTTCCACTTGCTTTATGATATTTTTTAATTATGTCTGCGGAAGTAATTTTGCCACCCCTTATTATGAATATGCCTTGCATTACTGCAGCTGTATTTTAGAATAGTGAGTACCAGTATATAAGTGAAGCAAATACAGCGGAAGTCAGGATGCATTTTATACATTGGAGTTACTGAACTCTATTATTTCATTCAATCCATTTCGTTACGATTTTGTCATTGAAATGCAGGGTTCGGTGTATGGTGTAACTTATTACATGGAAATTGCACTTTGGCCGGTCTTTAAAAATGATATAATTTTGGATAGACCTACTTATTCTGCAAATCAAATGCAGACCGTGACTCAGTTTTGCAGTTCTGCTTAACATCTACATGGCCTATGCATTATATGAAATCTTAAATCGCGGGTGATGGGAGTAAAGAAAAATAGTTACTAAGAAATTACCAATATTAATGCAATACCGGCAATATTAAAGACGCAGTTGCATTCACCCATATTCGCCTATCTCAAGTGTAGCTATACAACCTGCTGCCATTTAATAAGAGTGGAAGAGCCCGTAAATAATTAAATAAATAAATATGTTTTACACCAACTTATACCTGGGTATCTTGTCAATTATCAGAAAGGACAGCTTTTTTCGTAACAATTTGAAAGGACCCTTCAAACATTTTGTTGAAGTTTAACGTCCATAGGAATTTTACAACAAACATATCAATAAAATTTCCATAACAAATTTAGACAAAAACATTAGTATCGTACCACGAATGCAAGTTATATAAGATTTTAATCATCAGTAGCCACAAAAATGTAATGTAGGATTATTCACTATGTAACAGTTCGGAAATAATTCTTGTCCTGTATTTAATGAGTATTTAGTGAGTGATTATTTTTTAACTTTTAATAAGGATAAATTAACAAGGCAAGCATTTACGATTTAATTTAAGTTATTGTACGTAGTTAATGCTTCCACGCGGTTGTAGGGACTGAAGGATTATGAGCTATGCACTCCTTAGAAACATTGGGGTAATGCTAGGTATCACTGTATCGACAATTACTCCGATTATTTGCGCTATGTTATGAATCAGGGAATTGCTTCTGATCCATTAACCGTTAGATATGTTAACATATCTCAGATAGTCAGGAAGATGTCTAGTTTGAGTTTCCATAATCTGAACTGTCTTGTACTCTTCTGGAAAATTACAGGTTGCAGAGGTAGTATTTTATGCGCGGCGGGTAATCTCTCTCGAAGGCGAAAGTAGACTCAGACCTAGAGGCTTGTTTTGAACGAAAGGAGCAGCTTCAGTAACGATGCTTGTGACCTTAATTTCTGAAGATGCTAATTTTTACTCTTCATCTTGGTTACATAACTCTTGTGACACACTTTCTTCCAGTGTAATTTTATTCTGTGGAAATCATTCTTGGAATTACAGGGGCACTTTATTCTTATTTACTCAGGTCTGACAGACACTGACTACCCTCATTTACTCACAGAAATGGTCTGGCTGTTGCGTGGTATAGATTTCTATAACCCCATGTACGCAATCTACGCATTTTTTTTAAGAAATGTAAAACGTGGTACTGCAATACCTACGTCTTGTTAGTATTTTGGGGACTTAATTAGATTGCCACTGTGTTCTCTGTGGTGCAGTAGATACTTCTGATCAGTTATTCTCAGTAGGGCTATTAGTATTAATATTATATTGAAATTTCCAAACTGTTCAGGAATTTCTTCGTATTGTGAAACTAAATTTATGTGTACCTCTGTTTGATGTTACATTTATTAGCTTATACTGTACACTAGTTGATTATAGTAGTATAGACTATAATAGTATGATTGTTTTTAAGTCTTACCGAATTTCAAGGGCAGGATAGTTTCTTGCTTCATTGACCATATGGCGATCAACATGGACATTGCCTATAAAATATAATTCGACGTGGCCAGGTTTTGAACCTAGAGCGACTGCATTGTAGTTGCAAGCATTTAGGTATATTTACAGTGGAAGTCTGGAATAATTTTCATTTTGTTCGGCGCGTAACGTTGTTTAAACATAACATTTTTTTTTACATTGAAAGTAATTTAAATCAAAACTTAAACAGTGTTTTTGTAACTTCTTTTGACGCGAACGTGTTCAATTATTGTTCATGAGTTCAGAACTCCGCCGTCAAAAAATATGGACTGCTCGTTTGGTGTTTTAGGGAATATGTTTTAGCTACGCTTATCTATCTAGCCTACGTTCCAATTTGCCTGTCATTTCAGAATGCATGTAGTTTTGAGTTCTGCATAAATTAAAGAATAAGAAGAGAACCATTTTTTTAAGTCAGCTTGTGCATGAAAACTTAAATCTTAATAGATTATCTCACAATAATTCGTTTATCGTTTAACAGCTTCGATCCTCGCGAGTTGCGAATTAAAAATGGTCAATTAGAAGTCTCTTTATCAATTTCCCAAAATTTAAGTTCACGTACAATTCTTATCGTGGACTTGTCAATCTAGGGAAGTATTTTAGAAAATTATATTTTTCAAATTTATATTTTAGGGTGGTAGTAGGGCCTACCCTACTGTGGTATTTGGTAACATAAGATTAGCAAGGAGATACTAATGGATGCTGGTGATGACATAAGGGGGGGGTCTATAAAGACTGAATTGCTCTATTCTGTACTGAATAGACAAACTTGTCAATATTGTATATAGCATAAATATCGATGGCTTAGGGCACACATGCGTTGAGTACAATTTTATAGTTTTTAGTAAATCTATTTTAATACCTGTTATCTCGAATGTCCACCCAGGAAAAGTACTTACTACGTTTTGTCCCTGCAGAAAATATATTAAGTTTTTTTTTTATTTTTTTTTTTTTTAATCCTCACATTTGTATAGAGTGGAGCTATACTTCAGGAACTTCCAAATTGGAACTTAACATAGTTAACCCCAGAATTCTATTAACACGTGTGTGCACTAAGCCATCGATATTTTAAATTTTGTATGTTCTTTTTCTTCTTGTTGATTTGTCTGCTTCTATTGCGAACCTCATTGAATTGAGCTTACAGCAAATGTATCTCAAGTACATGCACTGCCATATTGATAATACTGTATGTTTTTTGATAACATGGGTAAACATCTGGTCATCAGTACACTATCGTAATCTTAATAGTTTTTAGGTAGGCTATTACAACGGTTAAATAAATAAATCTTGTTAAAGTCTTTTGCAATGAGACTAATTTCTATATACTTTGTTCTTGTCATGGATCCTAAGTTGACAGTCCCGCATCTAACATAGTTGCTTTACAAAAATTAAAATAAACAATAATAATAACAATAATAATAATAATAATAATAATAATAATAATAATAATAATAATAGTAATAATAATAATAATAATAACAATAATAATGCAATACTTAGACCATGGGCTACCAATAGCAAACCCTCCCCCCCCCCGTGGGATTTTCTGACGCACATATTTTCTTGTTGGTATTGTCGTGTAGTTTAAGATTTTACTTGTTTGCCTCTTATCAATTACAGCATTTACCCGGAAACCCCGGAAAGCTACGGAAATCCGGAGGAAATTAGTTTGTTTTAATTTTTCATTGTTCTTTGCCCCTAATACTCCCAGGGAATTTCTGATCACACATTTTTGTTCGTATTGCCATCTAGTTTAAGGTTTCAGTTGTTTGCCCCTTACAAATTACTACATATCCCCGGAAAACCACGTATATACGGAGAAAATGACTATGTATTATTTTTTAAATCTTTGTTCTTTGCTCCCAATAATCAAAGGGAATTTCTGACTCATATGTTTTTTGTTGGCATTACCATCTAGATTAAGGTTTCAGTTGTTTGCCCCTTATCAATTACAGCATATCCCCGGAAAATTCCGAAAACCACGAAAATCCGCAGAAAATGAGTTCGTTTTCATTTATTAAAAATCTTTGTTCTTTGATCCTAATATTCCCAGGGAGTTTCTGACTTACATATTTGTTGTTGGCATTGTCATCTAGATTAAGGTTTCAGTTGTTTGCCCGTTATCAATTACAACATATCACGGTAAAACCCGGAAAACCACGTATATACGGAGAAAATGACTTTTTTTTAACTTTGTTCTTTGCTCCTAATATTCGAAGAGAATTTCTAACTCATATGTTTTTTGTTGGCATTACCATCTACATTAAGGTTTCAGTTGTTTGCCCCTTATGAATTATAGCATATCTCCAGAAAACTCCGAAAACCACGGAAATCCGGAAAAATTGACTTTTAAAAAAATTCTTTAAAATCTTTGTTCTTTGCTCCTAATATTCCCAGGGAATTTCTGACTCATATGCTTTTTTGTTGGTATTTCCATCTAGTTTAAGGCTTCAGTTGTTTGCCCGTTATCAATTACAGCAATTCCACGGAAATCCGGAGAAAATTACTTTGTTTTAATTTTTTTAAATCTTAGTTCTTTGCTCCTAATATTCAAAGGGATTTTGTGACTCATATGCTTTTGTGTTGGTAATGCCATCTAGATTAAGGGATTAGTTGTTTTCCCCTTATCAATTACAGCATATCTCCGGAAAACCACGAAAATCCGGGGGAAAATGAGTTTGTTTTAATCTTCTAAAAATCTTTGTTCTTTGATACTAATATTCCCAGGGAATTTCTGAATCACATAGCCTACTTTTTGTTCCTATTGCCATATAGTTTAAGGTTTCAGTTGTTTTCCCTTTACCAATTACAGCATGACAAATAATACTGGAAAAAATCCTGTTGTCGAAGGGATGAAAGCGATTGAAAACTGGCAGCACACCCTTCATATTCTAATTTGACATCTGTGAATGATAATTCATCTTGCCAAACCTTCCACAGCCACTATCAAACTTTCTTAACTGAAGTTATAGAAGAGACATTGGGTAAAACAGCACAATTTTGGATTGGTAATATGGACAAAGTGTCTTTGATTTTGAGATTTCAGCGAGAAACTAAAGAAAACAACTTTGACTTACACTTGGCATGTTTAGAAGATATGATTCCCATTTTCTTTGCATGTGACCATCACAATTATGGCAGATATCTCGTAGTCCACATACTCACCGTTGACCCTGCAAAGGACACACCTGAAGCAGAATTACTTCGCAATAACGGTTTCAGTGACTGTAGATCACAAGTTCCGAGTTCTAGAAATTCCGTGGTTTTCCGGGTTTTGCCGTCATATGTTGTAATTGATAACGGGCCAACAACTGAAACAATCTAGATGACAATGCCAACAAAAAATATGTAAGTCAGAAACTCCCTGGGAATATTAGGATCAAAGAACAAAGATGTTTGATAAATGAAAACGAACTCATTTTCTGCGGATTTTCGTGGTTTTCGGAGTTTTCCGGGGATATGCTGTAATTGATAAGGGGCAAACAACTGAAACCTTAATCTAGATGGCAATACCATTACAAAAACATATGAGTAACCAATTCCCTTTGAATACTAGGAGCAAAGAACTAAGATTTAAAAAAATAAAACAAAGTAATTTTCTCCGGATTTCCGTGGTTTTTGGAGATTTTCGGGGATATGCTGTAATTGATTACTGTAATGGGCAAACAACTGAGACCTTAATCTAGATGGCAATACCATTACAAAAACATATGAGTAACCAATTCCCTTTGAATACTAGGAGCAAAGAACTAAGATTTAAAAAATTAAAACAAAGTAATTTTCTCCGGATTTCCGTGGTTTTTGGAGTTTTTCGGGGATATGCTGTAATTGATTACTGTACTGATTGAGACCTTAATCTAGATGACAATACCAACAAAAACACATATGAGTCAGAAATTCCCTTTCAATATTAGAAGCAAATAACAAAGATTAAAAAAGTTAAACATTGTCATTTTCTCCGTATATACGTGGTATTCCGGGTTTTCCGGGGATATGTTGTAATTGGTAAGAGGCAAACAACTGAAACCTTAAATTAGATGGCAATTACAACAAAAAATACGTGAGTCAAAAATTCCCTGGGCATATTAGAAGCAAAGAACAAAGACAAATTAGAACAAAGTCATTTCTCCGGATTTCCGTTATTTTCCGGGGATATGCTGTAATTGATAAGGGGCAAACAAGTAAAAACTTAATCTAGATGGCAATACCAACCAAAAATATGTGATTCAGAAATTCCTTGCGCATATTAGGAGCAAAGAACAAAGAAAAATTAAAACAAACTAATTTTCTCCGGATTTCCGTAGGTTTCCGGGTAAATGCTGTAATTGATAAGGGACAAACAACTAAAAACTGAAACTATACTAATTTCACTTTAAGTTCAAAGTAGATGTAAACAAAGCCACGTGACAAGGTAGCGCCTCATTGGCTAGTGGACGAACTGTAACTTTTGCTGCTTTGTATGCATACTCTTGCTCTTAATAAAATAGTTCGGTTCAAACCGTACCTTTTTGTAGCTATTTTCGTGCAGAGAAATTTAAAAACACGTTTCTGAAGCAGATCTGTATATGAAACAAAATTAATTTGATCAGGTTTTCATGACGCATAATAACTAAGTGAACTAATTAAACCGTTACAACAGATGTAAATTGTAGGCGTTTACGACAGCTGTGCGAATGCTCAAGTACGCCATCTTGGAATGAACTTGCCACAGTCCCTTCCCAATAACTTGGTAAGACCTGCTGAATATGCGTTCATTTATTTATTTATATCGATTTTACAACGCGTACGTGAGGACAAGAAAGTCGTGTGCTAGAAATTTCGTCAAAAGTTAAATGTAACTTACAGCTCTGATAGGATTGGGGCGGTTACAAACAGAAATTAATGAATTCAACAAGGAAACGCCTCTGAAGTGGGCAGCCAACATTGCAAACTGAGAGTAATTTTTTATACTCGTTAATATCTTCTTGTTAACTGTTTATGACTTTCTTAAATACTAATATTAAGCCTAACTTTGTACAGATGTATCGATCTTTTCAAAATAAATATCACATTTTTCAACAATGGTGCATGTCATAAAAAATATTTTAAAAGTACTATTGAGAACACTGGAATACACACAAATCCTCATTCCGTGGCGGGTAAAACTCCACATGGTTTGTCACATGCTCGGCGGAGTGGTACTTTAGAGTTTGTTTACATCTACTTTGAACTTAAAGTGAAAATAGTATAGATGGCAATACCAAAAAAAAAAAAATATGGGTCGTAAAATCCCACGCTGGGGGGGGGGGGGGATGGGGGGTATACAGTAGCCCACGCTCTAACTCATACAGATCCAAAAGATAACTTTTGCTGTAAGTGAAACAAAAGAAACTACGCAGCAACTTTCAGGTTTTCCTTTCTCATAAGTAATTTGTATTACAATTTTTTTTATTTATCTTTATGCCTACGTCCTAATATTAAAAATACAAAATACAATAGGAACACTATTGTCAATTTCCTTTAAAGTATTCATCTTAAAAACACCTGAGCTTTTGATAACCTCCAGTATTAATGATGACCTTAATTGTTAGTTTTAACATAGAAAACTGGGACCACAAACATCCAGGTGTCTTCAGAATATCACACCTTCTTTATCACTACGTCCTATCGCATCTTGTTCATATCTGCATTCGTTATCTACAATAATTTCTACCACAAATTCTATGATTGATGCTAATATTGGCAAAAAAAATTACAACTTACGCAGAAAGACAACACTCAATAATGAAATTGGATCTACGAAACTGTTATAGCAACAAAATCCAAAGCTTCGTTGGAATGTAATTTTAAAAATGAAATCAATCTTTAACCAAAATCATTATAACATTAAAAACTTATCAATTAATTGAATTATTTTTTATATTTATCATCATCCAAAAACATGCGAGGTCATATGTATGTGTGGAATGTATAGCAGTCTCTCGCAAATAGACAAAAACTTGACTTCCTCTCGTTTTCTATAACGTTCTCTCGATTCTGTTAAAACATATTCCCATTCTTAAATCACAATTCTGTGTACCATTACGTTAGTTTAATTATACATAGACTTATGCTAACTACTGCATTGGCAATCATTTGCCCTGGAACTTAGGGTTCATGGTGTATACAGCTTTGAACGTAAAGCTTTTTAGAAATATCCTAAGTCGTACGATCATGATATAGACTAGAGGTAATACACTATATGTCCATTTTACGTATTCACTTACCTATTTGGAAACTGGCTTTGATGCATACTGTAATTATAATTTTAATACAGCTAACTTTATCTTGGCAGCGTGCCATAATTTTTTCGGGTTGCCAAGTTATCAGGAAGGATCTGCCATTGAAAGTAGAATAGAACATTTATCTTTCGTTTAAGACATGTTTTGAGATTTGTGTTATCTGCATTACAGGTCGCAGCACCAAAGACCTTCCTGTTAAGTGCGGGGAGCGATTCCTGCCATACGAAATACGGTAAGTCAGTTACAGAGCATTGTTTTCTGTTAAATATTTATTAAACTTGGCGACTGTTCATCTGAAGTATTCCTACCTTTCTGTGTTCGGGCCAACTTCAGATTTTAGTACTTTGACTTTTTGTTCTTAATCTGTAAGAATCGTTTTTGTTATGGATGTTAACGACTGCCACTTAGGCTTGTAACAGTCGCTTTGTCGCGGGACTAATTCCACAGACATGGTCTGCCGCATTTATGCTCACACAAATAGGCTATCTAAATGAGTACAACAATTAGTAATTGAATGAAATAGCCTAATTCGGGTTGGTAATCATAAACGGTAGAGAGTTCGGGCTATATTACCTTCATACAAAAAATTAGTTTTTGGAATTGTTTTTAAAACAAATTATTTGAATTGTCTGTGAAACTGATCTAAATACAATTTCGGAAAACTTCAGAATTCAAAGTTCTTAAAAATGAGCAAGGTAAGTGCTACACTTACAACTAAACGATTTACGGTGCATTTCCGCTTGTTTATGTTTATGGGGTAAGACGAAATCAGTAGTCTTTGTGTTCCAACTTACCGAAAACAACTTTATAGTCAGTACGATTTTGGGTAGGAAACATGAGAAAAATCACTACAGTATAGAAATAAGACATAACTGGTTGTGATATGCATAATTAGTTTATGACTAATATGAATAAGTGTTAAACTTCATATACATTACGCAGGATTTATTTTTGCAGTATCGATACATATTTGTGGTGAGCCTACCGTCGACTTGGGATTCATAACGGTTAGTCCGCCTTGTCTTTTTTTTAAGGAACTAGCTAGCGGATCCCTTTACTTTAAAACTTCAGTAATATTCACAAATATGGCATTACATTACGAGAATCTATCTGAATCTCTTAACTTAGGAAGATACAGTTCATCCATATGCACATCATATAACTTCGTACGAATTCTGTAATGTGCGATAAATTTCAGTAGCATGCTGAGATTGGGCTTGTGATTTTATTTCGTAATTTGCCAGAAGTCTGTAATTGGAATCCAGGGCCCTAACCAATCGTAGTATTTCGAAGAATGTGTATATACCATGCCAGTTGTCATTGTTCGGTTATCACAGCTTCCTCTTACGGTCGTAAACACATCAAACGGTGTGCAGCATTAAAGGGTTAGCAGTTTACGTGACCATACAACGAAATCTACATGCATTGTGCTTCAGTAATAGAGTACATCGTGTTGGACTCGATCCCCCCCCCCTTTGCATTATTCAACCTTATATTATGTGGGAGAAAACATAACAGACGATCTCATTAATCGTCGATGTCGTTGAAGAGAACAAAGTGAACTGGATGCAGTCGCTACCAAATCCGTGTGTCCATTGCTTGCTGTAGATCTAATCTAATCTTATCTACGAACCATCAAAATGTGGACTTAAGTCTATTTTCAAATTCACTATTGTCTGTGTTGGTTAGAATGAATTCCATAACAAAGTCAAAGGGAAAACTGTTACAGTCAATAAATAATAAATATACAACTATTGTGATATCACAAATCTTGCATTCCCCCCTGCCAGGTTCAATAAATGAATAAATAAAGTGAACGCTCCATCTCTTAGGAAATTGTCACACACTCCTACACTGCAGGACATTATAAGGACAAATTCAGCCTAGAAATATCAGGTTTATTGAAGTTTTTCTATAGTGTAGCCAAGTATTCTACTTCATCACTTACGATCCCTACACATACCTGTATATAGATAATGCAGAAACTTCCATGCATAGCATATAGACAGTGCTGAAACTTCAGAGGAACATGTTCAAGTTTCTGTTCTGGTCTTTAGGCAAAGACATAAAATAGTTTTAGCAAGCTTTCTTGTAAGTTTTTATTTATAAACATTATCTCTCGGGATCTGAAATTCGCGAGACGAAATAAATGATTTTATTATATTCTAAACGTTTTTCTAATGTTGCATTTACGTTAGTCTAGTCTACAATAGGTTCCAAATATTGACTAGGTCACGATGGGGGTCCTACCCAGTAGTCAGTGTAGCACTTACCGCGAATTTATACTTAGGGAAAGAGGAACTGGTTGTCGGGCATAATTAGCTCGTTTTTGTAAAACTGTCTTAATAACTCGTGCCAATTAAAAATTTGTAACTTCAAAAGGGCTTCAAACTGCTGGAAGCCGCATAATGCAGGCCAGAGTCCAGTGATTTCATGGTCGGTTGACTCGACTTATCAATTGTAAGTTTTTGTATAACCGATAATCGAAAAAAGACGCGAGCATGTAAAATAGATTGCTAGAAGTTGCTGAAGATTTTATAGTTTTTAACAATAGGCCTATACTCTCGTTGAGTTGTTCGAAAAGCAGTTTATCGTAATGTTATAGACATACGATCGACATAGACAATTTTGTAGGCTCTGACAAATATATTTTCGTCTGCTTCATCATGCCTTCAATCAGAAAGTTCCACGTATTAGTCACTTAAAGATAGTAAAATAGATAGATCTCATACGTACTCGCACACACCATCGTGTGTGTATTTGAACATACTGTACATGTTTCGTTTACTAAAATACCTGGGCAAATACGAGGTCAGTACAATACGAGTATACTACTTCTGATAGCTTCGCGGGCCGATGATAGTCTTAGAATCTAGCCTACATTTCGGAATATTTATCAGCGTTTGTCAATTGCTGATATAATGACGTCAGGATATATGTAGATGCGGGCAAACGAGTAAGCGACAAGGAGGATACACATTCAACACGGCCTATGTTCAAGTATCAAAGTAATCAATAGTGATCGGTTTGTTTGCTACGATTTCATCTATCGAGAAAAACTTCCTCACAGACAAACACACTTCTGAATATGCTGAATAATATGTATCGCTGCTTTGTTAAATTCTCACTTAACCCCTCTCCCCCTCAATGTAATGCCAGTTTCCAAAATTCATTAACATCTTTGTGCTTTGAATGGATGTGGAATTTCCATAGCATTGTCTTTTATTATTTTGTTATTAACACACCTTGTTATTGAAATAAAATATATCGAAATATCGCAGAAACATACGGGTACGAAATCCATTGACACTACCCGCATCAGGGAATAAAACTTAACGTTGAACAGTGTGAAAGAAAATGTACCTCCTTATTTTATATATTTTTACGTCCGCTATTGCTAGTATTATTTTGTTGTTTTTCATGTATCTTGTATTTCACTACCTTTGGAATGTTGATTGTCTACCGAATTAGCAGGTTCTTTACTGTTTTCTTGGCATAGTCATAACCAGGGCCCGGATTCTGATGACCTAAAATTGTTTTAAAAATAACCTATAATATGACTCTTAATTTTAAAGAAAATTACTTAATATTTATAACTAATTACCTAAAAACTTATATTTTATTTATAAAAAAATAATTATTGTTCATACAGAGTTATAGACTAATGTGTACATCATTGTAAAAACTGAAATTGCAGAAAGTATGTTGTAGGTCTAAAAACTTTATTCTTTGTTCTTGATTCGAGCATTTGAGAAGAAAAGTAAGAAAATTATTTTTACAGTAGATCCTACAGAAATGTTGCATTATAGTAAACTAGTAATTTATTTAAATATTACCGTATGGAAAAAAGCTTGTACACCCTATCTTATTCAGAACTGCAGTGAATCACTGCCAGCATATGAGATTATCGAAGGTAAATGACCTCCGATTGTCTGAAAGGATACATTTTTACATAGAGAAACTCCTATCCACAAACAACGGGTGCATACTTGAAATGTGGTAAAAAGTAAAAAGTAAAAAATCACTCGGCAAACTGTAACCGATGTGAATGTTCTTTCCTCACGGAAATTTATACTGGCACTGAGGCACTGGCGAGTCAACTTCGGCATTTCCTTTTGCGGTCTGCCGGATTATATTATTGTTTATTCAGGGTCAACAGTAGTTTTCACTCTCAAATCCAAGCTAATCTAATAACAATAGTAATATGATACAAAATTTTGGCGTTTCTTTGATTCTCATTTCCGACTGAACATGACAACACTTCAACACTGAGTATGTCCATCTTGCATTAAACAAATAACACTTCAAATTCAGTACCGCTGGGGTCGATGCTAGCTTGATGAAAAAATGACAAATGACAAATGATGAAATGAAATGACAAAATGCATGAAAATGACAAGGAAGCAAATGACACGAAAATGACAAAATAGTGACGTAAAATGGAAATAAATGCCCTAAAAACATAAACATAAAATGACCTAATAAAAATGTATTTGTATAATCTAGAGACCATGATTAGGATTTATCTACAAGTTGGCAATGTCTATGCAGCATCAATAAAAAGATGAAATGTCATTAGAATCCGGGCCCTGGTCATAACCGAATTGGCTTTCAGGATCGCATTGGTGTTACGATATGCTGAAGTTGGTAGGCCATTAGCCCATTACCCTACATAGGCCGGCAGCAAACGCTGTAGACTTAGGCTATCCCTTACCTACTTCATCGTTCTTTTTGTTTTATTTATTTATTTTTTACTGTTTGCAAAATTGGGTTAAATTTATTCGCTACTTGCCGCGAAATTAAACGACCAAACAATGGTTTACTCATGTTATCTGATGGATGCATACAGTACTGGATTTCAGTAAAAATTTATAAGAAAATTATGAAACGAATTCTGAAGTACGAAATGAAAAAAATTAATTTGTTTCCGACATATTCTTACAGTTGTTTTGCAGTATGTTGGAGAATAAGGATACATTTACCTGTATTTGATAGCTGAGCACGTCACATAAAGTGTTTACGGAAAACACCATTAATACTCTGAGGAAAACGCCATTAACACTATGAGGACTGGCGCGTGTTCGGTATTAAATACAATATCACTGAATCGATTTGCATAAATGGGCTTAAAGGCCTATACCAGACTATAGAGGAAACTTGTTTGAACGGGAATTGTGAAGGTATTAGTATTGGATTCTATAGGAGAAAGGAAGAAAGGCAGAAAAGAAAAGGAAAACGAGAATTAATGAAAAAGTCTTAAAAACGAAAGTAGAAGAAAACTGTTCCTCTGTACTCTATAGGATATAGGTCATCTTCAGTGAGCAGAGACTGAAAACCTTCAGAAGTAAAGCAACCATTAACATCTGTTTTTATTCCAATACGAGATATTCAGTAATACGCCCGAAGCTTGTGACATTTTTGCCTTGCATTTTCACGTGAGAAGTTTTTCTTTGTTTATATAGCTTGCTAACGGCCCATTCTTTTAATTAAAAGTGATATGCTTCTTTTATCGTGGAGAAATGTTTGCAGTTTTATTTCTAAGAGAACTAATATCCGTGGAATCAGATTACTTTCTTTTCAAAGCCAGCTGTGGTATGATGTTATGTGTCAACATTATTTTCTCTTGGAATTTTCTCAGTTTCTTTCACTTCGTTTATTAACAGTATTATTATAACGGATCAGTGCTGAGTAAGGTTGATACTGAGAAATGATGTGAAATATACTATTCATGTTCGAGGAACACTTTGCTGACGTTCACATGTTAAATGTGACTTCTTAGAGACATACAGCAGTCAGTTCACTGGTTTTTTACCTTCTTGTTTGATAAAACCATGTCTTCACACATAAGCTTACTCTTGATTTATTCACGCTGGCACGCAATAGACGGGATAGAGCAAGCAGTTCTGACACTTGAGAACCAGTTTTCAATTGCAAGCTTGGGTCTATATGTCACAATGTTTCACCAAACCAGAAGTAAAAAATACGATTGAATGTATTATAATTTAATTACACTTGATCCATCCAATGCACTCGGAAAATTGCTTAGAAACGTAGGCCTATGCTTAACTAACTATCTAACGGTGCGCCAGTTTCGAAGCCTGTTTTCAAGAAAAAGGTAAACGCTTCCAAATTGTGTTTTCTCCTTATAAAAGGTGTATCATTAGATAACATTATTATAGCCACCTAGTTTTCTTGAGTGATGATGGATTCAGGAATTGTGGCCTATGCCAAATCATGTCTTTTGCGAAATGTTCCTTTTTTGAACCGAAGTCTTTTTTTTTCAATGGAAATCTCGAACTTTTAAAAGTTATATTTTTATAAGAGGACTTATGTGGTAGGAGATCGTGTTACCCATATTTTCTGCACCAGAGGCAATCGTTTGTCTAATTAGTCAACTGATAAGAATTGTTACAATAAATAAAAAAAACATAAAATTATCTTTGTTTGAGTTTTTGCATAAATATGTATTTGCACTACATCATCCATAAGTCTGTTCGGTTTTAATGCGAAATAACGCAGAAATTCAATTTTGTTATGCGAAATAACATCGAAATTAACCCAACCTGCATACCAAAATGTAATATTTTTATTCACCGTAAAATAGGATCCCTGATTCTTATGTGAGTATTGATATTATTGAACTACTGTTTGATAACAATTTAATGGTTATACCGATTCATATTAAAGCAGACTATCGTTTCTGATTTTTCCAAAGTTCTGTCATGTTGGGTACAACAAAACATAAAAATCTAGTTTGTGTGAATGTCTGTTCAACTCCGAAACTAGGCAGATATAGACTACTTGGCAGTTGCCTAGTTGTCTACAGTTTCCACACTATAACGAATAATTCAAGCAAGCATACGAAAAAAATAGTCTGTTTTGGCCAATTTCAACCTTCTCAGATTCCTACAACAAAATGGAGAATTAATGAGAAATAATATACTGCCGATTTAGAGTTGGCATTTGCTTAAATCCGCCACATGCCACTCTAAGCAAAGGTAATAATTACTTCCTCAGCCCTCGGTGCTAAATGACACCTCATCTTTTTCACCAAAGTCACAAATCCCTCTTCTGAATAACAACCTCTCAGGACACATTCACAGAGTGAAAACTACTTACTCCTGACGCAGTCCAGATTAACCCAGCCTATATAAAGTAATATAAAGTAGATTATGCTCATATAAATGACAATTAATTAAATGATAATATTGCAGTAGCTTGTTTGGTATCAAAATATGCATAATCGCAAGAAAAGTTTATTGCAATTATTAACAAATCTCTTAAAATTTATAGTAATTAACAAATTGAATATTTGTATATTTTAATCAATTTGTACTGGTCACAGAAAATGCTAAGCTTGGCCAGGTAGCCGGGAATTTCCAGCCCTGTCGCTAGCAACACACACAGTAGCTTTCAGGTATCGCCCTCGAACAAAGACATAACAGTACACATAGCAGCCTCTATTGTAAGGGTGTAAAGGAATGAGAAGAGACAATGGGTCTGTCAATACTTTGAGTGCTGGATGAATAGAAATAAGAATATTAATATTATTTAGTACAAAAGGAAACTGATGGTACGATATAAACCTTTCTTGGAGTGTATCAGTCCATGTTACTGAGTTCCGAGTATTCAGAATTAGAAAGTAGTGGGTTGGCTTAAGAAAGCACCGGCATCCTATTGGCTATAGATAAGATTCACCACTTCCAATTAAATGTAGAGTAAATGTCACGTGGGATTAACATATGGGGTGAGTGGGTTGTCCTTAGAATGATTTTTGGGAGTAAGTTTAATTTATTAGAGTGCAAGTTAGAACACTTGGTTTTCACCGGTCGGGGTGAACACTTGGATTTCGTCGATCGGAGTGAGTAGCTCCCGTATTACCACGGAGGAACGTGGGTCGTAATTATTCGACTTAGAATAATTTTCAGTATCTAATTTCGGTACTCTAACTTTTACGTGAATATAATTATTCGACTTAGAATAATTTTCAGTATCTAATTTCGGTACTCTAACTTCTACGTGAATATAATTATTCGACATAGAAGAATTGTCAGCATCATAATATTTTAACTTTGATTATATTACGAGCTTATAAAGTGGACTTCAGTAAATAACTATTCCATCAGTTTTCTACGTAGCTAAGCAACAAGAACAATTTTCGATAATTACTATTTGTAATTATTGTAACAATTATAATAATTGTATTAAGAACATTGCTGAATTAATTAAAATAAAAGTTTGTTGTTCAACTGTACGAAACGTTATTTCTATGAAGGAAGGATCACCAGTCTGCACGTCTACCATTCCCGCTCCGAGAAAAGAGAATTCTGCTCGAATCTGATTGGATGCTACCGGAGGGTCTTTAATATAAATTTGATATAGTATATCTATATCTGGCGCCCACACATCGAAACTCATAGACCCGCCGCACTCCACGTGTATTCCTCTATTTTCATAAGAAATCTAGACCATAATTGATTGAATAGATTAACATTGCAATTAAATTATATAAATGTTTGTGGAAAATTAATTAAATGCATGAAATATTTAATATCTCAACAATTCTAGGCAAGAACAGCACAACTTGCCTTGCTTGGTCTAAATATTCGCCACTACGATATTACGACTTTTAAATTAGCTAGAGAATACTTTTACTGTCGGCAGTTCTTAATATTGTTTTATCTTAAATAAAACTTTTCTGGGACACAGCATTGTGAGAAGATTTCATTCTTATTGAAGTCTCATTAGGCAGCGTTCACACTGAGGCGATAAGCGATTTATCGGAAGGAATTTCTTGCGACGATATATTGCTAGGAAGGTTCACACAGCGAGCGATAAATCGGCGCGACCTGGGCGATAAAAATTCACTTTAGGCAGGCCTACAGGCTGAGGTAGATTTCGATGTGCTAAATATCGCCTTATATGAGAGCTATTGAGAAACCAGTTACTGATTTGTAGAGTACTCATCAAGCGCTTTTCAACGATACCCCATAAGACGTGGTTTCAAAAATTTTGAACTTCCATCCCCCAACCAACCACCCCAACTCGTACCACCAAAACTCCCGAATCGTTGGTGTCACTGTGAACTCCATAGGGAGTTCTCTAATTTATTCAAACAAAGTTTCCCTCTATACTTGATAGGAGCCGAGATATACATATTTCAAAATTTCTACCCCTCCCCGACCCTCCCCTGGGGCCAAATTTGGTCATTAACGAAATTGTCCGAACTATTGGGCCTAGAAATAACATAATAAAATTTGGTTCAAATATCTTCAAAATTATGGCTGCTAGCGTGTAAAGATATATATATATATATATATATATATATATCACTTTTTTTTTTTTGAACGGGCGGTGGTTTCGTACTTGGAGGCATGAAACGTAAAGATATGAAAGAATTTTTCGAAAGTCATGACATGGTATCGATTGCAATAGGTAGATTTTTCTGGTATCGATTGCAATAGGTAGATTTTTCTTCGAAATCTACCTAAAAAATGTGGTGGGAACACAATCTTCACTACAAAAGTTAGAATATCGTAACCAACAAATCGCTCAGGCGACCAGCATGCTGCACTTCGAGCGATATAGCACTTGCGATATGTTGCGCTATCGCGTGAGTGTGAACCTTTTTTATCGCCTCCCTTTAGATTTCAAGTATCTGTCCGTGCGTGTCGCGTATCGTATATCGCTCGCGATATATCGCTTATCGCCTGAGTGTGAACCCTGCCTTAAAGCAAACTGAAGGAAGCTATTACCAAGTTTGGAAGGGCTCTTCCAGCTTCTGACTTAAAACGTAAGTTCAGCGCTTATCAGTAAGTTGGTTAATTACGAGGACACCGTGCGTTGCTGCCTACGATTTCTTAGCTCTCCGCTCCTTACCAATATTAACGGTTCACTGGTATGTGCAGTCTCCACCAAGATCAAATGAAACCATCTACAGTGAGTCCCACGCAAGAGTTGGCCAGTGACGCGGGTTTCTGCGTTGCGGCTGGCACAGCTCCAACTCCCGATCGATCGGGTGAAATATCTACGCAAATAATGCCACGGTCGGTGTAATGATTCAGGTTCTCACATTTACAGTTAAATGACAATGAAAATGACCACGTACCTCATCACAAGAGATGTTGGAAATGTTCTCCTCTTGCATCCACACAATACTGGCACCTTTTCAGGAAATTTTCTTTCACGCGCATAAGTTCAGCTTCCGAGATAGAGTTAATTTCTTTTGTGATATTGTCTTTAAGTTCTTCTTATGTATGGGAAATTGTCATGTACACTTTATTTTTCAAGTTTCCCCATAAATAATATTTACATACTGTTAGAAGAACTTGAAGACAATATCGCATAGGCCTATCACAAGAGAAAGTGGAATGTTCATTATACATACCCAGGCGGCTTCAAAGGAATAAACCATTCTATATGTTAATCTAGTTTCCGCTTTCCAAAACAAAAGCAACGTTGCAATATCCTCTCATTGTTATCACTGGCCTGAGTTCTTCCCTCGCTTTAATCAATTCACACGTATTATTGTTTACTGAACTCAGGCCTTTCCAACTCGAGCATTTTGCGCTGGGGCGCACCATCGCAGCACCCAACAGCAGCCCGGTGCTCTCCTTTCCCACGTAGCCGCCGTTACGACTACATGTGTGCGTCAGAGACAGCACAATGGGCAGCTGAATTCGCTTTCTTAGTGGATATAACGCCTTATTTAAATGTTTTTAATATTTAGTTGCAAGGGAGAAATTAGTTAATTAGCACCATGTGTGACAGAATTAAGGCTTTCAAAATGCAGAATTCATTATTTAAAGAACAGCTTTAAGTCTGACATTTTGAAATTTTTCCTTATTAAAATCGTTAAATTTGTCTATTTACGAAAACCTTTGAGAGTATCAGATGTCATTACAGAATTTGCACGATGAATTCAATGCCCATTGAAGGCACCTCAACTTGAAATATTTGTCCTGAAAATCATGTTTCCAAACAGAGCTGATAAAAGTACAAGTAGGCTACTACCAATACACCACAGATATATAGAGATAGATCGGCAATGGTGTATGCTGTACCATTGGCGGCAGTGAAGCCACGTGATGCAAGGACCGCCATATTACTACACTGCAGCAGCTGATCGTGTACATGCTACAAGTGCGTTACAGCGATGTGAATTTTAGCATTTTAGCTAATAATGTAATTGGACTGAGGAGTATAAATACTTTTTCTAAAATGGTGAATACCTGTGTGGTATTCGGGTGTAATTTTTCATACTACGACAGAAAGAAACAAGGAAAGGAACACGTTTCAATACATGCGTAAGTAGGCATTTCATTATTATTATTATTGTTAGCCATTTCATGCATTATGCATGCTTTAGTTTCTAGGAATGTATTATATGGTTGTAAATAACCATAACCTAATATTGTTAACTATTTCATACACTGTAAATAGTCATATATTACTTTAGCATTTAGAAATTGCAAATAAACTTAACCTCAATTTATGTGTATTTTTTGCATTGTAAATAATATGCTTTAGTTACTAGGAATGTTTTATGTTTTTATAAATAACTGTAAGCATACATTGATAGTTATTTCTTGTATTATTCATACTTCCTTAAGAATTTAAGCATGTGTTATAATATTTGTAGGCCCTAAGTAATTATTAACATATAAGCCATCTTATGCACTATAATTAATATTCTTATGTTATACTTCATGTTATGTTTGTAAATAACTCTAACCTTAATATACCTCTAGGTACAAAAATGGTTAAACTTTTGGATAGTAAATAAATAAGTAGGCCCTTATGATATGCATGCAGGAATACCTACCGTATCTAATTAATTGCATCATTTATTTGAGTTTAATAATTAACATATTTAATATTTATTTATTTATTTCAGAGTTCCTAAGAAGAAGGACATTCGGGAAGCATGGATAAAGGCGATCAACAGAAAGAATTGGCAACCGACTACAGCTTCAGGTGTGTGCTCTCAACATTTTCGTCCCGAAGATATGGACTATACTGGCCAAACCAGGAGGCTGAGAGAAGGAGCAGTTCCCTCTGTATTTCCTTCTTATCCTGTGCATTTGCAGAAGCGACATGTAGTCCCACGGAAACCACCTAAAGTGAGACATGTGTCTTCAAAACCTGATATCGCTACGTGTGCCAGTGAAATCACAATAACAGAAACTGTCAAGATTGAAGTTGGTGTAAATTCTGGTGAGAATAGTATTGGTACATGTGACAATAGTGGTGGCTCTGAACCATTAACACCCCGGAAAAGAAAATTAATGACCCAATTGAGTGAGAAAAATGTTGAGCTTTGCAGTGCAAGAAAGAAAATAAAGATTTTGCAGCAAAAGGTACGACGGCATGAGAAAAAATTAAAATATGACAGAGAAGTTATTGACTTGTTAGTGAAAGAAAAACTCATTCTTGAAAATAATGCTGAAATATTAAAAAATTCACTCCCTTCTGATGTATGCTGCTTGTTAGACAGAGCAGCGCAGAGTGCTGGAACCAGAGTAAGTAAACACGGCTTGGCATATGAACCTTTGTTGAGATCATTTGCATTGACCTTGCACTATTTCTCACCAAAAGCATATGAGTTTGTACGGTTGAAGTTCAATAATTCATTGCCTAGTACAAGGACAATACGTTCCTGGTATATGAAAATTGATTGTGAACCAGGTCTGTGCACTGAAGCTTTTAATGCAATTGCATGTAAAGTTAGAGAAAGCAACGAGAAGGCTCAAGTTCCTATAGTATGCCTCTCTATTGATGATATGTGCCTGAAGGAACATGTAGAATATACTGGAAATAAAATTATAGGTTATGTAGATGTTGGTACCGAAATTAATAATGACAGTTTACCCACGGCAAAAATGGCCTGTGTAATTATGTGTACAGCAGTAAATGATACCTGGAAGATCCCTTGTGGCTATTTTTTTATCGATTCACTCTCAGGTCAGGAAAGAGCATTTTTAATGTCAAGTTGCATCGACAAATTGCATGAAATTGGTGTCACCATAGCTGCAGTTGTATTTGATGGAGCCAGCTCCAATATAAGTATGGCCAACAACTTGGGAGCTAATTTATCTGATGCAAATAATCTCAAAACCAGTTTTCTTCACCCATCTCTGTCAGGAGCATCAGTTGCTGTATTACTTGATGCCTGTCATATGATCAAACTTGTACGCAACTGTTTAGCTGAGAAACAAATAATTTATCGCAAAGACGGTGCAATTCGCTGGTCTTATGTGAAATCTCTATTCGAATTACAAAGTGCCGAGGGTTTGTGTCTGGCAAACAAATTAACCTCGAAACATATCAACTGGCATAAACATAAAATGCGTGTGAGACCTGCAGTTCAGACACTTAGTAAATCAGTAGCAGAGGCACTGGATTTCTGTAATGTGGTGTTAAAGCTACAAGAATTTGAAGGTTGTGAAGAAACTGTGAAGTTCCTTAAATATATGGACAAGATATTTGATTTACTCAATTCATCCAGCAAGTTTGGCAAAGCATTCAAAGCCCCACTTGCAATGGAAAATGAAAATCTATGGAGTTCATTCATTTGTGATGCTATTGCATACATTGACTCTCTATACACTGATAAGGAATGTGAACAGAAGATTATAACGTGTAATAGGAAGGTTGGATTTGTGGGCCTAAAAGTGTGCTTATTGTCTGTGCAGAATTTATATGACATGTTTGTAAAAACAAAAAAAATGGAATACCTTCTGACATACAAATTAAGCCAGGATCATGTAGAACTATTTTTTGGTCTCATAAGGCAACGAGGAGGTTGGAACGTTAATCCCACATGTTTGCAGTTCAAATCAGCCTTCAAACGACTGATTACCAGGAATGAACTAAAATGCATAAAAACAGGAAATTGCATTTCACAAGATAGTATACCTATCCTTAATGTAAGTAGTACTCGTGATGCGAAGAGCACTCAATTTATACAAAATGAGGATGATCCCTTATGTCTTCAGTCACCAGTTCAGATTTCTGATCATGATTATTGCCCATCTTATTCAACATTAACATTGTTGTCAGACAGTATTGTTGAATACATATCAGGTTATGTTGTTAAGAAAGTAGTCAGTTCTCTAAAGTGTGACAACTGCAAAAAAGCGATTACACAGACAGAATGTCCATATTCATTTATTTCTTTCAAAAGTAATGGGAAGTTATTTATTCCTTCAAATGATGTGGTTAGAGTATGTAAATTAAGTGAAAGATGTTTTAGAGAGAATTTATGCAGAGGCATCAATTCAATTGTGAAAAGTAACATACCCTACAAAGTCGCAGCTGAAGCAAATGAACTAGGTTTGTTTCCCTCATTAAATACTCATGTATTGGACTTAAATCCATTGGACACTCATGTTAATAGATTGATACAAGTAATTTCATTGTCATATTTGAAAATTCGCATTAATCATGCAGTTAGGGAAACTAATAGACATAAGATTGATCACAGATCAGTCTACAATCGCCTGGCTATTTTCAAACATTTGTAAATATTCTGTTTATCAATTGAAGGGGCTAGTTCCATAAGGGTGTAAGGCACAAATCTTTAATTTTGAGTTTTTAACATTTATGCCTTCTCCTCATATCTCTTAAATACTCAGTGAAATATTGTACTTGTGCCTTAAACCTCTGCTCAGTTATAAGAAAAGACCTGTGAGACTGCACATTCATTCTACAGTGAGTTCCACGCAAGAGTTGGCCAATGACGCAGGTTCCTGCGGTGCGGCGGGCACAGCTCCAACTCCCGAGCGATCGGGTGAAATATCTACGCTAATAGAGCCACGGTCGGTGTAATGATTCAGGTTCTCACATTTACAGTTAAGATTACAATGAAAATAAACACGTACTTCATCACAAGAGATGTTGGAATTGTTCTCTTGTTGCATCCACACATTACTGGCACTTTTTTTAGGAAATTTTCTTTCACGCGCATAAGTTCAGCTTCCGATATAAAGTTAATTTATCTTTTTACTAAATAATAAAATAAAGTAAATACTAAAATAAAGGTTTTTACTAAAATAAAGTAAAAACAAATAATATGATACAAAGTAAAAAGATTTTGCTACTGTAAAAGTACTTCAGTTTTTGTTTGACATGTTTAGGTACCTCTAGTTGTAAAAAAATCCCAATACATTGTAAATTTAGCCTGTCCTTCAAAAATATATGTTATAAAATTAAACTTTAAACCACCTAGGCTACTTGTGAGTGGTAACATTGTTTAAAAACATCAAGAATTCTCGAAACCATGTCCTTCTGCCTTACGCCTTTATGGAACTAGGCCCTTCAATTTCAAATTTAGAATAGGGGAGACCAAGGATACTTAAAAACCTTTTCCTTTGATTTTTTAAATTTTTCAACAAATATTTTTACTTTTTGGAGTTATGAAGACAAAGTTCATATATTATTCTATTATTTAAAATAGTTAATATCTTGGTCAAAGTATGTTAAGGGCACCCGGAAGGTCCTATATCTGCAATGTTATATGAAAGCAACATTTTCTCTTACACTGTTTGCACTAGGGAGCATATTGAGTGGAATCTTGAACATTTTTCCTAAACTATTAGAACTAGAACAATAATTTTTTTCCTGTATGATGCTTTTGCATGTTTTTCTTTTTACCATTGGGATTTTTAGTGTACCGGTACTTATGTTTTCCTAAAGTTATTATTCTTTTAAATGAAGGATTTTTATTTTTAATTTTTTTTTTCAGTTTGGTACCGGTAGGCCATATTTTTCTATGATTGCACTTTTAATAAAATGACTACATGTTACAAAATGTAAAGTGGCATTTATTACAAGTTCTGAAAGTTATAAATCTCTGGTTCTTATAGTTTAGAAAAAATGCCCCCCAGTACAAGGAAAAAATTAACTTACTGAAATTGAGACTCAAACCAGTGCTTTAAAATATTTATAAGCAAGCTAAAGATGAGATAATTATGTCATTTTAAAGAGGAAAGTCCATATTTTTATAATACATAAAATAACTTAATGATTCATTTAGAGCATATAGCTTTTTTCACTGACACTCACTACTGTGGTATGGCAATGTTATTTAACTTACCTACAGACAAACAACACAGAAATAAATACAGTAATCCAGGAGTCTACAAACTAAAATGCAACGACTGTCCAAAGTTCTACATAGGACATACAGGCCGAAGTTTCAAAACACGATACACAGAACACATACGAGCTCTCAAAGACTCTGACTATGCAAACCATATAATAAGCACAGGCCACAAATACGCAGACATCAATACAGACATGGATATCCTACACATTAACCACAAAGGTCATATGCTCAACACACTCGAACAATATGAAATATACAAACACACCACACAAGACAACACCAACATCTTAAACGAACAATAATTGTAATTATTACAGTTCAAATCACATGCACTCTACGACACAGTAATTCAAAAATGTCTTCTTAGCCACAACAGTGGCATCATGGGAGTCAGTTGCTGAAGATGGCCGCTCCACACGGTTGAAAGTGCTCCAACAAGGTAATTAACATTGCCATACCACAGTAGTGAGTGTCAGTGAAAAAAACCTATAGGCCTATGCTCTAAACGAATCATTAAGTTATTACATCACTACAAAATGGACGAAACACAAGAATATAAAATAAAGTAAAAATTAATGTTTTTGCCATTTTCACCCTTAATAAAGGCAGAATATTTATTTTAAGTGTCCCATAACATATTATTTTTCATATTAATGTATTGAAATTTGTAGTGTGTGTTTTTCTGTATAACTGTGTTGTCTTTGGACTATGTAATATTTTTAAATCTATGTATTACTTGAATGATCTTAATAAGTTCCGCCTAGTATACCACTAATTTGATTAGGCACATGTGAAAGCTGAAGAAGAGAAAAAATAATCAGGAATGCCAGTTCACTTCTATTGAGAAATTGTTTGTATGTTTATTAGTCAGTATTTTAGCAAGGATTAAGTTATATGATGATTTTGATTTGATATAAAAACTATTATCCAATCCGGGTTAGTATCAATACTTTAATTATATTTTCATGTTTGAACAAAGAGCTCAAGTTAACAAAAGTTACATATATTGAAATCAGTAAAACTGTGTGTTGTCAATATTTAAAAATTTGATTTAACTAAAATGACTAATTAATTATTAAAATATCACTACCTTGCTATATTGTGACATAGGATATGTAGTAGATAGTTCATGTATGGGTGATTCTTCAAATACGGGAAAATGTGCGTTCCGGAGTGATATTTCCCTTCAAATTCAACTTTATAAAAAATTGAAATAAAAGTTTTTTCTACTACTTCCATACCACAACTACCACTTTGAAATGTCACTAACTTTAAATTATGATACTCCAAAACCAAATTTAATTCAATTAAATGTTATCCACATGCCCTGTCCCATACCCCGGTTTTGTATATTCTACTGCATTTTTCCACAAAACAAAATGTTACTTCCTTTTCGACTTTTTTCCTGCCAATGAGTATGATTGTGTGAAAATAAAATTGTCATTTCACCTAATGAACATAAAGAATGTCCCAAGGGTTTTTGGTCATCCACATGGCTGAAAAGAATAGAAAAATTTTCTGCAGGAATGAGAAATTTGTATAACTGGCAACAGTGTTAGGAAGCTAACAGAGCAGCTTGTGGTTGAATTTTGCTTGCTTACAAACAGTTTGGGATTAGCAAAGGAAAGCGTTTTTATTCTCCGTCATTAACATGACTTCTAGAAAATAGGCAAAAAGTGAATATTAATTAATTTTGATTATGCACTATGATAAACCTACCAATTCAAAGTACCTGACTGAAGTTAAGCCTACAGAGGTTTAGGAATGGCTTGCTGAGACCACTTAAACTCCTTTTTTTTTTGTCATCCACATGCCTAATTTTTGTTTCATCCACATTCCTCATAAAGGGGTACGTGGATGACTCTCAAGTCATGTAGATGATAAATGTAGGATACTATTGTGTTTGTGGTGTCTGTGACCTGTACTTAAAATCTTAAAACTGATTAAATGAATTTCTGCTTGATTCCCCCCCCCCCCAACCGTAAAAACACAGTCTAGTTGAAATTGCATTGATTCCGGAGTATGCACACAAAATTGCAAATTTGGTGCAAAATAAACTGAAGTAAACTGAGAAAAATATGAAACCACATAAAAAAAGCATATTGTTGCCAAAGTTAGTCATTAATGTGGCCTTCTGCCATCCACATGTACACGGATGTCATTCACATGGCTTTAAAAAAATATATATATAAACATTTAAGCTCTGCTGGTGTCTTATTATTATCAAGAAACCCCTGAAGTATTTTAGCAATTTTTTTGAGATTTTAAATATAAACTAAAAAATTTTGATTTTAGACACTCCAAATTTTCCCGTATTTGAAGAATGACCCATATACTGATTCTTTTGATCAATGGAATGGAAGTTATCTAAAATATAGTCTTAATAAAATAATGTCCTTATTTCATTTATGCCTGTCATTTCACTGTGCGTGTTGTAATTGAGCAATACTGTAGTTTATTAATAGTATTGATGTTTTTCTCTTGATTTTAAATTTGGAATGTTTTAAATTTTGGTTTTTTTATTTTTTTGGATTTTAAGATTTTTTTTAATTTTGGATATTTGGATTTTTTTACTTTGGATTATTTTTTAAAATTTGGATCTTTGAAGTTTTTATATTTTTAATTTATTTTTATTTTTAAATTTCGGATTTTTAGACTTAAAATTTTGGATTTTCGATTTTTTAATTTGAATTTTTTAAATTTTTATTTTTTTTGAATTTTGGATAAGCCTAATTATTGAGTTGCTTGTTTTCTGTGCAGTCCGTTCCGTCACACCAAACTAATTTCGCGACGATTTTGAGCATAACACTAATTTCGTGACAATTTTGTCCGTAACGCAAGCTCTCGATTTAATCCTACCGCGACTAAAGAAGTTTCACATCTAAAACCTAATTTTTAGCAAGTAATAGGAACCAATACTTGAGAAAAATAGCAAGAGGACGTGCTTTTTCAATGTGGTTTCAGTGTGTTCACTAGTGGATACAAAATTTCCAATAGAAAATTGTGAAAATAGACTTTATTCTAAGTTCTCGTGATAGTTTCCCATTGAATTGCGTGTAGTTCAGTGGGTGTCTTCAGGTGAGACAAGATGGCGGCATAGCGCAAGGCTTGGCTTCACCGCCGGGACCCAGATTGCCGGGCTGTGCAATACACCGACGATTTACTTTCATTTTACAAAGGTATTCGTCCACAGGAATTTCCCAAACTTCACGCACTTGCCTTAAAATGTACGTCAGTGTCCGGTACAACTTATGCATGCGAACAGATGTTTTCAATTATGAATTTAAATAAAAGTAAGACCAGGACTTCCCCGTCTGATGTTGCCTTACAGGCCGTACTTGGAATTTCCATTGCCAAATCGATTGTACCCAATATTGGTAAATTAGTTGCGGCAGAATGATGTTAACAGTCGACTTAAATTCTAAATGTACACCAAGGCAAACACAATATATTTAGAGAATAAATGGTGTGTTTATGTGTTCACAAAATGTTATTTCGTAAGCTGAGCGCTGGCTAGACCTGTGGAGCTGCCTCTGGTGCTACACCGGTGCTGTCCTGCGCCGTGGATAGGCTTGCTGTAACTAGTCCTTGCAACCCCGCGTTTCACTCCACGCGAAGTTGAGTAGCTGTCACAGCCGTCACAGAACATTCTTACATTTTGATTGGCTGAAGTTATTAGCTGATTGGTGCGCACCCCTAGACATTATTTCAATTAGGGTAGGCCTACTTTTAAGGATGTATCTACGAAACCACTCGCACGGACCGGCTCACCGAGCGAGTAAACCTGAGCCAGTCTAATTTTATCGGTAGGACGCCCTTGCCCTAAGGGATGGTAATGGATTTATTTATTTATTATTGGCTATATCCACGAAAACTTTTGAAAAATGTAAGACTATACATGCATAAGCGTCGCTATGGCTGTGCCTGGGCAAACCCTGAGAACCATCCAAACTCATAAATCATGTAACCCTTTTAGACTTTTAATGAATTAATTATTGATTACTTATTCACTTGAGAAACACACAATGGATTTCTATGATTTTATGTTGAACATTTCTGGATTATAAACTTACTTGATATCAAGTATCTTGCGCTACTGCATTATAAAAATCGGGAGAGAAGAACGATCTTAACAGGAAGTGTAATGTTATGTTATGAATTGAATTATGTGCAAGAAGGGATTCGTTCCGAATGCAGGATGCTTTTAAAACCATAAGTGATACTTTAAATATTTCGTAGAGATTTAGTGATTGTACTAAGATTTACATGATAATAGTAAAAACAAGGTTCATTTAAGTTAGTAATCTGAATCTTAAGATTTTAGGTTCAGATAAGTTTCCATGTGAACTGTATGTTCATAACCAAAACAGTCACATTTTATTAAATCCCATGGAGTTATTATTATTATTATTATTATTATTATTTTGCAATTTTCTATATTATTTACATAAATCCCTCAAATAAAACAGATAACATTTTCAGCCTTGTGACTGTTAATATTTTAAGAATTTTGTCTATGAACTGCATAATGTAAGACACATAGGATACATGAAAAGTTTATATGCCTAAATAAAATAGGCAGTGATAATTAAATTTTACATTTCTATTAGGCCTAAATAAGTTTATTTACGTAATTCACATCTTTCGAGCTAGTAATGGAATAAGTAGCCCCATATCTTCAATATACAGCCAGAAAGGATCTAATGAAAAATGACTAATGCCCTTGAACTCACAGAAACACGAAAGTTAGGCTACAGCTTAAACATTGTTGTGGAAAAGTAGTCAAGACCCAGTATCATAACGTAGGCTACTTGGTAAACTAAAAGAAAATACCAGGCCTGTTTAGTATACTTTCTCAAATAGCTTTGAATGTGAAAAAGTTGAAAGTGTTCGGGATCAGTCCTATAACAGTTCCCCTAAAAAAATCGCATTTCAAGTCGGCTTTATTGAATGTTCATCGTCTTATGTTATAGGCGAGTCAATTCATCTTGTATATTAAAAGTCAAGAGGTTGGGTTAAAACTAAATGTAAAAGGAAAGTATCATTCAAGTTTTTGAGGGTTTTAGGAAAGACAGAAAAAGCGATCTTCTGAAGATGTGGGCGTAGTTGTATAGTGAAGAATTCATACTCTTGTTTATGGTTTGTTTGTGCTGTTCGTCACATAGTAATTTCACGGTTTATGCGCTCAACTGTACCATACACTAAGGTGAGTGCTGTCGCGCCTTTGTGTGCTTTGAATTGCAAAACATGCTTCTTATACAAGAGTAAAATGGCTTCTTGTACAGTTAGGCTACTTATTTTTGTAGTATCACTATTTTTAGCCTCACGTGACACTTCAAATCGTAATCACTCTTCATGAGTTGTTGTTTTTCAGAATTATATTCACGTAAGTATTCATAGCAAATGGTAGCCGAAGTTTAAAATTAGATTAATTCGGCAAGGCTTTCTGTCCCCAAGTTCGTGGATTCGATCCTGATCCAAGGTGTATTGAGTGCGACTGTCTGTGCTATATCCGTAGATTATTCAGCCTTCTAAAACCACTCTGCTGGACAAAATTCCGGCACACCATCAAGACAATGTGCATGCCTTTTTTGAGTATACTGTACATTGCATTTATATTTTTTTATTATGAACTTTCTTGTGCATTGCACCCAAAAATTTTGATTTAGAAAGTTACTAACAATTTTGATAGATGATTTAAGTCCCGAAACTTCTTACTTTACCTAAAAAAAACTGCTATATTAATTTTTCTACAGAAAAAAAATACCTAGGGGAAAGTTTACTCTTGTTCATTTTGGATTTATCTTGGCTATCTTATTACGGTAGAAGATTCATTAAAGTTTGCACAGCAAAGTTGTAAGGACTGCCAAAACTAACATCTATTATCAAACTTATCAAACACATTTACAGTTTCGGAGATAGTCAAAGTAATTATGACTTCGGAGCTCACTATCAGAAGATACTGTATAGAAAAAAAAAGTATTTTGTTTTGTGTAATAATAGGGAAGGTACGATTAAGCTGAGAATACTTATACTTATATATCCATACGATTTAAGTTGTTACGTCCATTTAAAAACTATACCCTCTAACACTTATTCGTAATCACAAATTTCGGATAGGCTACTTGTGTAGCTAGGAGCGGGTTTTCCAATTTAAAAGACACAAGAGCATATTTTGATTAATTTTATAAAGGACACTAGCCTTAAACAGAACATAACTTGCACATAGGAATTAGCGCTTTTCCGTAGTCCATTATGTTTAGCCTACCTTCCGCATGTCCATTTTAGTATGCCTATTAGGTTTACTTTGTGTTATTGCCAGTGAAAATAGGGTGTTCGTTATCAAGTAGACACATTGTTTTGCATATTATAAATATGCAAAACAATGTGTCTACTTGATAACGAACACCCTATTTGGGGAATTTGAAGGTCATATTGTGAGGATATGAGTTGTATCTAAATAAAGAACATTACTTCATATCAATTTGTATGTGGTGAAATGTGACGCTATGATTAATGGAGGCGTTAGATAAGGAGAACATCAAACTGAAACTGTTGAGAAGCAACGTTTTATCAATCCTTTAGTAAGCATGTGATTCGTGGAAAACAACTAAAGCCATTATTAAGAAATTAGAAGTATTTGTTAAGAAATGCATCCGGCGCATTTTAAGAATATTCTGGCCGAACAGAATCACTAACTAGGAGTCCACCGCCGAATCGACTTCAAAGAGCGTGGACGTTCTTGGACTCCTGATATTGTGAAGATTCTGAGTTAAGCCCCCTGCACACAGGGACAGTTACTGGCGGCCAGTAACTGGCAGCCAGTGGATGTTCTAGTGGCAGCCAGTAGGTAGTACAAGGGTCAATTATTTAATTATGTATGATTATGATTAATATAAACAGTATTTATATTATATTAAAGAATATAGAATATTAGAGAATTTGTATTAATATTGTCAAAGTAGGCAAACTTTTATAAAAATTGTAGACTTGTAAATAGGTTGTGTAATAGGGTTAGAAAACAGAATCGGTTGTAAAATCTTTCGAATAATATTGCAGAAATCACAACACATGGGTAGAAAACAGCTAAGATGTGGATTCTTCTGTTATTCAAGCTGCCTAAAAAGTTATTTTGACTTTTAGAGGATTTGTCTGTAAAATCGCGTAAAATTTGTCAAAAAATGTAGTTTTGAGTAGAGATTAAAACAGGTAAAAACAGCTAGGGGTGATTTGATCTAATATTTTGTTGCCTAGAAAATATTCCTCATTCTAGAGTGTACGTTAATATATTTTGAGGAAAATTTGTTAAAGAATGTGTACTTTTATAGGAATTACGCCATATAGGCCTAATAAGGATAGAAAACAGCTAAGGGATATTTTATACTTTAATATTAATGTGGTACTAATATTAATATTACATTGTGCAGAATTTTGTAAGCTAATAATTTGTATTAATATTGTATTAAAAGTAATATACTTATATTAATATTATTTTTTCCCCTGTTATATGGGGAAGGTTTTGACATAAATGAACAAAACATAAAATAAATATTCCAACAAATATCTAAATAAAAATAGTGCAGATTTACGAAGTCAGGGAAAAGTTTGATTCTTACATTTTCCCCAGCGGTCAATCTTTCACTGTGTTCAAGTAGTAAGTTAATAAAGTTTTATTACTGAGTCCACGAATAAAATATTTAAAGATTTTTACGTTATTGCTGGCATATAATGGAAAAGAGGCTTGCTAATACCTCCGTAACGTTCTGATAGTGTCTGGCATAATTACCACTCGTAATCCATTCAAGTTATAAAGGATTTATAATAAAATTCAAATATCTCACTAAAAGTAACACACTTGAATCTTTTCTGGACACAAAAATAAAATAAAAATGTCACATAGTCAAATTTGCTTCACCCTCGACATTCTACGATCATCCCAAATCATTCACATAGTTGAAGCGCCCGGAATAATTACCACTCAATTACTTGTAAACTATTCAAAATATAAAGTAGATGCTTAATTTATAATATAATTCAAATATTTCCCTAAAACTTTCTCGCTTAAAGACTTTTCGGGATACAAAAATAAAAGAACTGTCGCATAGTCAAATTCGCTTCTCCCTGCATGAGTTTTATGTAATTGGTGATGAGTATAACATGAAATAAAAACATATGTGTCAGCTTTTCTAAGGTTCTGTTTTAACCATCAGTAGGGCTGTTGTGTGTAGATTATTTCTGCACTTCACTGGAATCCGACCAAGGGTTAATTAAAGGTTTCGAGTTTAATCATGCCGTGTATTTCTAGACGGAGTAAAAGCCGTGAATAGCCATACTTAGAAACGCGTGACGTCACACACTCAAGTGCTGTGATTGGTCTATCCCGGAATGTGCAATCTATATGGTTTACTGACCTTGGGTTTTTAAAATATTTCGCAAATAAAAAATCACAAAAGTAATTCCCCAACAGATACTTCATTCCAGTGCTCTACTGGCGGCTAGTATCCTTTAAGACACGTCCAATAATGGCTGCCACTAGGTCACGTGACCCGTTACTGGGTCATTCCGTGTCAAATCAACACACTTTTAATTAAAATTAAACTCACCATTCCAGATTTGGATGAAATTTTGTAGAGAGGTAATTATCTTGCATATTAAGAGAAATACAAACTTTTATTTAAATATTTCAATCCGTTTTGAAAATACAGCCATGTAAAGCACTAAAAAAGTAACAAAAATCACATCAAAAACATCTCTTTCAACTAATATAGCAACTCTTCTAATTAACCTACAAAGTTGGGGAAAGTATCGTTTTTTAGCATTTTTTACAAGCGTTTCAATGATATATAACACATAATAGTTCTAATGAAATTTGTTTTTCAAAATTCAAAGTGAAAATTTTGATTTTGAATTTTTTTTAAGTACATTTTTAAAAATTTTCAAAAATCCTAGGAAATATGTTATACCAATGTTAAATGATGTACTAAGTTTGAAAATGGGATGGAAATGGGTTCATGGTTAAAAAATTAAAACATCACTTTTCAAAAATAACCTCAAAAATAACTTATATGCCCCAATGGAAAGCATAATAAAATAATTTCGACAAATAAATTGAAATAAGGAAAATAACACAATCTTGACATCTTGTTGTTCAATGGAAATTCTTGTCTCATGCCTTATTGGTTTGCAAAGTGTTAAGATAGCACATAAATCCTTTTGATCTGTGTCGTAGGATTTACTGTATGTAATACATCTGTGAGAGGTATTCACAGGTCGACACCGATCAAAAGGCTTTATGTGCTATCTTAACACTTTTCAAACCAATAAGGCATTAGACAAGAATTTTCATTGAACAACAAGATGTCAAGTATGTGAGTTACTTCCCTTGATTAAATTTATTTGTCAAAATTATTTTATTATGCTTTCCATTGGGGCATATAAGTTATTTTTTACCTGATTTTTTTGTAAAGTGACACTTTTTAAATTTTTTAACCATGAACCCATTCCCATCATATTTTCAAACTTGGAACATCATTTAGCATTGGTATAACCTATTTCCTAGGATTTTTTTGTTAAAAATTTTAAAAAGTACATTTTAAAAATTCAAAATCAAAATTTTTCACTTGAATTCTGAAAAAAAAAACAAATTTTATTAGAACTATTATGTGTTACATGTCATTGGAAAGCTCGTAAAAAATTCTAAAAAATGACACTTTCCCCACCTTTATAGGTTACTTAGAAGAGTTGCTATATTAGTTGAAAGATATGTTTTGATGTGATTTTTGTTATTTTTTTAGTACTTTACATGGCTGTAAAGAACGGATTGAAATATTTAAATAAAAGTGTGTATTTCTCTTAATATACATGAAAATTACCTCTCTACAAAATTTCATCCAAATCTGGAAAGGTGAGATTAAATGGGTGTGCTGATCTGACACGGAATGACTCTACTGGCGGCCAGTAAACTCAAACTCAAGCAGGTTTGAGTTTAGTGGCCGCCAGTAGTCTGCTGCATGTTGTGGGATAATTACTGGCTGCCAGTACTGGCTAGTGCTACTGGCTGCCAGTACTGTCCCTGTGTGCAGGGGGCTAAACCTGCCTTAAGTTTACTGGCCGCCAGTAGCTACTGGACGTTGAAGGGAAGTACCCCTGCACACTGGGACAGTAGAGGGACAGTAACTGGCGGCCAGTACTGGCTAGTGCTACTGGCTGCCAGTATTGTCCCTGTGTGCAGGGGGCTTTAGACACATAATGTGTCATGCTCTATATACTTGCGCGAGATGTAGAGAGGCACGCCGAAAACTAATTCAGGTGGCAACACAAGCAGGAAAACGATGACCGCCAGAACTCAAGTTCTGGACAAATAAAGCAGCAAACAGTATTCAAAGACTTTGCAACGTATGTAACAGGAATTAGAAAACAACAGGAAATAAACGGTGTCTAAACATACCATATTCTAGACAACCTAATTATGAGACATATCTCAGGGATTAAACCGAGCACTACTATATGGGCAATAGTTCAAGTGCCCGGGTTGCTGTGGGAAACTCTAGCAGCAGCCGATCCGAGTTGGGTTTTTCGGGGATTTTTTTTCACTCATTAGGTGAATACCGGATCGGAGAGACGACCCCCGACAGACAGATGACAAAATACAGAGTTACACAGTTCTGTTAGTGCTGAATCAAACAGCTGGCTCTAATCACATTACCCAGAAGCTTAAAGTACACAAGAGCGAAAAATAGAGCACAAGCGCCGAAAAGTTGTTGGGACCGGAATATGGCCCAGGGTCGAGGGCTCCAGGGGCGGTGGAGGGAGGGGGAACTAGAACCTTTTTGGAAATGGATGTTCTGAAACAAAAACTATGTCGCGAAAGAAGGGCAGAAGTGGAATCCTGGTAGCCTGTCCGAAATACTTGGAGGTGCTCTGTTGCAAATTAAGTCAAACGAACAGACAAAACATGAACCACAATTTAAAGCAGGTATCAAAATCAGAGCAAGATGGAAACAAAATATTGCTGCCTGACGTCCCGCCCTGAAATGAAGAGAATAAGAACGGTAAGGAGGTGGTAATAATTAGAGACCGGATTTTAAAGGGAAAAATTTCACCCAAAAAAGGACGAAAAAAGGGGAAATTATTGCCAAGAAAAGGTGGCAAAAAAGGGAAAATTATTGCCAAAAAAAAGGTGGGAAAAAAGGGATATAAAATTAAGACAGTGTAAAAATTCAACAGAGAAATACATGTTTGTTTTGTGTAAAGCCTTTGCTTGCTCTACAGCTGCTGATTCTGTAACATCTAATGACTGAAGACATTTTTTTATTTTGTTGAAATTCTCACAGAGGAAAATAGCACACGTTCCCCACCTTGTTATAATGGGAAACTTAGGCAATGGCAAGCCTGTGATTTCCCTGTAATGCTCTATTCTGCTGGGAGGAATTATTTTTTCAATGGTGAATCAGTGAAAATAATTTTTAATGTTTTCATATTGCCAAATACTGGGTAATTTACGAATTTTTCAAAATAAATGAGCAAAAAAGGTTCTTGAAAGGGAAAATTCATTTAAAAAAGGGAAATGGGCCTAAAAAAGGAAAAAAGGGACGTTAAAACCAGGTCATTTGCAGTTGAAACTTACTCAGTAATGTCCTGTTCAATTTTATCACGTTTTGTGATGAAATATAAAAAAAGGAATTCCCTTTAAAATCCGGTCTCTAGTAATAGCCTAATGCAGATACGGTGTAGAACTAAAGGCAGTGCGTCATCTAGATCAGGCAGAGGAGACACGAAACCAGCATAAAACAAGTTATTATTACGTATTATATCGTCAGTCCTCAGGCAAACTAACGACAGTGCTCTTTGTTAACATTGCACTTTGTTTGCCTGGGGATATCTAAAATTCATTTTTATTTTTAACAGAATACGAAATACCATACTGTGCTTTGTGATTATTTTATAGACTACAAGTGTCTGTCCTTGAATGCTGGTGATGCTTATGATATTGTAGAGTGAAATGTTATGTACCAGTGGATTCTTGGAGAAAATATTCACAAACCGTATTATTAATACTCACTCTGCTGCTGTTTAAAAAAATCGAATATATAATATTTCACTCCCGTATGTTGGTATCAAAACACTGTCGTAATTAATTAAAAATTACTAACCGATTCACAGTTGAGAAACTAGGCTTTTTCGTTATTTTCAGTTTACATTATTTTTACTCTATCTGCGGGTTTCCCATGAATTTAATGTAAACATAGTTTTGAAATTCGATAACAAGCAGTTCTTTTTTATTTGAATCGTGACCTTGGAATCTATTTTACGCATTCGAGAGAAATTTTAAACGATACATTTCTGTATGTAATATGTAGGCCTACGTATGTGTGTGTGTTTTTTTTTCCATTCATTCATTTCTCGGATCTTAAAATAGCTTAATGTAAAATGAATTCTTTGGTGTTACCACCGTTAGTGGGTGAACAAGCTAGTGAAACACTGCTTTGTATTTTAGGTCAGTTACTCTTGCCTCCTGGACTATCAGGTAGATGTTAAAGATCCTAATCATTTGCATCGGTATTTGACAAGCTTTCTGAGACAGCGTGGCCTCCACAAGTAATTATAACCCTGACGCCAAATTGCAAACTCAACATATAAAGTACTGCAATGCGGAAGGGAGAACGAACTTCAGATGTGTGATTGTTTCCTGTTTATTAAAGGTTTATTAAATTCATATTTTATTTCCGTACAAGGCATAAACTTATGAATTAATGTACATACCCATAAATTCGATCAGAAAGCCAGTGATTTACCGACCGAAGAGCAGTGATTTATATAGTATATATATAATGAATGCATTTATGGAATGAATTTATACGTTTAATGTAATATTTGTTTGTACACAAAATAATGTAGGCTAATCAAACGAGATTTAAGTTCTAAATAAAACTTCCTTAACTTAAGCTATTTTTGTGATAGATTTTGATTGATTTTTAAAAATAAAGATATTTAATATCTCTCTGTTGCTTAGTCGTTGTTATTGTGGAACTTTTTACTTCCATTTTGACTTAATCTATGTCTGACAAGAATATCAATACTGTCTCTGTTATGTGAGGCTAATATAATTTTTTTTTTCAGGTAAGTTTTGGAAGCCTTATTCCGTGTTTCTGCTTTGGATTATAATATCAACAAGTGTAAGTGATTATTATTCATCTTACTATCTGAAGTGTAAAAAAATCATAAAATTCCCTACCCTCTCGTTCTCGCCCTCCATCAGCTTCCCCTTCGCTGTGGTAAATCACCAGGAGGGCGTGACCACAGTTATTTTCCAAATCTTCTCGTCCTGATCTTTCTCTTTACTAGGCCTATGCGTTCTTTCTCTTTCTCCTATATCTTTCGTTTTGCTGTCTGATATCTGCTCTTCCTTTTAGCTCTCTAAAATGCAAATTCAAGAAAACTATTATTCATTGACGCAGTCTTCTTTCTTCACAATCCTTACCTTGCTTATCCTGCATTAAGCATGGCAGTGTAAATCACCAAGACTCTTATTAGAACCCGGATTTGTATGCATAATCAAATAATAAAATATGCATGCAAGCATGCATGAATAATTTTAAAAGTATGCACCAATATATGCAAAAACAAATGAACAAAAATCAAATAAACAATTTTGGGGGGGACAATCTTACAGTAGATAAGGAAAGTTGCCTGTGGTTTTCATTTGTGAAACTTCTGCATCTGTAGGTGAAGAAGGTTTTATACAATGAAAATGTCCTTTCTACTTCTCATGATGTCACAGGTGCATGTGAAAAACACCACAACTCTTCTTCAGTACATTCCTCTTCTGTTACGGCTTTTTCTCCATTACCAGACATTTTGCTGATTTGACAAGATTGTTTTGTAACCAGGAGTTTTATTTAATACCTTAGAATAAGCTTATCGAATGTAATTTTTGTAATACCGTGAGTTCCTGAAGACAGTACATTTGAAATTTGATCTATCAGAGAAAATGAATACTCTAAAGAATTATTTCGAGCTTCCAAAAATTTCAAGTAATTTAAAGAAGTGGCTATAAATATAAGGGATACTGTTTTCGGTGGAAATGATCCGCGTAGAATGACACAGCGAGTTAAAACTGGCTCAGGGGGTAAAGGCAGAGTTGGAAATAGTTAAACACTGAGAGAAGTCCGCTTATTTATATTTTTGTTTAATTGTTTCAGCGACACGATGAAAACCGTGAGCAAGGAAAGTTAGGTGAATTAATTTGGGATAAAGAACTTCCAATCCAGCTCCCGCTTTAACCATATATGGAGCGTACATACTTAAATACATTAACCCATCCTTCCATTTATAAATAAATAAACATATAAATAAATTGGTTGCAGAGACTTTATTAAGTACCCGTAATTATTAACTATCTAAAGGAGAAAGTATAATTTAAGGGGGGACATACAGCTTTCGATGCTGAAAAATAGGTGGTTTCATTTTTTTTTTCTCAGCAATGAATTGTTCTGTAGCCTTGCAAACTGGCATGCTTTATATTGATTAGTTCTGCAATTGCAGACTATTTTCAGAATTAATTTAACTATTACAGTTAATCGGAAATTATCATTATAAAATGGCAGCAAAATTTTGTGCACTAAAGTGCAGTTTCCCTGATATTTATCATAAATACCAATATTTCTGAGTGATTCTTTTTTCTATCTATTTGTAAATATCATATAAACAACATAATCTAGGATCTTTGGATTATCTGCAGTATAAATATTTTAAAAAAATAATTCATCGCTTGTTTTTTTAAAATAAATTTTTACATCAGAAATATTTTTAAAAAATAAAGTATTCAAGTTACATCAATGATTCTAGATAGTGTTGTTCAATATCAAATATACTTGCATGCAAAATTTCACTGCAATATGTAAATAAATGTTTGAGTTGTCAGGGAAAAGTGTTACTTACAAAAAAACACCTTTTACGCATACTTTCAAATATATAAAAAAGAACATGCATTTGGCATACAAATCCGGGCTCTACTTTTTATTATAACTAACAGTGTTTTCCCCACTAGCGTCTATCAATACCATTGAATGCCCTCTTTGTGTCTTATGTGCTAGCCGAGTGACAAATTCTTGAAGTCTGATGATACAGAATAATTATTTATCTATGGCTATGAAAGTTCACTTTTTACGTTAGACTTGCATTAATTGGTCGATGGAAATCTTAGATCTGAATATATTCGTTTGCAAGGCACGAAATAGAAAACTTAGTGAGAAAACATAAAATATCGCACAGAATGGTTTGTCTTGATCTCAACGTACGAAGACAGGCTTGATTTACATTACTGTGTTCGGGGAAGATGTAGAAGATATGGATATGGCCTGCGTGTTCGGTGATAATTCTGCTGATAACAATTAATGAATATGATGGGCGTGCCTGTTTACTCCTTCACTCAGCGTAGAAAGAGTTTTTCCTCGTAAAAGCAGGGATTCTGATACAGGTTTTCATATACTCTATTTTTAACCTCCTGCATGCTGAATAACTGATATCTTTATTCCACATTCGTTCGAGTACGTGAGAGAGAAATCCACTTGAGCGGAACCTAACTTGAAATTTTGGAGCCAAAATTAATCTGCTATAAGGTTAATAATATAAAAAAATAAAAAATAAAAAAAAATAAAAAAAATAGCTGCTTGTTTCCCCCAAAAGGCTCTGAAATAAAGCGCTAACTTAGGCATATAGTCCTAAATAAAATTAAAATAAAGTTTTGTATCTCATAATAGCCATTAGGCCATCATCATAGGAAAGTGTTAGGAGTTGGGAACTTCCAAGAACACACGAGTTATTATAAGGGTATTTGCATATTTGCAAGATTTATTTGAGACGATCACATCTGTAATACAATTTATCGTAGGCCCTATATCGTTTTCAACTCCCTCCTCCCCTTCTTGCATACTTTTACCATCATAAATTTAATTTTTGGGAACTCAAGCACATTTTTAATTTATTTATTTACTGTATTATATTCGTAGCTTATCTGTCTTAAAGAATAGCATGCCACTGTCTCCTCACAGTTGAAATGCTTTAACCTTTTTTCAGATTATTCAGTTCAATGTGTTTTTCATAGACGGGAAAGTCCTGGTATAGAGTGAAAAACAGTGCAATTCTTCCAAAACGAGTGAGAGTAGCAGCTTTCAAATCATATGAAGTAGAAAGTACATTTTCTGGTTATAACAATATTTTACTGTCAAACGATTTACCTGCGAAATTTTAAATAATATTTTGTAATTTGTAAAAATAAGAATGGAAATAAATGTAAGTTTTTCAAAATATAGAGAAAAAAATCTTATGTGAAACTCGCCTAATTTCCTCTGCCAAAATAAAATTTAGCCCCTTAGTATAATATAATATGTCCTTCACGTGAATTAGTTGTAAAAATGAAGAGAATGTCGTTAACCACATCACATCGCATCCCCGAAGAATACATAACCCATATGTAATCACTCTCGTAACTTTGTTTTAAGCATGGCCCTTTTTCTCGCTTCACATACTGAAATAGAACAAGAGGTCACATTGCAAAGAGCGCTTAGGCCTATGTAGAGAATTTTTTCAAAAAAGTTTCAAATAAAAGTTTTAGCCCTTTGTTCTTAGTATAAGCTCTTTGTACAAAATTTTAACAAAATCGTTAAAGCTGTTTTCGAAAAAATAGAGCCGAACGGAATTTTCTTCATGTAAAGTCCCGTTAGAAATAAAATCAGGTAAACTGATATAACAAAGTGCCAGTATGTTTTTGTTGAATCAATTATAATTGCAATTATGATATGCAGAAAATAAGTTTTTCTAATCAGATTAAAATCGACCAGCATCAGCAGAACTATAGATTTGTGATACCTTGACAATCGCGCACTTACATTAAAAAAAATAATAAAAAAATCCATGTCAAATCGGCCGGCTCCGGGATTTGATCCGGGGACCTCCAGAATACGAGTCCAAGGCGTTACCATTTGGCCAACTCAGTTTGACGGTGTCGATGGTTAAGCATAAGTGAAGGAATAGTGTTAACTGTCAAATTATCCCGGTAGACAAAAATTAAAAAAGCATGTGACCTTTAATTAGTCGTTACTCTGGTACCGGTCAACCAATTAGGTCCAAAATTAATATGCTTCTTGCCATGGACGTTATAAATGCTTATACCAAGTTTCATGAAAATACGATAAAGCATATTTGAGTTATGGGGCCTTTTGTTATATAATACCATAAAAATGCACTAAATTGGGCATTATTCCGGTACCGGCCAACCGATTTGGTCCGATATCAGCAGACGTCTTTCCATGGACTTATAAATGTGTATACCAAGTTTCATGAAAATCCGATAAAGCGTATTTGAGTTATAGCGCGTACAGACAGACGGACGGACGGACAGACATTTTTCGTCCCCCACACACAATCTCATAAAGTACCATACTGGGACTTAATAACAGAAAGTCGTCGCCACTCTTCGTGTCACGTCCCCAGAATGTACCTAACCCAAACACAGAATTTGTTTTCATACGATTTTCCATTCTGGAGCTAGGATGTTCAGACACACACACGTACATGTTTCCGAAAATATAATTTTTGGATTCAGGGGACCTCAGAACGTGTATTTATGTTAAAAAATGTAACTTCGAATTTGGGTTTCGAAAATAACACTTCCTGTACTTATGGTACCTATGATATGGGCAGAGGAAGTAAAAATACTGGTATCGAATGGACTATCTTTAAATTGTGCAGTTTATATTTTTTATGTACGTTAGCGTATTTGCATGCTTATTTCCGCACCCTAATTATAAAATCGCCAGGTGCAGATTATATTTTTGGCAGTAAGTGTTGAAATTGCTATGTTGCCTTGCCTCGGAACATAAGGGCACATCTCTTATCTTCAGACAAGTGGCGGCCTCAGAATGTAAGGAACTTTGTGCGAGGGAGTTCATTGCATGTTTCCTACTTGGTTGCTGCCATGAATGTGAATATAGAGTGCCCAGTTCCCGTATCCATGGCAACACGCTCGATCGATTCTGTTTTGGCGCCAGTGCGGTAAAACAAGCCTGTGTTTTTCTGTGTTGACTGTTTAAATGGCCTACAAAACAGTGCAAACCCCATGTTTGCACAGTGCATTATGAAGTATGGGTGTAAAAATACCTAGGTATAATACAGATACATAAAATTATCGTGTTACTATTGATGAAGTTCAGCATCTTTACCTTAAAATATATTAATACTCAGCATGACTTGGATTTAGGCTATTACGTCTATCCAGTTAATGGGATATTGTAGTTAGTATTATGCAGTTAACATCCCTTCCCCCTCCAGAAAAAAAGTTTTTCGATCTGTGTTTCGCATATCCATTTCATACCGGTACAACATGAATGAGATCTGTTCATGTCCGCAATAACGTAATCTTAAGTTTCGACAGCCGACAGAAAACATTAAGGCAAAAACAAATATTCAACAGATCTTCACGGTAGAGATGATTTTTACGAACTTCAAAAGTGTCATGACACTTAATATTAATAATTTTCTTTAATTTTTGTAAATATATCATTTTTCCCCAAGTGGCGCAGTAACTTTTTATGTATAAAGTATGCAAAGTAACAACGCTTTAGCGGACGAATCTATCTTATGCGATCTTTTGCGTACGTGGTGCATACATACAATTTTTTTAGTAAAAGCTCTGTAAATTATATGAAATGAAATAAAATAAAAATACCGTATAATTAATTATAAAAAGGAATAGTCAGCCATTTGTTGACGCCATTCTCAAGGCTGCCTGAATCCTATGCTATGAATCAATTAGAAATGCAGATGTAGGCAAGATGGCAGTGCTAGTTCTTTATGAATAATACAGCCATTTTGTCTTAGGTCTATATTTGTTATTATTACTAAGTTTTTGTGAGCAAAAAACCTGGTAAAGTTTCTGATTAACGTAAAGACACAATGCTGCCTTATATTTGTTGTTTGATGGTCAAGTATTTTGTTTCAAACCCTGTTACGGTTGGTATGACTGGTCACTGCCATCTGGATTTTTCAGTTGCCATAATGACTTTACCGGTCTAGTACGGAAAAAAAATAATTTACCGGCCTAGGTTGGTAAAGTGCTACTTTTCGGCATGTTAACAGTCAAGCAGCTGTTTTGCGGAGCTTGTACTAACGTAAACTATTATGTCCCACACAAGAGTCTTCATTATGTATTTCTATCTTGAAAAGTTTTAATATTGAAATAAATTTCGTAGTTCTGCAAAATAGCGAAATTCCCTCCATAGGCCCGTAATTAGGTCACTTCAGCAAGTTTAATTACATAAACAATTGGATGAGAATGTTTTATAACATTGCAGTTGTTGATCCATTTTTTCGCTCAGTCCTTCGAAGCTCTTTCTATAACATTGAATTTTATCTCTCTTCTTGCAATAGTGGGACCATTTTTTATTGCCCACCAGGCATTCCGAAGCCTTTTGTTGAACAGTGCTCTCGAATATTCTGGTATAATGTCACCATTTTACAAATACAATGGATACAATATCACATTTTTGTCTGGACTTTGTTGCGTTTCTGTTTTAAATTCGCAGTGCACAGTGCATTTGTTTAATTCTACTTTTTAGATGACGTTATTACTAGTGATGGGAAAAATCGAATGATTTTAACAATCGAATGATCATTCGAATGCAGAACTAAACATTTCGAATGAATATTTCGAATGAAATCATTCGAAGTGTTTTGTTCATAGAGGGATAGTTACATGCAACCTACGAGATGTTCATTCGCTAGCGTCAATATTTTTCGAATGAATCTTCCGTTCTCACTCACTTCACTTCATTGGCATTCGAAAGCGGGTAGATTTCAATTTAGTGCGCACATTTCCGGCAGAGAACAATGCGGCCAGCTTACAACAAACACGGCCTCCAGAGATGTTTATTATTTTAGTCATGTATTCTCGAACAGGTGCTGTAGTAAATACAGTAAATTAGGCCTAACATGAAATTTCTTGAAGTCCTACAAATATAAATTGCTTAATGCAGCAATAACCAGACAACTTCGTAGTTATTATTTGAATTTGCATACCTGTGGTGTTTAATAATAACAAGCATAATACGATCAAGTACAAAATAATCTAACTTTTCAATTTACGAAAAAGTAAAAATTATGTAATTTCAAGACACGTTCTTAAAGCTTTAAATCAATCATAAATTACAAAAAATCTGTTCATATTAGTTTTCTCTTTGGACTTACAATTTTAAATAAAATATCATTCAATCCTTTTGTCTTGCAATAAAACTCATATGACTATCCTAATAGCCTAACAAAAATAAGTTTGCATCATTATCTTTGACTATAAAAAAATAATTTGTCGTAGGTTAATTTTAGTATCCCATTCACAAAGGATTGAACATTTACTTATCATGACTTATCGTTACTATTCACCTAATAATACCATATTATCATAATCATTATAACTGTATAGGCCTATCAATCCCAATGAATAGAGAACATAACGACAACAGAAACAGATTATTATTATATTATTATTATTATTATTATTATTATTATTATTATTATTATTATTATTATTATTATTATTACACGGCTTATTGGTATACCCTAAGCTCCTAATTAAGCGATGTAATATGTAATATGCAGTTAAAGCATGGAAGGATAAATATAATACACGAAAAGACAATACTAGGCCTAAAATAGACAAATATATTTTCACGACAAAATTTGAATACAACGAAATGAAATGTATCTAATTTTAGTATTAGGTCCATTCAAATTTTCAAGTTTAATAAATAGTAATTAAGGTAAATAAGTTATTAAATTGATTATGTGCAGTGTATTCTTCAGTTTATTTTATTACGTTCGGAAATCCGAATAACTATATTGTCAGTTATATGCGATGCTGTAAAGTAATTATATCTATAATTCGGTAAGATCTCCAAATCTATTTAAATCTGAAGATTTCAAATTATTATTTAATAGGGTAGACATCGTTCGTTTAACTAAGAAATTCAATAACACATGCGAGACCATATGTGAAACACATTTAGTACTATTTATTTTATTACTGTGTTATAATAGCATACTGAAGGTAGTGTTATGTCATATTACAGTATTTTTGCATAAATGCAGACATAACTGTTCAAAGACAAAGAATCAAAACAAGACAAGAACGAACATTTCAGTTAATAAACAGTAGAATAACGTTTAGTACAATGCTATTTTCATGCACTATAGGTCGTGGCTCTTTAATCTGTATCTCAATAATTATTAATTTTATAAAGATGTATGTTTGTTGTTTTATATATAATTTTCTTGTATAATTAGGAACCAACAAAAGCAATTCAAGGTCTCTGCAAAGCCTGAGTAAATTGAGCCGTGATTGAGCACATGTAGGTTGGCGATGGGGTGAGAGCAGTCTGGTTTTTTTCCTTCCTTTCTTCCTAATTTTTTTCCCCTTTATTAGGATGTGGAAATTGAAAAGACTGCAAGTCCATTCACCTTCTGAACACAACCCTTCAGGGGCGGATGATTTTTTTGAAGATTTTAAAAGGGAAAAAATGCAAGCATTCCCACTTTGGTGGCAATACCATTAAAATAAATTAGATGTTGCCAGTTCTCTGACATGTTGGAACACTGCAGATCTTTAGACAAAAACAGTAGAAACAACAGAAGTGAAAAGGTTAAATTAGTATACTCATATTACAGTTTGTCGCGGAAAATATGCTCTTACTTAGATAATTTCTAAAATATGGAGGTAATTGGAACATGTCTCAGTTAACTAATTCAACAGTTCAATGTGGTATAGAATTATTAATTATGATTGATATCTAAATTGACTCTAAACAACATGTTGCCTCCTGCTTAAGTAATCTGATCTCGAGTCAATAATTAAAGAACCACTGAATCCTCCAAACGTGTACGTTATATAAACGGTTTATGGATTTCGTGTCAAAATATTCCTTCCAATTCTACATTCCGCCAAGAACTTGAAAGTATATAGAGTTAAAGCTTTAAATATTGCTATCAAAAGTATATCAATATGGTTGTAAGTATTACATGTGTGATATGTAAGTATATTTTATTCATTTAGTGTCACTTAGGCTATGGCATTAGTACGTATAACTTAGAATATTAATTTTGACTGGTATAATTAACTTTGTAAGATTGTAAATACTCATAGCTTAGGTTGTTGAAGATATGTATTTATGTAAATAGCTAATGTGACCGATTGCAGTTGGTACTGCTTAAAAATCTTATAAATGTATCAAATATAAAAATTTGAATGGCTGTATTTAATACCATAATTCATAACATACGGTAATTAATCAAATAAATAATCCATTTGAGAATGCATATGCTTCATGTAGAAGCTAATGATGGATGTAAAATAGGAACAATCTGCGAAAAATTGTGCTTTTTAATATTCGTGAGAACGGCTATTTTATTATCAAAATATATTTTGTAGCCTGGGGTTGAAACTCATGAAAATAAACCTTCTAGCTCTGCGTCATGCCATCCGTGCTTGGAATGGGAGAGACGGAAGTTACTAACTGGGACACGATGGAACACGAAAACAATCGAATGAACGAGAGAACGAGCCGAGAAGCCAGTTTCCGAAAGGTTGAAGAAGCATTCGAATGAATTCATTCGCTTTCACATTTCAGTTCAGTAAGCGAAGCGCTCTAACCCTAGTCTGGAGAGAGCAAAATCATTCGAATGATTTTTTTAACATCTCGAACATTTCGAATGATTTTAACAATCGAATATTTCGAATGAATTCATTCGAATGGTTCCCATCACTAGTTATTACCAACTCACCCATTAAAAAAATCTTACTATACTTGTATGTAGCAGACTGTTGGCTGTAGATTAATGCCATTAAAGAACGAAGAAGTATCTGTAATGTTTTCAAGCATTTTCAAATATGTTTCAACTACATCATTTGTGTTACACAGCTTTACAAAAGTCAGTGTATTCTAGCTCTCAAACTTTCTAGCACTTGTCACTCGTAAGTCACAAGGGCCTTTCGTTCTCACTGGGGGATCAAGGTCGAATAGGACTGATGCTTGCGGAGGAATCAAAATCCCTTCTTGTAACACAGTACTGAGTAAGAAAGCAGTAAACTTAAACTGTTGAATGACTTGAAGTTTCCCTGGCATATGATCTGAATACAGCCTAACCTATACCGGTATATAAAACGATAAACCTGCATTTAACGATATATTTCTTTGGTGCTGTCAAATTTCCTAACTTAATAATGTTAAATTTCACACCAATGATGAAGTTATTTTGGAAAACACTTTTGTATCATTGTTTTGAAATTCAATTGCTATTGCGTACCAGTAGCTTAGCCCTGTGGATGGGGGCTGGTATAAGATTAGTGTCCATCCTAGCCACCAATATGTTTTCTGGGGGTCTGATAACTTTTGTTATAGATTCCAGAAGAGAAAGGTTGAGTAGGGCAATGGGGGTAAGATCATATTTTACATATGCAAAAACATACCGTGAGTTCGGTTGCCAATTCAACATGCATTTCATGTAGACCTACAGTTAAAATACCTTATCGAGCAAATGGTGTTAGTTTTGCCTTAGCTACATGGCGAATTTCCTGTCTCTTTCCTCCTAACACTCTCTCGTCGGAATTTCTGACATATGCCTAGGGTCGAAGCTTGCCGATAAACCAGCTTGGGGTGTAAAACAGCTATGGTTACCACTCAAAGGAAGTCAAGAGGTTTAGAGAAAAAATTAGCGATCTTTTAAGATTTGGATTGTAATATTATTTTTTGCTTCTTTGCACGTCTGTCCCTTGAATTATCCCAGATTAAAAGTATTCTGCTTGCAGTCTTCCAAATATGTGGTGTATAACAGCCTCTCAATATAACAGTGACCCTGTTATTATGATACATTCTGCTAGGGCCCACAAATTTCGCTATACGGAGGCTTGACTGGCTACTGTTCTCGGGTTGCTAGCCAGGTGAGTAATTTGGAAAACTGACATTTCAGAGGAACAGGCTCCTCCATCTTGAAAGAATATTAAAATGTCGAGTGAACAAGGGGGGATTGAGGAAGGTGTTCCTCTGAAACTGCGGATTTTTTTAAAATTTACTCACCTGACTAGCAACCCGATAACGGTATATTCAGCTTAAACTACTGTCGAAGTTCGTTAATCCCTGTAGCTACCCAGCCAAATTACATCCTAAAACATAAAGCTGAACTTCAAAATACTTCATAGAACAAGGTCATTGAAGTCGGGTTGAGATCAATACCGGTAAAATAGGACAAACTAAAACACACTCAAAATGTGCACATATTTCACATATGAAACGAGTTACATTGATAAAAATAGACAGAAACTTAAAACTAACAGAAGGAAACCTTACATAATAGACTATATGTACGTTTTTGCTGCAATTATGTTGTCGGCTTAACATTGTAACAAAATTTATCACGTTAATATTATGTATTACACATCATTAACCAGATCTTCATTTACATAGGCCTATATGTTTTTGAAATGTTACTTACGCCACAAAAATTATTTTAAAGAATAGTTTTAATACAAAGCTAAATTTTCGGACCGCACAGCTCTTAATTGAATTATGATTTCGTATTGGATAGAAATTACATTGGTTTCTTGTGGTGTATACTATTTAATTGCTGCTAATCATTCACTAATAAGGAAAACCATGTAGATATTTAATCAGATTAGGGAATCGTACCTGTAGGAGACGAAATGAATTTGTAACGCTCTGTGAAATGCTTGACCTGTAATTCTAAACGAAATGTCAAGTGCTTGGTAATGTCGGTGTTATGTATCGCCCTGCTTTCTGCATGAAACACCTCGAGTGTAAGGTCGGTGTCATAATTCATAAATCAGTGGAGTAGTCTCACAGTAATGAATTAAATGTGAGCGTAATTCAATACTAACGCTTTAGAAATGAGATAGTATCATATTACAATCCCAGTGTTCACCTTCAGATAAATACTGGAGTTATTTATATTTAATGACGAGTTACTGCGAACATTTCCCATTTCAAGTTGTGGGCCTATTAGTATGAGTTCTATGAACTTCTGCTTTCACTAAATGAAAATTTAATTTCATATAAGCGTTTTTAAATAATGTTTTCTTCGGAGTATTCTACTTTCGTTTGCCCGATCGCGCGAAACTTGTTTCGCCCTAAATGATGAAATTTCTCATCCAAAAATACAGTCTATGATGTTTCGTATTCAGTCAAAGAGGGTAAGTAGCAGGCTATCATCTCGTTGCAGGGTTGTTGATTAAACTACTGGTTCAGTAAAAGTTTCACAGCTTTAATAGGTACTTTGCCACTGTCAGATTTGAGAAATCACATTCAGCACATTCATACAATAATTAAAATACACAAATAGTTCGACTCTCCCAATTTCCACTTGTCTGTTTCTTTCATTGTCCCAAATATTTAGCATCACACTGAACAATACGATCTACAAAATTACACTCACTGCGCTGTTTTTAGTCCGACGATGCTACCAACTGACACAACCAGGTACAAAACATTGAAACCAAAGAATCATTCAAATTTAGAAATTTGAGTGACTCGATCTTCATTCTTTTGGCATCATTTGGTCGGAATGTTTGACCAGGCACCTAATTTTTATTTAAAAGATGGACTGTCCGGTCGAAAACCCAACAGTTAGTAACCCTACATACCGTTAGGTCATTTCTTAACTTATTACTGTTATACGATATAACCTAGATTTAGTATGTTCAGGTCATTAAAAGCACATTAAACCTAGAGGGACGGTTGGTTTTGCGACATGTTTTAACCATGTTTCACTAGATGGAATAAACTTCATACCCGACTATAGTGACTAGACTGAGTGACCTGGTTTTACATAACAATCACATAAACCCAATAACTGTTGAAATGGGTAATAAAATTTGTGTTTCTTGGCACTAAATCCTAGCATGAATTCGCTTTTCCAATTCTGTTTAACGATCGTCCGACTCGGCACTTGAAGAGAGATGGAAATTCAGAGATGGGAATGGTTTCATTTTCTTATCAAGTCTTGTGGGCGGCAGTTGAACTCCGTACTGTTTAACATTAAAAACAAATGGTTGATAAGGAGCTCTATTGCGACAGTTTTCCTTCCATTCTGTAGATATCCGAAACCCTGGATAAACAATGACTAGAGGTAAAATAGGTTCCATATGACTTTGGCGCCTATTGAGATAATATAGGAATTAAATCTATTATAAGTCTATCGTACATGCATTTATGGAATTACTCTCACGCAACTTTTTGAGTTTCTACTGTTTTATAGCATGCAGTTTCTACATATTCATCTGAGATTTAGATACGGATAACGATATTATATGCAGTATTTTTTTTTAATGTGCCACACACCTCTCCTCGTTCACTTTCATTCTAACTTCATCCCACAGTTTTTTAAAATTTATATTAGGCTTAAATGGAAGGTGACGGGGATTTTCTTGATGTATTTATTATTTGATACAAATAAACGGTTAGCCAGTTGGCGGTTCGTAATAAATTAATATTAATGGTAGTGAAAGAATATGAAGGAAAATAAGTGCTTTTCTTAGTTACCGTTGACTGATCTAAATTACATGTCACCAAATTTGCACACTGTTAGCGTCGCTGACTACAGATCCGTCGGCCCGGGTTCGATTCCCGGTACCTCCTCGGATTTTTCTGAGGTAGGGAGGTCTGGCAGCCTCGTGATTCAAATTGAGGAGCTACTTGATAGAGAAGTAGCGGCTCCGGTCATGAAAACCACCATTAACGACCTTGGGTGTTGGCATGCTGACCAATGCCCCCCAATCATGCCATCTGCCTGTGGTAGATGACGCAGCGTCGGGTGTTAGGCCAAGTCCCTCCAGGGATGTAGCGCCATGGAGTTTAGTTTAGGTAAGATTTGCACACTATCTAGGGCTCCCAAACGTCCCAATTTTCAGGGACAGTCCCGAATTTATAGCATGTGTTCTCATGTCCCGAAAGAATGTGTTGGGGACGGTAAATGTCCGGTTTTCCTCTATAACTTTGTGTTATTAGTGCAGTATTTGAAATTTCCCACTTTCATTGTTGATCGATGTTCAGTTGGTAGTAAATCTCTACTCTGTCATTCAGCTAGAATGTGTATCTCTGCAATGTACATAAATTATTTCTACTATACTATAGTCGACCCTGCTGATTCTGGCTATTTCCAAAACGCGCGTTGCTGCTTCCTGCACTCAGTCACGTTTCAGCTTGGCTACATTTGTAAATAATCAACTGCTTTAACGGGAATGTCTCTAGACAAGTACCGTAAAGCGGCCACTAGAGCAGATATGTGCTTTTGTATATTCAAGTTTCGGTTTTACTGTTCTGTTCAATGGTTTTCACGACATTAACTTTCTTATATCCCTCCATAATTTTCTTAGTATGTCCCGGTTTGTTAATCTAGAAACATGGGAGCCCTAACGGTATCAGAGTAGGGTGAAGAAAAAGTTTAAACTATTTTTCATCTGATTTCCATTACCGTTCAACCATGGTTCCCGATTCCTGACATATAATTGGCACTTTATATGCAATCATTTCTATGTGTGTGTGTGTGTGTTTTTTTTTTTTTAATTAATTAATTTTTTTTTCTTAGACATACAAACTCTCAGCATTTCATTAATATTTGGCCGGCATTGGTTTGCTTACGTAGGCCTACAACACAAAAAATAAAACACTGAAATTTCCGCCCAGCACATACTAGTTCCTCGCCCAAAGTCTTGGCAGTTGTGCTACGAGCTTGGCTGGATTAAAATATTCATCCGCTATTTACCAGATATAAATAAAATGTTTTTAACGTGACAATATTGTTCAGAACAGAAGTATACGGTAAGGATGCCCGGAAATAAAGTTAACCCTCAAAATTTAATTTTTTGAGATAAGTGCCGCTATTTATCTTGTTCTGAACTTGAATAAAGAAAAAGTTGATACATTATACGGAATGCTTAATTCTTATGTTCGCCGAAATTAACAAAAGTAACTCAAACAAGTATGAAAGTGTTTTTTCGGAACTTTAATATTTGCTGCACCATTCTACTTTATTCAAAATTCAAAAGTTCCTTTTATTTTGTTATGTCAGAAAAAAACATTTTTCGCATGTTCTGAAATTCTATTAACCAAGTAGATTATCGATTATTTCAGCTACATTTTAAAGTTAAGAAAAGTAGGATCAGGCTGTGCATGAAGTCCGAAATTAAGTTTTTAGAAAATATTTTTTTCGTTATCCTGAGGGCATGTATTTACATGTGGTTCTTCAACTTTTTCTATATCTATTTACACATGCTCATCTAACACAATATGTTGTCCATATTTCGTTTTAACCAGAGCTTTCTTCTTGGGGTACGCATACATCTTAAAGATTTTTAAAGTTTCTTATCGGTGAAAATCATTATTTTCCACAATTTTTAAATCTGGAGAAATTTGTGCCAAACAAAATAACGAAAGTGATTATACGCATCGTTTGCATTAAAGTAGCTTTTTTTAGTGTTACGTTCATTATCTATCCCATGATTTTCGAGAGGTGGTGCCTGACATTAGCACTGCGATCAGGAAAACAAGTCAGCGTTATATCACCACTGCAATGGTATGGTAAGGTGCATCTTTATTCTTATATACATATCTACTCTTACACAATTCAACGGCCCTAAATAGCGTGCTCACTCGCTTCCTCACTTCGTGAGACATCGGGTATACTCGGCGATGTTCGTCTCTCGCAGTCTAAACTTTCACGAAGAGTACAAAATTAGGAAAACCGTTTCATTATTATATAAGGCCTAAGTGAAATGAATACAATGAACAAATATTATAATTTTATTTTTGCTTACAATTTTCATAGCTCTGAACCACAAACATTTTTAATAATCTGCCAGTGTAAATTTCTTAAAAATCCTGGAGTCAATTAATAATGGCGGGCGAAGCCGCGGGCACCAGCTATTGATAGTTTAACACTGGAAGTATCGCGGACAATAAAAATCCAAACAAACCACTCCTTCCCTTGAAAAATTATATAATTTCTGAAAATTACACTGAATTTATCAAATAAAATTCACATCATATTCATCTGTCAACAAACAGTTGAGAAACGATACGTATTATCCACCGCCGTCTCGAGAATTTCACACGAGTAATAGAAGGCAGTGGTATTATCTGTGTTCACAGTTACCTTTGGAACTGCATAATCGAATCTGAGATCGTTTTCCCAGACGGCGCTTTCTAATCGTGGAATGTACTCTAAAGCTGAAATTTTAGCGGTTTCATTAATTATTAATGGTTTAGTTTATGAATGATTCGCGTGCAAGTGTTAATAAATAGAATGCTTTAATAATTATTATACTCTTAATTTTTAATTTTTCAATTAATTATCTTGGTCGAAGCCGCGCGCACCTGCTAGTTAAATACATTTTCAGTGGAACAAATCCAGCGCACAGGCCTATACGGGCGGTAGTGCTTTTACTATTCACAAGACAAAGTAACCATGACTACGTTGCCGATGTTACTAATTCAACAATAGCACGTGCTCAAGAGTTCGTATCCCTTTCTTCTTGGTTTTATGTTGCATTTAATCGCATTAATGCTGCTTCACATGTTCTCTCTCTGGCTATTCTGTAATGTTTTTATGTGTTAAATTATAGGTAGCCTTGTGAAAATGACTGTGCTGTATATCAGCACATGTCAGACGATCAATATCCCGCAGTAGTTCCGAGGTTAGTCGCAAACCTGTCAGGCCCCAACTCTCGAAAATAGAGAGGTATAGCTACTTTTCATTTTAAATTTAGCATCTTCTGGTGAAGGGTGTAAGAAACCCTGTGAGCGTACCATAGACTAAATTGCAGCTTATGGCAATGGGGCAATGTTTGGCAATGTTCCGTCAAGACAAAAGTGAGAATACACCTTAAATGTTTTTTTTTGGGGGGGGGGGAGCACTGGGTTTAACAACGATTGCTTGGTCATTATATTTGAGGTTGGTACGAGGAAGGTACAAACGTGTTCGAATTTTTTAAAAGCAATGTCGTGTCTTAAAAAATATAACTTTGTGGCAGTATAGATGTTGGAGGAAAAAAGTGTGCTAAAAATGAACCAGTTAAGTTGAGTTCGTATTTTCCCTCAACGTATTTTTAATTTTCAACACAGGCGTAGACCATAGGCCTCCAAGGGAATTGTTGTCAGCTTAACTTACAAAGATAAAAGAGTAATAGAGACCAAATCAATGAGAACGTGAGACGTTTATATATGTATGCGTGTGTGTACAGGTAGGGGGGAAAAAAGCGGACCTACTAAAATATCTAAGTTGCCGATATGATGAGGATAGCTGGGATTGTATTGAATTTTGTTCTACAGCCGATAAATTGCTTGAATTGAGAAATAATTTCACGTAATTTGCATTGCTTGTGAAAAACGTTTCCGTTACATCTCTTACATTTAGCCTATTTACGTACCGGTACCACAAGTATCTGAAATCAGCTACAAGAGTTGGTCCGCTTTTTCCCCCTACCTGTACATACACACACACACATACACACATTGCAATTACATTATTTCATGTATTATTTTTTCTACTTTTTCAAAAGAATGTAACATCATTTAATACATGGATTCTGCAGCTGCAGCATATATTTAATTCTTTTTGGAAGAACAGTTTTATTGTCACTGCATTGTGCTTATGAAAAGTCTGTTCTCGTCATTCCATAAACAGTTCCTTTGGTAGAATGTGCATTCAGTTCCGTGGAGTACATGGATCCTTGGAGTGTTTTTGTTTACATTTCTTGTCACATAAATTACATCCCTTGCAAAATAGAGACTTTGGAGTAACGTGACAAGGTTTGGAAAGCAGGGACTATCCCATATTGTACTGGGCATACAATAATTATGAATTCTAATAGCCTCAAACAGCTTACTGCCCTTAAATACCTATTATTAGACACATTTTCTGGTGGATCGCGATAAAGCGAAAAGCGAAATTTGTTAATATACAATAAAAAGGTATCAACATTAATTATATAGAGATTGTCCCCATAATTAATAGATTTTACTATCGCGATTAAACGCGAATTTTAACTCGGCTAGCGAAATGGACGTTTATTTATGACTTACCACGAAATTCGTGATTCATTGCGAGATTTATGCTTGGCATGCATTAAGGCTAGGGCTCCACTAGCAGTATTTGACTGCTGCCGCGAGCAGCATTCTACTGCCTAAATTTTTACTGCGAGAAGGTGGCTTCACTTGCTGTAAATTTTCTGCGAAAAAAAGCTGTAGTTTACTGCTCCGCTCTGCTCAGCCCGGCTTCACTAGCAGTTTTGTTCTGCATTGCACACAGCGTTGTGGGGTTCTTGTGCATAGAATATAGACTGTCTTGTAATAATTGGTGGAAATGAGTGCATTGTATATCTTAAAAGTAATTGACCCATTTCATCTCAGATCATACAGGGGGTGTCACATCAACATCATGGATTTTGCTGAAAAAAATATATGTTAAAGGACCACATGACCTATGTTCAGAAATGAAATATTTTCATTCTCACTTGATTTGTAACAATGTTACAGGCACACAAAGAATCGGGATTTTGGTAAAGAGTTGTACGCAAAGAAAATATTGCAATTTTCAAAGCGCTATAAATCAGAAACCAAAGATTATGGAGACTTGAGGTTTTTTTTATTTGAAAGCCTGTTCATAGTAGTTTCAAATCATGATATGGGAAGACATTTTTAAAATTCTCTTTAACTCTAAAATTCAACATGAAAATACAAAAAATTGAATTTTTTCCAAAGTTCATGTATTTTTTTTGAATATGTGAACAGTCGTAAGTCATTACTTTTATTGGGATAATATGGTGTGGAAACTGGACTAATTATTAGCAATAAAATTTCTGCCCTAGCTTCTCACATTAAGTAGATAAATCTTTCTAAAAAGTGAAAAAACACATTTTTGACTGTTTGTTAGAAATTATTTTCTCCAAAACACCCATCTCAAAAGTTTTGAAAATTACACAAAATATTCTTTGATGGTTGTTCTTATAGGTGGTACAATCACATTGGGGGATATTTGTGTGGAAAACCTGAGAGAATTTTTTTCAAAACTACTCTACATGTTCCATAATGTTGGACATTTAGTATATAATGTATTACATTGACAACACTGTTTTTCCAAATGTTTTCAATGTACACAGTTCTATTAAATGAAATTGTATTGAAAGATCATACCATAGACGGAGTCCATTTCCGGAGTGACGTCACTTGAATAACATAAACATGCAGTTGAGGAAATGTTCGTCGTAATCTTGATGTTTATGAAGCTAATTGAATACACATGTAAATGTATTGGAACTGAATACTGTTGGATTGTGCAGCATCCATACTATAATTTAAATACAGGTTGTGTAATATTTAGTTTCTTTGTACAGTTTATAATGTTGGCAACAGAGACTACTGTGTTTTGTTTCTTAAGTCTCTGTGCAAGATGGCATCCATTTCCGTTTGTGTGTGATGAACTCTGTCTTCCGCCTGTGTCATGTGAGGATGCAAGTATTAATAAATGCTCCTGCAAATGAAGAATCCGTGTATATTTTTGAAATATAAGATCATCCACTCCAAGAATCCATCAAATACAATCGGAGGACCAGCTATAATTGTAGCAAAAAGATGTAGCTTAATGACATTGTTACTTCTCACTATCTAGAATATTTGCACATTAATGTTCGTAGAAATGATAAAATTTGAATGTTTACAGTATCTGAAGCTCAGAATGAGGATTTGCATTGAATTAAGCGATTTACACACTTGCTAATTGATAAATGTCTGCATTTATTATCAATCACAATTACATTAAATTCTCTTTGAGACTGCGAATCTCACGAAGCCTTGGTCCAAATATGCTGTGAAACGTACCTTTGGTATGTGATTCACGAAATTACTCACAAAATGAAGGATTTTCCCCTTGGTTAGTATTAATGTCCTGAGGATTGATGAAGATTTATTATCTTCGTAAAGAAGTCCTTGCGGTCCTTAATATTCATGGTCGTTGAATTACTGAATCCATGATAAAAATGAAGAAAAAGGCCTTTTGCCCGAAATTAGCAATATCTTGAAATGCTAGAAACCTTTAATAAGTTGAAAAAGAATTCCTTGCTCTTGGAAAAGGTGAATGGAACGTGGATGAAGCTATCCATTTCGAAGAAGTGTGATTAAAAAAACAGAAGGTTGAAATAATTAGATATTCGCCAACCCAAAAAATAGCTTGATCAAAATATATTGAATTAATTAATCAATTCATGAAAAAACACTACACTAAATATAATAATCTCAAAATAAATAAAAATAAACAAAGAAATGTTTTAATAGGAAAGTATTTACAAATAAATTTCCCATGTGCTTCTCAAGCTGGATCATTCTTTTCCACATGGACAGTCAGCCCAGCTTCATAAGTTTAATGCAGAACACATGAAGATGACAGAAGAACTCTTCTCAGCAGTGTGATGTTACAAGTGAAAAATATAGGCCTAATGATATTTCAGTATTTGTATAATATGTTAACATATATTTTACCTTAAGTAGTTTTTCTAGTACTTTTGTCTAAATCTAGTGATCAATATTAATAATTAACCGAAACTGATGGACTCTCACAAAGAACCAGCAATACCCTTTGCTGAATTTGGACTAAAAAACCTCTAGTGGTAAGATTTCCAATCCGGAAATGGACTCAACCATCTATGGTGTGATCTTTCAATACAATTTAATTTAATAGAACCGTGTACATTGAAAACATTTGGCAAATACAGTGTTGTCAATGTATTACATTATATACTAAATGTCCAACATTATGGAACATGTAGAGTAGTTTTGAAAAAAATTCTCTCAGGTTTTCCACACAAATATCCCCCAATGTGATTGTACCACCAAAAAGAACAACCATCAAAGAATATTTTGTGTAATTTTAAAAACTTTTGAGATGGGTGTTTTGGAGAAAATAATTTCTAAAAAACAGTCAAAAATGTGTTTTTTCACTTTTTAGGAAGATTTATCTACTTAATGTGAGACGCTGGGGCAGAAATTTTATTGCTAATAATTAGTCCAGTTTCCATACCATATTATCCCAATAAAAGTCATGACTTACGACTGTTCACATATTCAAAAAAAATACATGAACTTTGGGAAAAAATTCAATTTTTTGTATTTTCATGTTGAATTTTAGAGTTAAAGAGAATTTTAAAAATGTTAAATTGTACAATACAGGATACATCTCTACTTGCACTATGATCTCTTCACTGTCTAGTTCCATTTTGCCAGTACACAAACAAACAAACAATGAACAACAACAATTATACAACATGGGCGCTCGAGACAATGAGTTACTGCCGCTGCCAGCAGATTTCTACAGCTAGTGAAGCCAGATTGCCGCAGTAGATTACTGCGCCAAAATGGAACATGTTCTATTCCGCGGCAGTAGAAATTTTTACTGCCGCAGTAATTGTGTTAAGAGCAGTAAAATGACTGCCCATATAGCCACCTAGGCTTGTTTGCGTGTGTTCCATTTTCAAGCAGTAGAATGCTGCTCGCTTCAGCAGTCGAATACTGCTAGTGGAGCCGTAGCCTAATACTTACAGATGTAGTTTTAAAAGATCCTGGACATGAAGTTTTTTTTTAAATTTATTTATTCTGTTATAACATTGTTTCATTTGCTGCAGTAGATTCTTTCTTAGGAGAAGGTTTTTTTTAATCCTCACTTTCTGATAATGTGGGCCTACATGTTCATGATTTTGCTAAATTCTACATGCAGCTGCAAAACAAGTTGTACGAGGATTAGCTGGTATCCAACACTGGATTTCAAGTGTCTCCAGTCGATATAGGCTACATTTCAGTTTGAAAGGTTGAATGTGAAAGAGCCCTTTCAGCATACAATGATATTTTATCCTATAAAAGAATTAATCTTACATCAGGGAACTTAGGAACCATGCTTACTTTTTGTTTCAATGAACTGGCTAATAAAGCATTTGCAATTTAAATTAGTACCGGTACAGTAATATTTGGCATTTTATTTCACCGCTTGTATGCCGCTTTGAGCCTATTTTTTATACCGAAAATCACAAATTTTATTCACCATGAATAAATGGCAAAATAATGTCAAAATAATTTACCAAGTTTATAGTAAAGATCATAAACTGCTGTTGTTATAGCAAACGTGTAGCATTGCTCGGTGCCGTAACCACTTTCAGAACTGGTATGTTCACTAGCTTTCGTCAGGTAAAGAAAAAGGAAGAGCGAAATCAAGCTTCCATAAACGATAATATGAGCAACAGTTGGAAATAAATGGTCTGTGAAGTTATATTGAAGGTCAAGTTGTTGTGAGGAGGCTACAAACCTATTACGTATTGTAAGTGCACACATGTCACGTCATTATAGTCAGACCGGCAGCGAACAGCAAGTTTTATCTGTGATGTCATGACTCCGACAATGAGTACAGTGTCCTCAGATATTATGTAGCCACTTATTCGTGGAAACTCATTAGTAGGGTCCGGATTTTTATGTAATTACATATTCTATTCCCTAACTTGTAGACTACAAAAAATGAAAAATGTCGGATATTTGAGCTTCTGATATGATTATAGTTTGGTTTTATTTTACATATTTTTACATATTCATAGTAATATTACATATTTCACATATTATGTAATGGTTATAACATTTTTGTACATAAAATCTAGGAAATCATAAAAAATAAAGATTTTATTTAATTTGTTTTATATTTCAGTGACTAATAAAGATTAGCTAATTTTCTTTCATAAAGAAAACATTTCAATTGCCAATGGTAGGGATAATTCTTCGTGAATTCCAATGCAAGCCATGGTTGGTTTTGGGTGCCTCAGCTATATACATTAGCACTTAAACTTTTGTTTCTCAGAACTAAGGCAGTGGTCGAGAATTTATTGACGAATGTTTCACAATGGACGGGAAAGTAGTAATGTTTTAAGCGTGTAACAAAACTATAGGATGTTCCATGAAGTCACAACTTGATGAACATGTACATAGTGCATTGCACACAAACTACTACTACTTCTTTAGAAGACACACGATGTTTATTATTAGGCCTACTCTTAACTAAAATGGGACAATCTGGTTCAAAAGTGAGTTTTCAGAACACAACGATAACAGGATTTATTACAATTCACATTTCTCCAAAAACTGAAGTGCATTTCATTTTTTTTTTAAATCTCTGAAGCATTTTTACTATCCCTTTAATTTGGTAAATCATATAAGTTGCACTCACTGTCAAAATTAGGGGTAGCGTGTGAACATTTTCATATATTTATTGCATTAAAAATACTAATTTTAAACTACATATGTTGTGATTATTACATATTTTATTACCAGGGCCCGGATTCTGATGACCTAAAATTATTTGAAAAATGACCTATAAAATTACCCAAAATTATAAAGAAAATGACTTAATAATCATAAAACTTTACCTAAAAACTGACATTTTCTTCATAAAAAAATATTATTTTACACACGAAGTTATAGAGTAATTTGTAAACAATTGTAAAAACTGTAAATAACTGTAATGCTATGAGTGTTCTTTTCTCACGGAAATTTATACTGGCACTGAGGCACTAACGAGTGAAAATTCGGCATTTCCTTTTGTGGTCTGCCGGATTGTATTGTTGTTTATTGAGGGTAAACAGTAGTTTACACTCTCAAATCCCAGCAGGTGGCAGACTCTGGTGCCAAGTCAATCTAATAACAATAGGAATCTACTTCCATCTACTCTTATACAATTCAACGGCCCTAAATAGCGTGCTTGCTCGCTCGCCCGCTTCGTGAGACATCGGGTATACTCGGCGATGTTCGTCTCTCGCAATGTAAACTTTCATGACGACTACAAAATTAGGTAAACCGCTATTATATAAGGCCTAAGTGAAATGAACACAATGAACAAATATTCTAATTTTATTTTTACTTACAATTTTCATAGCTCTGAACCACAAACATTTTTAATAATCTACCAGTGTAAATTTCTTAAAAATCCTGGAGTCAATGAATCATGGCGGGCGAAGCACCGGGGGCACCAGCAGTAAAATATTGATGGTTTAACTCTTGAAATATCGCTGATAATAATCCAAACAAACCATTCCTTCCCTTGAAACATTATATAATTTCTGAAAATTACACTGAATTGATAAAATAAAATTCACATTATATTCATGTCAATAAACAGTCGAGAAACAATACGTATTATGTGTTCACAGGTTTCTTTGGAACTGTATAATCGATTCTTATATAGTTTTCCCAGGGGGCGCTTTCATATCGTGGAATGTACTCTAAAGCAGGAATTTTAGCTGTTTCATTAATATTATTAATGGCTTAGTTTATGAATGATTCGCGTGCAAGTGTTAATAAATATAATGCTTTAATAATTATTATACTCTTCATTTTTAATTTTTAAATGAATTATCGTGGGCGAAGCCACGGGCACATCCTAGTATAATACATAATTTTGGCGTTTCTTTGATTCTCATTTCCGACAGAGACATGACAACACTTTAAAACAGAATTTTTCCTTCTTGCATTAAATAAACAACACTTCAAAGACAGTACTGCTAGCGAAGAAAAAAATGTTAATACACTAATTGTAAATACATGAAAATGACTAAATAAGGAAGAAAATGACAAAATAATGACCTAAAATTGAAATAAATGCCCTAAAAATTTAAAATGGCATAAAATGACAAAAAATGACCTAATAAAAATACATTTCTACAATCTAGAGGCCATGATTAGGATTTATCTACAAGTTGGCAATGTCTATGCAGCATCAATAAAAAGATGACATGTCATTAGAATCCGGGCCCTGTTTATTACATATTTCCCTGATATTTACTACATTTTTATGTGCATATTTCACACTTTGATATTACATAAAAATCCGGGCCCTACTCATTAGCAAACCTTATTCCTATTCAGAGGAAAGGTTAACTTTATGGAACTATTTTCAAGAAAATTTGATTGATATTATAATTAGACCTGGGATTTTAGGCTCTAAAAGAATTAGTTTAGGCACCTAAAATAGGCTTTTAAAACAAGTAAATAGGCTTTGAAAAGAGAAAATAGGCACCTAAAATATGCTTTAAAAATGTGTAAATAGACAGAAAATAGACTTCAAAATACTACAATATGCTCTTAAACTGTAACGTGATCTTTTTTTACTGTAAGAAACGTGGTATACCTATTCTTAACAGAAATAATTGCAAAATTAAGACAATTAAAAATACATATATCAAAAACAGTTTTGGTTTATATGAAAAATTGACACAGTATGTCCCTTCTTACTACAGACCTGCTATTTGTTGTTTTGAGCAAATCCTCCCCCATCAGTCAGCATTCCTTTGGCGACAGTTATTTAGGAAAATCAAGTTTTTTGAAAAACCCACCCTCTGCTGTTCTGCTCTTCATTCAGGGATGTCCATGAAATGAATGTAAATGTTACAGAAGTTGAATTTTATTTTAAATGTACAGAATAGGCATTTTAGGGCACTATAAATATAAGTGATTTATCATGAAATGTCAACATATTTAAAAATGTTATTTCATAAGGAACAAAACAGGCATTTGCCTTAAAATCCCAGGTCTAATTATAATATAGGCTAATGGTTCCATATGAGTGTGTAGTTTAATTTCGAAAATATTTATTACCGTTACGGAATAATCAGATCCTAATGATTACGGTAAGACTAAAGCTGGGTCTCCATTGATATACATTTAACACCAACATGTTGCAGTTAACATATGTTAAATGTTTTTCATCAACTTGTTGATGTATACAAGTCAAGTGATTTGCCAATTAACAACTGTCTCCACTACAATATTATAGGTTAACATGTGTTGGCGAGGTTACGAACAGAAATGAATTACATTAAAAAAAAGAAAATCCTCTGAAGAGGGCAGCCAACATTGCAAGATGAGAGTAGTTTTATATACTCGTTATTATCTTCTTGTTAACTGTCTATGACTTTCTTAAATACTAATTATGTACAGATATCTTGATCTTTTCAAAATAACTATCACATTTTTCAACAATGGAGTATGCCATAAAAAATAATTTTAGAATTAGATGCAATACTATTGAGAACACTGATATACCAAATACTCACATAATACAAAATGGATGCCGGGAATATTGAGGAAGCTGTCGACTGCTTGTTGTTTACCCGGAAATTCCCGAACCAAAGCCGATTCAGCTGGCGATCGCTTTTTGTTTCCCGGAAATTCCCGAAACAAAGCCGATATCGACCGACTAGTCAATTGACTTGACATGCTGTCCATTTTCTCCGGAAAACAAATTAACACCTGAAAATGTTAAGTGCAACACGCTGGGTTTGCATGCCAAGTCAATTGGAACGCGAAATTGCAATATACATGTCAATATCAACTTGTTAATATTGACATGTTCGTGCTAAATGTATATCAATGGAGACGCAGCTTAAAGAAGAGTAACATTGAAAAATGTGAATCAGACGGCACCTATATTATGGTCTGTATTCTTTCATTTTTTGGTAGTTTTCGACATCTCACTAGTACTATCGACGGTGCAACTGTTTACGGAGTGGAAGTAGGTAGTAGCCGTGTGCAAGTTTTAACAGCTTGTTCCTTCTATAGAAACAAATTGCAATACCATATTTTTCCCATGCGAGCACTCCCCCCCCCCCCAAAAAAAAAAGTCCCTAAAATTTAACCGTTGTTTACTCTACAATCCGTTATGTTCTTATTTTTCTCCCGTCATAAGAGGATACAATTTTTAAAAATCCCTTTGCGGTTTTTTAACAATCTTGGCAGTTTTCTTGCAAATTAAATACAGAATTTATATGGACCACATAATCCGCGAAATAATGCAACGTCGAGCCAAATGTATTCATCACGCATTGTGTTTGTTCTTATGCGTGTGACAGAGGTCATTGCCACTCGGAAGACCTATCTGTGGTATCTTTTAACCTATGGATCTCATTAACCGTAAACGTAATAAAAACGCAGAATTGTTTTATATTTATTTTAATGTGTTTACACTATGTAGGGTACTTACATCCTGGTACATTTGCCATGGTGAAAAATAATTAATTATATTGTAGTCTTAATGTGTATCCTTGTACCACGTATCTCGTATCAGCGATGCCCGTTTTTACGCACTTCGATTTCTTTCCATTTTGCGACATAATACATCTTAAAAACGACTTGATGAAAAGGGTTGAAAAACAGTGAAGAACAGCTCCCTGATACATGTTGCCGTTCTGAAAATTGACTGGCAACTAAATAGTGTATTACATCAAGAAAAGTTTTGTGGGAGAAGGCGTTGATGCTCAATATATCTGTCAATAAAAGATTTTACTCAAATCGCACACTTGTCTTTAGTAGTAACACGTGCTCATTCCTGTCTCTGCTACTCCTTCCACTAACTATCCTGATCCTATAGCTTTCCGAAAATCGCATTGAGCTATTACGGTTTTGGTCATCCCTCGGTATCCATTGAACTGTGCCTGCTGAAAGACTGTCTTTTCGGATTAGTTTCCATAGGAGCGAACTTAATCTGCGTTACATTTTAAGGTGGTATATAAATGATGAAATGTACATTATGGATTGCCAAATAATTTTAACTTCCGCCGTGTGCGTATTTTTTTTTAGATTTCCCACAATTTACAGAAAGCTCATGTTTACGTAATTTCGACAAGATTCTCACGGTCCACTTTTACTGTAAAGAAAATATGAAAACAGAAACCTGGGAACTGCTGCAGTGCATTACGCATGAGCTTTATATATTCGCGGCAGTCTTTTAGAAAATATTTTTACAGTGCATTAGAACAATAACATGACATCACATCCGGGAGGAAGTGTTGACTGTATAGTAGAGGCAATTTGACTCCTTCAGCGAACCGTTGCCCCCTCTTCCTCAGCTCCGTAATTCCGCGTAAATATAATTTGGTTTTTTAAACTTTTCTGTTGTAGGAAACAGCACGCAAAAACATTTTTTTTTCTTTCCTTAGCTTTAAACAACATGAGTTGTACATTACTTTAGGGAAGACAGACTAAAGAAAGTAACTTGTTAAATTCTTTGGACTATGTATGGTTTTACCACTTACAAGCTGTTTGGAACAAACATCTTCCTACACTTTACAGCTCGTGTTAAGTCTATCTCAGTAAGCCAATATTGGTGACATCTTCTGCCTTTATGGGGGCCGGTTAACCATCCCCACAGGAAAATATTAAAACGTCTATAATACAGAAAGTGAATGAAGTGAATGTGTTAATTTTGTTCTTTTGCTTTTGCCTTTTGATGCTTACTTTGAAAATCATGAGCGGTAGAAAAATATCTCAACGGTGGCCTGTTATAATTTATTTCTTTCTTTATGTTCGTGTTTTTAGGTAATTTCCCCTTAAATAATGTCCTGCTAATGAAAGTTGAGATAATTGTAAGTTGTATTAAATGAAGTCTTGCAGAAGAGATTCAACATTAAAAAATGTTTCAAAACATCCCTGTCTTAGAATTCTTGATTTAACCTGCCAAATATATTATTTAACGGAGAAAAAACTTAAGACCAACTCGACTTTTTACTCAACTGGTGGATAAGTTAGTACTGAAATTAACCCTAAGTATTATCCTTCAGAAATAATCCTGGGCCTGGTATATTGGTCCTCACTATGAAAGATCTGTTGAAGTGCAAGGGAGAGCATTTTGGAATGGAAGGACGACAGAAATAACAGATTCGTCTGTACCGTACATGTCTCCTTTCATTTGAATAAATGTCCCAGGTTATGGTGTCACCGCTGTGTTTCTAGCATAATTCTTTATCATCTGTTCTGTCATTGAATCAGAACTCAGAAGACTTCTTTAGGGCGTAGCACCGCTAGTTGGGATTTCCATAACATTTCCATAGCAGATTTTAAATAAGTTCGTTTATGTTGTAGATGTCTTTATTAAAAACATCTCAAACCAGAATTGTATCAAAATTTAAATTCTTGAATCATTCGTCATATAAACGCTGCGCGACTGAACAAAAATTTTCACAAATTTTAATTATTAAAATATACGTCTATTAAATTTTTCAAAAACTTGAAATTTGCTCAGTATTGTGCAGATAGTGTATTTTAGTACATGCCAATTTTTATTCCCATTGGACTTACAAATACAGAGGGATTTATTTTTCTAAAAATAGTAAATTTGCACTAGCTAAAGGTGTACCTCCCTTTTAAATCAAGGTTAACAGCAGTATTAGAAGAAAAAATAACACATAAAACCAGTGTTTGAGGTTGACCGAAATTTGTTCTTTTATCTATAGCTTTGAGTTTCTTTGGAATTAATTATTGTTAACAGCACTGTTGCTTACGAACATTCTAATATTATTGTCTGGGGAGTCTTGGCGCCTGCAGTTGAGAAACAGCTCTTGTAGTTTGTTGAAAAATGTCTGTGATGTCTGTGATGTTATTTTTTGGAGCCTACCGTAGCATTGTACTGTTGCAATCCCTAATTCGTTGTGCAGTTGCTCGTTTCGTATAAACCAAGGAGTGTCTACAGCAGTTTTCTTAGTATGGTATTTCAAGCAGATTTAAATTGGTGTTTGCGATTCTTCTCTATACAGGTAACAGTAGCTCATGTGATTGTTGGTCGAATGAGTGATTTCTGCAATAGAATCGAGCAGCCAGTTGTTAGTTATGTGTAATGAGTAGGCCTATGACTGTTTACAAATAACAATTGATAAAAGTGAGGTATTATGCGCAGTTAGTCTTGTATTCCCCTATTTAATTTACAGGTTGTGTTAAGCAGCCAAAGTAATAATTCCAAATAAAAAAAGAGTAATTGGTTTTTGGTTGACTTGAGATTGAACCCTTTACTTCTGTTGTATTTGTGTTAAGGGAAGGTCGGGTGGTATTGGACACCTTTATGACGTAACTTTTTTAAACTCGAAAAAAATTACAATCCACTTTATATATATCCTTATATCAAAATGCCTATTTGAATATATTTAACTGACACTAAAAATGAACCAGCGTAAGAAAAATAAAAAGTGGTCACATTTGAAAAATGGAGGGTGGTATCGGACAGTCAATCTTTTCAACAACAAAACTTACCTCCATGCTAAAAGTACAAAGGCTTGCTGTTTTACTTTTTTATGCAAACACAACACTTGTGAAATAAAGTGTTTCCCTTCAAATTTGTACATTTTCTTGTGTCCAGCCATTGCAAGCACTGCTCTGAAGAAAAGTACATCAACAAATAAGATAAAAGCTCTCGAATGATCATTTTCTTGTCGCTGACATTTTCGGCTAATACATATTGCCTTCTTCATACTTCCCTCTTATCTTTCCCTTATTTACGCAAAACAAAGGACAGAACTGCCGCCTGCGTGGTCTCGTGGTTAGCAACGCTGGCTACGGGTAAGTAGGGTTGGGTTCGATACCTGGTACCTCCTCGGATTTTCCTGAGGTAAAGAGATCTGGAACGGGGTGCATTCAGCCTCGTGATTCAAACTGAGGAGCTACTTGATAGAGAAGTAGCGGGTCCAGTCACGGAGACCATCATTAATGCCCCCTAATCCTGCCATCTACCTATAGTAGATGACGCAGCGGTCGGATGGTAGGCCTATGTCTAGTCCCTTCAGGGATGCAGAGCCACGGAGTTCAAGTATAGAACCGTCAGTAACCACGTTGGATGATCAACTATGATGTCCAATACCACCCTACTCGCGTTCTTCAGAAAAACAGACCTGAACCATGAACCTTCGGACAGAATGAAATTCTAAAACCCATAGCTTCTAAACTTATAGTCTGAAGTACAGTGTTTCTGTTAGTGGTCTTACAATGTAAGGTATGGGGATGATTGTTACGCCGCCATTATGAACATCCAATCGTCGTTGGATCTTCTGAACCTGAAATAATTATATAATCTGCGGCTTTATTATGAGGCCTGCATGCCAAGCTGTATCAAAAGTTGGATTAATATCGAAGAATAATATCATTAATAGCTGTATCCTACTCTTTGTATTCATATCCCTCTATGATGAACCGAGATTGACAAAGGGGTTGATCAATCCTGCCAAGCTGAGGATGAAAGCTATATTCGAATGAAGAAATATTGCTTTTAGATAAGTTAGGCCCATGTAGAAATGCGTCTGAAAAGATTGTTTCTGAATAGGCTACTTTTAAAAAAATACCCCAGGTAATAGGCTCGTCATAGGCCTACTACGTTAAACTACCAAAGATAATCGCAATTAGTGCGTAATAATTACCTATTTGGGGCGTTGGTATGTCAACTGTTATGTTTTGTAAGGAACCGTATTATAAAGGTGCGATAGAGTAAATGAGGAGTGGACTTTCAAAACGCAGTTATTGCACAACTTTTTGTTTGTCAGAAAACGCAAAAAACTACTGTACGAAAACTAAAAATGTGAACATGAATGTATTTTGATGCTTAATTAGAGAAAAAATAATAATATTAATAGTCAATATTTGAAAAATCTTGCTTTTATATTTTGGATGATATGGCGGGAAATGTCATGGACAAACAGAGTTTTGTTTGGGAAAATACGAAAAATGCATTTTGAATGTCGAAATGAAAAGGATTTGAGATTCTTATAGTACTGTTTTAGATTCTCAGTGTTCTTCTTATTACATTTTAACTACAAGACTCTTCTTTATGGTTTTTTGTTTTTGTTTTTTTGTTTATTTTTATTTATTAATTTATTTAGAGTGATATATTTGATCATTTAAAACGTAGCCAATTAACAAGAGAATATTCTTTAGTCCAGTTCCATAAGTTACACTTTTAAACCTGGATCATCATCTTCACAATCATAAAGCTGGTCAACATCATCACTAACTAGTGCAGTTTCAGTATTAGCTAAAACATCAGAATACCAAGTTAGTTCAGGGTTGTAATGCCACTGCTCCATGGCATAGGCGTACCGAGGGGGGGGGGTTGGGGGTTTGAACCCCCCCCCCCCATTGATTAAAAAAAGGAAAATTGTATAATTTTTTAAGTCTGCCCATAAATTACTTAATACAAGTATAAAGCGTGGGAAGCTTAAAACTCGTTATTTTGCGTCTTAATTTTTAAAATTTTCCGGTGGGGGGGGCCCGGAAGCTTAAAACTCGTTATTTTGAGTCTTAATTTTTAAAATTTTCCGGGGGGGACCCCCGGAAGCTTAAAACTCGTTATTTTGCGTCTTAATTTTTAGAATTTTCCGGGGGAGGGCCCCCGGACCCCCCTCTTCCTGGGGGGTATTCCATTCCCCCCAGACCCCGCGGATGTTATAACCCCCCCCCCATATGGTCGGCCTGGTTACGCCTATGCTCCATGGCAAAATTTTTCATCAGATTCTTTACATCTTTGATATTTTCTGGACATAATGGTTTTGTTGACTACGCTGTGGAGGTTTAACCACCAGTAAGGAAACTGTGTGTTAAAAGTCCTATGACAACTTGTTAGCTGGGCGACACTAGCGCTCCATGCGGCGGTTGAGTAAAACTGCATTCTCACCATACAAAATAACTTGGGAAAATGCATAAACACATAACAAAATATGTTATAATAAGAGAAAAAAATCTTCTTCCAAACTGAATTTTAAATTTAAGAAACAATGAAGCATGTATTATATTTTAGTTAAGATCAGGCACAATTTTTAAATGCCACTTACCTGTGACGGATAGTTAACTTGCACTGCAGTTCCTAGGGCTATTCTTTAATAACTTCAAGATGATTATTGGAAAACCAATTATAACTCATTTTTATTTTTAAAAGTAGCCTAATATTACATTAGAATAGAAATGTCATCATTTTACAAAAATAATACAATATTACATAAAATACAATACAAAATTCAAATAAAAATATAGGTTTCTATCAATATTTCTCAATTTCTAATACTCCAAAACTGCTTTTAGTATACAGTCGGTACAGCAGTTTTAATTAAAGAGTTCTTATTGGAATTCATACACTGGCTGTTTTCGAAGTGTTCCAAACATAGGCGGCAATTTACATTTAAATATTTTAGTTTTTGTTAGTAGGTCTTGTCGCCGACTATTGATGACCCATTTTTTACACCTGAAATCATTACAACAATTGAAGGTAGAACGAAGCCGTAAGATACAGAAACAAAATACAATCTCAACAATGAAGTTGAGGACGAGCAGTGTGACAAACCTATATTCAAAGGTCACTCTTTAATATAATTTATAACTTAAACGTTGATTTTAAAGGTGGGAAAAACCTTTGACTAGATACGCTTCTTAACAGTAGCCTATTTTAGGTAAGCCTATTGCTTGCCTAGGTTTTGATAATGATGTCATGTTAGTTTACTGTCGCAAACACCTTAATGGCACATGTATCCGAGAATTTATGATGTAAGATTATGTTTTCGTCATCTTTACGCCTACATCGTGTTCGAGAAAATAAATATCGTACCGCCTGTAAAATCGGCTATGTGCACTTTTTTACGAAATTGAGTTATGTGCACTGATATTCCTTAGCATTGATCCTTACAGCCGGGCATGTGGATCTTTGATTGTCAGGTTTGTGCAAGCAAAGAAAAAAAATCGGCTACATGCTGCAAAATGGCCATGTGCATTAGAGCTCACATAGCCATTCTTGACTGCCAACACGGCACACATGTTTGTATACATAACCGGCCCTGACATATACATTACAATGCACATAGGAAATAAGCTGCACCGCAGCAAATATTGTGTTATCTTAAGCGATCACAATACGACATCCTAAATATATAGACTGCTGACATTTTCATTTCATTAGTATCTATTGTTAGAAATTACAACATAATTAAAGATAAAAATATTACATTAAAGTAAATGTAAACATAACCACACCAGAACATGTGTCAAGAGTAAGCCAGCAGGCATACAATAAATATTACGTATTTTCCTTCTTACCTTTCTGGATCTTTTGGGAAAGTGAAGAAATTGCAATTCAGGATTTCTTCTTTTATTGTTACTGCAATTTATAGCAGAACAATAACATCCTTTCGAAACACGCATTGCTATAAAAATTCAAGACTCCTATTTATTTCCATTCTTCCCGCAGTAGTGATTGTAGTATTACTCAATGGCCAGTAGGATCGCTAGTAATCTGCGCGCGCATGTCCGTATGGCAGAAAAACGGGCTGAGTTTCTTTACTGTATTAATACGTATACTGTGGTTTAACTGACAACATTTTGCAGCCTCTTTTAAGTAAGGATCGAAATGTCTGTAATCTATCGACAATGAGAATAATAAGCTTCTGCTTTATGATACAAGTGTCACTAGTAAGTGACCCGAAACCTATATTAGACTGTTTACTGAAAATTTTTGCAAACAAATGTAACTGACTTTGCACTTAGCAATGTCGGTTTCACTGTGTGCCTTACAATTCTGACGAAAAGTAAATTCTCTGAGATTTTTAGTGGTTGTAGTGACTCTCCTGACCAGAAAGTCTAGTATAAATGCAATGACCTTCTGTCTTTTATGCACCTCGAAGGGAATTATTTTTAACATTACTAGAACATTATTATTATTACTGCATTTATATTTTATTACAATTATTTAAAATAGTAGGTTTAACAAATTAGGTGTTGATACAATACATGCCTGTACTTTCCTGTTTTTCCTATTGTCACGTTTAATGTCACTAACCATAGATGATCCTCCTTCACCTTCCATTCCGAACAACTCAGTACTGACTAACATTCAGTTGTGGAAGCATTAAAACTTGGATATATTACCCCTGCCACCTGACATATCTCCATTATTGTGTACGAAAGTGACAAAAAAGCGTTTTGATTGTCAAGCGGCGAAGGACTAACAGCGTTTTGAATGTCCATTACTAACTTCAGGCCTCTGTAACTACGAGAAAAATAGCATTTTGATGCTGTAGTCGCGTTCATAGTGTAGAGAGATACATATACTACAATGATATGCCACCAATAACTCATTTTCGAAAAATTGTGGACAAACAGCGTTTTGAATGTCCACTCCTCAAATAAATATTTTTAAATGTAAGAAATACGCATAGGCCTGAATAATACGTCAACTAGCGATTAGATAAAATCCCGCTGTATGTTATATAGCTTGAAGGTTGAATCATAATGCGGAACAATGCAGATTATTACAAAAGAAAGGCTTAAATAGTGTTAATAGTATCCAAATTTTAACACACTTTTTACAAAATGCTGTCTGTAAGAGTTTGATTTTTATTTAATTTATATTCGTAAACATGATGGACTGAAAGGCATTTCTGTTGATTATATTTTCATATAGACTACCATGTGCTTACTTCTGTTCAAACCATTGAAATAAGATTCTGGGATTAGCTGTTCTGCAGAATTAGTTTCTGGTTGCAGTGTAGGCCAATCACCTCATTCCAAGACTGCTTGTACTCGAAGACCTTATCAGATGCTCATTCCTCCACCCCATCAGAAAAATGTAGTCGTTAAGAACTAGAAGGACTGAAAATTGGCAATGAAATTTGCCGACATTTGGCTGCAGTACGAATTGTGGTTTACTTTAAGAACAATTTTTAAATCAATAATAGATATGTACACTGACCGAAAAAAAGTATGAAATAAATAAACGAAATTGTAAAATGATAGAAGTAGGCTCGATTGACTTACCGTTGTTCAGTAGCCTCTAAAAGTAATGGCAAGTAAAAAATAATCAACTAGGATTTGCTCTTTTCAGAGGTGTGCATATTCTGATTTTAGCTTGCCTGCCCCTTTGAAATTCTGCAACCAGTCACAGCTTTTAACTTGCTTGACTTGAAAGCAAGCCACATTACAACGATGATAAGAAATACTGTCGCTATGAGTCACAAGCTCTGCATAACTTGGTGGGTTGCACAGGAAAGGAAACTGCAAGGCCTGGCGGAAAGAATATGAAACTGGGTATAGCAGTGCACTGGTAAGTCGTGCAGTTACGTAGTTGAGGAACTTCAGATGTGTTTAGAGAATTTTACCCTGAAGCAAGCCGAGGAGAAACTAAAATGTGGACATTTTGAATTATCAATGAACAAAGGTACTAGTCCGGCATGGGAAAAATTATCAAACCTTTTCGAGAAAACATCATAAAATCATTAATAACAATAAAAATCCCTTTAGGCAAGCCTACAAGCTGAGGTAGATTTCGAAGTGCTTTTGTTTTAATTTACTGTCGCTGCGTAGCACTCTTCTTCTTTAGCCTTGGCATGACAAACCCGCAATAATAACTGCAAAAAAGAGGAAAGAGAACTTTTTCAAACATTAAAATCTCGCCTTATATAAGAACTATCAAGAAACTAGTTATTGACTTGTAGAGTACTCATCAAGAGCTTTTCAACGATACCCCACAAGACGTAGTTTCGAAAATTTCGAATTTCCATCCCCTTTCCCCCACTCCCACTCGTACTCCCAAAACCCCCGAATCGTTGGTGTCACTGTGAACTCCATAAGGAGTACTCTAATTTATTCAATCAAAGTTTCCCTCTATACTTCATAGGGGCCGAGATATAAATGTTTTAAAATTTCAACCCCCTCCCCCGACCACCCTCTTGCGCCAATTTTGCTCATTAACGAACTTGTCTGAACTATTGGGCCTTGAAATAACATAATAAAATTTGATTAAAATATCTTTAAAATTACGGCCGCTAGCGTGTAAAGATATATATATATATATACATAATATATATATATGTATATATAAATATATATACATATATATACATGTACATATACTGTATATAAATATAAATATCACAATTTTTTTTAACAGGCGGTGGTTTCGTACTTAGGGAGGCATGAAACGTAAAGATATGAAATAATTTTTTGAAAGTCATTAGGTAGATTTTTCTTCGAAATCTACCTAATAATAAAAATAATAATTGTGCTAAGACGCTAAAACGATTTTTAATACTTTATCCACCTTTTATTTATCTGCATGGTGAATTTCTTCTACCAGCATGTAGAAAAGCAAGAAAGTATTACATACACTTCGCAAATACAGTTGTTTAGCTGATAGGAATGTCGCAAGCTTATTCTGGCTTGCCTAGGCTGGGTTTGACCTGACCCAGCAAGCTTCAAGAAACCTGCCTGCTTCCTAGCTATGACGCTGGCAACTTGCTTGCCTGGCGTTCAAGCGGGTATGGGCAAGCTAAAATCGAGATTTGTACACCTCTAGCTCTTTTAGACTAAGTTACTTTCAGCAGTTGAGGCATACACCACTGCATTAATGTGATGCATTGTGGCGTGAATCCCGCACGCACCAACTTCCGTGTGCGTGCATACGAAACAGTTTGCATGTGTAGCGTGTGTCTGCTCCACATTTTCGCCTTCTTTCCTGTTCCTTGTGTTAGCTTCTCTTTCATTGGAAGGGCATTGACGTCTGGTAATGTACTGTCATTATTGGTAAGCATATTTTTCATGCCTTGCTGCTTTGGAGTCTCTGTAGATGTAATGCCTACATATAGCGAAATCATTTTTAAGGAATATTTGACATTACCTTTGAATTAGTTCAGATTATACCAGTTGGGGGCTCACGGGATTTTTAAAAGAATGAACGTACAGATGGATGAATTAGTGGTAACGAGTGGAGATGAATGAAGATTTAATATATTCTAGTTTCATTTATTTATTGAATTTAAGATTTGCTGGTTCATGTTTGAGGGAACTTTTTCGATATTTAAGATTTCGATAGTCCACCGCTGTGGCTCAGGGGATGCGTTCAATCCTCTCACGCAGCGGGCCCGGGTTCGATTCCTGCTTGGGACAAGTTACCTAGGTGGGGTTTTTTTCTGGGGGTTTTCCTCACCTTTGAGACAAATGTCGGGTAACTTTAGGCCCTTGTGGTCCCCAGTTATCATCATCCCATCCTCGCCTTGTTTGGAGTGAGTGTGTGTGTGAATGGTGTGTCTCGTCCTATATGTTCGTGTTGTCTCGGAGGTGGCCCCGGCATTGGGCCGATCACTCATCCGGGGAGGCCCTCCATGTCCTTGTCTGGTCAAAAAAATATGTATGTGATCCAAAGATAATCCCTCTCCCGACAGGTCGCGGCCCTGTATGGCCCGGGCGGCTTGGGTCGCTTAAATCCTAAAAGGGAGAGGTGAAACTACCTTAAAGAAAGAAAGAAAGATTTCGATAAGAAAATCCCAGCAATTGTTAGATTCGGTTTGTTGGCTTATTAGTGTGTCACGTTCGTGTAATGGGTTACAATGTGCTAAATATAAGCAATTACAATATCGATCATTGGCTGTCTTGTTCCAGCTGGATCCAGTCATATGATGAGGAATTATATTCGTCGTTGCAGTATGACTTGGAGACATGACAATAGGTTATTATTGATTAGAGGCGAAAATTATCATAGTCTGTTGTGACTCTGAGCACTTTAAGATGCCGCAAACTTACGACACAAGACTCGCGGTTTGTAGTCCCTTCCGAAATACTTCATGCACAGGATTTTTCATCTTGAAAATCCATCGATCTCGGATCTATAAGCGGGCAGATACCTCTTTAGTGCATGATATGTCTTATAACTAATGAAGTGAGGCATAAAGAACCTGGTGTAGCAAATATTAACATTGAATTGACACGATAGAACGTATAAAATGCTACTTCGGACACGTGGCCTGTAAAAGGAATAAAAATCTTGTGTGTTGAAAATGGAAAAGTTATTGTCATTTAAAAGAAATGAAAACGAATCAGATTGAATCGTTTCAAAATAATTGTGATTCGTACAATTTTTTTTTATATTTGTTACCTAATACTCGCAATGGAGTGCTGACTTATACATTAATTATGTGCCTTGTCTACGCAATCGTAGTCTTAGGGATTCCACAAATATCCTTTTTTTTAAATAGATGGCGAATTTCTTCTACTCAGTAAAACTTGTGTTTTTAGACAGTCGAAGGTAAAAGAACTTTTAACGGTAGATTTTAATTAAAAGGACTATTCTATTCATACGCCGCATGTTTGATATTGACCAATAACGCTTACCAATTTCTCGGATATAGACCAATCGTGATCGTTTCTTATAATATGCTTGCTCGGGTCGCAAGGATGCAATTTTATCTGATAAAACGCCAGCTCGTTACTGGACACCTAAGACATCAACGTGCGATGATTAATGGTACCCGTGAACAGAATGAAAACACAATTATTTTATACAATGTAACTTGTTCGGAAATTGAAATAATATAAATGTCCATTGATTTAAAAAAAAAAAAACAATTTCGATTCGGTGCAATCCAGTTCGTGTGCTTTTATAGCGTTTTGAAGTAAAGAACTACCACGACACACTTCATGTTGTAGTACGCTCTATTGGTAGCATTGGGAACTCGGATCGATTCTTGGACTGTTCATTCATTTAGTATGCTGTGATCTTACGGCTGACAGAATATTGTCAACAAAGTAAGAAAATAATTATTTACAAAAATCCATTAAATTTTATTCATGGAAAAGTCTTAATAAATCCTACTCGAGATTACGATTACTGTACTATTTAAGAAACCAATTTCACCCAACAAATTTAAAGGAGGAGGAGCTGCTTCTTGAGATAAATTTGCTCGTACTTCGTGCTTGTAAATATATCGATAAACTCGTAATCTCATGCCCCTGAATGGAATAAAATTATAACACTCCAGGGTTACCAACTATGGTTTGACACATGGAAAATTCTCTTTGAGTTAAAAATATTTGTCTATGAAGATTAAATAGATGCAGCTTGATGAAAATTGAGAATGTTAAAAGCCATTACGCCTTTTTAAATTCTACATTTCTCACAAAATAGTCACTTGGTGGCTGGAAAGCCTTGTCCACTTCATATTATATGTTGGCAGCCATTCTCCAGAAAATCAATAGCCATTGTCTTCGCAAATGTATACTAAATGGCAGGAGAGCTGGAAAATACCCAAAATGGCTGCACGGTACGCAATAAAATTATTTCACAAAATGTTAACGGTTGTCTAAAAATAGTGTATGACACACATGGTTAAATTATTTTATTTTGCTCGTGCGATTGCTACACTCGCCCTTACGGGCTCGTTTTTTAAACATACCTACTAGCAAAGTCTAATTGTATCATAAATAACTACCGTATTTAAATTCAGCAGTGTGTTGCTTGTAGAAGTGTAGTAATTCAGAAGAGTCAATAGGCGTGGAAGGATTTGTTATTGAAGGCGAATGTGTATTACGGTAGTGACGTGTTGTGATGACTGATAATCACGAGCCGGTTTACAGGAGATGCCGTCTGAATGGATAAAGAGATGCGAACAGACGGCAGGAAGGAAAAGTGAGATCGTCTTCACGTAACGTGAAGGGAAAGTACTGACAATGAGGAAAGAAAGAGATACCGCCCGCTGTCGTTTCTCGCATCTCATCACAAGTAAACTAAAACAGAAGCAGATGAACACTGATAGCTAGTTGAATTTATTATTCTTTAAATGCACATTCAACTACCGTGAAGCTTAACTTTTACTCTGCTGTGGTGGAGTTAGTAGCTTGGTTGCCTTCCACCCTGGCGGCCCGGGTTCGATTACCGGTCGGATTGTGGAAAATTTTCTTTCTGGATTCAGGTTTTTGTTGTCCCTTCATCCCCATCCCGCGACAGGCAATGCCAGATGTCCGCGGTACCATCCTTACCTGAAAGAGTCTTTCACAAGTCGTGGTAATCATCCCATGGCCTCGTCATTGTTAAGTCAAAACACAAAGCTCTAAGCCAGTGGCGAATATTCAGAGCAAGCAAGGTAAGCCATGTTTGTTCGATTTCATATTAAACTATTTGAAATATATTTTTAAATATTTAATTCCCATTAGAATTTGTTTTTTTTTTTTTTGTATGGAATTGATATCAGAAGAGCTTGGGAAGAAATATAATTGCCTAAGGGAGTAGACTGCCTGCAACACAACGCAAACTAACATTGTCCATGCTATTCCAGCTTAAGGAACTTGCAAAAAAGCTGTCAGCAGGGCATGGATGTTCTGTATGTACTGTGCAATAAAAACCGATGAGGCGTTTTCCTATGTGCATTTGGATTTAAGCAGAACCATTTATATCGTATACTTTGTTGTTGGCAGTCGGACGATGTATTTATGAATAACTTCATTTTAAAAAAATCAATCCCCATAAAACATGCCATCAGATAGATTACTATTCTATTCACATATTGTTAAGTTTAGAGAAAAGTATTACATGTAGAGTACAGCTTCTTCTGAAGCTAGCTAAAGAATAACTTTATTGCAAAGTTGAGCTATTACTTATGACTGATGATGTCTTTGCCAGAAGGATACGGTATGAAATGAAATGGGTCATCTCATAACTAGGGCCCAGATTTGAAGGTTTTAACCTCCCCCCATTCCTAATTAGAACTTTTTAACGTACTTTTCCGTTTCATGCCCCTTGCTTCCGAATATATGAATCTTATAGAACCTAAAAAGGGCTAAATCGGATTGAAAGGGCTAAGGAGGACTTTTCCTGAAAAACTAGGGGCTAAAGAGGACTCTTGCAGAAAAACTAGGGGCTAAAGAGGACTCTTGCAGAAAAACACGATTTTTAAATAGATTTTCCAGTTAATGCAAAGGAAAATAAAAAATGTTTGTGCATTTTAAGAAATATATTTATACAACGCAATGAAATTAACAATGTATATGTAGCTTTTTCGCTTGTTTTTGTAACTCGAAAACGTTCCGCCTCGCCGACGCAGGAAATGTAACTTGAGCCGTCTGCAATACTTTGATATTTGCAACTCAATCATTGTCATTTCATCTTTAAAATAACAAGTTGCGACCAACGACAGAGAAGTATATTAAAGGAACAAATACATGATAATCGAGTCTACTTATTTTTGTAGATCGAAAGTGAATTGAGTGATGTATTGAATAATTGTATTATATCCCATTTGTTTATGCTATTTTTCGAGTGCCGATATAAGGAATAGTCACTTGTTTATTTTGTAAAAGGCTAAAACACCTTTTATAAAAACCTAAAAATCCGGGCCCCAGTCATAACATTAATTAACTTATATGCCCTTGCTTAATATATCACGCCCTGCCCCTGGTTTAACATATAGGCCTACTATTATTTGCAAATGAAAATCCTTGTGCTTAATCAGAAGTGTCATGGTTCTAATACGATCAGGCTGCCTGTAACAATAAGATTGAAACTTCAGTTTTAGTAAGCAAAACGTTTGCCTAGATTCAAATTGAGAACAGATTATTGCTTGCATTTCACCTCTCCGTCCCTTTGTTATTGAAAATTTGCTCTCCGTTAGGGGTCATTAGTCCAGAATTCCCACCATCGTACTTGGCAGTAGGAATTCTGTTGCACATTTCCTTCCTGTTGATGGCACACTGGGATCCCTTTATATCCGGTGTTCTTTTTATTTCAATACTGTGGCTGTCGTTTACTTGCTCTTTGGTAAATTGAAATTAAAAACATTTTAGACTAATGTATGGAGGTCTTCGGCCATGGCAAACATTGCACGACGGATTTTCGTGTTGCATGCAATTGTATATGTCGCTGCTCTACAGTAGGTCACAATTCAAGTTCACTCCTTCGGTTGCTCCCCGTTTGCGTAAGGCAAAATGTTTCTCTCTTCTCGTGTTACCAGACGAATTATTGATCACTGTTCGGCCATACTTTAAACCTTCACTGCTACTGACGTATAAGAGTTGTCTTAGAGTTATCATATGTGAGGAGTTATTAAAGTGTTATGTTTGTCATTCATGGAAACAGCCAGACCACTGAAATTTTCTTGATCGATTTGAAATTTACAGCCTACTGATCTTTTCAGTTGATGACTGCCTTATTACCAGTGCACAGATTCAGCTCTGATTAAGAGTTAATTTATTGACCATATATGTATAAAGTGTTTGCTGGTAGATGCTCCTATTTATAACCTTTAATAGGCAACATTCTCTTTCCTCAGCTGCATCCAACTGAAAAGTAACAAAGTAGAAAGTATAATGTGAACTCTAGCTTAACGAACGAAGATGAATGAATGAATAGCCATTTATGTCCTTGAAGGGCTATGACCTCTTATGAGGGAGAGCTTGTTATTGGCTCATGGCGATGGTGTAAATAAAAAGAACAGAAATGAAAGTACAGTATATCAGTTAACTGTACGTTAAGAAAAGGTAGAAAATAATAACTGAAGAATTAGAAAAGGTAGATAATTTAAACTGATTGTGCGATTACCAATCACTAATATTGTCGGAGGAACTGTTATGACTAGGTACCAGATTCGTAGGTTTTTACAAATTTTTTCTTTACTATCAAAACCAGAAACGCTCACACACTTTCTCGAGTCATCTCCATAGGATTTACACACATTAATTGTGTAGTACCTAAAAACACCTAAATGGGATATAAAAACCTGATTTACTTCTAGTAGATTTGTAGTTAAATGTATTAGCCTTTTTGCTTGAAAAGTTGATATTTTACGGAGACAGACAAAAACCCTTTTGTTGTATTGAAAGTAAAATCACATTTCATGTTAATATTGTTCAACCTGTAGGTATCTGGGATGAACAAGGCCAAGAGAGGAGGGGTGAAAGTAACATTACCAGCGTATTCCTTTTAAATAGTTCAATCTGTAACAATCAATTTCAGATAACACAGCCAATCATAAAGCTTTTTTATTTATTTATTTATTCATTCATTCACCCATTTCGACGCATTAGATTCTAATTACGAAAAGGCTAGCATTCAATGGATGCATTATTAACTACTTTGGCTTCTTGCGCTGAACTTCTCCAGGTTTATTTTGATTGTTCCGATGAAATACGAGCAGAAGTCTCATTTGTGGCAGCATATCACTGCTTCTCTTGATTGTTTAGGCTTTCTTACTTAAAATCAAACAAGTTTCAGCAAATTTAACTCAATTTATCAGTTAAAGTTTATAGGTATTATGTGTCGAATTGTATACGTTCATTGAACCCCTTATTATAGCTTAAACGATGTTTGGCCAAACACCTTAAAGTTTATAGGTATTATGTGTTGAATTGTATACGTTCATTGAACCCCTATAGCTTAAACGATGTTAGGCCAAACACCTTAAAAGTCCTAAAAAACCTATTTCACTTAATGAAAAACCTAAAACAGTGTGTTTTAATACCTAAAAGTCCGGTCCCTAGTTATTACCAGGGCTACGATTTATATTGTAATAAAAATGGCTAAATGTGTCCATACATATGGGCTAAGAATTCTGAAAATATGGAGTAAAATTAGGACTAATGTTTTTAAATGGTGCAAAATAATATAAAGAGCACATATTATTAACGTTGCATACTTACAAAGTGAACACAATTAAATATTTATTGCAAAAACATGAAGTCCACAGAAAATAATAAAACAATGCCTCATAACAATTTAAAGGAGAGTCATAAAACGATTGCATAACGTCTTACATTTTTAATTTCACTTTTTTTTTAGCCGTTGCTATAATTTAGGGGGGGCAGATATTAATATATTTTAAAGAGAATTGCCTATTTTGAAGCTGTGGGTTAAATATTCAAAACTTAAAACTGCGTCTGTTGGTCTCTAAAAATTGCTCTTTTTTTCAGTAAAGAACATCTTAACATCACACAAGAAGTAACAGGGATCAAACCTTGCAACATCTTCGGGCGGTAAATCGAGATCTAGTTCTATAGGCCTACCTGGTTTTCAACATTTCATAAGAATTCAAGAATTCAGCTTTGGAATAGAGATGATAGTGAAATAAAATTTAAACAATTATCTGACAAGTATAACTTTGAAACCATAATATATGGAACACATAAAACGTTCAATTATGTAAAGATATGAGAGTTTTTCTAAAATACCTAAAAATTTGGTCGAATATGAAAAATCAAATATCTTAACCATTCCAAATGTCCCAATTCGTAAACATAGGCATATATAAAAATTTTAATGTAACTAGTGTAAAAAACAAATGTATTTACATAGAAATCCTAGCCCTGGTGATTATAGATTTTATTCGGATCATACGGCACGTATAAGGTTTCACTCCGTGCTCAATTTTTCTAATGAATAATGTAGAGGAGTCTTGTTGAGAAATAGTGTAAGAACAAGAAAGGTTTGAAGCAAACGCTTGTGAGCTATTGCTTGGTGATAATGATGGGTGGAGAGATCGGTTTGTCACGCTGTCGCCTCTCATGCTTCATTACCTTCATGAATGTTGCACCGCTCATTTATCTCTGCTACTGTCTATAATTGGAAATCCCTCCCGCCATTCCCGATTCTCAGACTAATCTTGATTGATGACATTCATTCACTTTAAACACTGTTATCTTCCTCCTTATGTAGTAAATCACAAGCATTTCCTACTTCTGCATTTCTGGTATTTGTATGTGCAAAATACATAACAAAACTGCATATAAGAGTGGTTCTTATTTCCTTACCTCCCAGAACTATGTACAATATTGCTAGTTTCCCCTCGTTCCTTCAAATATACTTTTCTTATGTAGTAAGTCTTTTTGCGGCAGTGTTATATTTGTGTCGATCACTTTTTTAAAATCCTTTTTGATGTGTTGTCAAATAATATAAAATTATAGTATAGATATAAATAATATAAAACGAACCTACATGGAATATCAAGATTTTAACACAGGCCTATTAGTTCAACATCTATAAGTCTACTTACAATTATTTGACAGTGTAATATCATAAAGACTTCTTGTATTGTTTAATATTTTATTCTTTTGACGTGTACTATTTGGTTTAGAAAATAAATTATTTTATATTATTTTACAATTCATTGCAAAGGTTTTAACTTGGAAAAACTGATATGACGAATATCAGCCGTAGTACCGGTAGTAAAACACTACTTACTATGTAAGTTACCTATAAGGCAAATATGAGAGAATAAGGCGGAAACCAATCAAGTGTGAAATAAATAGGCCTATGTAAATAATCGCAGAAGTAAATGTTTGGCTATGGTCCTATCAAAATGAAACTTATCTTAGTGCTTCTATTCAATTTCGTGCAACTTAAGTTCGGTTGGGTAGGCCTACTGTAAGTATTGGCACCAATAGTATTTCATCCGCTTTGCGTTTAACTTTCTCTTGAAGTTCATAATAAAATCAGCATGCTGATCACATGCCCCCGATCGTTCTCTTTACCATTGAAGTCTAGGTAAATGTCGCAGTGGTCGGATTACATGCCTTGTTCCTCATTGGGATTAATTTTTTATGGTACCATACAACAGATCACACTAATAACTCAAATAATTATTAAGTTAAATTAGGTGGAGAAATTAGTAAACTATTTTCTTTTTCATCAAGAGATATTTCAAGTTCGGAAAGCGCCTATTTGTTTATATTTCCGAATGAAAATATAGCGTACATTCTCTAGAGTGGACAGTCGCTTTGATAAATTATTATTGGTGAACTGAGGCGCTGAATTTTGTGCAAGAAAAAGTGCACTCAGAGTATTGTTCAAAAGTATTTGGTTGTTACACAAACGCCTGTAAACCGCCAGCAACGAGTGTTCCACAATTAGAAACAAGAGGGAAAGAAGAACCTCATAGAAGCATAGTTCTCGCTGTTCCACATCGCTCATGGCCCGAAAAGATACAGGAAGTAATAATTTCTCTTCATAATTACAAATTTCTGCCCGCGTTCATATTAAAACGTTAGTTTATCTTTCCATGTTTCACCCTTTTCTGTTGGCGATTTTAAACTTGGTTCATCGATCAGACAAGTTACAGTGAGTAGATTATTTTCTGGAGCCTTAAAAATAAATCGTTTTATTGATTGTAGGTATATTTCAAAATTATGCCCAGAATTTTTACGCAAATATCACACTTCTAAAAAAGCTTTATTGTAAACTCTGAAAACACACCGCTAAGAGAACACCTCTCAGTCAAAACAACCTTCGCGATGAGAAGATGCTAGAATGAAAACAAAATTGGAGCAAATAGATGGATGCCAAGGAAATTTGTCTCAGAACTGCTAGTGCAAAACATCGACGAGCAAGAAATATTTGCACAATTTGAAACATCGACGAAGCACTGACAACGCTAAATCAAGGATTAATTGAATCAGCTGAAAGACAGCCACCTAAAAGGCGTAGCAAACCATTGTTCGACGCATATTGTTACAAAACCACAAAGGAGCTCTTGGAGAAATTCCACAGAGCAAAAAACACCAACGACCAAGAAACCAGACTTTGATAGAGGGAAGAAAGACAACGATATAGAACCCTACTGCAAGAAAAAGGCAAGCTTAAACACAGACCTGCAAAGGAAGCAGGAGACAAGCCTTACAAAGCATTTGTGTTAAGGAAACCACGGGTAACACCTTCCACAACTATGGATACATGAGAGATATAGGTTTTCTACAAAGGAAAAGGCAATCACGATCAACCGGAAGCGTACACAGGAATCGCTTTAAAATGTGCTGCATTTAAAGTACTAAACATCATCCTTCTGAATAAGATATAGGCCTACAGTAAACTAATGACTGTAAACCCCAAAGAACAGTACGGGTTCGTCCGAGGAAGGTCCACGACAAAGGCAGTAAAGTTCTTCACTACATATAGGCTACATTTATACAGTGCACTATATAAACCCAAAGGTCTCGCGAAAATATGTGCGTTCACGAAAATGTACTGCAAGAAAACACCGTAACTATCAGTGTCGGCCTAACAGAATCCAAGAAAACGATCTCATAAAGGTAAAACTAAAATAATGAAATTCCGAAAGGGGGGGGGGGCTAACGCAGTTTGGCAAACTCACGTGTGGAGACCAACAATTAGACGTCAAATCCTACAAGTACCTTGCAGTAACACTGCAGACCATAGGCCGAACTTGCACCAAGCACGTGGAGACTTTTGGTCACACCTGACGTAAGGTAACTTGTAGAATCTGGATAGGATCAAGACATATTTAAAAAGAACAAAATACAAGGGTTGATTTTTTAGTAGTGGCAACCATTTTATTTCTCCCCATATAGCATACGTACATGATTCTAAGTTTTATAGACCTTCGATGTAATCACCACCATTGCGTACATGTTCCCAGTGATGCGGAAGTCTTTGGATCCCTTTGGCACTGCCAAATTTGTTGATGATGCGAAGAGAGCGGTCGGTTGCCTGTAAAACATGATTGGGATGGTGTGATCTTAAAACATACCTTTCTCCCAAGGCAGAACGTTATTGCGGAGTACTGTTCGTTTTTGCAAAACAATCTGCGAGCAGCTCTAAAAAGAAAACTGCGACACTTCATGGATAATCCACCCATCAATCTACATGACAACGCTAGGGAGCATATAGTTGGAGTTGTCTGAACTTTTCAGTCGCTTGGGCTAGGAGGTGCTCTATCACCCTCCGTACTCTCCAGATTTAAGTCCCTGCGACTTTGATCTAATCCTGAAGATGGAGTCACTTTGCGGGATTCACTTTCCTATGGTTGAAGTTGTTTTACAGGCAACCGATCGCTCTCTTCGCACCATCAAAAGATTAGGCAGTGCCAACGGAACCCAAAGACTTTCGCATCGCTGGAAACATGTTGTACGGAATGGTTGTGATTACGTCAAAGGCCTATAAAACTTAAAACCCTGTACGTATGCTATGTATGGAGAAATAAAGTAGCTGCCAGAACTTAAAAAAAAAAAAAACAACCCTTATACGCTCTCGCCAACTCTGATTCTTTCATAGAAGACCTTATCGAGTTATCGCTACGCTTGTCCTCGAAATCACGCCAGCCTGCATCAGATTCTTAGACGAGAGGCTGCAGAAAGCAGAGTAAAGACCCCGACATCTACCGCACCCCAGCCTTGAATAACCAACAGTGGAAAGAAGTCACTTTGACCTGCAACATCTATACAGAAGAATAGCGGCCCATGGATTTCATCACCGCATATGTACCTAAAGCCGGAATCAGGACGCCTCCGACGAGTGCTTATGCAAACTCTATTGTTAACATGCAGCACGTACCACATTATTGACTGTAAAGAGTGAGAGTATTACCACTCTCATACTACGCAAATGACGAAAACTTTTAATTATACACAGTGTGTTTAATCTTTACAATTACGTACAATCGTTTCTCTCCATATTTGTACATTTTTCATGTGTCCAGTCTTTGCAAACATTACTCTGAAGAAAAGTGCTTCAGCATATAGGACAAAAACTCCCGGATAATCATTTTCTTTTCACTGTCATTATTTTCGGCTAACATCATATTGACTTCTCTCCAGATTCCTCTAACCTCCTCTATACTTGTTTAAAGGACAGAACTATCAATAACCACGTTAAATGAGCAATTATGATGTCCGATACCACCCGCTAGTTTAATGTCCGATATCCCCCGGCTGAAGCTCTTTAGAAAAACAAATATGAACCAAGAACCTTCGAACAGAATGAAATTCTAAACCCACGGCTTATAGTCTGAAGTACAGTGATTCTGTTAGTAATCTAGTACGGTATGTAACACAACTGACCCTTCTTCTTGTTACTGCTTTGTGAATGTATCTTTGTGCAGCCGATATACTCATAAAAGAACAAAAAACTCTACCACTCACAAAAACACTGTCTATCGACTCTATAAAATGTTCACCCTCTTTAAACATTTAGCCACTGCTGCCAATCCTGCAGATACTGCTAGCAGGAGATATTAGGCTTGTCCGATACCAACCCTTCTTCTCCTAAGGTTCGTGTACAAAAGCGGATTTAAGCACAGTTGTGTACCAGCTAGGTTGGTTGTCCAATCGGACAGTGGAACAAGTCCCTCTATACGATCCATTATTCATAAGTCATTTTTCTATTAACTTAGCAGTTTTACGTTAATTGAACCGTAATTATATTTGATGGTAATTGAACGGAGGTGATCGACCTATAAAGTGAAGTAATAGTAGGCTTATACGAATGACAATTATATAATAGGCCTAATAGTAATAAAGATGTCAGTGGGAATTCAGCGCTTATACATTTATTCTATACTGCTTAATCCTATCTATATCTCACGCTGGAACGTCCAAAACACATTCTGAAAAGTTGATGTTCTTTAACATATAGTAGATATAGTTTAACTGGAGGAAAAATAACAGTTTCTGGTTACCTAGCACAGTTTTCACATTCAAAACGCTAAATTCGTAGGAGTCAAAAGAGGGTTGGAAAGCAAGCTCAGCGTCAATAGCGTCGTCTCCTCCAGACAGTGCGTGTTTCCCCGGCGACGGGCGGCAACCCCACACTCCGCACTGCGGACAAATCGATATAATGTGGCCACCTGCCTGCCCTGGATTCCACAAACTAGGTGGATGATGTTGAGTGCGGTCTTTTGTTATTTTAAAACTGTAGTACTGTATATTCCTCCATTCTTTGCCCGGGAGATACAATTAAGCTAAGCTGTCTGCATAACTTTTTACTACTTGTAATCATATTTTCAATTTTTATATTTCTGTCGTTTTGTTCTTCAGCGTACCTCAGTTTGATAGTTTTTAAGGCGTAGATTGAAACTGGGTACGTGTACATACCCGCGCTCGCACGTTAACTGGGTGTTTAAGGGATGACCGAAGTGTTGAGAGTGATTTTGTAAACTATTTATTCTAGAAACTTGAAATTTTCCACACTTAATTAAAACTTAAACAAATTAAACTTTTAAATTTCTTTTTTATATCTCAATTTCTTTTTGAGATACTTACAATTGATTTTTAAATAATCAAAATCAGAATCTAACTCTTGACAGATATTAAAACATGAATCTCATTTTTTTGTAAGTTTCCTTGATGCTTGCCTTATAATTTACTGACGGAAAATCTTATCAGTAATTTTATTACACGCAATGCAAAGTAGATCGTGAAAATTGTCATTTTTGTATCTGTTTTTATCAGAGATTTTGAAAGTGTTAAAATAAAATGCAAATTAAGCTGAGCCAAAGGAGGGTTTGCATGCACTCGCAGTTAAAAACGCACATAAATGTTTACTTAGGCCTATTGAAGCACTTAAAAAAAGGCATACTAATGGCCCGTCTCATGAGCTCAACCGGTATAAAATTTTGAACGTTTATACTTGGGGCAAGGGAAGGAATTTCAAGTCTGAATGCAATAGCTAAACCAAGAATTTTTCTTAATTGTATAGCATTGCAGTCTTTCGGGAATAGTGAACTACTACTTCCCCTATTTGTTCTTTACACTTAAAATGTTACACAGTATACCCCTTTTAAATAAGCTAAATAAATAAATGAGAACACACTAACTAACTGTCCCCGTATTAAAATAAAATACACCAACTAATTTGTAACAAATTACCAAACTAAATATTTTGGAAGTACGAGTATTTCGCCGATTGTAAGCATAAGCATCTTTAGCAAACAGCCAATTGCAACCACAGTTTTTAGAAACATGTCTGCCGTGTGTTGACAACATAGCTTAGGAACGGAAAATCGTATAAAGAGAAAATGTACTTTCTGGGGATGTGACATGAAGATGATCGAAACTTTTTCTTCTATTATAGAGTAAATTTTAAGGCTTTTTTGTCCACCTTATACCCTCAAAAAATTTTATATAACCATATACCAACAAAGTAATGTTTTGGGATTGCTACTTCTTCTATCATTTTAGACCTACATGAAGAAAATGTCATATTTCGCTTTTACTCAAAAACGGTTCCAAAGTTTTTGTTCGAACGTTTTACTAAAATTACCTTACTAGGAACTAAACTTTAGTTGGAAACGTTATTTAACTTACAATAAATTTTGCGAAGTTGCAAGACTAGCATCTCATTCACGGACTCAGGTTTCAAGACTTGCCTACGAATAATGCGACTTTGAATGATGCTTACACAACTTAGTAGCATAAATGTGTTGTTTTAGAACCTTTATTCCAGAAGTAATAGATTCTGAATCGTGTATAGATGTGTTCTCTTTTTTCCTGGTGAAAGAATGCCATCCGTTTATTTTGCAAATTCAATCTGGAAAGCTGTAATTCCATTTTTATGTGTTTATTAGACTCGGGCATAGTCCTACGTCTTCCCTCTAAATTTGATACTAGTTAATGTGTTTGACAAAAAATAAGAATATTATATTTTATTGAAATTCCAAAATAATCTGTTTCAGGGCAGAAAACATGTATTTTAAGAACGCATTGTAAGTCATTTTACATTTTCACTGGGATTAAATATTACAGTACATAAGTTATAATATTATTCCCAGATTCTAACCTCATTATTACACATCCTCGTTACCGTTTCGCACAACTTCGGAAGTTAAACATTGCTTCCAGATTATAGCCTAATGGCTCTTTATATTTGGTTAAAGGGAAAGATTAATGTTGTCAAATAAAATTGAAGGGCCTAGTTCCATAAGGGCGTAAGGCACATCTTTAATTTTGAGCTTTTAACATTTATGCCTTCTCCTCATATCTCTTAAATACAATTTATACTTGTGCCTTAAACCTCTGCTCAGTCATAAGAAAAGACCTGTGCTTGTGAGTGGAAACATTGTTTAAAAACATTAAGATTTCTCGAAACTATGTCCTTGTGCCTTACACCCTTATGGAACTAGGCCCTTCAATTATATCTGGGAGAGAGTACCGCATTTTACGGACCATAAGACGTAGTACTGTACCTTCATTTTAGGATGGAAATTTAAAGGAAAAGAAAATAAATGTGATTTTAATGGAAATAATATATTTCATTGCATAAACAAATTATAAACTTGTACAATGGAATCTGTGTAAATCACTTCTAACTTAAAATCTGCATTGTACAAAAATCTGTTTTGTACAGGTGGCATCGCGTAAATTTTAACAACTGAACTGATTTCTCATGAAAGTCTGAAAATACTTTTACACGCTCTAACCCTGAATTCAGCACATGGTAAGTGAAACGGTACAAGGGTGTTTAGAAGGAATTGTATTCACTTAAACCACCCGGCGAAGACACTCATTTTGTATAAAAGAACTCAACATTCCTTTCTTTTCACGAAGTATACCTGGCTTCCAGCTACCCTCATTTTACGATTGTGACAAGTGCACTGATGTGCAGTCTGTGCTAAAATTTGTAACTGAGCCAATCCATGTGAAAGTGGACAAAGGTGGTTACATCTTTTTTTTACGTGACATAGACATGTTATATATCAAAGTAAAGGGAAAAGACTGTAGAATTTGAAAATAGATTCATAATTCTATTAAATAAAAGTATCAATATAATAATAACTGCTGAAATGTGAATTTTTTTCGTTGACTAAAATTTATAATTTAACATGTTGGCTAGTACTGTATTATACTCATGGAATCAGTAGATTTGTTGCAATTTTTAATTTCACCCACAAAAGCACAAATAAGTGAAGATTTTGTCATCATAAAACAAATTTTTAAGATCAGTTTAAGTGAAGATATTCATCAAATCAATTTTCAAGGTATCCTTGTCACACCCGTCACAAAAAACATGTAATAGTTTGGGTAGAAAGCCAAGTAATCATTGTATAAAATGGAAACTTGGTAAAAGTTAAGATATTTCAATACAGAAGACACACCTAAAATATAATTTTGAAATGCCTACTATTTTGGCTTAATTTTGATGTGACGGGTGTGACACATGCTGTGTGACGGGTGTGACATATGTTGTGTGACGGGTGTGACATTTATGTAAAATGCCTTTTGCAGCTTTTGTATAGTGATTATTTCATGCAGATGTTGAATAAATCATATGTTTGCATTAATATTATCTTTAAAATGGCTCTTGGACTTCCGTGGAAGAGAACAGAACTTCTTTGCAAGACAAAGAAACTACGATCTACCAGCTTTGGCTATGGATGACATAGGTGACCGGTGGAAATGTCACAAATGTTTTTATGTTGGTAAAGAAGTAAGGTAAAGATCTAGTGATCCCTATAATGGCCATGAAGGCTTTTAGGGTTCAAATGTTCAACCTTCAACATTTTTAAACTTTTAGCACATGAAGGTAAGGTTGTCAGTCTTATGCACTGGCTGCCTTTACCCCAAAATTGCTTCTAGTACCCATTTCTGTTAGACGATGAGTTGACCTCAGGGCCATAGTGCCAGCAGAAGGATTAGGCCAATTGAAAAATCTAAAAAACCTCATCAATAATTGAACCTGTGCCCTTCCGGTTTGTAGCACAGTGCCTCAACCAGCAGAATGACACTGTACCCCAAGAAACTAAGTGAGAAGTGATAGCCTAATTCATTCTGTGCCTGATTTCTGTACTGGTAACTGTGTATCTTAGAACTGCTAAGAAATTCAGACAGACAATACCTCTAACAGCCGATGAAATGAGTAGGCCCACATGGAAACAAATGAAGGAGAATAGATAGAAAAACAATCAGCCAATCTAAATATAGCTACACAATATTATTTTTGTATGAGAAACAACAAAAATGTCCTGGTGACAAGAATAACCAGATCCACATCAATTCAGTAAAAGTTTGTGAAGAGCTCAGGCTTCCAAGTAGTCCAGGATTTTAGAGTAGAGGACAACAAAAACTGCCTAACTAGTACCGGAGGAACATTTCACTTCACAACTTTACACTAGCCTGTTAAACATATGGACAGAGTGGAAAAAAGACTACGTAACAAGGGAATTCTTTTTTATGCTGAGATCATGTGTTGGGATTCCCCAGGATTGGTATATTATCACAAAAAATTTTCATGAAATTTATGCAAAATGGTACAGAGGCAGAAGGTGCAAAGTGTGGTTAGCGTTGCAGATTACAGATCCATCGGCCTGGGTTCGATCCCCGGTACGTCCTAGCGTTTTTCTGAGGTAGGGAGGTCTGGTAGGGGTGCATTCAGCCTCGTGATTCAAATTGAGGAGCTACTTGATAGAGAAGTAGCGTCTCCGGTCATGAAAACCATCATTAATGGCTGTGGGTGTCGACATGCTGACCACATGCCCCTCAATCCTACCATCTGCCTACGGTAGATGATGCAGCGGTCGGGTGGTAGGCCAAATCCCTCCAGGGACGGAGTTTAGTTTAGTTTAAGTCTCGGTTATAAGTTGATGTTGTCACATCCGACATGTCACACCCGTCACGTCACACCCGTCACACTGATAAAGTAAATTTTCAATTACTATATAAATATTTTTGTAAAATCTAATTATGCATTTCAGTATGTTTATCAGTCCTCTTACTTGAAAAAATAAAACAAATATAGTGAAGCTAATCAATTCACAGAAATTTCAATTAATCCTACATAAGAAAAAACCTTTGTCCAATTTTGGTCACACCCGTCACATGGACAATATATTTTCCAGCTCAAGCATACAGCCTTGAAAAAAAACATTAGATCATATTTTGTACTTCCAATGGGTTGGTATGTTAACACAAAAAACTTTGATGACTTTCCTGCAATATGGTTCAGAGGTAGAAAGAAATAAGTGTAATGAAATCTGTCCAAATGTCACACCCGTCACTATGGATTGGCTCAACTGTCTTATCGTTTACAACACCTTGTGTATAACTACAAGATATTCCGGCAATATTTACCATAGTTTTAATTTTTTTAGTGTACTTCGGACCATTAGACGCACCCAACATTTAAGGCTCTGTTTTCAAGATAAAAAGTGCGTCTTATAGTCCGTAAAATACGGTAATATAACTAGATAACTCGAACTTGGGTTTGTTCTCTTCTAAAAATTCGGTATTTGAATGAGAAAACTGTTTTCTTTTGTGATCTTTATGCCCGGAAACGAATTAATAAATGGTACTTTCGTTCGAGTAATCTAGTTAGGATTTATTGAAACTCTTAGATCTTGTGTCATTTTACTCTTGACTCACAATAATATATGTACAAAATTATAATTAGTAAAGCTTGGCAACAGAAATGATAATTTCAGATTGTACACTTCAGCTTGAATCTGAATCGATGTTTTCTCGTGGTGTTTGCTCTAAGTCTAGTATCTGTAGATTCCAAGAGTTTATGTTTATTGAAGTGTCTGGCTTTGATAAGAAACATATTTTCAATATTTTAGTAAGCCTAGGGTACATATATAAGAAGTGTTTGATAATGTGGTGTTCTTTCTTTTCAGGTAAGTTCTTGCATCAGCAGAATTCACCTGTAAATTCTAGTTCTGGTAAATATAGAACAGTTTCTAATAATGCCTTATATTTTACTTAATTTTAAATTATCTATTTCGTACCGATTGTTACTTTATTATTATTATTATTATTATTATTTATTCAAAAATGAGATTTTATTATTTTCTCAGTAGTTCATATCTTCTAACGCCATCGTTCAGAAAATCACCGAATATGATTATAGTTCCTATAAGTAGGCCTATACTAAGAGCTATAACTTTTGTTTGAAAATTTTTCAAATAAAATAATTCTCTAAAGTGTAATTATAAGCTACTCATTTCATACATAAACTTGAGTCTTGACTCGCGCTTGTTATCATTCCCTATCTCTATTTATGGTCATTTATTTTAAATTGTTTGATGGTTCGTCAAATCCTGTAATGCGGCTAATAGAACCTAGATTTACCAGTTTTGCAAAAACGTTTGTTTTACTTATAGTCAATCAAATTGTCAAGAATGGATGCAAAATTTAGGGTAGAGCTAATTTTTTTATATGATGTCTGGGATGGTTTTGAGAGTAATTTCTGATATTTTGCCAACAAATTTTTTGGCCGCCGGAGCCGCCATCTTGAAAAAACTTCAAAATTTTCGATTTTATTTCTGCTTTTGCCCATTATCTGCCAAAATGCGCACCTGACAAATATGTTTTATTATCCCTCCTAAAAGTAGACTAAATTTGCTACAGTTTGAGATCAAATTGAGTTTTCTACCATGAATAGTTTCGGAAATACAGCTCTCTGAATTTCAGCAACATTTTGCAAAAAATGAAAAAATCTGAACTTTCAACTAGTTTTTGCTCGCTATCTACTAAATGACCAAACCTATAGTAAAACTCCATATGGAAACTTAAACTAGAGGTAATTTGCAACTTGTCGAGCACTTTAAACTTATGCTACCTCTTACAGGTCACAAGTTACAGAGGTTTAAAATTATATATACAGCAACGATTGAATAATTACATGTGCATACAAGTTAGGAGCAATTACTGCACAGAACATTCGTTTATATACAAAAAGATTTATTTAGCTGGAGTTCTGGTGAAACACTGTATTGAATGACTTGTTTGTTCATAGTCTTCGGCACTTAGAGGGACCTGGGCACTTGACGTCTGCTATTTCGTCCGTGATGTTCACAATCTGGCCAGTGTTGATAAAGTTCTCTTCAGCGTCTTCATCCAAAAACAAATTAAGTGGCTCATCAGGAGTGTCGTCATCCTCACTGTCGAAGGACAGGACTGTTAGTAGGCAATGTTTTCACACGACTGCCCATTGCAATGTTTACATATGGTTGTGCACTTTAATCCAGCTTTACGACACCCACACGCGTTTAAACACCCCTTCTTGCAGGTACAGGAAATACTTTTCAGAATTGATTCTGGAGCTGACTCCTTCTTGGCATTAAGAGGAAACAAAGTGTTCACCCAGCCCCAATTCAAAGGGTCTTTGTATTCACCGAGCCTCAACTCGGTGGTATGTTCGAATGGCATGAAGTTGAGCCGCATCACTAATTGGGGCAGCCTCGCTAAGTTAAATTTCATTCTTCCTGCAGCTTTTACAAAATATTCCGTGGCGAAGTTCGTCAAGTGTTTGTGTAGCAGGGTCTCCTCCATATAAGTGAACCAAAAAATGTTGGCCCACTTCAGCCACTTCTCCTGATGTAGCTTGAGGGTTCAGAAATACATTAGCCTCCTCTTCTAGTTCAGGATGCTTCAAAATCAGCTAACAGAAGTGGTTTTTCCCGTGGCCACTTCTTTATATGAGGGGATGGTAATGCAGTGAGGAGAATAAGGAGGTCTATGTCCTCCCCAACTAGAAAGACAGTGTCGTATTGAGATACCATTGAGAAGGCAGTGCTAACAATCAAGACATCTGCATCTTCAACAGCCTTTTTCACTTGTATTCCAGCTTTTGGCAATTCATTTTTTAGAAATTCTACGAAGCGCCTCTTGTTGTTTTCATTGGCGAGAAACGTTTCTTCTGAACTTTTAAAAACAGCAGTTCTATCAAAGATGACATCAGGAGATGAACGCGCAGCCCATCGGAGTCTCTCACATTTCTTAGTGCTTGTTTGATTAGCGTGCGATGTGCGGAGCAGTGACAAAGAGCCTCTTAGTGCCACTCCTCCGATAACATGTTTCCATTTTCGGAGAACTGTATCTGCTATAGGAAATTATTTTTTCAGAGGACACTGCAAAGTGTTCTTCTAAAATAAAACGCAGTTCTTTCCAAATTAAAATGCTGTACCTACACCAACTTTTCTTATTAATTTCTGTTTACATTGGTTTTCTTAGTCTTATCATTTTTTTTTTTATTGGCCAATGTGAAGTTATCCAGGGTCCCTGAGCCATAGGCTATTCCCCTAGACAAGCCTCGAAGTTGTTCTTCCTTGTCCAGAAGGTTAAGCCCGGGGCCCACGGTTCGTCTTCAGTCATCGCAGCCGCTCTGAGCCGCCTCATGTCTGGCACATGTAACTTATATAAAACATGGTACATGGAATCATCTTCACACTCTCCCGATGTACTTGACATAGTGGTTATCAAGGACCTCACACTACCAGTGAGTCTGACGGTGTGCCCAGCCCTCAGCTCAGACCACCTGCCCGTCCTTGTCGACCTCCAAGGTCGAACATCCTTCGCAACCCTTCCAGACAGGCCAGACGTTAGACGAGTAGATTGGACTAGCTTCCAGAACCACTTGAAATGCAGACTCCCGGGGAATCCCGTGGTAAACTCCGAGGAGGATATTGATGCTAGGATTGAGGATTTATCCAAAGCGATTACGGAAGCTCTGGAGGCATCAGCACCAAAGAGTCGACCGAAAACCTGTTTACGACCTTCAATACCGCCGGCAATTCTATCTGATATTCAGAAGAAAAACCGGCTGAGAAGGGAGTGGCAGGCAACTAGGGACACCGCTATCAAGGCCCAAGTTAATAGGCTCCAGCGGTCTATTAGCTATGAGCTGAAGAAGTGGAAGAACGGCGTTTGGTCTGAGACGCTCTCATCCTTAAACGTAGAGGATCAGTCCCTTTGGAAGGTTACAAAGAGGATGATGAGGATCTCTGATCCCACACCCCCCTTACGAGTGCCAGGAGGACTCGCTCTATCAGATTCTGAGAAAGCTGAGGCCCTGGCCAACAATCTTGAATCTCAATTTACACCGGTTGACGATCCTTCGGATCCTGCCGTGATTGCGCTGGTTGAAAGGGAACTGACTTCGTTTGAGTTTGCTCCTTCAAGTCAACCCGAATTAACTACTCCATCAGAGGTCGTCAAGGCTATAAAAGAGCTCAAGCTTGGTAAGGCTCCGGGTCCTAGCGGTATTCCCAATAGGGCCCTGAGAAACCTCCCAAAACGGGGAAATACCTACGTCACCAAAATTTTTAATTCGGTCCTTAAGAGGCAATATTTCCCACCTGCATGGAAACATGCCAGGATTGTCTATCCGGAAACCCGGAAAGGATCCGACACTTCCATCGTCTTATAGACCCATAAGTCTTCTTGATTCGGTGGGGAAGCTCTTCGAGAAAATTCTGCTAAGCAGAATCCTAAGGCACGTCAACAGGCACAGCGCTATTCGTGATGAGCAGTTTGGGTTCAGACCCAAACATAGCACGACTCAGCAGATAGCCCGCCTGGTTGAGAGAGTCAAGAGGAACTTTGACGAAAAGCGACTAACCGGCGCGGTATTCCTTGATGTGGCCAAGGCCTTTGACACAGTTTGGGTCAAAGGTCTCCTATACAAACTCCTTCTCAACTTCCCTTATTACCTGGTGAAAGTTATCATCTACCTTACCAATAGGACGTTCGTAGCGTCCTTCCAGTCAGCCACATCTTCACGTCGTTTCATGCGAGCTGGAGTTGCTCAGGGGGGACTGGTCTCCCCTGTCCTCTTTAGCCTGTATGTGAATGACATGCCCGCACCACACCGCCACGTCGACTTGGCGGTTTATGCCGACGACACTGCGCTTTTGGCAACGTCGAAACGGCCTGCACTAATCGTCAAGTATCTCGAGACATATCTCAAAGAGCTAGAGTTCTGGCTGACAAAGTGGCGAATTTCCATCTACGTCACTAAGAGCGCAGCTTTGATCTTCACTGGAAGACAAAGAACGGCGCCGCCTAGGCCTGTAGAATTTTTCGGAGAGCCAGTCGAATGGGTCGAAACAGCCAGATATTTGGGGGTAACCCTGGACAAAAGGCTGACCTGGAAACCCCACGTTACCCAGGTTAGACGAACAGCCATGCAACGGCTTGGAATCTTATCCCCTCTGCTTAACGGCAGAGGAGGACTTTACCTGCGAATGGAGCGCTGCTCTATAAGCAACTCATCCGACCTCTGCTAGACTATGCCAGTCCAGCTTGGAGGTCCGCAGCACGCACGCATGTAGCAAGACTACAAGCCGTGCAGTCGAAATGTCTTCGCCTCGCTACGGGCGCACCTTGGTACGTCAGTAACTGGCAGATCCATGAAGACCTAAAGGTTCCACTACTTGCCACACATCAGAAGCCTTGCACAGAGTTTCGACTCCAAGCTTCAAGATGCTGAGAACCCTTTAGTACGGCAACTTGGAAAGCGACTGCGCTTCCCAGGGGACGATTAAAGTCGTCAGAATTTTTGAGGCCTTCAGCCTAACAATACCCTTTCCCAATACGTATAAGCCCTCAGCTGACACGTATCCCAACTGGTTGGTTCAACCCCTACCAGGGAGTACAGAATGGAGGACCATGACCAAATCCCCTTTGCTAGTTCCGACCAGGGTTTTCCGTGGTTTTCCCTGGTTGTGAGGTGAATACCGGAACTTAAACTAAAAAAGGGCCACGGCCCGAACCCCTAATTCATTGCAGTTGCCCTGCATAGGTTCAAGTCCTATGCGAAACACCGTTAGCGTAAGCAAATTTAAGTTATAGGATAGGAACCCGTTTTCATTTCCAGCAATGCATTTCGTATGGAGGTATGGAATCGGAGTCGAGATCATCGCACTGCGGGCTTCGCCCGCAATGCTCTGATCTCAGTTAGCTTATTTGGTCTGGTCTGGTCTCATCTTCACAGTTCTCGCAGCAACATAATGAATCTTATGCTAAATTAAATCTGGCTAGATAGGCTAAGAATGATCCATATTCCGTTAGAAACTGCGATGTGGATAAGTCCGGAGTTATCCAGGGTTGTTTCAGTCGTTTGATGACACTCGGGAAGAAGTCTTTAATAAATTCTTGGAAATACTGTTTTGGTTGTTAATTACCATGTAATATTTAACTATAAGACAACACAGGTTTTACTGTGAGAAGCGCCATTTAGAATATCCTAGGCAAAACTAGACTTTTTGTACCTTCCATAAGTTTTCTGAAATGTGAGGAGTTGTAGATACCTCTGTATCTGGTGACCTATAATAGGTATCACAACGTTAAAATACTCAGCTTGTTGCAAATTTACTGTAGTTTAAAAGTTATCCTTCGAAATTTTACTGAAGGCTTGGTCATTTAGAAGATAGCGAGCAAAAACTAGTTGAAAGTTCAGATTTATTGATTTTTTGCAAAGTGTTGCTGAAATTCGGAGAGCTGTATTTCCGAAACTATTCATGGTAGAAAACTCAATTTGATCTCAAACTGTAGCAAATTTAGTCTACTTTTAGGATGGATATTAAAACAAATTTGTCAGGTGCATATTTTGGCAGATAATGAGCAGAAACAGAAAAAAAACCGAAAAGTTTGAAGTTTTTTCAAGATGGCGGCTCCGGCGGCAAAAAATTTCGTTGGCAAAATGTCAGAAATTACTCTCAAAACCATCCCAGACATCGTATAAAAAAATTAGCTCTACCCTAAATTTTGCATCCATGTGGCTTTTTTTGTGACAATTTGACTGGACTATTAGTGTTTATTGATACTGTTCGAGTGAAATAAATTATTTACACTTGTCCCCCATGTATGGCAGCGTACCCACGCCTAGCCGGTGAAGGGAAGGTTCCCTAGGTGACTACTGGACCCGCTAGTCTTTAAACTATTACCAGCTAAGGGGAGAATTTTGCAGTGATAAGACAACGGGTTTGATTAATGATGTCAAGCTCAGCAGGATGCATTATAGTGTACCAATAGGATAGAAGGAAGTTCATATACCTTGACTTTTTATTGGTTTCGTAACAATTATGAAGAATATTCAGAAATTTTGTTCAGAAAATGTTGAGTGTGCTAAATATAAGTGTCTTGCTTTAGAGTAATAACATTGTACGGTGTGTCCAGAAATTAAATATTTTCTACAGAAATAGAGATTTTAGGTATAAAGTGTATATGGTAGCTCATTGCTGGAGTTCGTATGCTGACTTTGTGAACGCAGTTAATTTTTTTTTTTTTTTTTTGTTTTTTTTTTTTTTTTGTTTGTTACTCCTAAGTGAATCTACATAATGTTCATCTTAGGGAGGGTACCTATTGCGATATGGAAGATGCAGTAGTCATTGTGTGATGGCATTCGAATGAAATTTAATTGCGATTCCATCAAGGTGGACTCACAGATAAAACAATTTGCACGTTGGATGCATAGACATTATAGTGCGACAAGTTAAATAACAAGTGTGTGAATATTCGGGCTGCGTATCGACCACGCCTTTTGCTCTACTTCCACTCCTCCCCTCTGCTATAAGAAGCAGACCGAACACCCGATCGACGTGCGAATATTGCCCGACTGCGAGACTTCGTTGGTGCTGTGGCCTAGTGATGGGATAGCTAAGAGGGGAAAAGAGGGTTCTGCGCCAACCTCCCTTCTGCTTGTGCTACTACGCAACTTGTTTCTTAACTTGTCACGCTATAGAAGGGGATGGCGCGTTCCTTATCCTCATGCTTAGAGACTGTCTTGTGGGGTAATTTTTTTAAAAAAGTGTGTTGACCCCACCCTTTACCACATTGTAATGGCTCCGAAACAGCTGCCGCTGCCATAATACCCACAATGCAAAATCACTATCGAAAGATGGGAAGTGAATTTACGATGTGAGGTGGTGAACATGTTGAAAGTAATGTGTAACAAACATATTCCTTGGAAAAAAAAAAGTTGCCAATAAAATCACTCTTTCAAGAAAATAGATACTTAATTTCTGGTCTCATCGTATTTATTCAGATTAGAAGTGGTATGTTATGGCTGTTGACTAGCAACCACGTGTTCAAATGGCCACCAGTCAGTAATTTCTGATTCAGAGACAGTTGCAGGTGAGGCTTGGGGAATATTGTTTAATATGGGTGACTTCTTGAGATCGCTTTCCGGAATGCTGGAAGAGCATTTTCTCCCGTCAAATGTTTACAGATTGGGCCCTTAATCTGTCTTTCCCTGTGTAGTACCAGACACTATGGCACCAAGTGTTTGCTCTGGTAATTGCTTTTCCTCACGATATATCCAGTTCCCCTTCCCCTTTAATGGCCGAGGAAGTTTCGTGTCATCTGTCTCCCTTGTATCCTGAGCAGGTTAGTGCCGCCCTGTGGTGGCTGTTTTCTTGGTGAGATACAGGAATGAACTGACTGGTATTACGAGAAATGGTCTTAATTATTTCTGATCGGTAAATTTGCGCTTCACGGTTTGGATTGTAAGAACATTTTTGATTGCTCTATTGCCATTACATTCCTCCCTTTATATGCCCAGAAGTAAACATTAATTATTACTGACAGACATGTTTCAGCTAATTGAATTTATAATACTTTGATGAACGGAATAATTTTAGCCTCGATTATCCGAAGAAATGTGGAACGAGGGTACCTCGGATATGCGAAAACCCGGATAACACGGACTCTGTCAAAAATCGAGAGGGAAAACTATGGTAAACCGGTGAAATGAATGAAAACGTGGTCAAAGATGTGAAAAGAGGCATCTACTGTATTATCAAATGAAAAACTAACTACAAATAAAAATAAAATACAAATACAAAATGATAAAAAGACATGCATAGTCTACAGTACATGTTCTAGTTAAAAAAAATTATTTCTTGAAGTCCATAAGTGTTTTCTGTTTAACGGAACTCGCTCGCTTCTTTGCCGCCGTTTCACGCAATCGTCGTAGCAGTAGGTCTGTTGAAGTTGTTTCTGACTGTTGCTCTAGGAACTCGATGGCCTTTTCTATCGTTTTGCAACCTTTACTGTGGCTGATTTTCTCATTCTCCATTTCAGTGTCTCCATTGTCACTTTCACTTTCTTCAGCCTCTACATTCACTGCCTCTACTATCATCTCAGCAGTCACTTCCAATTGTTCGTCTGCGTTAATCCACTCGGCTACATCATTTTCAGTGATTGTTTCGTCTGCCAATTTCGTATTTCGTCTTATTCTAAATGTCATAAAAAGCATTAACAAAATACTATTAATATAGCAAAGCAATGAAATTACTGTATTGTACAGTATTTATTAATGATTCAAAACTGTGCGTTTTATTTAACAGAACCCTTTCTGACGAAACCGTATGTAACTGATATAAGTGCAGTAGGCTACAGTATTGTACTACGCAATACAGTATTATGATCGATTTGCCGCTATATGCGGATTTCACTTTGGGCGGTTACTTTAACGCATCTACCGCAAACCGAACTTCCGATTTTTTTTTACTACCTCGGTTAAGCCGGAACCCGGTTAGTCGTGGCTCGTATAACCGCGGCTCTACTGTAGTTCATTGCAGTGACATGTGACTTAGCTTTTTATCTTAAATAATCTCAACTTCACTGAAGTTTCACATAAGTAGCTCGGTACAGTATTTTTATTTTTGTTTTTTAATTCTGCCTATTGACAAGATGGAGTCTCGGTATTTTAATAAAATTATACTGACCATAAAGGCTTTATTTTTTCATCATTGTAGAATTTTCAATGCTGTCTCGATCTCTCACCCTCCTTACACTAGTTTTCTTTATTTCTTGAATCTCTCACGGTTTGTTATGGATTTAATGTTTTAAAGGCTAATTCAAACAATATTCAAGTTGGCATTCAGTAAATGTAACTTTTGGCCAACGATCTACATAAATGTGAGGATTTCAGTAGAAATAAATGAAGATATTTACCCGAATCTAGTTAAGCTGGAGTAGAATTGAATTCAGAACTACATATTTGGGGAAAGGCATTATACATTCATAAGTTTATTAGATTGAAAACTGGTCTTTTCTCAGTGAACATCCAGTTTGAGAGCTCTAGGAATATTTCTGTCACTGGTAGCGAATCAGCATTCAGCATGTGTGATGTTCACACCCTAGCTTTCCCTAGCAGTATTGGAATAAGTCAGTAAGAGACTGCGGACTCTCATAAACTTGATCAGCATACCGATACTATCGCTCAGAGATTCGATAAAGGGGGAGAGGCGTTCGGATGCAATTTATGGCCTTGCCTGTTACGCAAAAAGCAACTATTATTGACTGTGCCAACTTCCTTTATTTTTCATATCTTTCTAACTGACCGTATAAAAATATTATCTCAGTGCATATCCAATAATTCGACATTTACTTATTAATTCTTATATGGTCTGTATGTTCAAATAATCGCTAACTTATTAGATGACGCATTGGTCGGATGGTCGTCCCGGTTCCCAGAGGGATGTAGCGCCACGTAGTTTAGTTTTATTCCATTCATACGCCGCGTGTTTCTCGCACAATAGGCTTATATTTCTACGTCGAAGAATATAGTTGCCACAATTAATAATCCTTATAGTTTATTTCTTATACAAATTCTATATTTTTGCATGAAATTTTAATTTCTTTGGTAATTTATTTCCCCTTATTTTTATAAGCACAAGGTGTGTGTATATATATATATATATATATATATATATATATATATATATATATATATATATATATATAGCTGTATCCAAAATGGTACATTAATAATTTAACATTTATTTAGGTTCCATTGTTTCTGAATAGTCTATGAATAGGGGAAATCCTACATTAGGTTGAACCCTTTGCTATAGAGTTTCGTGATTAGGCCTACTTAATTTTAATTGGCATGTCCGATTAGTCTTATTTGAATTTTTTTCTATATAGGCCTAACATCACAGTTTTCAACGATATTTGGGCAGTGGCCAGTATGTGCAGTAGAGAGTGCACTTGAATTAAATATGTGTTTCTTTGGGACCATGCTCACTTTTGAAGAGGTTACTTATTTCCTAAACCGTTACAGATAAATTTAATTCAATTTAATACCCATCGAAAGCATAGGCGTACCGAGGGGGGGTGTTTGGGGGTTTGAACCCCCCCCCCCCATTGATTAAAAAAAGGAAAATTGTATAATTTTTTTAAGTCTGCCCATAAATTACTTAATAGGCCTACAAGTATAAAGCGTGGGAAGCTTAAAACTCGTTATTTTACGTCTTAATTTTTAAAATTTTCCGGGAGAAAACACCCAAAAGCTTAAAACTCGTTATTTTGCGTCTTAATTTTTTTAATTTTCCGGGGGAGGATCCCCGGAAGCAAACTCGTTATTTTGCGTCTTAATTTTTTTAATTTTCCGGGGGACCCCCGGAAGCTTAAAATTCGTTATTTTGCATCTTAATTTTTAAAATTTTCCGGGGGAGGACCCCCGGACCTCCCTTTCCCTGGGGGGTATTCCTTTATAACCCCCCCCATATGGTCGGCCTGGTTACGCCTATGATCGAAAGGGTACTTAACTAAAAAGTAGGGAATTCTTCTGCCATTTTCAGCAGTGTGGAATTAAAAAGCTTAAGCTCGAATTGGGTGGCATTGCAAACGTAAGTAGATATACTTTCTGGAAATTAAATTAGCTCCAGAGAAGATAGCTTTAATGCTGTTTAGTCATGTAAAAGAAGTTCAGTTTTTGTAGAATATGTAACTCAAAAGTATACTTTCTTTGTTTTAGGCTCAAGAAAATTAAATATTTTGTATGTGAAATTGTGTATGGCTTTTAAGACAGTGTGGAATCGTCGATGGTTTCAGATTCCACTAAGACTTGCACATTTCGAGGTCATTAAATCATCCAAGGCTACGAGATTAGATTGCGAAGAGTAAGAAAGTATTTTACCTGAAAGCATTAGTGGTTACGTGAACTCACGTAAGGGCAGTGACCATTAGAAAGTTGCCAAGCGACTTTCAAGATACACAGTGGTTGACTTGTTATGTTTTCATTCAAAACTGCACAGCTTTTTTCAGTTTACGGTCGGAAGGAAAACATCATCTTTGGTGTTAATATATTCGGAAGTGGGCAGTTCTAATCTTAACGATAATAATGAAAACCCCGAAACTTCTATACTGTAATAGAGATATATTTCTCGGTATAATTCGGTAGAAACTAGGCCTCGTCATCTGGACTTGAACATTTTTTTAGAAGCCTTCCAATTCTAGCTGTATGGTATAGTTTTTAATGACATTTAAACATATTTTTACCGAATGTACAAATCCTACCTTAAACAATAACAAAAACATCTTGCTTGAAGATAAAAAAACGGGATTAAGTTTCCAGCATAGATGAATTACTAGATCCCCTTTCTACAGTTAAATCAAACATTCTTGTCAAGCCATGAGATTCATTTATGTATAACCAATTCCCTATTAGAAGGAGAAGTGTCATCTGAGAAAACTGAAACTCGTAAATCACGTCATGATTAGAGCTCTTTACACATGCAATTCTGGAAGAAATTTGGCTTGCGGAATCGAATTATGGAGGGTGTAGTACAGTAATATCTGCCCTTCGTGGATCCATGAATAACATGCGATCACACGTTATAGGCCTAAGTAAAGTATATTACTTTGGTTTTAAGTTTTGTTGAATACAGTATTTTCCAGCTATAACTTGGATACTGCGAGAGCTAAACAATAGAGGAACTGCAACATGCCTTGGACTCACTAGTAAATTAGGCCGATAAGAATGATAAAGAACCATAAAAGGACAGAACTAGTCATTTTTCGCAAAGGAGGAAGACCATCGAAAGAAGACATTTTTACAAGGAAATGTCATTGAAGAAACAGAATATGTTCATATACCTGCGCGTAATAGTACAAATGACTGTAAGATCTTCTTCAGTAGGCCTACATAACGGATGATAAGAACAGTTAGGATCATAAGTGACAGAAAGAACTTGCAACTCTTATCAATGAGGACTGCCATGAGGCTATTTGAAGCTAAAATACTGCCTGCACTAACATACGGCTTGCAAATTATCTGGGAACATCTCACGGTCAAACAACTCGGAAGCACAGAAGGACTCAAGGCCAGATTCTTAAAACGGACCATGGGCTCTCGAAATATACTCCCGATTGGTATACGTTATGGCAAAGGAAACCTTCCTGCTAGAAGACCTAATTCTGGGTACATCTGTAGCGGAGGAAGTAATGAGACGCAGAAAGGAAAAACAAGAGGCAATCTGCAAGACTTCCATACAACGGAGGCAATGATGACAACCAGTGGCGATGATGGCGAGAGATGAACTAAGATCTGCGCCATGTAGTCACAAGAATGGCAGTGCATGGTTTTCACTCAAAGGTGTGCAAGAATAAGAAGTTTCGTGAACCAGACCATTCGTGTGTATGTAACTAGTAAACGCTATCACGTGGAAGTGTGTAGGGAAAGAGCAGAGCCTATAACAACATATGCCAAATAGACTAGAGTGTAATGCACAATGTGCGAACATTTTATATCTTTGTTATAGGCCTGCCTTAATTTGCTACACTTAAACTTTGACTCCACGTGGAGTCTCTCAATGAGGTGAGAGAAGCAGCAAACTCCGTCGTTATTGCTTGACATATGCGTTGAATTTGATTAAGTAGTTTTGGTCGTGTAGTATCATCTTGATAATGCAGTAATTGATATATCTGCTTTGTGCTAACGAAGAACTTAATATTCTGAGAGGTAAAAATCTTCATTTTATATTTTGACAGCATATACGCACTGTCTGAAAGAGAATTCGAGCATGCTCTGAATTGGCATCTACCATGGCCAGTAATGTACTCCCTGCCAGCTACGCTCACAGATGGCAAATACTTATATGTAAAAAAGAAAAAAGTTTAATCAGTGCCAAAGCGTGAGTTGAGTTAGGAGAAAGCACAAGAAATATATTACTGCATTATTATTACTATTATTATCATCATAATCATCGTCAGTGTTATTTATTGAAATATTGACAGTATTATGTAATACTGTATTACCTAACTTCGTACATTAAATTTCTTTCTTTCTTTTTTTCTTTCTTTTTTCTTTCTTTCTTTCTTTCTTTCTTTCTTTCTTTCTTTCTTTCTTTGTCTTCTGCCGTATACACTCCACCGCAAAACATGAATACATAAACAGCTCACGAATCTCATCAATAAAACATTTACATCTGATTGACACTTGATAATTTGCACACTAGGCTACTTAGAGTGGACCTGTATCAATTTCTTCTTTATGACATTATTGTCACTTATTAAAATCACATCGTAATGTGTTCTCTATGTTTCATTGCACTGAATAGGCCTATAGGTAGGACTTAACAGACTCCACATTGGCAATCAACTTCAGGGGTCGATAGTACAATAATTTGAACTAAACTAGCAGAAACCTTTTATTGTAAATGGCGAGGAATTGAGAAATCGACAGCTGATTTACAAGAAGAAAGAAATCGATACTTTTTAAGGCCAATAATGCACATACACATTCTCCAAGATGACTGCGTCTCTTCCGTGCAGACTACCTCAAAAGAAGACATTTGCAAAATAAATTAAAAACCGTAAATTTAAAAAGATGTTATATAAGAACATTTTCAAGAGGAATTAAGCAGTGGCCTGCAGTGGGCAAACCGAGTTTGCTTAGCTTATTCTAAATCAAGCCGCATACGCCCAGATGCATGTTGTGTACTGTATTTATAAACGTTTAAATTTGAGTATTTACGAACGTGGAATAAAGCACATGTGTTACGAGTAGGATAAAACACGTCATATGGAAGCGGACCTTCTGTGTTTTTTCTCGCAAGCTTTCGATCCGGGTCACTGCTGAGAATGTGTTGACACAGTGCCAGCGTTAAAAAAATGTTCAATGTTTCGTCCGGAAATGTGTCTACCTCAGTGGACAATGTCCCCATGTCGTCATCGCTTGTGTTTTTGTTTGATCTGTGTACCATGTGACTAAGTGTTAACAGGTATAGCCTAGAACAAAGTCTGCCATGTTGACTGCAATAATTTCTCTTGCCCCATTTAGGCTTGAATTTGTGTAATCTTTTGTTAGGTATTGTAATTGCTTTATCAGTAGATTCGAAACGATTTTTTCCCCAGAGATCCGGCTAGATTTCAAGAAAAACTCTCATCATAAAAATAAAATATAAATACGTTGTGATGTTGGGCACTTTGCTAGTTTTAGGTCATTGGATGACACACTTTAAGTTGTAAACATTGTTTCTCTTGTTCTTTATAAACGCGAGTGTTGTAAATGTTGCTCGCACAATTATGTGGATGCAATACTAAAAAATGACATTAGGTGGAATGTTGCCGTTCGGATAAACTTTTTAAACAAGTTTAATCTCCTACCTAAAAAAATAATAAAAACACAGTACACGACAAAACAACCACAATACTAGGAATATGAAAAGTGTTATTTGATTGTGAAAAGAAAATAATTGCCATAAAGAGACTGCAGACTGCTGACCGTAGTTACATTCATAATTCCTTATGTATCCTGCTCTTAAAAGTGAAAACCTTTGAAAAAGAGAATGGTCAGTGAAATCGGCATACTTGGAACAGCCCCTTAGAGTTAATGCTGTAACGAGTGCCTGTGTTTCAGCTTTCCTCTTTTCATATTGTACTTATAACTTAGGCCTACAGAGTGACGAATGTCGATACAAGGGCATTATATAACTTTATTAAATAATGTATTTCTATTAGTTCAGCTTGCAATGTATATTATTCTGATATCTTATATTCTCCCCTCTCAGCATGATAAATACGTATCATTAAGCTTTTTGTCGTGTTTTGGAAGCCTTGTGGATAATTTCAGTAGTTCTATATTGAAGTTATTTGTTAACGATTATAGGCCTCTCGAAATCGAAAAGCCATTCCCTGTTCACTCCAGCAGAATTTTATATTATTCATATAATTATATTCTGATGCTCCAGGTTTGTTGTGTGACTGAACTGAGTCAGCAAAAGATAACCGATAAGTTCATTGTTCGTGACCACATATTGTGTAATAACTTGCCCCAATTCATTCTAACTGTGGTAGACTACAGTCGCCACTACCGAAGAAGCGATTTCTGACAGTTCATGTGAAGCACGTGGAAGAGGCGAGATCTGACTGCTGCGTTGCAACGACACCCTACTAAGCATGGTGGCAGCAAACTTGTCTGCTTAATAGAGGTCAATGGTCGAAAGGATCAATCCGGCAGCGCCCTGCCTACCCCATATGGTGAAGAAAGTGCGGTTCCTAAAGTCTGACCGTTCTAAGAAGGAAACTCTAGCACATTACTCGTATGAGTGAGACAGACATACTGGTTTTTGTTTACTTCAAATTTCTTTCTTAGCTCATTTCGGGTATGGTAGCTGGCTCGTGGGTGGGGGGGGGGGGGTTGGCTGGTGGGAGAGTGGTAAGACGAAACGCATTGGAACAGTCAAAAGTAGCTTCTTTGGATGTGGGGACTGTAGAGAAAGGTTATATTAACCGATATTCACAGAACCTCTCAAAAATAATTATATATACACACACCCACTCACATACATACATACATACATACATACATACATACACACATACATACACACACACAAAACTAATCCTGAGCTAAACTTTATCCATGTTCAGTAAAGCACTATTTCACTTCAAACTGATTGCAAGGATTTTTTAAATTTTTTTATTTATTTATTAATAATCAGCATGCTCCATTGCTTACATTTGTATTCTCTGAGCAACAAAGTGAGAACAATTTTAAGGGGAGACAAAAGGCATGGCTACACAAATGTAGTTTCTATAACGAATAAGTTGTATTATTATTATTATTATTATTATTATTATTATTATTATGAAAGTTATTATAAGTCACATTTAAATTGAATTTGAAGTAAAATTAGATGTAGTCAAGAAACAAAAACTTGCATAACGTTTAATTTTTAGATCCACAAACACGGTGGTTACTTGTGACTACTAAAAAATGAAATCACTAGTGACTTGAACTTTTGACCTTGATTCTATAAGCATAAGCTTTAAAGTGCTCCATATTCAGATATATGCATTATACATTACTTTTGTATGGTTTATGTCGCATAGTGATATTTGCAATCACCCCACTCAGTTCAGTTCCACGCGGAGTTGTATCCATAAGCTTTTGGGACTGACCACGCGAATTGTTGAACTTATAAAATATCCTAGTCAGTAGATCTGTCCTGTAACTGGGCTATGTTTAGGACTTCCTAATCATGAATTATCAAATTGAATATAGGTAATTTATAACAGTTTTGAAATACGGGTAAGTTTGTTTAAGTCGTTATCATGCTTCATACTTTATCTAAGGGGGTAAGTAAGCAAAAATCATTGCCATTGATTCTTCATAAGATGATAGTCTAATAATTCACATTTGCAGTCAGTCTAATAATTAACTAACTCTTTGTTGTCTGGATATAGATATAGTAAATAGGAATTGTGAAGAAGAACGTCGATTACTCTATTTTTAATAACTTGCAACTTTGAAATATTTGCATTATAATACATTAACACTAATATGTGGAAGTATTCCTGGTATGTAATGACTTAATACTCCTGCAATGACTTCAGGCTACTTATAATTCATGTGGCGTGCTACATGCTTCCCATTGTGATGGCACTGAGTGCGTGAAAGCTACTGTCATAAAAAACGTTAGAATGCTGTTATTAAGTAACACACGGTTTTTGTATGTAAAATGTATAGCTGGTTTAATTACGTGCTAAAATAATCGAACATTTTGTTTGATGTAGGCCTACATAAAAATCTCAGTCACTATTAATTTCATAATTTAAGAGCTTCTGTTTTATATATAAGACGCAAGCGTCACATGAAGGTTCATTTCCATCTAGGTGCACTACATTTTTAAAAACACATCTTAGGGGACCATCGATCAGATATCGATAGCTATGAATATTTTGAAGCCTCTAAATTCACCCAGTGTGGCAACATTGGGCAGGTGATGTGATATTAGAGCGCAATGATTTGATTAGTTTTTTATTAGTTTGTCCATAGCTTATGTCATTTGAACTGGTGTGCGAGACTGTATGCAGTTAATTTCTTTTCACTGTCACCATAGCTCTTGCTTGTTTGCTGAATTCTACGGTACAGAAACGTACAGCGTTGGTAGGAAGCTCAGCGGTTTTAGGGCCAAATGTTCTTGCAAATACCTGGTTGAGAAACTGGCTTTTGGCGAAATATGTTAATAAAAGTATCTTATATTTAATATAACATAATAATAATTAGTAAAAGCTGGAAAAACTTCACCATGGACTCATGTGTGGAGTATAAATATCTTCCCTGTTTCTGATTTTGAGTGCTTAATTTTTTAATCTAAAGAATTGTCCTGTATTTGTTGTTGTTGAACTGTGATTAAAGTAACGGTAATTCATAGGCCTATTGGGTCAAAGCTGGTGTATATTATCTTTCGAGGAAATGGGTTCCGTTACCACCCATGACATTAGGTTTATGAATGATCCAGCGGGATTATTATAGGTTATATACGCCTATTTAGTGTGATGACAAGCAGGTTGACTTAGGCCCGGTTGCATAAAAGCTCCAGATATCTTCTAGACAGGTAATGGCTCTATACATTTATAGACTCGATAAACACCTTCCCATTTCCGAAAGCGAATCTGCTCAGTAAATAGCTAATGCCAGATAAATGAGTTGAGCACTTTGTCAATAGATGGAGACACGGTGCTCACTGTAATATCAAATTGGCTGTGATTGAGTAGCAACCAATCGGAGCGCTTCTTGCTATGTATTCAAAATGGCTGAATTTTCTGTCTGCTTTTTTCTTGTCAACTGTTTCTCTGGTAAAACGAATGTAAAATATGAGAGAAACTTCGGCAATTTCGACTTCTAGACTTGTGCATTAGCGAAAATGTCACCCATTACAATCTGACAACGTAATGCATAAAACGTAACACATTAATTAAGTTATAGCTGATTTACCACTGAAAAAGAAATGCTGCGATTTGTTCTCATTTCTAATGATGGGCTATTTAACGCTGAAAAAGGCATGCTTGCAGTTGTTCCTTATTTAATATGATGGCCTATCTATCCATAGGTCATTGCTTTGAAAGCCTGATTCTTTCCGAAACTCAATATCGTCAAAGATCTAATTCTTTCAGGGAATACTTTTGCTTTACACATCTCTAGGCCTAATTATAGAGCGAAGGCTACTGTATACCCCCCCCCCCCCCGTGGGAATTTCCGACTCATATTTTTTTGTTGGTATTGCCATCTAGTTTCAGTTTTTAGTTGTTTGCCCCTTATCAATTACAGCATTTACCCGGAAACCCCGGAAAACTACGGAAATCCGGAGAAAATTAGTTTTTCTTTGTTCTTTGCTCCTAATATTCCCATGGAATTTCTGACTCACATATTTTTTGTTGGTATTGCCGTCTAGTTTAAGTCATATGTTCTTTTGTTGGTATTACCATTCAGATTAAGGTTTCAGTTGTTTGCCCCTTAGGGGAGCGGGGGCTGGTACCGGACAGAGCCTGGTATCGGACAAGCCCAATATCTCTTGCTAGCAGGTGCTTGGACGACCGGTTTTGTGATTGACAGCCTTGGCTAAATGTTTGAAGAGGGTGAACATCTTATTCAGTTGACAGCTAGTTTCGTTTGTGAGTGATAGTGCTTTTTGTTCTTTTCTGTGTAAATCGGCTTGCACGAAGATAACTTCACAAAGCAGTAACAGGAAGAAGGGTGAATTGTGTTACATTCTAACATCACTAACAGAAGCACTGTACTTAAGGCTATAAGCTGTAGGTTTAGAATTTAATTCTCTTCAAAGGTTCTTGGTTGAGATTTTTTTCTCTTAGGACCGTGAATCGGGTGGTATCGGACAGGAAGCTAGCGGGTGGTATCGGACAATATAGCTACTCATCCAACGTGGTTACTGATGGTTCTTTCCTTTGGTTTTAGGAAATATGGGGAAGATAAGAGGAAAGTGGGAAGAAGGTGACATGATATTTTCCGTAACAATGTCAGGGACAAAAAATGACTATTCGAGAGGCAAGTGATTGTTTTTCAGTACCGAAAAGTACATTAGCTGAGTTTGCAACGGCTGGGCACACGAAAAATGTGCAAATTTGGAGGGGAACTCTTTATTTTATAAATGTGACATTTGTATAAAAAAGTAAAACAGTAAAACTTTATACTTTGAACATGGAAATAAGTCTTTTGTGGAAAACAGTGACTGTCCGATACCACCCTCCATTTTTCAAAAGTACAAAAATGTAACTACTTTTTAATTTTCTTGTGCTAATTACATGTTTTAGTTTTAATTAAATATATTCATATAAACATTTAGTTATAAGAATAAAGTTATCTGTTAAGTAGATTAAACATTTGTTTCCAGTTTCAAAAAAGAGTTACGTCGCAAAAACCTAAGGTGTCCGATACCACCCCCCGTTCCCCTATCAGTTAAAGCAAATCCCCAGAAAACTCCGAAAACCACGAAAACCCGGAGAAAATATCTTTGTTTAAATTTTTTAAAATCTTAGTTCTTTGCTCCTAGTATTCAAAGGGAATTGGTGACTCATATGGTTTTGTGTTAGTATTGTCATCTAGATTAAAGTTTCAGTTGTTTGTCTCTTATCAATTACAGCATATCCCCATAAAACCCGGAAAACCACGAAAATCCGCAGAAAACGAGGTCGTTTTATTTTTTTTAAAACCTTTGTTCTTTGGTCCTAATATTCCCGGGGAATTTCTGACATACGTATTTTTTTGTATTCATTGTCATCTAGATTAAGGTTTCAGTTGTTTGTCCGTTATCAATTACAGCATATCCCCGTAAAACCCGGAAAACCAAGGAAATCCACAGAATTTCCAGAACTCGGAACTTGTGATCTACAGTCACTGAAACCGTTATTGCGAAATAATTCTTCTGCTTCAGGTGTGTCATTTGCAGGTACAAAAGGGTGAGATGTGGACTACGAGATATCTGCCATAATTTTGACGGTCACATGCAAAGAAAAGGGGAATGATATCTTCTAAACATGCCAAGTGTTAGTTAAAGTTGTTTTCCTTAGTTGCTCGCTGAAATCTTAAAATCAATTACACTTTGTCCATATTACCAATCCAAAATTGTGCTGTTTTATCCAATGTCCCTTCTCTAACTTCAGTCAAGAAAGTTTGGTAGGGACTGAGGAAGGTTTGGCAAGATAAATTATCATTCACAGATGTCAAATTAGAATATGAAGGGTGTTCTGCCAGGTTTTCAATAGCTTTCATCCCTTCAGCATCAGGATTTTTTCCAGTATTCTTTGTCATGCTGTAATTGGTAAGGGGAAAACAACTGAAACCTTAAACTATATGGCAATAGAAACAAAAGTTATGTGATTCAGAAATTCCCTGGGAATAATGGTATCAAAGACCAACAATTTTTTAAAAATTAAAAGAAAGTAATTTTCTCCGGATGTTGTGGTTTTCAGGGTTTACGTGGACATGGTGTAATTGATAACGGGCAAACAACTGAAACCTTAAACTAGATGACAATACCAACAAAAAAAACATATGATTCAGAAATTCCCTTGGAATATTAGGAGCAAAGAACAAAGATTTTAAAGGAATTTTTAAAAAGTCGATTTTTCTGGACTTCCGTGGTTTTCTGAGTTTTCTGGAGATATGCTATAATTCATAAGGGGAAAACAACTGAAACCTTAATCTAGATGGGAATACCAACAAAAAAATCTGATGTGAAAGTCACATAACTTCCTCTGCCCAAATAAAAGTTAGCAGTATTCACATATCCTTGTACAGAATCGCAAGACACAATTTTACGCTGATTATCCTATAAATACCTCTTCTTTCAATGATGCTACTAAAAGCGCAGTCTATATAACAAACTTAAAAAAAAAAGAACAAATGACTGCAGACGTTTATTGAACTTTCTGCCGTAAAGTATAATTTCCGAAATTTATCGAATATTTCCCTCAGATACATCTTTACTCTATGCATGGCCAACAACACATCTTTCTCACTTCACATTCTTATATAGAATAAGAGGCCGTGAAAGAGCGCGAATTCAGTTGTTCATCACGTAAGACAAACTTTCTACAAACAGTGGGTGAACAGTGGGTGGCTTGTAACTACCCTCAGAGAATTTTATCGAAAAAATGTTTCAAATAAAAGTTTTAGCTCTTAGTATAAGCAACCCATGTGCAAAATTTAAAGAAAATCGTTAGAGCCGTTTTCGAGAAAATCGCGAAAAACGAAAATTTCTTCATGTAAAGTACCCTTAAAAACAAGGGAAATTTGTCGCCAATCTACGAATCACATCTTCAGAAGGTACCTGACCCAAATACGAAATTTTGTTTTCATACGATTCTCCGTTTCGGAGATAGCCTGTTCACAAACTTCCACACGGACAGACACACACACACACACACTGACACACAGACATGTTTCCAAAAATAGTATTTTTGGATTCAGGGGGCCTTGAAACGTGTATATATGCTAAAAACTCAACTTGGAATTTTGGGGTCGAAAACAATACTTCCTCTACCTATAGTACCTATGGTACGGGCAGAGGAAGTAAAAAAAATCTGATGTGAAAGTCACATAACTTCCTCTGCCCAAATAAAAGTTAGCAGTATTCACATATCCTTGTACAGAATCGCAAGACACAATTTTACGCTAATTATCCTATAAATACCTCTTCTTTCAATTATGCGACTAAAAGCGCAGTCTATATAACAAACTTTAAAAAAAAAAAAAACAAATGACTGCAGACGTTTATTGAACTTTCTGCCGTAAAATATAATTTCCGAAATTTATCGAATATTTCCCTCAGATACATCTTTACTCTATGCATGGCCAACAATACATAGGCTATTTCTCACTTCACATTCTTATATAAAATAAGAGGCCATGAAAGAGCGCGAATTCAGTTGTTCATCACGTAAGACAAACTTTCTACAAACAGTGGGTGAACAGTGGGTGGCTTGTAACTACCCTCAGAGAATTTTCTCGAAAAAATGTTTCAAATAAATGTTTTAGCTCTTAGTATAAGCAACCTATGTGCAAAATTTAAAGAAAATCGTTAGAGCCGTTTTCGAGAAAATCGCGAAAAACGAAAATTTCTTCATGTAAAGTCCCCTTAAAAATAAAAGAAAATAGTCGCCAATCTTATCCTCACATCTTCAGAAGGTACCTGACCCAAATACGAAATTTTGTTTTCATACGATTTTCCGTTTTGGAGCTAGCTTGTTCACAGATATTTTCCACACAGACACACAGACATGTTTCCAAAAATAGTATTTTTGGATTCAGGGGGCCTTGAAACGTGTATATATGCTAAAAACTCAACTTCGAATTTTGGGGTCGAAAACAATACTTCCTCTACCTATAGTACCTATGGTACGGGCAGAGGAAGTAATATACGAATCAGAAATTCCCTTTGAATACGATTTCCGTGGTTTTCGGAGTTTTCCGGGGATATGCTGTAATTGATAAGGGGCAAACAACTGAAACCTTAATCTAGATGATAATGTCAATAAAAAAACATATGAGTCAGAAATTCCCTTTGAATATAAGGAGCAAAGAACAAAGATTTAAAAAATAAAACATAGTCATTTTCTCAGTCTTTACGTGGTTTTCCGGGGTTATGCTGTTACTGGTACGGGCAAACAACTGAAACCTTAATCTAGATGGCAATACCAACACAATAACATATGATTCATCAATTCCCTTTGAATACTAGGAGCAAAGAACAAAGATTTTTAAAAAATTTAAACGAAGTTATTTTCTCCGGATTTCCGTGGTTTACGGAGTTTTCCGGGGATATGCTGTAATTGATAAGGGGCAAACAACTGAAACCTTAATCTAGATGATAATGCCAATAAAAAACATATGAGTCAGAAATTCCCTTTGAATATTAGGAGCAAAGATCAAAGATTTAAAAAATAAAACATTGTCATTTTCTCCGTATATACGTGGTTTTCCGGGGATATGTTGTAATTTGTAAGGGGCAAACAACTGAAACCTTAAACTAGATGCCAATACCAACAAAAATGTGTGAGTCAGAAATTCCCTGGGAATATTAGGAGCAAAGAACAATGAAAAATTAAAACAAATTCATTTTCTCCGGATTTCCGGGGGGTTTCCGGGTAAATGCTGTAATTGACAAGGGGCAGACAACTAAAAACTTAAACTAGATGGCAATACCAACAAAAAAAAATGTCTGAAGTTCCCACGGGGGGGGGGGGGAGGGTTTCTTATTAATGGCCCATGGTCTATTATTGCCTCAGGATGAAGATGACGAGAAAGATGATGATTATGTATTAATATTCGTGCTGTAAAAAGGCAATATTTTCTTCATAAAGTGTTGCATCAGAAAATAAAATTAATATACTTAAGCTACATTTTTTTCCGAATCTGAATATCATCGTAGGCTACTTCTTGAAAGGATTGCTGTATTTCTTTCAGGGAATATTTTCTTCTGTATAGACCTAGGCCTTATACGATCTGGCATTGAAGATGACCAGCAAGAAAATATGATGTGAATTAATATTCGCGATGTTTTCCTAAAAGTATTAACATAATGAATAGAGGAGAAAGTGTGATGGCTGAGGTAGTTCACTGGTTCCGCCGCTAGGTAGCAGCTACTCTGCTTGAGATTCGCGGGAGCAAGATTACTACGGGCGGTATAGGGAAAATTGCAAACACTCTTAAACAAAATAATACATTAATCTATTTCAAAATGACTCACCTTATCTAGATTGAATTGTTAGATACTTTTGACAATTTTCGGGCTGCTTTACACGTCTTGGAAGATCTCATCTCCATAAATAAACATGGCCTTGTGTAACAGTAATTTCTCAGATTGCAAGAAGCTTGACCGTAACATTTCGTTCCACATCTTTCCAAAAATCGAAGATGTTCACAAGCAATGAACAATTATATAATATAGGTATGAAACAGCTAAGGGATGATTTTATCCAATATTTTGTTGCCTAGAAAATAGGGTAGAGGGTATGTTAGTATAATTTGATGAAAATTTGTTAAAGAATGTACATTTGTATAGAAATAGCAACGTATAATTAGGGTAGAAAACAGCTAAGGGATATTTTATAAGTTAATATTAATATTACATTGTATAGAATATTACTGAGTATTAATTTGTATTAATATTGTATTAATAGTAATATTATTTATATTAATATTAATTTTCTCCTGGCTGTATGGGATAAGTTACGTAGGTGAAACACGGTCAAAAGTGTAGATCTGTGTACAAATTATGTGAACAGAGATAATATAAACTAAGGGATGGTTTGTGAATTGCAGGGCACGGAAAATTTCATAAGCAGCACTACAAAAATAGGGCGCGTGATCTTTATAATTGGCGTCTCAACATCCGATAAAGACGCACATACGCAAAAATTGTTTTGCAATGCATTCTACATACAGGGTGGTGCACGAAATGTCATACCATTTGATTATCTCATAAATATTGTAATATAGCAGTTACGCTGTTTCTAACAGTGCTAATGTAAACCGAAGATCGTGGAAAATCCGATAGGTGTCATCACGTGTCGGATTTCACCATGACAACGAACACAAGCATTAGTTTGTAAAATGGCGCACAACGGGCGTTTGAATGGTGAACATAAGGTGAAAGTTATTCTGTTTTTCGTCGAAACGAAGAGTATAGTTTTGACTCGAGAGACATTTTCGTGCTCACTTTAACACAAGATGGGCTCGTAGCAAACAGATAATTTACAGACTAACTGAGCTGTTTGTGTTGGAAAAAAGCTGTCGCGAAGGGCTAGTGTTCGTACACCTGAAATATTGCAGCGGTTCGCATTACTTTGACTCTAAGTCCGTCTAAAGGGCTTCTGAAGAGTTGGGAATCAGCTCAGAGCTCATGTAGTGGAGTTGTGCCATGCGTTATCTGAAGGCTTGTGTCGAAAAGTGGTGACGAATGTAAGGGTTCGTTTACAAGAGATTGTGAGGCAAAATGGCGGTCATATTGAACACATTCTGCATTAAGGACAAAATTCCATGTGCTAATGATCAATTCTATGTATTCTATGTAAAGCTGTAATAAAAATTAATGTGTTATGTGTAAAATAAATGGTATGACATTTCGTGCGCCACTCTGTATATCACACAATATTTCAAAGCATTTTCCCTGATTTTTCATTAAAAAATTAAATCCTCTTGCCTTAACTACAGCCAGCTATTTGCTCAAACCCTCGACCATTCGCCGTACGCTGTAACTGATGTACGTCTTATGTTGTTAAATTATATTATTAAAAAAAGGAACAAGATATTAAACTAATAAGACATTTGCTATGATAATTATACATAAAAACTACTAACATAAGTGAACAGAAAATATGATAAATAATCCAATAAATGCATAAATAAAAGTAGTGCAGATTTACTAAGTTAGAAAAAAAGCTTCATTCACTCCTTTTCCCCAGCGGGTCAATCTTGCAGTATGGGTACAAGTAGTCGGTTAATATAGTATTATTATTGAGTCCACGAATAAATTATGTAAAAAAATTTACGTTATTGCCGGTATTTTATGGAAAAGATGCCTGCTAATACCTCAATACCATTCTGATAGCTTTAGCTTTAGAGTAATTACTATTACTCGTTAACCATTATAGATATATAGGTGGTACTCGATTTATAATAAGATCCAAATCTTTCACTATAAACCTTACACGCTTGATCTCTTTCTGGACACAAAAATAAAATAATAAATGTCGCATAGTCAAATTTGCTTCACCCTCAACATTTCACGATCGTCCCACATCATTCAGACAGCTGTAGCGCCCGGAATAATTACCACTCAATTACTCGTAAACCATTCAAGATATAAAGGAGGTACTGAATTTAAAATAAAGTTGAAATATTTCACTAAAACTTTCTCGCTTGAAGTTTTTACGGGACACAAAAATGAAAAAAAAAAAATTGTCGCATAGTCAAATTCCGTTTCACCCTCCATGAATTTTGTGTAATTGGGGATGTTTATATAATGAAATTAAAACATTTATGTCCGCATTTTCACAGAAATAGGACCAAGGGTTAATTAAAGATTGCGAGTTTAATCATAAGATGCCAACTATCATGATGCAGCATTGAGAAGTTGAAACGCAAACGAAGGTGCTGCCAGTGTTTCGGTGGACCGCCGCTCTCCCTATACCCACCATTGTATTAGCGGCCGAGTCATCACACTTTCTCATTCTATTCATTATGGTATTAACTTACAACAGAAAATGAAATTAATACAAATAAACGATGGATATATTAATAGCCTAGGCTATAACAAAGATCATCTAACCGATAATATACAATTTTTCTATATTATGAATTATTTCACACACAAATTAATAACCAATGCCAGCTTCATTACTACTTTTCAGTTTAATACCATAACAAGCTAGTAACATAATGTAAGATAAAATGCTAACATAATAACGAAACATACTTCAACATAAATGTTTCGCATTTCCGCCATGTTGCGTGTTTATCTACCGTTTCGCCAGATATCTAGTGATTTGTGGTGCGATAGTTTGTTGGGCGTTTTATCGAACGATTAGCCGCCATCGAACGTTTCAGAAACGCTTACGGATTGAATAATGCCATATAGTAGATATCTTACGTTTCGGAAACCCGGCCTTAGTGTACGTTTAAGTATTATTTCAGTTATAACCTAGGGCTAAGTACACTTAAATTTAGGATATATGCAGTGAAGTACCGGTAGTGAAAATTGGCGTTAAAAGTATAACATAGCCTATAGAGGGAAATATTCAAACAGCAATTCAAAATAGATTGCTTAGTACTGCTCTGTTTCACTTTTCGTTACTTTTTCTTCCCCTGGTTACACGCTAAAGATTTTTTCAAGTAATGAAGCAATAAATAAATAAAATGTAATATTTATAGGGAATGAGATTCTAAATAGACATTTGCGTGATGAAAATATTTCGTTACTTCGATTTTATTGATTAAAAATAACTAATTAGGCCTAATATGTAGGCCTAAATATATTGCGCACACAGTAAATAAAGTGATTACCGATGTATAGTGTATGACAATTTCAGTACTGATTGAGACTGATCCCGTTGAAAAGTACTGTGTCCGGAGTGGGATAGTAAAAAGATTGTTTAAAATGTTTAATTTGATATGAAGGTATTGGACATATTGGAAATAAATGGATATTTTCCTTGGAAGTTAAAAGAGTATAATCTTGAATTTATAACGATGTCATTATGTTTTGATTTAAATAGATTCTTAATAAAATTTATTTAAAATGTGCAAATAAAAATAGAATGTAACCAAAACAACGCCAGAAGTAAAAGAGGAATATTAAATCTGAAAATAAGCAACGGGAGCTAAAATAGGTACAAAGACCTATATTCCTCAAATGAGCAAGTAGGCCTACATGTTTATCCTTGCATTTTACCTTAACTTCATGTTACGTTATTGTTACAGCTCAGTACAAATATCTTCATCTCTATATATTTCCATGTACAGAAATACCCAAATCTGGGAACCACAGTCTCTTTCTAATTTTTTAAAGTAACTTTGTCAGCATTATGGAAACTAAATTTTTTATTTTTATTTTTAGAAGATGTTGATAAAGGAAAGAATGAAGTTAGAATGGTGGCTTATCAGAATGAAACCCGAAACACATTTCGAAGACTTGATAGGCCTTTTGTTTTTTTTAAGGGTAGGTCTCCGTTTTGACATGTGTACCTCGTGTAAGCTATGTGCTAAGTATAATTTGTATGTTTGGTTCCAATAGTAGGTCACATTAATATATTGAACAGCACCAGGCCCATTAGAGTTTCCTTATACGGTTCAAGATTCATTACTGGCTAGTTTTCAAGTTTATTAATTATATTCTTGTACCTGAAGTGCATTATCGTTTGTATAATGAGTGGTTGTACTGTAATGTCTAACAAGTGTTTCATGTGAGAATGATTCATGTCTCACTCACGTCATCCTGCACATTTTCAAATTACAGGCATGTGTTGATGTTACTACAGCAGTGTTTTGCGTATAGTCACTATTTAACAACATACTCACTTGTAGCACAATAGCATAACTACAAAACATCATCGCTTGTGTAAAGCGTTAGATACTTTCCGACCTTTGGTGTGATGTCAAACGAGCTTATCCACACCAGTAGTTAAATTATGTGGTAAATTAAGTCATGTATGTGGTTTTTATTGGCCCCTGTTATATCAAAGGAACTTGCAATCAGTGTTTGATTCTATGATTGGTGGTTATGTTTATTAAACAATGGGGATGTACTGCCTATGTGGTCGTAGCACATAAGTTATGTCGGAATTTTCTCTCACATGCAGCCCTTTTTTTATTTCAGGTTTAATTATACACACGTTAACTGTAGAGATGATATAGCGTATTAGGAATGGTGGGGAGCGGTGGGTGTACCAGTAAGCCATCTAACTATTGATGTTAATCTATTGTTTTGAAATAGCTTGTTAATTTTATTTCTTTTTAACTGTAACCGCGGCTTGCCTGCTTTTATTATTTCAACAGCTAGATCATTTTATTTTTACTTATATTGCTATTTTCATTGTTTAGCCTAGCTGGTTAGTGGGGTACAGAGAGTATAGGCCTATGCCTTTTCAAAGGGATGGTTGGGTTCTGATGACTTCAGTAATATACGGCATCAGTTTCTTGATTTAGAGTCATGTTCCAACAAAATGTTACTTTTGAAACGAAATTTTAATTTTAAAATTTCTTTAATATAGCCTAATTAAAATTAATTAAATTTTAAACTCCGACAAATGAAACCTGGAAAGAATTTTTCTCTCGAAGGAGGCACTGTGGTCGATCGAACTTCCTACTAAAGGAAATATCCCATTTCATTTACGAACCAAGTTTTCATATCTTATCCTACATTGGCTGAATGTATTTCTTTACATACATAACGATGACATACATGATTGCTGGAGCAATAACGTAATACCAGATCCTTGAATTAAGGCAAAATGCTTTTATCCTAGTGTACGAAAGAGCTATGCTTATAAAGTTATAATGTAGAGATAAAACTTGTTTTGAGGCATTTATTATAGCAAGGCAAGATAAATTATATATAATTATAATTATATAGGGTGTAAAAAATTCCGTATACAAACTTGGAGGGTTTTAGAGGAGATTAAGCGAAACCTTTTTTTATATGACAAAGATGTGACAGGTTCTCCGTTTCCCGCTAGGGGTCCTTAAAGGGTTTGACAGTGGAAGGTGTGACTGTATTCAGCCTGCCATGTGATGAATGTTTTACAGATTTTGTTGAAAATGTTCGTTTATATTAATGCACAGCTGGCATCCGCGTGCAAATGATTGTCTCACACGTTCAAAACAACCAGGTGCCTCACGAATAATTGCTGCAGCTTCAGTCACACGGGCAACCAGCTCTTCTGGAGTATCTATTGGTCTTTCGTACACCAAACGCTTCATCTCCCCCCACAAAAAGAAATCCGTAAGACATCAGGAGAACGTGGTGGCCAACGGATAACCTGTCAGATATTTGTCACATAAAAAAGTTTCATTTCATCCCCTCTACAAACCCTCCAAGTTTTATACGGATTTTTTTTTACCATCCTGTATAGTCCTTGCTATCGGTGTAACTTCATTTCATGTATTCATCGTTGCTGAACATTAAATACTTATAGAATAGCAACAAATTTTAACTGCATCCTTATCCTTGTGTTAGGTATACGCTTTCATCCAAGCAATGGGTGAGTGTAGGCTATTATCATGAACAACTTTTTCTTCTTCGTAGAACTTGCATTTTTATTGATTGCGTTATTCTGCTACAGTTTAGTGAAAGTTGGCAGCGGCAATTTTCCTTTTCATGCAGACTTATAATTGACTACTTGCAGTCCGAGATGACGCCGTACATGCGCTGTGACTTCTTGTACAGCATTGCGCTCAGTATTGCATACATCGCAGGCGCATTTTATCGTAATTGAGGTATCACTACAGTCTTACTATGTCCAGGTTCTTCTTTAGGAAATATCGAGAGTTATGTTGATATTGGCATTATTTGACGATTTGAGTATGTAAAGGGGAAAATATTGGTGATGGGCAAATATGAAATAATTGTCGGCCGAAAACGGCCAATTCTTAACGAGAATGTTGCTAATGAAATTATATAATACCTGTACCAAAGGTTATGTTGGTTACCGGTATAGTAACTTTTTTTTTTTTTTTTTCAATGATCGATGGCATTCGTTAATAAGCATCTTGTGCCAATGTTTTAAACTTTGTGGTTGTTAATAGGACTAAAAAATAATTTTATGAAAAAGCCTAATTAAGTTGAGTTTTATTTTCCTTAAAACAGAACAAATCCCATAAGGAAGACGTTCGCTTGCTAAACTTATGATCATAAACTTATAATTAATATAATTATTATAAAGCTCGTTTGAGACGCGAACGCAAAGCCGTTGTTTTCCATTTGCTTTGCGGGGCAATAAATTAACGACGGAAATAACTTTGCTTGCTCACACAGAGCTGTCGTAATATGTGCCAGGGTAAATAATGCCTATTAATTATTGAATGCCGGTACTCAGTATGTACTTTATGGAGTTAATATAGCCTAACTTTATTACTCGTTCCTCATAATTTTGCATTTGAACGCTACAAAATGGATAATCTTAAACCTTAACTACAGATGATAAAGTAGGCTCCCACTTTACATTTTAGCAATATGAGCATTGTTTTATCTTGGAAAGTATGACCTGCTCTGTTACAAGGAGTTACCTATCTGAATACAATACACTTAAATTTGTGTGCACATGGTTTTACTGTATTGTTGTATGAATGGTGATCTATTTTTAAAGGTGGACGAATTTTCAGTCAGTGTTGAAATGAAAGCAGTAATTACATGCAAATTTGAACCGGTTTCTCATTGATACCAGAGATGCATAAAGTGGAACGCACTTATGTGAATTATTCATCTACAGTTGTTACACAAGAGTGATTTTGTAGGAGGGGATAGTGCACTACAGTACAGCTTCTCAGATGACGTCATGTAGATTTATATATAAAACAGTAAAATAAGAAAATGTAAGAAACAAGCACTAAAGTAAGCAAAAACAAATTACACGAAAATCAAATAACTTACGGCATTATTTTTATAGAAATCCATAGGCGTACCGAGGGTGGGGGTTTGGGGGTTTGAACCCCCCCCCCCCCCATTGATTAAAAAAAGGAAAATTGTATAATTTTTTTTAAGTCTGCCCATAAATTACTTAATCCAAGTATAAAGCGTGGGAAGCTTAAAACTCGTTATTTTGCGTCTTAATTTTTAAAATTTTCCGGGGGGGGGGGGGCCGGAAGCTTAAAACTCGTTATTTTGCATCCTAATTTTTAAAATTTTCCGGGGGAGGACCCCCGGGGGTATTCCATACCCCCCAGACCCCGCGGATGTTATAACCCCCCCCCATATGGTCGGCCTGGTTACGCCTATGTAGAAATTTAATCTTATTCGCGGCTGTTAGGTTAACTTATGTAAGGGAGGTTATCCGCAGATTTTTTGTATGAAATTCCTGCATCTATCAGTGAAGAATGTTTTGTAAATTGTTAGTGTTCTTATAATGTCGCAGGACGTCACAGGCGCATGTGAAAAGTCACACAGTTCTTCGATGAATTTTCTCCGATATCTGTTTCTTCACCGAAAAGCTTTTTAGAAATCTGTTTCATAACCAGGATTTTTCCCGTAATCCTATTACCCTACAGAAGAAAAGAAAACGGTGATAATGATTCTAAGAGTTAAAGGATCACTTTTAATGAGACAGTTTTGAGTAAAATATGTTACTTTAATTCAGAATCATAAATTAAACAAGCAAAATCGTAATCCTATTAGCCTACAGAAGAAAAAAACGGCGATAATGATGTCTTCAGAGTAGGGATGGGTCCTCGATACTTTCGATACCTCGATACTCTCGATACTTGCATGGTATCGGCATCGAACGATACTTCAGAAAACTCCCTCGATACTTTTTCGATACTTTTGTAATTCTGTAATTCTGCAATTATGTGAGAATGCTAGTATTTTTTAACAAAAACTTGTAAGTGGACTGTTTAAAAAACTAATTTTAGTTTTATTGTAGAGTTTAAAAATAATTATAGGCTACTGATGATCTTAAATTTTGTCTCATTAAATATGCAGACTTAATTAATTTAGTTGGTATTACACAGTTCTCTCAAATTTTAATTTTTAATGAACCTATTTATTGAAACTGGAAATGTTGAAGGTATCGAGTATCGAAGTATCGAGTATCGAGGAAAAAATCATGTATCGGTATCGAGTATCGAGTATCGAGAAAATCTGGTATCGACCCATCCCTACTTCAGAGTTAAAGGAGCACTTTTAATGTGACAGTTTTGAGTAAATTATGTTACTTTAATTCAGAATCATAAATTAAATAAGCAAAATCGTTTTACTATCAGAATAAGCAAATTAGCACTGTCAAAAAATAAATTTATAGCTGCTTGTTAAAAAGTGCCTTACGAAATAAAACAATTCTGGTAATGTTTAGGAGTCGAGAAATAAATAGGCCTATTTATGAATTTTGCGTAGAAATCCGGGCTCTATAAATGGGTGTGTAGATTTATTCCTTGATGGTTTATAGTGCATTGAACGAATAACCGGGTTTTCTTTTATTGCACAGTGTTCGTCAGCTGTCACAATTTTGTTTACACTTCTGTACTACCATAGAGTTCCTGAAATTCCCTTTATCTCCAGGAAATTAAATGAACAGATTCATTAATTGCAGTGCAGTCCTACAGTTATCAACTTATCACACTCATTTCGAAGCTAATTGTCTTGATGATATTAACATTTTCCCGTTCCCTAGGAAAAAAATGGGATATCGGTTTGATAGTCGTTTATCGTAGAAACGTAGATCTACTGGGAGAGGCAAGAACGTTATCTTTTCAAGATATTTTTTGGGTCTGTTATTAAGACATGGAAAAAGTCGGTGCCCCTTTGTAGAGCACAGCACTATCCACCAAACAAAATCCATTTTCGAAGATATCTTTACAATGTCCGCATAATGTAGTTGGTGCGTGGAATGTAGGCTACTTTTACTTTTCCAAATCCTCCAGTCATATGCTATTCTGTGTATATTGTGTCACCAAAACAGACAATTACTAATTAGTCGGTGCTTAGTTTGTTAATAGGCCTATATTGTCGAAAATATTAGTCAGAAATGTAATTAACCATGTAATGAATACACACCCAAGAGCTCCAATCTTTTAACACGAACTGCACCATGCAAATTTTTTCAGACGAATCTCTTGAACGTTCATTAGACCAGTCGACAAACGAGAAACCTCTCTGACGTTAACAAAAATCATCGTGGGGAAGTTCTGATAGAGCATATATTGCAACCAGTACCATAATTTTATTGAAAGAAATCATGTTAGTTTGCAGCAAGAGAGTATAATTATTACGTAAAAGAATAAATGTAACTGAATATAATAAGCGTCCCAGTTTCCGCTCTCTTTGTTGGTGTACACTTCATGGATAAACATGATACAATCAATGAAGTGATGACGTCACGCATGCAGCGCCAGCGGGGGCAAAGAGCCAAGCTCACAATCAGCAGTAAAAATAGATTCTCTACCTCTCTCACTTGCAGCGTCGCTCACCTTCAAATAAGTAATCTCATGCGGTTCTACCCTTCAACACATCGTTGTTCACCTGTTTATTCCATTTTTTTAATTGTATGTTTTTCTTTGTAGAGGTTATGTAGTAATTGTTCTAGAATGAATGTTTTCTGAACTGGAATGATTGAAACGTTTTGGTCTGTGCATTCTACATAATTCATACAGCATTCAGATAATCACTGTATAGTAGAAATCCAATTATCCGGATTAATTGGACCGGACAAATCACGATAAAGATCACTCCTTAAAAAGGAACTAAAGTGTATAGTACTGTTCTTAGTAAAGTGTCACATCTTGAACATATTGGTCAGAGTCAGTTGTTTGCTTACTGTTGATTTTATCGGCTAAACGTTTTGCTTTTTCGTGAATTATCAGCCCTGAAAGAGTTTCCCACTGCTCGCAGCTGGGGGGGGGGGGGGGGAGAGAACAACACTTGAATACGGCCCCAAAGCGATCCGGATAATTGGAGTTCTATTGTAGTTGACTATTTAGTTTCGAAAAGTATCATTCAACTTTTAAGAGATCGAAATGCTTCTAGCATTCACAAAACTTGTGTGTCGAGCTCTTATTTTTTTATTTTGCTTCCTCTAAACGGATGTTGACCTAAAGCAACGCTTACTATTGATACGGAATTCTGATTGTAACAAAAGTGCTTTCAGGAATTGCAAATTATGGTTGCAAATTCTAGTACGATTTCAAAGAATTACAAAAATGGTTTCCGAACTTACAAACCTCTCTGTTACCTATCTGCCAGAATGCAGTACGTGTATGATGTTTTGGGGAAACATAAGGTACCGTATCGAACAGCTTCCTTGCTGATTCTTTCCTTTTTATTTTAATTTGTAACGAGACGAATTTACACTGCACTCGCCTTTACTGCAAGAGTGTACGGTACTACCGATACTGATTGTTATTATGTACACGTGGGTTGGGATAGCCATTTGTGGTATCCCAGTGTTACCGCAATTTCTTTTCTTTGCATTTTCTGAATTGAAGTATTTTTTATAATCTAAATAAGATACTACTCTCACTGCACAGCTCTACTCTATTGTCGGCTCCAACAAGAGTCTGGTTCTTAGTGCAGTACACTAGAAACTTCAAGGTTTACTGTAACCGCTGACTTGAACCTTTTCACTGTTACATACTGAAATGTGTCACTTCAATATATTGTTTAAAGCAGAGATATAACATTAAAGTAATGCTTTATGTAAAATTGAATTTTTATTCACTTGCTACGTTTATTATTTGTAGCAGCCAGCTATTTTATTGAATTTTGTCATTGATTTTAAACTTAGAACCCACTGATTTTTTTTTTCTCCTGATGATTGCGTATAACCACACGAATTCATCTCTGAAAGAGTTAAGGAATGTCTAGTTTTAGCTAATTAAGTTATTATTCTCTTAGTTTGGTAAGTCTAAGAAGATGAGTGAAATTGTGTGAGCAGCAGTTGCATATTACTTCAGTTCTTCTTAGACTTGACACTTGAACAAAGCGTGAAGAAAATATTGGTGGCGTACAGTAATTTCGAACCCCTCAAATTCAGATGATACTTCTCGTAAAGTTGTTTTAATTAAAATCTCTTTCATGTTAACCACTCCACAGATATTTTGGTTGACATAATCCTACTTCTTAAAGCGATGTTTTGCGTGTGCCCCTACATGTGCTATAGGTGATGAACGCAACAGTATTAAATTGTGAGATTAATTGCCAGAGCATTGAATGACTTTGACGAAACTCACCGTGCAGGTGTTTTTGGGCTAGGGTACTCGAATCTGATGTTTTCCCCCGGGCATCGTACTTTATTCGTGAAACGCACGTCGAAACTGGAACTTTAGTCTTGTAATTATCAATTGTTTTAATTGTTCATGCATGATTTGGGTAAGATTCATGAGTCTGTGTTACGTTTTAATCGTTTCATTTCGAATCTTTATGCACATAAGGAAGCACAAGATTCGTTCTGTTCGTTTAATTATTTATATTTGTTACAGAAAAACAATATAAAAGTGTTAATAAATACAATGTAATAAGTATATTTGTGTTAAATAAATTATTTAAATAAAACATCTAGCAGTTGAGTCAATAATCGCGGGCACATGCTTGTGGTTTTTTATGAGAAAGTGGCTGACCCATTCAGAATAAGGAAACCAAAATACCTGTGGAGTGGAGAGGCGAGGGAGTAGCGTACAGTGTCTGAAAGAGCCCTAAGGGAGAAAAATCCAATATAACGCCGCATGTTATATCTTCCGTAAAGCCGATGTTCCACGATCCAATTATTGATCTAAATTTCTACAAACTATGACACTGACATCGACGACTGCCATTGCACACAATTTCATCCTGTATTTTCCATCCAATTGAATTGCATGCAATGGAATATAAACATTTATAATTTTTTAAAGAAAATATGAAGTCACCAATGAACCATTTTCCCCCCACATGTCTTAGAAACATGTCTGCTTTCATACAGCTGATTTTCTACACGGCCTGCACTCGATCAGCTAACATAACAAAAAAATGCATAAAATTAAATATTATATCCAGAAGATTAGGCCTAACGTACGCTAAGACAGATTTTGAATTTACGACAATACCTATAACCGTTATTACAACCAGCATAAAGGTTGAGGAGCTCTAGAAATTATGTAAAAGATTCGGTAGAAAATATTACTACCCTTGCATATCGACCACCATGTCGACCGTAGTACTTACCGATTTTCGTTTTGAACCAAAAAATTGGATCGTGGGACATCGGCTTAAGAAAATCAGTGGATAGGTTCCGCCCGTTTTCTTCTGCATTACAAAATATAACTTCGCAATTCGTTTAAGGAGTCAAAATACTTTTTTATAGCTAACTGGCTGCAAAGACTGCGTCCTCCATCTGCAGGTACATAATATGTCGCTGATTTAACTTATCCCTCCAGCCCGAATTTAAAACCACAAAACAGTACGAATTGTTTAGAGGAAGTTAACATGTGTTAAAATGTTCGTACTGTAGAGATAAGAAATTTAGCTCAAATGTGCTTATTTGGCATAGTATCAAAAACAGAATCAGAGCCAGAATTAGAACTGACGTACTTTAAATCAACGTAAACTAAATGAACTTGTGACTTAGAGTATGCCAGCTATAGTCATAGTCCTTCTTATATAGTGACATGTACATAATTTGAATAATTTTTGCTGAATTCGAACTTAACCTTTGTCCCCTTAAATTTTCTATGTCCACAGCGTGTAAATGGGAATAAAATTACCATATTCACAGTCTATTTTTTTTCTCCCCCCAGCAAGTAAATTAATTTTCTGAAGTGTGGAGAGTTCTCCTTCGATGAGATCTGGTCAACGTTATGACGAGGATCAAAACTGGAATGAACATAGAACAGAACAAACGAGCCTCTTCCGATATCAGTAGGCCTGTAGACTTTCTTTCATCTTCGTCAGTTGAACACGTTAAGAAAAATCTCACTGGAGCACTAATCCTATAATTTTCTACTGTAAGGAGTGAACGGTTCTAACGAATGCAATCGTAGCTGTAATCGAGAAACTGATGTTTTACATAGGTGACCTTGTTTATAGGACAGGTAAGGCTTATTCATCCTATTGTAGAGATTGTACAATCCATTATTTTAATAGCATGAATTTTGCTGCAGCGAACCGTGTAATGTATATGAATACTTACTATATAATCACTACGTCAATTTACAATCGAGATCATCTTTAATAGCGCATTCTCATTGTTCATTGTTTGGATGTACAGACCTACAACACGGTGCACTATATTGCGCACCCATCCCACACACAACAGATATCCATATGAAGGCTAGGTTCTTTTAGGCCATTATGAATACATTCATCATAATGTTTATTATTAGTACAATAACATTTTTCGTAAGATGTTTGATATAGAGCATTCTGTAATTAACAGAAGAGTAGTCTTTATCATATTATAATTTCTTATATGCAAATTAACTGACCATTTTAAAGCCTATTGATAAAATTGTTTTGGACAGTTTGAATTTAAAAAAAAAGACAAGACACACGAAATAAAAGTTAATCATTATCGCACCAGAATTAAAAAAATCCCCGGTCATGGAAACCACCATTAACGGCCGTGGGTGTCGGCATGCTGACCACATGCCCCCCAATCCTGCCATCTGCCTATAGGTAGATGACGCAGCGGTCGGGTGGTAGGCCTTGCCCCTTCGGGGATGTCGCGCCACGGAGTTTATTAAAATATCCATTGCAACAACTTCGGTTTCAGTCATGTGGAAAATACCTTTCGTTAGGCCTAATAACATATGAAAAGACTAGGTTTGTTAAAAATTGAAAATGTTAAAATTCATTACGCCTTTTAAAATGTAAATTTATCACGGTGGTCGCAAAAATTGTCATAGGGCTACTTGGTGGTTAAAAAATGTTGTCGACTTCATTCCCTATGTTGGCAACCGTGCATCAGTAACCTTGGTCTGCGCACGTGCATGTGTAGGTGCTGCATTAGAGAACAGGGCAGTTTTATGCTCCAGTATTGCTCTTTTTTTTTACGCAGTTAATTTAGAATAATTCTGTTATTTATTATTTCACAAATATTAACGTCATGGTAAAATTATTTTATTATATTTTAAATTTTCTCACAGGATTGCTACACTCGCCCTTGTGGGTTCGATCGCAAACACACTCTCAAAATAAAATATATTTTACCACTTCTTCATAAACAACTATTTCGTTCAGTTTAGTTAATTTTTTTGCAATATCATGAGTGATGTCAAGGTATTTCAGGTACCTAAAGAAAATGTAGGCCTATCAGAATTTAGTAGGAAAATGGTTGTTAGAAAGTACTTCCTGTTACAAGACATTGGGGATCCAAATAGTGCTGCAGCTCATTTCGAAAAGCTTTCGGAACTACCTAGGCCTATACCAATAGGTTCTCATAATGTACGATAAAAGAGCTCTATTGTACTCCGACTACTTCACTTACATGGATGATGGATACAACTTATAACCAGAACAGAATGAAGATATGCAGACATTTGAAAGTTATATCGAGGACGTAGACTGCATTGTTTATTTTTCAAGCATCTCCCACATCATTAGGGGTGGAAGTCTGGTACTCCCCATTATTGTAATGCTCTTAAAACCTTAGCCTGTAAGTTTTAGTTCTAGTTCTGGAAGGGTTAAAACTAGATAAAATAATTAATATTAACGGATGGATAGACTGACTTCTTATATGAGCCAAACGGTGTATTATACTAATATGCAGATTTCTCAAAGTAGTCCATAGTAGTGGACCGTGTCAATGTTTCGACTGTGTGTGTTGGATCTCCAATTCGACCCTTCGAACTTTTTAGAACAGTCTAGCAATGGTAGCTATACCATTCTAATTGTGATCGTTGTCATTGAGTTATGTTTTTGACCTTTTAGATGTTTTCCTTCATCTGCGTTACGGCGAGATAATTCAGAATATCTCGAAGTGGTCCTAATGAATGAAATGTAGTAACTCAACGCTGTCTGTTGTACTATCAGGTCAAATTGATTAATTTGCAAGTGGAGATAACTTACGCACTATGTTAAGATTGGGACCATAAGAAGCGCCAGTGACGTGATAAAAATATCAAATTCGACAAGAACAGATAAAGCAGAAAGAAATGAACCTAACAGTGCATGGAAGAGCCCCTCATTCCGCCTGCCAAACCACTAAATACCATCCACATAATTACCAAGGCTGATTGACTGCTGTTGGCAGGTGTCTAAGAAATGAACGATTTGTCATACACTATCTCTTCCTCTCCCTCTTCCCCTCGCTCTCTCTCACGCACTCTCTCTCTCTCTCTCTCTCTCTCTCTCTCTCTCACACACACACACACACACACACACACACACAAGCAAGTGCCTTGTAGATACCGGTATTAAAAAAGGGGAATCGTGAGTGATAAACTATTATTTATATGTATGGATATTTCTTCAATTCACACCAGATCTTGTGTTTCTGTTTAATTTTCTTCTACTGTTTAGTTCATCTCCCCTTTGTACGGAGTAGGCCTACCAGGATAACTTAATATGCTTGTAAAAGTAGGTTCCATAATATAAAACGTCTTTGGTTCCATATGAGCTTCGTCTTGACATGTTTTTCGATTACTTCCTACAAAGTTTCCGTTCATTACACTGCTGTTATAAAATGCCCTTTTGTGTATTATCTCTTTATTGTTACATTCTAAGCTTGCATTGAGTTCGCAAAACAATGTTTCAAAATTTGGAGAACTTTGGAACGGCGCCCTTATTTGAAACTGCTAATTTACACAGAACACTTGGATGAAACACCTAGAATAGTGTTTATAGTTAAATGGCGGATAACGCCGGTATTTTCATGCTACCATATTTGCAAAATCTCATCACTCAACAATAGAGTCCCTTTTTTTACCCTTCAGCAATTGCAACATCATCCAAATGACATGTCAATAGCCTAAGTCGTTAGTCTTAAGATATTTTTTAACAGCTACCCTATAACATTTTATGAAAATATTGCTCTGAATCTCCTGTTCTTTTTAGGTAAATGACAACTAGTAGCAACCAGTTTCCTATGCCATTATAATAGGCTTAATGACATTATTGAAAAGGCTTACATACGTGAGCATACTCAATGCATTGTTCCAACCCAAATACCTCACTCCATTTTTGTCTACCAGAAGAAATTGCTGTAGTCAAATCCCCCCCCCCCCCCACTTCCGGAAGATATTCTGATGGAAAAGTATTCCATTTATCCCCAGTTGATTGTTACTGACACTGAGGATTTTGTCTCAGGTAACAACTTTTTTGTTGGGAGCTACAGCCTGTGCATTTAGACGAGAGCACTTGCATGCGCCGCAGAGATAGAGCGGGACGAAAGAGGAGTGTGTTGCTAAGGTGCTTTGCAGATGACATAGATACGCGGTCCAATCAGAGACGGCGAGACGGAGGGAAGACTCTCATTGCTAGCGGCAGTCTTTTAGCCCGTACACGTGATTGGCGGTGAAGGAAAAGACTTCTCATTTGAAAAGTACTGTAGTATGAATCACGTGATGACTGATTCCACTGCGCATTGTGTTTACAGTGTTCACGTCTAACTGCACGGACAGTAAAGTTCTTTGTTTCTGACCGCGACCATAGGACTCGAACTTTCTTTCTCGAGAATATTATAGGAAACTGCAGAATAGAAATAATTGATGTTTCGAGAAACATTCAGATTTCCGAATGGTTTGGATAGTCCGGAGTGGTCTGTCATCTAAAGCCGCGTATACATCTGCGCTCTGTACGGGTGTCAACACGCATGTTGTTTTGATCACAGTTTTGCAGTTTACAAACAATTTGTCCTTCTCCTGCTTAGATACGCAGTCCAGTCAGAAATGGCGAGACGGAGGGGAGACACTTACTGCTAGCGACACTTTATTAGCTCTTACACGTGATTGGCGGTGAAGGAAATCGCTTCAAATTTGAAAAATACTTTAGGAACACCTGGAACAATAACACCCGGCTGCTGTGCACACAATTTAAATTTTAATATAAAGATGCTGTGGGCCCTATTACTATATTAGGGTTATTGTCATGTTGATGGGCTGTGATATGATTTGATATGATATGAAGAATGATTGCTAGTACACGCTTGGTGGGTGAAAAATCAGTGCTGGCGGTTCGCAGTATGTTCGTCACTTTCCTATGGATAATTTCAACGAACTGTTCGCGTGTCGACACGCGTGTATACGCGGCTTTAGGCACAACGCCCGTTTCCATGAGTCATTGGAATAAACCGAATTTTGCAAAACTGTTCTCCTAGAAGAAAGGCTGTTTCAAATAGCCGGTCTAAAGTAGGTTTAGGTTTAGCCTACACTCATGTTGTCAATATTTGAAAAAAAAGAGCCAATTACAAGAAATATCAAAACAAATTTATCGTCTTCTTCTTGCATTGATCCGCAGACACATTCCAATACTATTTCTCTCCAGGCATCCTCCTTAAATTTTTTTTTCGTTTTGAGATGGTCCTTATGTTTAAGATCACACAGTAAAGTTGTTTTTTTTTGTTGTTTTTTTTTTTTTTTAAATAATAAATGTAGCCTATATCATTTGCTGTACCATTTCCTCTGACACTCCATGATTATTAACAAATTAATCTTGCACATACAGTGAAGCTTGAGGAGCGGAGCGCAAGAGGAACGCTGTGAAAATAATTTCGACGAACGCTCCACGTGGCGACACGCGAACGGAGCGCAACTACCAAAACACGTCCCAATGTGAAATCAGAAATCCTTTGTGTTCGTCGAAAAAACCGACAGGAGACGGTTCGCGGCGAATGGTTTGCGATCGGTTCGCGAACACCTCAAAATGCCTTACCAATCTGCGCTCTGTAATGATACGCGAACGGCGCGGAGCGCGAGAGGAGCGCAAATGTATACGCGGCTTAATATAGCGACTGCAATCAATTTGCCAGTTTTTTTGTTGCAAAAAGTGCCTGAGGTTTCAACATTCTGAAATCATATTTGTATCTTTAGTCTGAATGTCTTTAAGAAGCGTGGATAATTGAATGCTTTGTTGCTTAACGTACAGAAAACGTGCTTTATTATGTTGCTTACGTAAAAGCCGTTTCTTGTTTTGGAACTTCATGCATAACAGCAAGAGAGGAAAGTTGTAGGGTCAGTGAACTATGTAGCTGCCTTCTCTGTCTTGTATACAGTAAACAAAGGAACTTGCAGCTTTGTTTCAGAAGGACTTGAACATCTCGTAGAAAGGTGAAGCATTAATCGACTCTCGTGACAGACGCATTCGTTATTTAATCGCGTTCTCCGTAGAGCTTCTTCACCAGGCAGTTGAATGTACGAATTCTTATTGATTAAAACACAGGCTACGTAAATAAATTTCTTGTAAGAGAACTCTCTAATGTCAACTCCTTTGACTTTGACTTTCGCAGAAATCGCATAAGAGCAGTATTTTTAACGTTGTTGAATAGTACAAAGTAATCAGAGTTCTTGGATAGACGCGATATCCCGTCATGGCTAGCTCCCGAAATAGTTATTGAACTTGTCATTGGATTTTTAAGGTCTAGAAATTTAATTTTCAAGACCCGAAGTGTACACATCAAGGAAATAGTTTAGGCTTATACATGTGCAAACAAGGATTTAAAGAGCAATTTCAGTTATCATTATTATTATTATTATTATTATTATTATTATTATTATTATTATTATTATTATACACAAATACATCAACTTCCGGAGTTTAGTTGAAAGGTATTGAACGTTATTTATAGTACTTTAGTTTTATAACACATAACACATCTTCATCATCCATATGCTACTGATTTGTCGCAAAAGATAAAGTAACTGTGTGTATAAAATAATGCAGATTTTAGAATTTAAAGAGAAAAATCACTGCAAAATAGAGGAATAAATTGGGACTCAAATAGCTAAGCTTGATTTAAAAGAAATAGGGATCTACTTCATAAAAGAAGTGCTTCAAGTATTGAAAAATAATTGATACATGATGTGACGTCAGTTTTTACTTGCAGTACTCGCATACAAAATTGAATTTCCACCAAATGCAGAATTGCTGTAATGCAGGGAGAACGTAACGGTTTAATGAGTAATGTAGGTAGGAAATCCCACGTGCAGGTGTGTTTCACACGAAATGAAGTCAACAGGTACAGAGTTATAGCGTGGAATTAGCATTTCTCCTGCTCAGGTCGTGTGATATCAAGATTCCGCAATTTGCGCCCGTTACCTCAGCACCCAGATCTTTCTTCTTCATGTCCATTGTGCAGTAAATAGAATTCTCTAGTGCAATGATTTTCAACATTTGCAAATAACTGAAGGGACCATTTCTTTGTTTAAGTTGCTTGCCGTATTAATTTCTGTATATATATCACAAGTACCTACATGATAATTTTCTCATAATAAATAAAGAATATTCCATGTGTATTAGGCCTACATACTTTTGTCTTTAACTTGGCAACACATATAATAAAACAAATCATTGAGAAATCTAACATTATTTCCGGTCACTAAATTGTCAGTATTAGTTCTAAGTGAGCATCAGAAAGCATAGCCGGTTTTTCAATTTGACTTCACAGTCGTCAGCCCGGAGAAAAGTTGCTCACATTAAAAGTGCTGCCAAAACATTTTTACAAGAGTTGGCCAATCATGCGGGTTTCTGCGTTTCGGCGGCCACAGCTCTAACTTCCGAGAGATCGGATGAAATATCTACGCAAATAAAGCCGCTAACGGTGTAATGATTCAGGTTCTCACAGTTACAGTTAAAATTACAGTACAATGAAAATAACCACCTACCTCATCACAAGAGATGTTGGAAATATTCTCTTCTTGCATCCACACAACACTGGCACCTTTTCAGGAAATTTTCTTTAACGCGCATAAGGTCAGCATCCGAGATAGAGTTAATTTCTCTTTAAGTTCTAATGTATAGGAGAATTGACCTGTACACTTTATTTTCAAGTTCCCCCGTAAATAATAGGCACATACTAGAAGAACTGTTAGAAGAACTTAAAGACAATATCACAAGGTAAATTAACTCTATCTCGGAAGCTAAATTTACGCGCCTGAAGTGCCTCTCTGGCCCTGCCATGTATTCATTCTTTTGGAATCCGAGTGAGCTCAGTTACATTATACCTGGGCCGTCGTAAGGTTGCACTTTCCATTCTACAAGTTAAGTTGCCAGTATCAAAGATTGACAAATGAACTACTCGACTTCGTTGCGTACTGACAAGGAGGTGCCGATCGGCATTATTCGGCTGTATTCGGCCTTGAACATTCGAAACTATGTCTAATCCCTCAATTATCATTTTTAGTAATTCCATTCAGTAATTTTTTATATTTATGTAATGTAATATTATTCCGTACCCATAGTTTCACCAAAAAAAAAACCGTATCGTTCCTTTACACAAAGATTTATTCTGTTATAGGCCTATGTTTGCTAGTGGTGGGTCCATATGCACATTCTAAGGTATGTACAGTTTGAGCAACAGTATCCAATAAAAATCTGATGTGAAAGTCACATAACTTCCTCTGCCCAAATAAAAGTTAGCAGTATTCACGTATCCTTGTACAGAATCGCAAGACACAATTTTACGCTAATTATCCTATAAATACCTCTTCTTTCAATGATGCGACTAAAAGCGCAGTCTAGGCCTATATAACAAACTTTAAAAAAAAAAAAAAAATGACTGCAGACGTTTATTGAACTTTCTGCCGTAAAATATAATTCCCGAAATTTATCGAATATTTCCCTCAGATACATCTTTACTCTATGCATGGCCAACAATACATCTTTCTCACTTCACATTCTTATATAAAATAAGAGGCCGTGAAAGAGCGCGAATACAGTTGTTCATCACTGAAATGATATCGGAAAAGAGGAAAGAACATGAAAAATAAACCTTCAGCAGTATAAGTTTACTCTTTATTTATTTCACTCGTATAATGGTTTGCCACGTGCTAGCAAATGCATTTAAAGGGCAATTTACGTAATTATTCATAGACTTGACGGTATTCGGAGGCAATTAGCATATATTGCAGATAAGCTGTAAGTGAACTACTTTACTGTGCTGGTTATAAGTTAGGTGTTGTGGGGTGCCCGGGTGAGGAAGTCCTAATTTTCGTTGCGAACTTCACCCTTCCTCTTTACACGGCTCTTCCTTTGTGCCCCCCTTTCAACACAATTATCCTATTTCCTCATCTCGCCATATATTGTACAATCCTTAACAAAGAAGGTGGGCCATAAAGCTCCGTTATGCATGGAAAAGAGCATATTTGTTAGTGTTTTCTTGCATCATACTTTCCTTTGCTGTAGATGGTCCGCAGACATAATTAAATAATCAAATAAAGTGGAAAGTAAAGAAGTAAAATGTTTTCACATATTTGGTTATAATGACCTAAAATTAATACCCCAAATATTAAGAATATAGGCCTTCTTTTAAAAGTGGGATGTAAAATTAGGGGCCCGTAAATTTTTTTAGACAGTTTAGAGGTCCTCTGGTTCAAAAAGGTTGAGAAACGCTGCTGTAGACTATTTTTTCTAACATGATCATAATTTCTTTTTCATGGAGAAGAATTTTGGCGGTCATTGTATGGAAAGCAATATGAGACATAGGCCTCAGATGGACCCGGCAGGATGCTAGTAGGTTCTGACTTATCTCATCGCAAAGAACGCGTTAAAAAATACTACCCGTAGTTGGCAGGCTGTATGTCCAATCTGGAACGATTAAATTGCGAAAGTAAAATCACGTTTTTTCGTAATAATGGTCTATGTAATCCATATCCGGACTCAGTAATGTTTAAAGGAAGACAAATCATGATTAATGATTTCCTGTATGGAATGGAGCACGACAGTTTCTTTATCTAGCTGAACAGGACAATAGCCGTAATTTAAGATCGTGAATAAAGAAATGACTTTAATTGGAGTTCTAATAATAGTGAACTTCATTTCTTATCACCAGGGTTCAAAGTTTCGCTTATTGCATGATTACTTCATTTCATGTTTGAATAATTACGGAAAAGATAATGTAGAAATGGTGTAGATCTTCTGAGACGAGTGGTTTAACGTTAATTTTCTTGAAGATGACACACAAAAAACACGCATTTGGGGCCTAAAACTCGGGGTAAAATTTGCCTCACAAACCTCTGGTTAAAATTTATCTGAAGTTTGCACGTCATTTTTTGTGGAAATTAAATTAGGAATATGTATTATGTGTCCTCTTGAAATAGAACCTGAAATAATTTTCATTATTTTTAACATGCAGATAGAGTAGCGGCAGGACCATAGGAGTTCCGTGGTCGTGTGATGTCCAAATCATATCCATACTAATACAAGTCCTAACCCTCATAAAACAGATCACATTGTCAAGAACCCATGGCTTCCTTGTGTAGAGACCCTTGTCACAGCACGACTGTAAGTATTCTGTACCACATCCACACATATTTCCTACTGTCACTCACCAGTAATGAAATAGTAACAGTAAAAATAATATAGGCTAATTATTACAAACTTCTTTCTTACCATTTCTTGAAGATAAGACAATTTTATACTCCTGATAAATCTCATTGAAACTTCAGTTAAGAATAATCTGTAATAAAGCAAGGTTTTAAAAGAAGAATTCTTACCGTAGGTATTATGAATTACGTAAGCTCGAATTCTGTGTAGTGGGAGAGAAATAAGAAAAACCATGATCAAGTGTAAGATTTGAACTGAATATTTTATTATTATTAAGAGCCAGAATGGTACTTTTCTGAGATTGTGTGGTGGATGGGAAAATGTCTGTGTGTCTGTACGCGCGATAACTCTAATACGATTTGACAGAAGTTCATGAAACTGGGTATACGCACTTACAACGTCGAAATCGGTTGACCGGTAACGACTAATTAACGGTCACATGTTTTTTAAATGGCAGATCATCACCATACTAAAAGACGCAGTGCACTTCCTTCTTTTGCTAACCATAATCACGGCCTCTCAGCTCAGATAAGACGTCATAGTATACACGTCATCATCCTTAGCAGGCCGGGTTTGCTAGCGAAAATGCATGATTCAGCCATTAAATACATTATGCTGGGTGAAAATTGTCTTTTTATATAGAAATAGAATAAATGCCTAATAAGTGTTGTGTTAATGGCTGTACTATAGATAAGTTAATGTCAATGGAGTCTGTCAAAATATATAATTTTCCCCAAAAATGAATACAGACAGCTTAAATGGATAGCTTTAATTCACAGAGAAAATTTTATACCTTCAGATACCGGTAACTCATGGCAAGTAAACATTGATTTTTCGTAAAACTTAAAAGATTAACTTATTTATAGTAACACTCCAATTTATTAAACCTTTTTATAATAACAGGCACATTAATGAACAATATTTGTCAGTATTTTGTTAAACCTATACCGTGGTAGTAATTGTGATTTATAGTTTGTGAAGGGTACATTTATTTACATTACTGCTAAGGATTTCCTTACTAAACATATTATAATATTTAAATAGGGTACTCTATTAATAATAAACATTTGTTACTCGTATATCACGCCTTGCTTTAGATGTGAGACACTTGTATTTTTTTTTTCTGAAAAAATGGCGTATTAACTCCATCTGGTACTTTGTTATATCAGTTTACCTGATTTTATTGTCCTGTCTGTGTGTATGTACGCTCGATAACTCGAATACGCTTTATCACAGAAAAACGAAAAATGTTCAGGTATTGTACCATGTAGTTCCGTAAAGGCCTAAATATCCTCGCATAAAACAATGATTCAAGTGGGCCTAAGTCAGATATAATATTGACTTTGTTTAACTTCACTCTCTTTTATGATTTTCTTCACCTAGGAAATGTAAATCTATGGAATAGTGGGAGCAATTATGTACTCATAATTGTAACGTTGTATAATATTAATTTTTGAACGGTGCATACTGACTTTTAGTAAAAACCTCAGTAGTTACAGTAGTTAAAATGTTAACATGCGAAACATATTTTGCACAGTTTACTTTAAAACGTTACTAAAATTGTAATGTACACTAGGACCTGGACCAACAAACATCTATATAGGCTATATATACATGGGTCATTCTTCAAATACGGGAAAATTTGGAGTGTGTAAAATCCAAATTTTTTACTTTGTTTTTAAAATCTCAAAAAAATTACTAAAATACTTCAGGGGTTACTTGATTATAATAAGACACCAGCAAAGCTTAAATGTTTATATTTTTATTTTTTAATATTTTTAAAGCCATGTGAATGACATCCGTGGACATGTGGATGGCAGGAGGCCAAATTAATGACTAACGCCGGGTTTCCGAAACGTAAGATATCTACTAGATGGCATTATTCAATCCGTAAGCGTTTCTGAAACGTTCGATGGCGGCTAATCGTTCAATAAAACGCCCTACAAACTATCGCACCATAAATCACTAGATATCTGGCGAAACGGTAGATAACACGCAACATGGCGGAAAAGCGAAATATTTATGTTGATGTATGTTTCGTTATTATGTTAGCATTTAATCTTACATTATGTTACTAGCTTGTTATGGTATTAAAATTAAAAGTAGTAATGAAGCTGACATTGGTTATTAATTTGTGTGTGAAATAATTCATAATACTGTACTAGAAAAATTGTATATTATCGGTTAGATGAACTTTGTTATAGCCTAGGCTATTGTATCCATCGTTTATTTGTATTAATTTCATTTTCTGTTGTAAGTTAATACTTTAAGAAAACATCGCGAATATTAATTCACATCATATTTTCTTGCTGGTCATTTTCAATGCCAGATCGTATAAGGCCTAGGTCTATACAGAAGTAAATATTCCCTGAAAGAAATACAGCAATCCTTTCAAGAAGTAGCCTACGATGATATTCAGATTCGGAAAAAATGTAGCTTAAGTATATTAATTTTATTTTCTGATGCAACACTTTATGAAGAAAATATTGCCATTTTACAGCACGAATATTAATGCATAATCATCATCTTTCTCGTCATCTTCATCCTGAGGCAATAATTAGGCCTAGAGATGTGTAAAGCAAAAAGTATTCCCTGAAAGAATTAGATCTTTGACGATATTGAGTTTCGGAAAGAATCAGGCTGTCAAAGCAATGACCTATGGATAAATAGGCCATCATATTAAATATGGAACAACTTGCAAGCATGCCTTTTTCAGCGTTAAATTGCCCATAATTAGAATTGGGAACAACCATCGAAGCATTCCTTTCTGTGGTAAATTAGCTATAACTTAATTAATGTGTTACGTTTTACGCATTATGTTGTCAGATTGTGATGGGTGACATTTTTCTCTAATGCACAAGTCTCGAAATCGAAATTACCGTAGTTTATCTCACGTTTTACATTCATTTTAGCAGAGAAACAGCAGACAAGAAAAAGCAGAAAGCAGAAAGATAATTCAGCCATTTTGAATAGAATAGCAAGAAGCGTTCCGATTGGTTGCTGCTCAATCACGGCCAACTAGATATTAGAGTAAGCACCGTGTCTCCATCTATTGACAAAGTGCTCAACTCATTTATCTGACATTAGCTATTTCTTGAGCAAATTTGCTTTCGGAAATGGGAAGGTGTTTATCGAGTCTATAGATGTATAGAACGATTAGCTGTCTAGAAGATATCTGGAGCTTTTATGCAACCGGGCCTAAGTTTGGCAACAATCTCCTTTTCTTTATGTGATTTCATATTTTCTCAGTGTGCTTCAGTTGATATTGCACCAAATTTGCAAATTTGTGTACATACTCCGGAATTAATGTAATTTTAACTAGACTGTGTTTTTATGGTTTTGAGGGGGGAATCAAGCAGAAATTCATTTAATCAGTTTTAAGATTTTAAGTACAGGTCACAGACACCGCAAACACAATAGTACCCTACATTTATCATCTACATGACTTGAGAGTCATCCACATACCCCTTCATGAGGCATGTGGATGACACAAAAATCAGGCATGTGGATGGCAAAAAAGGAGTTTAAGTGGTCTCGGCAAGCCATTCCTAAACCTCTGTAGGCTGAACTTTAACCAGGTACTTTGAATTGGTAGGTTTATCATAGTGCATAATAAAAATTAATTAATATTCACTTTCTGCCTACTTTCTAGAAGTCAAGTTAATGACGGGGAATAAAAAAGCTTTCCTTGAAAATGATGCAAAGTCCTTTGTTAATCCCAAACTGTTTGTAAGCAAGCAAAATTCAACCTTACAATCAACCACAAGCTGCCCTGTTGGCTTTCTAACACTGTTGCCAGCTATACAAATTTCTCATTTCTGCAGAAAAAGTTCCATTTTTTCAGCCATGTGGATGACCAAAAACCCTTGGGACATTCTTTACGTTCATTAGGTGGGGTGACAATTTTATTTCAGTTTATTTTTTAGGGGTTAATATTCTTCACACAGTCATACTCATTGGCAGGGAAAAAGTTGAAAAGGAAATAACATTTTGTTTTGTGGAAAAATGCATTAGAATATACAAAACCGGGGTATGGGACAGGGCATGTGGATGTCATTTCATTGAATTAAATTTGATTTTGGAATATCGGAACTTAAAGTTAGTGACATTTCAAAGTGATAGTTGTAGTATGGAAGTAGTAGAAACAAACTTTTATTTTAATTTTTTTTTAAAGTTGAATTTGAAGGGAAATATCACTCCGGAACACAAATTTTCCCGTATTTGAAGAATCACCCATATATAAAAGGCTTTGTCCTGTCTGACTTAACTAATGACTGATGAGAATGAACGTAGAGCCTAAACTATAACACTGGGTAACACCCAAAAAATCGTCCGGGGTTTCTCAGCGGAATTAGACTAATTTTGATGCCCTGAGTCCGAAAATGACCTTGGTTTTGCTCAATCAGGTCAACTTTTTGAGATACAGCCATAAACCTGCCTGACGAGCTATACATACATATGCTAATATCATATGTATGTATCACGGGTTTTGAGTTCAGTCATTTCTCTAAATTCGCTGCATAAAAATTAGCATGAAAATAATCACAATTATTAATAATATTATTATTATTTTATAATATTATAATATAATATAATAATATTATTATTACTTTCAGATGGCTTCGGCGCGACGTTCATGCAGGAATAATCCTGACGTTTTCTGCTACATCTGCGGAGAATACACGCTGTCAGCGGACAGGAAGAACATCACAAGATTTGTGAAGCACGCATACCAGGCTTACTTTAAAGTCAAGCTAGGTGACCAAGATAAGTCGTGGGCACCGCACACGGTGTGCAAGACGTGCGAGGAATACCTTAGGCTGTGGACTAAGGGCGCCAAAACGTCACTGATGTTTGGGATTCCGATGGTTTGGAGGGAGCCGTTTGACCATGCATCGGATTGTTACTTCTGCGCCATCAATACTACTGGCATCAACCGGAAGAATCGGCACAGCCTCCAGTACCCCGACCTTCCATCTGCCCGCCGTCCAGTTGCTCACTGCGAAGAAATACCTGTACCAGCGTTCACACAGCTTCCTCACATCGACGACGAGGCCACCACTTCAGACGACGTAGGAGATACAGAACAGGAGTATGAAACACAAGACGGTCCGCAGCCCTTTTCACAATGTGAGCTTAATGATCTGGTTCGGGATCTCAGCTTGTCGAAGACTTCCTCAGAGCTGTTGGCCTCCAGACTCAAAGAGAAAAATCTACTTGGCGAGGACGCGCGTATCACTTTCTTCCGTAGAAGGCATGAGGAGTACATGGGCTACTTCTGCCAGGAGGAAGACCTCGTGTACTGCCGAGATGTCGCCGGTCTTCTTCATAAATTCGGCGCTCCTACATACGACCCGACAGATTGGCGACTCTTCATTGACAGCTGCAAGCGCTCTGTGAAGTGTGTGCTCCTCCACAACGGGAACCAGATCGCCTCAATCCCTCTTGCGCACTCCACAACTCTCAAAGAGAAATATGAAGCAGTGAAGTATGTGCTTGACAAAATCCAATATAAGCAGCACCAATGGATGATCTGCGTCAACTTCAAGATGGTGAACTTTCTACTAGGTCAGCAGTCCGAGTTCACGAAGTACCCATGCTTTATATGTATGTGGGACAGTCGAGACAGAGTCCAGCACTATGTAAAGAAAGAGTCGCCGGCGCGAGAGCAGTTAGTACCTGGGGCGAGAAACATCATAAACGAACCTCTTGTTGACCGGGAGAAGATATTGATCCCACCGCTACACATGAAGCTTGGGTTAATGAAACAGTTCACGCGCGCTCTGGACAAGGATGGGAGGTGCTTCAACTACATGTGCCGAGCATTTTCTCGACTGACCATTGAGAAGCTCAAGGCCGGCATTTTTGATGGCCCACAGATACGGCAGCTCATAAAGGACACTGAGTTCCAAAACTCCATGAACACGCTTGAGTGCGCCGCCTGGAAATCGTTTGTGCAGGTGGTGAATAACTTCCTGGGGAACACGAAGGCAGCAAACCACGCCACACTCATCAGCAGCATGATAGAGGCCTTCCAAAAGCTCGGGTGTTTGATGAGTATATAGATGCACTTCCTCTTCTCACACATGGACAAGTTTCCTGAAAACCTTGGGGCGATGAGCGACGAGCAGGGAGGAAGGTTCCATCAGGACATGCGCCAAATGGAGGAGAGGTACCAGGGGAGGTGGGACGCAGTCATGCTGGCGGACTACTGCTGGTCGCTGAAGAGAGACAACCCAGCAGCTGCTCACACACGGAAATCGAAGAAACGCCGAAATCTGCCTTGAACTCTGAACTTTTGTGTCATGTAACGCTCATTCTTATTATATTATGATAATTATGCTTATCAAATTTCATGTAGTAAATAAATAATGAATTAATTTGGATACGTTGACTTTTATATCTTGAGGGAAACTGAAAAAATCGTCAGGGGTTTATCAGCAGAAATGAGTTTTTCTTACGAAAAACAGATTTTTTTAAAATTTCTGTAGAAAAAAATCCTGACCTGATTGAGCAAAACCAAGGTCATTTTCGGACTCAGGACATCAAAATTAGTCTAATTCAGCTGAAAAACCCTGGACAATTTTCCAAAAGTTTTTTTTTGTTGCCCAGTGTAATAGGTAGAGACTTGGAATTTTGACAGGACCTTCGTTTCGTAATGTAAGTGATTACCAGGGCCCGGATTCTGATTACCTAAAATTGTTTCAAAAATGACCTATAAAATGACCCTAAATTTTAAAGAAAATGACTTAATAATTAGATAGAATGACCTAAAAACTGATATTTTATTTATAAAAATTATTGTGCACACAAAGACAATATAGACTAATTTGTACATAATTCTAAAAATTGTAAATGTAGAAAGGATATTGTAGGTCTAAAAACTTTATTGATTGGAACATTTAAGAAGAAAAATAAGAAAATTGTTTTTAAAGTATATTCTACATAAATGTTGCATTATAGTGATTTAATTAAATAATTGAAGCAAATGCATAAAAATGACAAAATAAGGAAGCAAGGAAGCAAATGACACGAAAATGACAGAATAATGACGTAAAATTGAAATAAATGTCCTAAAAATATAAAATTGCATAAAATGACAAAAAATGACCTAATAAAGTGCATTTCTATAATCTAGAGGCCATGATTAAGATTTATCTACAAGTAGCATGAGTAAAAAAAATGGCATGTCATTAGAATCCGGGCCCTGGTGATCACTAAGAAAGGATTTTGAAAAAAATTGATTTCAAATGCCGAAAATCAAATGTTTTTGAGAATACTTAATCCCTTTTTACACAGAATTATCAAATCCAAATCACAGTTCACATGACAACAGTGTATTGTTGGCATTGGTCTCAGGTGGGTTTGGAAATAAGTGATACAGGACTTTGACAAATTAGAAAAGCTTTCGATATAATTCATTGCTGCAAATAAATATTGAAGATGAAATCCACGAAAAAAATTGCACATTGTGCTGCAGTCATATTTAACGTACGTTAATATTTAAACAAATTACTTTATAATTTACACATCTTGCAGCGTTGCATTACTTGTGACAGACGGCCGACAGCAAAATAGTTAAATGTAGCAATATATGGTGTTCATACTCTCTCAGGTGCACAAATAAAATTCAATACATTTACTCATTAATTTTGTTACTAGCTTAAAGGGCCCGGCGTCGCTCGGGTTTGATATTTTGGCATTCGAAATTAACTTATGAAGGACTTTCGATTTTCAAATTATAGGTCATTAATCATTATATAGGTATTTGGAATTTGAAATGAAGAAGAACGACTTATACGGTTGTCGTAACTTTTTATGGCTCTAGAGGATGTAGAATTTTGCATCCCATCGTGTCTACACACCAAGCATTTTAGGAGTTGAAATAAGAAGAAACAAATTCCGTAACATAAAATTGTATTGTATTTGCGGAATATTTTATTTATCACTCCCATGTTACCATACAACCGCTTCGGGGATGAAATTAAAAAGAAAGTCAATATCACTTTGATACTTCCCTCCCCAAAAACCTGGGATAATAATATACATATTATTATACCTGGTATGGTAGTCTCTACTATGTCTAGGGTAGAGAAAGTTGTGTTTCCTTGTACATCCAACGCCACCTACTAACAAGACAGTATTCAGTTGTGAAATTAATTGAAGGTGACCATAGCAACCGGGGAAAACAGATCATTAAATGATTTGGACGAAACTACTATTTTTTTCATATGCAGTTTTTGGGGGCTAGGGAACTCGAATCTGAAGTATTTTTCCCCCGGGCATCTCACTTTAATCATGAAAGCACATCGAAATAGGGTACGTTTTAATCGTTTCATTTCGAATCTTTGCGGCCATACGGAACACGAGATTCGTTTTGTTCGTTTATTTATTTTTATTTATTACGTAAAATATTGTAATTAAGAATAAAATTATGTATTTAATGCGAGTTATGTAAAAATGATGTTAATAAATGTAATGTTTTTATTATTTTTCTGTTGAATAAATTATTTTAATAAAGCATTAGCAGTTTAAGTAGGCCTAAGCAATCGCGTGCAAAGCCACGGCCACGGCCACCTGGAAGGTTAACTCATAATTAGGGTTCGGATGTTTATGACCTAAAAAAGTGGAAAATAGGACTGCAAATATGCCCTTAAAATGACATAAATATGACCCAAAAATCCTAAATTTTACCCATAAACATGACCCAAAAATCCTAAATTTTACCCATAAACATGACCCAAAAATCCTAAATTTTATCTAATAATAAGATAACCTATTGTCAAAAAATAAATGTTCCATTTTAATTCACATGAATTCAATCAGATATCACTTTTTTAACAATTTTGATGATTTCCAGTTTTACTTATAATGAACTTCTATTTTTATAGGATTTGCTCCGTTTGCTCGCTTCATCAGCTCCTAATACTCGTAATATTTTGTAGACCTTGCGTGTCCCTATAAAACATGAACGGCTGCATTAATTTTAAAGTTACTATTAATGTTGCATAAATATTAAATTAATTAAATAAATTTCAAATTTAACTCGCCATGTAGTACCTACACTGTATAATTGTGCTCTTATTCCGAATTTATAACTGAAATATGACGTTAAATTACAAATATAGCTGAAATATGACCATGGTCACAAAAATGACCAAAATATGACTTTATATGCAAAATAAAAACGGTCTGATTTGGATAACAGGCGTGCAATTCATGTTTAATTTTTGTTTGCGGCGGGAACGGAGGCCAGGATAAAAATATGTCATCATCCGAACCCTACTCATAATAATACAGTTTGACGATTGAGTCATATAGAATGACACAAATTGATTGTATGGGGCAGTAACATAATATAGCAGAACGTTGCCCCAACTAGAAACAAAAAAACATCATTCTCGCGGGTTCTCGAACAAAACATTCTACTAAAAATCACTGGTAAAATTATAAAATCTTAACGAATTCTTCCAATAGGAATACCATAAGTAGCACCAGTAGTGGTAAGGAGGAAGTACCTTCATCGCAACATTAGACCTATACTTGAACGATGTCTTAAATTGCCCGTCTCCTGAGTCAGTATAACGGTTAAATTTTTTAATTTCTGGCTAATTCTCAAACCTAAGCCTATACTTGAAAATATTAGGTTATAGGGCATTAAGCATTTGCGGATAATTTCCAGTTAATCCACGCATATCTCGTTATGCATGCTAACATACTCTAGGTCGCTTGCTATTGTTAAGTCTTGTTTGTCAAACCTGGTTTGCGGTCCCATTTATTGTTACCTGGTTGGTTGATTAATCCATGAATCATTGACAAGATCATGTCTGCGGACCTCATACGGTGCTTAGAACATGTTGTACCATTTATGAATCGTTAGATAATTTATGGGAAGATAGCATCATTTAGATATTCCTTAAACGTGATTAGACTTTCATTTTATAACATCGGAGAAGAGAATGGTGTCGATTTCTTTAAAATGTCAGAAAGTCTGTTTCCCATTTCCGTATTTTTGCGCCTATGTCTTCAACATTTGTAAGTAGTCCTATGTATCTATGTAAAAATGCCTTCTCAAATATGGCATCCAGGTATATAGAGGTCTTAGAAACTCTCATATGCAAAACTTACACCCACATAGACTACTGTGTGGAGTATAATACGAGGTCCTTAGATAGCTTCAAGTTGGAATGTCCTATATTACTATTTAAATAGCACTACCCTTAAAATTATTCCAGTTTATGCTAGTTTAGATCCAGAACCACTGTTGCATGACAGACATGGAACTGCAACTTACCTTCTGTTAAGTAAATTCACTTCGCTCTAGGGATGAGATATCGGAAGCTAAATATCGATATTGTTATCGATATGAATATCGGTTATTAATATCGATATCAGTATTATATCGGTAAGAGAAAATATATATTCTATAGCATGGGCATATGGTGAAATTCTGTTTGGAGGGGGTTGAATATAATGTTGCCCCAGCTCCACGTACTTCCACACATACTTAATATACTATTTTTAGTAACTAATCAGTTGTATTGTGATCATTACTACACTATAAATAATATGTTAGTCATGCAGCACAGTATTTCCAATTGTTTTCTTTAGGCATCTGTCCATTTCTTGTTTTAAATGAATAAAATATTTCTTTTGAGAAATTATCATAGTAGGTTACCGTACTATGAGCTGTAATCCATCATGGCTGTAATCCACACGCTTTCTTTATACGGAGCACTATGAATCATTGTGTCTATATTATGTTGTTTCTGTACCGGTTAGTTGATTGCAGACGTAGTAATTTTGTTTAACTACTCGTGCTGATTTCTGGAGCTAAGTCCATTCCAGAAAATTTGGTTTTACTTATTGAAAGCTGATATCCAATCGATCACACAACATAAATATCCAGGATATCGAATCATTTATAAGAAATTCCGAAGGAAATTTTGTTTATCAGTAACGCGTCACTGATATAAGAAGTAAAAAATTAAAAACCCACTCAGTATTAATAAATTATTTAACAACAATAGGCCTATGCTTTCCTCTACAGTAGAAGATATTTCAGATAATTTATCGTTGAGATTAAGTATGTGCATTATTATTAAATAAGTTTAGAATCATTAACGAGAAAAATAAATTTGCAAAAGTTTTGAAATAATGCTATATTATGTAAGAAAATATAATAAAATAACCAAAATTTTTTTTTTTTTTAATTACGGTATTGAACACTGCAGGTATTTCGGGAGGGGTTTCAACCCCCTCAATCCTCCCCCACCATACGGTCATGTTCTATAATATCAAACATTCTAGTAAGATAATAGGTTTGTCCCTAGAGAACTGAGAAACCGTTAACACATAGTTCGCGCATGCGCACGTTGACAATGTTGCTGCGCGACTTAGGAAAACTGACATTATGCGCATGCTCTAGGACTATCGTTAAAAGCAAATTTGTACCCTATAGCGATTTAGGGAATGGTTAGCGTCACTGCTTCTTGTTACTTCTGACGAATAAGGCCGCAAAACTCAAATTACGACCAGAAATGCTGAAAATAAGTGTAATTAAATGTTGATAGCCTTCAGCGTTATAACCAGAACAAAGAACAAAGCTTTAAGATCTACAACATCGTTTCTGCATTTACAGTTTTTACAATTATGTACCGGTATGTGTGTACGATAATAATTTTTGTAAATAAAATATCAGTTTTAGGTCATTCTTTATAATCATTAAGTCATTTTCTTTAAAATTTAGGGTCGTTTTATAGGTCATTTTTCAAACAATTTCAGGTCATCAGAATCCAGGCCCTGGTTATAACCTACTTGTGTTTTAATTTTATTAATTTTTAACTTGTTGCCTAAAACGGTGATTTTTACCCATCATTATAATCTAGTATGTTACAGTAGTGTATTTTTGTCCCTCCCTCATCCTCAATTTTACTCTCTTTCTTGAATGAAAAAATCTATATTATCGAAGAGCAATATCGATATCACAGTATTATCGGAACTTAAATATTGATGGGAAAATATCGTATAACAAAATCAAAATTTCGATATTCGATAATATAATTCGCAACCTGTACTTGGGACAAAGAATAAAAGTACGACTAAAACACGGAGAAACAAGCAGAGTGGAAATAGGAAGAGGAGTCAGACAAGGGTGTTGTCTATCACCGAGTCTCTTCAACCTGTATGGAGACTGGCTGGCAAGAGAAGCTTTGAAAGGATGCGGAAACTTGAGGATAGGAGGACGCCTCATCAACACCATCAAGTATGCAGATGACTTGGTAGTGTTCGCCAAGAATCAAAGACAACTGCAATACATGATGAACAGATTAGTGGAAACAGGAAGGAAATATGGCATGGAAATTAACATTGAAAAATCAAAAGTAATGAGAATATCAAAACGAGAGAAACCCTTAAGGATAACTGTCGACAATCAAGAACTGGAGAATGTGAAGCAGTTCAAGTACTTGGGAAGCTTGCTGACAAAGGATGCCCACTACACGAATGAAATTCGAACAAGAATCGCCATGGCCAAAGCCGCATTCAACAAAACGAGGACTCTACTGACCAGCAAGTTGAGCTTGGAACTAAGGAAGAAACTGGTGAAGTGCTACATCTGGAGCATTGCACTGTACGGAGCAGAGACATGGACCATGAGAAAGAGGGAGAAGAAATACCTAGAAAGCTTCGAAATGTGGTGCTGGAGAATAGAGAAGGTCAAGTGGACAGAACGGGTGACAAATGACGAAGTACTGAGAAGGGTAGGAGAGAGGAAAATTATTCTGAATACAATTATTCAGAGGAAAGCCAATTGGATCGGACACAAACGAAGACACGAGGGACTCATACATGATGTCATCGAAGAGAAGATCAAAGGAACTGCTGGAAGAGGAAGGAGAAGAATACAACATCTGGATGACATGAAAGATGGGAGGAGATACAGCAGATTGAAGGTCGAAGCTGGAGATAGGGAACACTGGCGTCAGAAATTCTCCGTACGAAGACATGGACCTGCCACTAGGCAGAATACTAAATAATAATAATCAATATCCATATCCCATCCCTAATTCGCTCCGTGAACTTCAATCTTATAGATGTGAAATCACGTATCTCCTGTAAGGCTACACCATATGTGCATGGGAAATTTGTAATGCTGATTTGTATCAACAGTAGACCCTGCTGTGTCGACGAGGGGTCAATAGCCATTATCTGTGATGGTGTTTATACCTCATTGACTATACCTACTGTCTGGTGTTGGAATGGGGTTTGCGGTTCATTTAGTCTAGTAGAGGGGTTGATATGTTGCAGATGATATTTTAACAGGCATGCTTCTCTCCTGGGATATTCATCCATCCATATGACTGTAAAATGGTATTAACATGTTCAAAACAAATATTTCCTTCCTGTAGTAGCCTTTGAGTGCCTTCCTTTACACAATCAATATGTTACAGATATGTTATAAATTATAATTTTGCCTGCCTGTTTTTTAATATTTACATTTTTACGAATTATAATATTTTATTATCCAGCGATAGAAGCTGCTTCGACTAACAAAGATGAGTTTCTTTATCTAAAATAAATAAAAAAAAAAAAAAACATGGAGGCCACATATACAGGGTGTTAATGAATAACACTGAAATATTTTACTTGCATATAGAGGGGACATAGACAAGCAACTTTTATTAGAAGATTTTGCTTTATGAAGTAAAATGTGTATGCTACAATGCATTAAAGTCTTTACAATTTTGTGCTTCATTTTGTGAAGCGAAATAGGGCTAAAATTTTCATTAAATTGACTTAATGCCTTCTTAAGAGATCGACAAAAACCTGATTCTTAATCATTCATCAACAACTATATCATAATTTAGAGCAGGTATGGGCAACCTTTGGAAGTATGCGGGCTAAACTTTACGATATTTATGAAGTCGCGGGCCGTAGAAAATAGGTATTTGTGAAAAATAATCATATTACGGTTTTTTATATTTACAAAGTAAAATGCTAAAGTTACATGAATGAGAACAATATTGAACTGATTAGATATTTACTTACAATCAGCAGAAATTAATGAGAAGCGCTTGAATTTGAGAAACAAGATAATCAATGTTGGCATCAATCCCACTAATACACAAGTGCAGAGTGTTCTCAAAATTTTCATCTGTAAGTCTGATTCGATACTTTGATGTAGGCCAATTGCAGCATTTTTCTAGCGCTGACCGGAAGGAACACCCTCGTAGTTCACATTTTAAGTATTGTTAAGTAGCCTATAGCAGCCAATGTATTGCTCAATGGTGAAATAAATAATAATAATTATTATTATTTTGTCTCCCCCCTCTCACTCTCTAGTTAGCGAGAACCGAAAACATTTACTTTTTCGAGGACGATTTCAAAAAGTTCCGCGGGCCGGATCAAAAGTCAGGGCGGGCCGGGCGTTGCCCATATATGATTTAGAGTTCCGTAAACTGCAAAATTTACAGACTAATCACATGGCTGGCCGCCACTGCATTAGTTTTTTTTATTCATTACTCCAGTGTTCACAACGAAGTTCTTTATTTTTCATTTTTTTCAAATGTTAGAAGTCAGTGGTGGCCATGCCCTGGGAGGTTTTATGCTGTAACAGGAAAAATTGAATCCGTAGAGCAAAAAATCTCCTGTTTAAAATTTCCAGGCTTATATAGCAGTAAACAAGATTAATAATTTGTGAAATTTGGTGAGTAATAAAAGGAAATAATTTCATATGTAACTTACCATAGTTTACCAGATTCAATTTTTTTAATATATATTTTTTTTCTGTTGCAGGTAAGCATCAAATATTTTCTCCCTGCCATATGAATGGGTAAGCAGTTGAGCAGATTCTTCAGTTATTAGCCCAGACAATATAGGTAAATAGCACTGATTAAAAAAAGTCTTGTACATTTTTTTCCTACTTTTCTTTCATCGCCTGGAATATAACTGAAATTTCAAAAATATATAATTAGGTAATATAATAGGTAATATAATAGGTAAATAGCACTGATTAAAAAAAGTCTTGTACATTTTTTTCCTACTTTTCTTTCATCGCCTGGAATATAACTGAAATTTCAAAAATATATAGAGTTACTTAGCAGTAAACCTTTTGTCCCAACCCTTTACTTCTATTTTGTATAAGTTAGTCCTAAGCTTTCAGACTTTTGTTAGAAATTAATGTCAACCTTTTCAAACCAACACGTGTTCCAAATCAGCGCAAAATTGCTATTTATGTATCAAGTACGCAAAATAACGGTTTAGCGGACGAATCTAGTATAGCGGCCGAGGCGTAATCCGGGACCGAAATACAGGATATCATATATATATATATATATATATATATATATATATATATATATATATTTAGTAAAAACTCTCTAATTTATATGAAATGAAATAAAAATGCCGTATAATAATTTTTTTATGAAATATATAGTCAGCCATTTGTTAACGTCATATTCACACAGCCACCTGAATCGCAGAACAACAATGAACCGTGCCAATACGAAATGCGGTATAGATGCATAATTTATGAGTGGCTTGTTTGTAAACAATAATACATACGAACGAATATTTATGAAAAGCTTGTGAAAATATGAGTTATAATCTCGGGGAAATTTCAGTCCAAGCCTGTAACATTGAATGTAGCTGCTGCTATTAAAATCTCGGCAGCAGCAGACTATGAGAAGGAATATAGGCTGTTATTGCAATTAATGCTGATGTATCCACGGTAAGCATTATTTCGCTTGTGAACCAAGTTGTGAAAAATTGTTGGCTTATAGTTGTTGTTATATGATGAAGTAGGCTACCCTGACCCTGATTGTCATGAAGAAATATGTTGACTTAAATTTGTTTTACGACCATATAGGCTAGGGGAACGGGGGGTGGTATCGGACACCTTAGGTTTTTGCGACGTAACTCTTTTTTGAAACTGGAAACAAATGTTTAATCTACTTTACAGATAACTTTATTCTTATAACTAAATGTTTATATGAATATATTTAATTAAAACTAAAACATGTAATTAGCACAAGAAAATTAAAAAGTAGTTACATTTTTGTACTTTTGAAAAATGGAGGGTGGTATCGGACAGTCACTGTTTTCCACAAAAGACTTATTTCCATGTTCAAAGTATAAAGTTTTACTGTTTTACTTTTTTATACAAATGTCACATGTATAAAATAAAGAGTTCCCCTCCAAATTTGCACATTTTTCGTGTGCCCAGCCGTTGCAAACTCAGCTAATGTACTTTTCGGTACTGAAAAACAATCACTTGCCTCTCGAATAGTCATTTTTTGTCCCTGACATTGTTACGGAAAATATCATGTCACCTTCTTCCCACTTTCCTCTTATCTTCCCCATATTTACCTAAAACCAAAGGGAAGAACCATCAGTAACCACGTTGGATGAGTAGCTATATTGTCCGATACCACCCGCTAGCTTACTGTCCGATACCACCCGATTCACGGTCCTAAGAGAAAAAAATCTCAACCAAGAACCTTTGAAGAGAATTAAATTCTAAACCTACAGCTTATAGCCTTAAGTACAGTGCTTCTGTTAGTGATGTTAGAATGTAACACAACTCACCCTTCTTCCTGTTACTGCTTTGTGAAATTATCTTCGTGCAAGCCGATTTACACAGAAAAGAACAAAAAGCACTATCACTCACAAACGAAACTAGCTGTCAACTGAATAAGATGTTCACCCTCTTCAAACATTTAGCCAAGGCTGTCAATCACAAAACCGGTCGTCCAAGCACCTGCTAGCAAGAGATATTGGGCTTGTCCGATACCAGGCTCTGTCCGGTACCTGCCCCCGCTCCCCTATATGCTTAAATCCATGTTAAAGTTGATGTGACTGATGAGTGACATCTGGATTTTTTTTATAGACTGCCAAGACGATTTTAGCGTCCTAGGCCGATAAAACTGCATGTTTTATGCAAGGTTTCTAAAATGCAATTTTTCCGCGTGTTACCAGTCCGACAAGCATCTGTTTCAGAGAGCGTGTACTAAAAATATACATTTTATCTACTACTCTTACTAAGTTGAAGGTTTAGTTTACTGTTTCCAGGCAAGAAAACCTAATCTTTATATTGATAAAAACATAAAATACCTTCAAAACTTAAAATACGCTCTTTCAAAATGCAAACTACGCCTTGTTGCCACGAAATAATGCTCAATCATGTTAAAATAAAAGTAGGCTTTGACCTACTCAAATGTATAACTTTACTTATATAAATTTCTGAGTGAAAAAATAATTTACTTTAATGGGTTGGATGTAGATAAAATATTGTAGAATGTAGACGATACTTACTTACTCAATGGCTATAGACAATTCCTCAGCAAGCTAAAGGAATCTCTACTTAAGCTATTCTGGTGCATTTGTATTTAATATAGTGTAAATTCCATTTAATCTTAGGGTCATTCCATATTAAATCAACAAATGGGCGTTGCCGCACCATTTTTGATTTTAATGAAATTTGGTAGGTGATGTGTACCAGTCTTCTGAACCCCAAAACAAATCTTGTTATACCTCTAAAAAATTTTACTCCTGAGATATAGGCATTTGTTTGGGACATGAACAAGCAACAAATGTAATTTCAGACCTATTTTCTGAAAGCCGTAGAATTTCTATTTGAATCAATAGGATGATCAGATAGGGCTCATTGGAAAGCTTAAAGAATGGACTTTCATTTGTGCATACTAAATTAGATTTAAGTTAAGTCTAAACAGACGTTTCTAGGGCTCTAATCTTCGTTCGTAAACTGTCGTTTTGCGTAACTTTAGACATTAAAAAAACAATGAAGGACTTGGAGTAACAGGCCAATTTTTTTTCCTGTTACACTTATGTATGAGGAGTATGTGTAGGAAAAAAACTGAGCTGTTACTGGTGGTCCTTCACCCTGAAAAAGTTGCTTAAACTTCGAAAAAAATGTAAATCGGGCTTTTTCTCGGTCCCAAAAAGTAATGTGGGACAGGTGATAAAAATCTGAAAATGCCAAGATGAGAAGCCCCTATAGTGTACTTTAAAATAAAAACAAAATCATTTTGTGACCCGAAGGGATAGAGGAGCTACAAGCCTTTGAAATATCAAGAAAACAACACTTGACCGCTACTGAAAATAGGCTAAGCAGATAGGATAATTACCACAAAATTTAATTTAAATTTACATAAAATATAAAACATTTATTTACAAATGAGAATTTTCCTCAGTCATACAAATTTATGATTTTTTTGTAATTTTTCTAACAATTTTTCACATTTGACTTCTTTTTAAGCTACATTGATGGCAATTTCAAGTACTGAATTTAGAAACCATTCTTATCCTGGTTTATTAGGTGTAGGTACTGCATTAAACTCTACTCTTCTATACAGTATATTGAATTATATGTTAACTGTTATAATAGGATAAGTTCTGGACACGCACTGTTCATTGGAGTCTGGTTGCTGACCAAGTCATGTTTGAATATGCATAGCTTCATATGATCCAGCCCCTCTGTTCAATGCTGTCCACTATGCACTTACTGAGCTGACTCACAGCAAGTAGGTTGTGTTTGTGCTTCATTATCTTTTGATTAGTTTATTTATTTTTTAAATTATTACTATTGTTATTTTGTGCTGAATACATGCTATTGAAATTGTTACCAGTATATTACTATGATTGAGTGTTCTTGTACTGTTGGCATCTTCAGAGGAGAGGTATCTCATAAATTATCTTACTCTAGGTCTTCAGTACTCAATACTATTTCCGAGTTCACTGAAGAACAAAAAAACATTATATTCAATTAGAACTGGTTGCGATGATATAAAATGTTTCACAAGGCTGAATTTTTGGACAGATACTTCCAAATCTTGTGTATGGTCTTGCTCTGACCCCTTCAGTGTTCACTCAAAACCTATTAAAAATATCTCTCAGATAAATATCAATGACACTTTCCATGTGCAGTCCTGAGCTTAAATTAATCACAGGGAAGGTATTGTGCACAAAATGTTTAAAAAATAAAAAATCCAAAACAAGGCACAGAGACCGGTACTGACAGTGAAGATGAATGCCCAGACATTTATGAACCTGAAGCCATTCTTGTTGAAACAGTTAATGATGCTTGTTCAGTCCTTGGTATTTCTCCTGTTAAGGTGCAGAAGCTGTCAGTTGAAGCTAGACCCTCAGTGTTAACAAATAAAGTTAGTAAGATAGTCAAATCTATAACAGGAAAGTTAAGCAAGTCTTTTGATTTGAACATTTCAACTGATAATGAGGAATTTTCAATGAACATGCAGCCTGCCAGTTTAGCAAATGAGTACAAGCAACTAATTCACAAGCTTAAAGAAAAAAAATGAAAGTTGCTTCAACTACTAAAGAACATTGTAAGTTTAGCTCCTGGAGTAGTTGGGAGTATTAGTGTAGGTCACAGTGAGTTTAATGTCAGCCAATACTTAGCCCGCCAGTCAAGAAATTTAGTGAAAAAGAATGGGATTTTGACACAGAATAAAGAGAACAGAACTAGGAATAAACTTGATGAAGTTTCAGTCAAAACTGTACAAGACTTCTACGAAAAAGATGAGTACAGCAGAATGATGCCAAGGAAAAGGGACTGTCTATCTGTTAGAGGACCTAATGGAGAAAAAGGTTAACATACAGAAAAGGTTAATTTGATGTGACCTTAAAGAGCTTTAGGCAGCTTTTAGTGTTTAATGCATTACCTACATCCAAAAAACCAGGATAAGAATGGTTTCTAAATACAATAGTTGAAAATACAGTAGGCCTGCTTGAAATTGCCATCAATGTAGCTTAAAAAGAAGTCAAATGTGAAAAATTGTTAGAAAAATTACAAAAAATCAGAAATTTGTATGACTGAGGAAACTTCTCATTTGTAAATAAATGTTTTATATTTTATGTAAATTTAAATTAAATTTTGTGGTAATTATCCTATCTGCTTATCCTATTTTCAGTAGCGGCCAAGTGTTGTTTTCTTGATATTTCAAAGGCTTGTAGCTCCTCTATCCCTTCGGGTCACAAAATGATTTTGTTTTTATTTTAAAGTACACTATAAGGGCTTCTCATCCTGGCATTTTCAGATTTTTATCACCTGTCCCACATTACTTTTTGGGACCGAGAAAAAGCCCGATTTACATTTTTTTCGAAGTTTAAGCAAATTTTTCAGGGTGAAGGACCACCAGTAACAGCTCAGTTTTTTTCCTACACATACTCCTCATACATAAGTGTAACAGGGAAAAAAAATTGGCCTGTTACTCTAAGTCCTTCATTGTTTTTTAAATGCCTAAATTTACGCAAAACGACAGTTCACGAACGAAGATTTGAGCCCTAGAAACGTCTGTTTAGACTTAACTTAAATCTAATTTAGTATGCACAAATGAAAGTCCATTCTTTAAGCTTTCCAATGAGCCCTATCTGATCATCCTACTGATTCAAATAGAAATTCTACGGCTTTCAGAAAATAGGTCTGAAATTACATTTTTTGCTTGTTCGTGCTCCAAACAAATGCCTATATCTCAGGAGTAAAATTTTTTAGAGGTATAACAAGATTTGCTTTGGGGTTCAGAAGACTGGTACACATCACCTACCAAATTTCATCAAAATCAAAAATGGTGCGGCAAGAAATTTTCTTAAAATTTGTTGATTTAATATGGAATGACCCCTTATCCATTCCATTTAATCTTAATCTTATGGAACCCGAAGGCTCATTATGGTCACTATAATGTAATCCTAAAAATAAGTTGAAGTTTTCTATTCATATAGGGTACTTAACCTATCGCTGTTCAATGAGAATGGGAATTGGTATGAAAGGAAATCCACACTTTCATGGTTGAATCGATAAGGAAAGTTCAAAATACTATTATTTAGTCAACTTGGTATATTTATTTCCTTTGCATTTCAATAGAAATGGTCGGTGAAAATGAAATGTGCAACTTTAAGTTTTGGATTCGAAGTTCGAGACCAAAAGCTGCACAAGAATAGCAAGTGGCGAAATAATATAGGCATAATACTAATGACAATGAGATTGATCTAAATCACAAAATTCTTATGTGAAATTCACATAACTTCCTATGCCCAAATAAAAGTTAGCCTCTTAGTACGGAGCCGTTTTCGAGAAAATTGCGACAAACTATATTTTCTTCGTGTAAAGTGCCCATAAAATAAGAGAAAGTCGTCGCCAACCTTCGTGTCAGCTCCCAAAAGGTACCTAACGGAAATACAAAATTTTGTTTTCGTACGATTTTCCTTTACAACAACCCAAATTGCAAAGAGCGCTTCTTCAGAGGGGGTGGCTTATAACTCGCCTTCAGAAAAAAAAATCGAAAAATATTTCAAATAAAAGTTTTAGCTCTTGGTATAAACGACCCATGTGCAAAATTTAAAGAAAATCGTTCGAGCCATTTTCGAGAGAATCGCGAAAAACGAAAATTTCTTCATGTAAAGTCCCCCTTAAAAATAAGAGAAACTTGTCTCCAATCATCGGGTCACATCTTCAGAAGGCCTACCTGACCCAAATACAAAATTTTGTTTTCATACGATTTTCCTTTCTGGGGCTAGACTGTTCACAAAAATCCACACAGACACACACACACGCGCGCGTTTCCGAAAATAGTATTTTTGGATTCAGAGGACCTCAAAACGTGTATTTGTGTTAAAAACTCAACTTCGAATTTGGGGATCGAAAACAATACTTCCTCTACCTATAGTAGGCCTACCTGTGGCAGGAGAAGTAAAAAGAGAGGACATGATTGTTGCGAAACACAAACAAAGATATATTTCAGGAGAAAAAATGTAAAATTTATTTATTTCATTGCAGAATAAGGAATAGTTTAAATGTATTATGCGGTGGCGTTCTGCATGATGGAAAGCATAGGTAGAGATAGTTACGCAGCTTCGTTTTCACCGATCAAGAAATAAATAAATAAATAATGTTTGTACGCTAGAATTATTCTTCTTTCTTTCACCAATTTGTGTTTAATTTCTCTCACATTCAAGGCACTTGTAATATAAGAGTAGCCTTCTAATCAGGCCAGATTCACGAAGCTGAAAGACTTGAGTGGTTTCTTTGAACAAAGCGAAGCCTTAATTTGTACTGTTGTTGTCGCAGATGTAGGAATCCGTATAAGAAATGCGCTTATTTGAAATCCGAGTTACTACATCCCACAGATAACGTGAGCTTTAACGTTCGGATTAACTCCCTGGGTAAGTATCCGCTTCAACTGTAGAATTGTATGTACGCAAGTAATATTATGTAGGCATTATAACAAGATGTGGAAAGCATTATAGAAATATGCGTGCGATATTTCTCCAATTTACTCATTACTTTGTGATTGGTGTATTACGAAGCTATAAAAAACTGCAATATATACCTCTCTATAATTATATATATATATATATAAGAGGCTTTGTCCTGACTGATTGACTGACAGAGAATCGACGTAGAGCCTAAACTATAATACTCGTAGGTAGAGACTTGGAATTTTGACAGTATCTTCGTTTCATGATGTAAGTGCTCACTAAGAAAGGATTTTGCAAAATTTTGATTTTAAATGCCAAAAATAAAATGTTTTTGAGAATACTTAATCCCTTTTCACACAGAATTATCAAATCCAAATCACAATTCCCATGACAACAGTGTATTGTTGGCAATGGTTTTAGGTAGGTTTGGAAATAAATGAAACGGGACTTTGACAAATTAGAGAAGCTATCGATATAATTCATTGCTGTAAATAAATATTGAAGATGAAATCCACGAGAATAATGCACATTGGTGATGCAGTCACATAACTTTCTCTACCCTGGACATACAGAATACCGCACGATGTATGGTAATATGTATATTATTAGGCCTATATCCCAGGTTTTTGGGGAGAGAAATATGAAAGTGATATTGAATTTCTTATTAATTTCATCCCCGAAACGGTTATATGTTAACATGAGAATGAGAAATAAAATATTCCGCAAAGACAATACAATTTTATGTTACCAGAATTTCTGTTTCTTCTTATTTGAACCCCTACCAGGCTTGGTGTGTAAAAAGCTTTATATCAAGCGTTTTCTGAGGGAATAGTTTGAGTGTGATAAGGCGTTCTTCATTTCAAATTGTTAATACGTATATAAGGACCTAGAATTTGAAAATCGAAAGTTAAGTTACTTTCGAATTACAAAATACAAAACCCGGGCTACGCCGGGTCTTTTAAGCTAGTTTTATACATTTTTTTTTTCATAGGGCATTGGAGGAAATTAAAATTAAAATTACTATTGTAGTAGAGGCTTCTCGGATTTGTTTAGGTTGGGAGATCTGAATCCGGGATATACTCAACAACTTAGGAACTACTTTAAAAAGAATTACCGGCTCCGCACAACAGTAACGGCCTTAAAAGTCGGCATGCTAACCATATGCTCCAACTACTTCCTCTATCAGTGTAGTCGAAAAACGGAGATGACGCTGCTTGTTGGACGGTAGGCCATGCCCCGCCATTGGATGTACTAGTAACGCGGAGTTAGTTTACTTTTAAATATGTTTTGTTAATTTTTTTGAAACTTAAGGGTTGATTTTAAATAAACATTTGTCCAGCCCTGTGCTTTGTGAATATGATTTTATTGTACCTTTATAACTAAAATAAATAAAAGAACTTGACACCAGCAACTCACAATATTCTAGTATTTGCTGAATAATGAAATATTGATTTGCTGGTAGGCCTATCATGTCTATTTTATTTATTTTATTGATCGAGCTCAACGGTCTAAAACATGTATTTTAATACTTCACAACTAAGTTCCGAATATTTCAGTACAGAGTTTAACCCATCAGTTAACTGCTGGTTAAACTTCATGCTCACTATTTATTATAGGCAATCTCATGAGAGATTGTGAGATTACCGAGTTTATTAATAGATTTGCGAGGACGAAGTTTGAGTTGAGCTAATTTATCTGACGAAACTCGTAATCTCGGGTGTGATTTATTAAGACTATTCTATGAACAAAATGTTACGGATTATATAAATAATTACTTTCTAACTTGTGTAGTTAAAATCAATCAATATTCTGTCAGCTGTAAAATCGCGGCATACGAAATGATCGATGAATTGAATGAGTTACCGGATTCTAACCAATGCCGCCATTAGTGCCCATGAGAAACGGTTAACCTAATGCAGATAAGCTAACATAGAATAGAATAGAATAAAAGCACGCGAACTGACTTGCACCTAATCGAAATTGTGATGTTAATCAATTTCTGAATAAGTTATGTTGTATGAAACGTGTTTTTGTTCTCTGCACTGGCAGCATATGACATTAATTACTGTATGTTGATACCTTACGTTCCTAGTAACGAACTGACAGAGTATCGGATTCAATAGCATCCTTGGGTTCATTGCAAGCACATAATAAGCAGGGCCCGGATTCTAATGACATATCATCTTTTTATTGATGCTGCATAGACATTGCTAACTTGTAGATAAATCCTAATCATGACCCCTAGATTATAGAAATGCATTTTTATTGGGTCTTTTTTTGTCATTTTATGCCATTTTATACTTTTAGGTTATTTATTTTAATTTTACGTCATTATTTTGTCATTTTCGTGTCATTTGCTGCCTTATTTTGTCATTTTCATGCATTTACATTGAGTATATCTTATATACTTAAATAAATTACTAGGTTAAAAATATAATGAAACATTTTTTTAGGATATACTTCCAAAACATTTTTCTCACTTTCCTTCTCAGATGCTCCCATGAAGAACAAAGAACAAAGCTTTTAGACCTACAACATCCTTTCTGCATTTACAGTTTTTAGGCCATTCTTTATAATTATTGAGTCATTTTCATTACAATTTAGGGTCATTTTATAGGTCATTATTCTGGCCAGGCTATTTTGTACTACTTCTGTTCATCAGGTTTCAAGAAACTTCTAGTTTTAATGAATTATCATTGATAACTGAGTTAATCATCTGGTCGCTGTACAAAGTTATTATAATCATAATTAGCTTAGGCTCTTGGTTTAATTCAAACTCAACTTCAGGCCTCAGATGTCTCATCGCGAAGTCGTAAATTACAGTTCATTTATGTTCCTAATTTTGAATTTAAGGAAATAATTTGACATAGTCATTGGTTGAAGATAATTTATTGCAATATTATAAAATTATCACAGAAATTAATAGTAAACACCGGAATAATCGCAAATATTGATGTGGGTTCATTACTGCAAATATAATACTGCGTCAATTTAATTTCGTTGGACCATGACGAAATGAGCCTGAGCATTATGTGGGACAGGGTCAAAATCTGTAGCATGCTCTTGTATGCTTCAGGAAACATAAAACCAACCGTGAATTTTTAGTTGAAGGGGAAAAAACCATGTAGCTCTGTGGTAACACTCTTTGAGGAGAACATTACACTGCTTTCATCAAGGGGACTTCTACAACGGACCAGGGCTTATCAACCGAAGAAAAAAAAAAAAAAACTGAAGCACCTACTAGATATAAAAGACATTTTACAACGCAAGTTGTCACCACAGGAGTCGTTGTAGTTTTAAGATCTCTTTGTTTTAAAAATGGGGTTCGATTTCCGTATATTTAAAGAACACGCTAATCATGTCGCTTAAGCTATTTAAAAAGCTATATCCCAAAGAGGGTAGAGGGTGAAGATTCTGTTCTCTGCATTTTGAAATATATGCACAGTACTTAACTTTGTTTACATGGTAGTTTAGTAGAAGTGTTGTAGAGAAGTTTCATTCCTGTCAGCTTATCGATTTTTTACTTATTAAAAATTTGCATGTTTCAAAATTAAACTTGTCACACTTTTTCATTGAAATGTTTTTTAATAGGGTTAGTGATATATTTAATAAGTCATCACATATTGGTTTTCCTATATTTTTGCTACAGAAAGGGATATAATACAGTTTATTCAGGTGCTTATTTCAAATTTTAAAAAGAACGAGCTATTTATTGGTCATCCTTACTAAAGTGAAAATAAGCATGGGATGACTTCTAAGTTTGCATGCAGTTTAAACGAAAAATGTTTACATACAGCCTCCTCAGATGTATAAATGGTGCCTTCTGTTTAAAAATGCTGTCTTGTGAAGGCGATTTATTAATTGTTTGTTTTCATCACTAAAATTTAATCATTTAACGAGTACTATATAACCAGTGGCGGACGCAGACATTTTTTTCGGGGGGGGGATTTGAATAGGTAGAAAGAATACTAAAAAAAATTAATCAACTTACATATACAATTAGTTTATAAAACTGGCCACTTAGAGTACATTTTTCAAATTTCGGGGGGGGGGATGTATCCCCCCTATCCCCCCCTGCGTCCGCCACTGTATATAACCTTTTAAATATTGCATAATTAGAGAGACTTTACAGTGCCTGAAAGTGTTGAAACTTTGCCAATGTATACATGAAGGTTCAGTGTGTTTTAATTAAAATACTAATTCAGAGATTCGCAGAGAGAACGATAGATTTTCAGACTTTGAGAAAAAGCTAATTAGCAAAATTAATTGTCCCTTTCTAAGGTATAAACGTACAAAATGTTACCTTAATGTCCATTAAAAAAAAATGCTATGGTGTGTGGCTATATTTCTATAAAATAGGCTACTAAAATGCAATATAGACTAAGCTGATATTTGTACATTCATTGCTTTTTTATCCCTCTTTTCTCATAGCTTCATTAAGGTATTTTGGAATGCCTTCACTGTTCTTTCGATTTCGCTTGTATCTTACTAGAAGGCTTTAGTGATCAGGGAATCAAATGCCATTCCACTTCTTGTCTGCAGCCGTACGGGCTATCCTTTCCCCCACTGATTTGCGTCCTTTAACGCCGAAAAGAAATTGGTCTCTTAACGTTTTAAATACTCTTCAATTTCCATATACTTTTTTTCGAATCCATGGTACTTTTTGCAGTGTTACATTGTTTATTGTTAAATTCTACTAATTTCATGTTCTATTTTCTCATTGCAAACTCTTGATACTTTTTTCCTATTAATTAGCCCGTTATCTTTAGTTATAGTTAGGCAAAACATACTCTCCAGTAATTTGTGTTTTAAAGAACCGCTCTTGTGCTGCTATTTGCAGATTTTCGACATTACAATTTACGGAATTCAGTAGTTAAAAAAAAAATCTGCAACACCTATGACAAAATTTAAGCACTACATGCCGGAACATCAGGTTTGTCTTTTTTACAATCGAGAGAAAATGATTTGCTTTTTATGTATTCCAAATACAGACTACCTATAAAAATTGATGAAGATCTAGCATAAACATTTTTCAAATTGGTTAACCTAGTTCTTAAATATATCAATCAGTATATTAAGTGCATTTTGTTATAATAACGAAATGTCTACACGAGGAAAATTCAATAGAAACAGTGGGGAAGCAAAAGTAGTTATAACTATAAATTTAAATGTATAAATTATTGGGTATTGTTTGGGCAAGGAAACTACAGCATTGTGGGGGGAAAACTTAAGAATTTGTACGTGCCGGCACTGATTTCAGTTTTCTTTTAAAATAATCGTCAAAGAAATTATAGTGTCCACAGTCATGTTTTTCTTAATTCAAAACTTGCATTTAACAGTTCGTACAGTCTATAGCATATTTTAATATTTCATATTCTTTCCTAAACTATTTGTACTCTTAAGTAGCTGGTAATTTGAAATTGTGTTTCTTCGACTATTCCACTCGTACGCCGCGTGTTTGATATCGACCAGTAACGTTTAGCAATTCCTCGGATATAGACCAATCACGATCATTTATCTTATAAAATGCGTGCTATTAATATGAGGATGCTGTTTTATCGATAAAATCGTCTGTTCGTTACTGGACACGTAAGCATTTGTGTGCAGTGATTATACGTTTCACGCTGCCATTAAATTGCACGAAAACAGATTATTTATACAATATAATTTGTTTGGAAATTGAAATAATAGAAATGTACATTCCATAAAAAGACAATTTCGATTCGGTGCAAGCCAGTTGGTGTGCTTTTATTCTTTTCTGCTGTTAGCTCACCTGGATGAAGTTAACTATGCACCATTGGTAGCACTGGTCATAACATGGTAACTCGAATCGATTCATGGATGGTTGATTCATAGTATGCCGCATTGAGCTAGAATTTATATTCTAGTTCTATTCTAGCTCAATGGTATGCCGTGATCTTGCTGCTGTTAGTTTTGTTTTTATACAGTAAAGCACAAAAGTAATTATTATTTGTATAATCCGTTACATTTTTATTCATGGAATAGTCTTAATAAAACCAACTCGAATTGACGAGTTTCATCAGATAAATTCGTTCCTGCTGCGCAGTCGTGAATCTATCGATAAACTCGTAAACTCTCGTGGGATTACCTATGACAAAACTAGTTCTAAAATTTTAGCATAAAAGAATGTAAATAATAAATTTCATGAGCCATGAAGTTAATACAGGGCTATGAAATACAAGCATACAGAACTAAGCCGCATGTAAGATTTATTTTGCTAATCTGTGCTGTTGCGTTATAGCGGCAAATGAATACTTAACTTATATACAGTATTCAGTCGAACTTGGATAATTCGAAGCTGAAGGGATCAGCAGAAAATAAATAAATAAATTATAATAATGAATTAATCGCGATTTGGAATTAAGGAAGTCTATTGCCTTGTATAGGTTGCCAAGGGACCATGCTGAAAGAGTTATTCACGATTTCGAATTTGAAGAAAGAAAGAAAAAAAAGTTTTAATTATTCAAGTTCGACATTCCACATTCAGTTTAACAGTTGTACCATTTACCTAAATTCGTCTCACACTTCTGTAATAAGAAAATAAATTCAGTAATTTATCCATTTGTTAAATTTTAATTTCAGTAAGTATAAATATTTCACGGCCCGGGCGGCGTGGGTCGCTTAAATCCTAAAAGGGAGAGGTAAAACTAAGATAAAGAAAGATAAATATTTCACAATTCATTATTTGTACCGGTGACATCATTAAAGACTCGCTCATTATCAAATTCAGTGAATGGATTTTCATACTCGATTATACTAACATTGCCGGTGAGGAGTAAGCCATCAGCGTGATTATATTATTATCAAACAGCTTATTATTATATTTATGTAATATAATGTAGTATAGTATAATATGATACTCAATCTTACTGGTGCGTAGTTAATTGCTTGCATCCAGTCGGATGAGTAATGCACAACACAGCAAGCTAGAGGATGTCTTCTTAACTGGTCTCTCTGGTCCTCGGGCAACAAATCATAATCTCATGCAAATATATAACCATAGCCATTCCGGGTGTACGTGCAGATCACAACTAAGTTCGATGCCCGGTCATAGTAATAAAACGTGCATATGAGTGACAGTTCTTAGTTTCCTGTTGACTGATTAATGAATACATTGATAGGTAAATACTAGTTAAACATCTTCTTAGTAGACCATAGGCCTATGTGTAGGTATGAATATCAAGATTTTAAAACCATTAAACCCAATATATCTTTCTTGTTGGTCAGTAAAACTACCTTGTATAGTGGAAACTTTTCTTTCAACACCTGACGTTCCGGTGTGCAGATGCCAAGTCAGTGGCGATCAATTTCATCAAGCGGGAAATCACTCGATGTGTCTGAAATTTGGAACATAAAAAAGTTATTCTTTACGTCCTCGGTTGTTCCTTAAACCACTCCTATGAAATTCCTTACATATTAAATTGAATTGTATGCTTCAGGCTTGTAAATTTAATTGTGGAAATACGTCTATAAAAGCACGGTCAATCGCCCCAAATTCCAGCTACTTCTGTTAGGTGTCGGATGGATGCTCGGCATAACTTAGGGCGAATTGGAGTCCTATAACATTGTATGTGCATTCACATTAACAATAGGAAAACAAGATGTCCTCATCAGCCGTCCTAATACGAAATCACTGTAATGACCAGGGCCCGGATTTTTAGGTTTTTATAAACCCTCTTTTACATATTAAAATATGTTTATTTTAGTTTTTTTTTACATTTTCAGATCATTTTTTAGTTTCGCTTTAATAAGTACAATAAACACATTGAAAAAATATTTTAATTCATTTTATTTTTGCTTAAATTTCCATGGCTCTGAACCACAAAACTTTAGGAATACTTTTTGCTTAGTTTTAGAACTACTACTGTCATTTTCAACTCCACCACATAGACCTACTCGACAAAAACTTTCTCAATTAATCAGTTTTTAGAATACTTTACTTTTGGCATCTTGCTGGAGCAAAAACTGTGAATAGACAGCTGCAAGTGTAAGCTTCATAAGAATATCTTTAATTGTTCTAAACAAACCGGGGAGCAAGATGCAAAATGTAGGCAGATATTTAAAAAGTAATTTTAATAGAACATTAATTGTTATAATAATTATTTTTATTTTTATCGTATTTTACTTGAAAAAACAGTTTAGCTATTTTTAGTTTCTAACGTCTTATTTAGCCATTTTTAGGTTTCATAAGATGGGACTAGGCTATGTGACTGCCATGACTATGAAGTGTTTTATAAGATTGGACTATGTGACTGCCATGGCTATGAAATGGATAATTATGTTAAAATATCACAGTTAGCTAGCAAGGAACAAAATATTTTAAAACCTAAGAATCCGGGCCCTAATAATGACTGACTAATCTGCAAGCGCTGGTGAGGAATCTGCATTGCCTTAAGATGTAGTTCAATGATGAATGCCTAAAAGTAACACTGATGGGTGAGTAAGAAGTCTCAAGATGTATCCGAGTTTTATTGCATAGAAAAGATCAATAAATTTACCATTATTACTTATTGGCTTTTTAAGTAATGAATTGCTAATAGCAATTGAATGGATGCCAGTGCATTCAGTATATGAATTTACAATATATATATATTATTACTAAAGAAGTAGACTAAGTAAATTTATACTACTTGGACACCCTTAGCGAAAAAGAAATTATTTCTGAACTGGCATGCCCATGAAATTGCCTCTAGCAAATATGTGCCATTTAAAAAGAAAGAAAAAATAACTTTTTATTGGTTCAAGACGAACTGGTTTGGTGTTTACAATAAACCTGAATTAAAATGAACTATGGACACTTGGCGGAGATTCTCAAATAAAAACGCTTGTCTGTTGTCTGAAGGTAACGATTTGTATATGGAAAAGCTCCTCTCTATCTCCACTGAAACATCACCTAAAAATGCCAAAACATACCTAAGAGTGCCGAAGATGACCTTAAAAAGCCGAAAATGTCTTTAAAATTGCCAAAAAATGAACTTTCTCTTGAAAATGCAAAATAAAGCAAAAAATGCAAAAACAAATTGCCCTTATTTAATCAGTTATTTCATGATACACATTTATATGTATTCGAGCTGTCTTTTAACCTTCATATAAAAAAAGATGCAAAATCATCAAATGCCTTGACCTAGTTACAACTTGTAGGCCTACTATTATCATTATCTAATAGTTTATTTGTACAATTGGAAAGCGTCTTCGTTTCTCTAAAATGTAGTTGAAGGGTATGGATACCATTACGATATTCATAAGCTGCACTGTGTTATATTTAAAAATAAAATAAATAATTAAAAAACTTACTATTGCACCTAATTAGGTTCTCAGGATTTTCCTATTGGTAAAATTTCTGGCAGTTTGGGTATATTTCGGTTTAGTTACCGTTAGTCTACATTGATTATGCTCATTTAATTTACAGATTTCCTCGTGGTTTGTTGCGCGTTGTTCATTCAGCTGCAGGTATTTATGAAGTTGTATGAAATTATTTCAGTTTAGGGAAAATGCTAAATAAATCCCAGATTTCTGCTTAGAACCTGCGATAATCAGTCACACCAATACGTTACTTGATAGTTAATTATTTGAAGATAACTGACCAGTTTAAGAAGTTTCTCTGGGATATGCTACAGTATATGGTTTCCTGTTCTGTCTGCAAATCTGCTGCTTGGTAGGTGGAGACTTCACTTCCGTCTGGAGACTTGGCATTTCTCCCAGTGGAACAATCTGAATGGATAAACATTGAAGTGATGCGGTCTGTGTTTGGGTTTCAAATTTAGACATTGCTTCATGACGCCAGTATGAAAACTTAAGACTTAGGAAAAGCCCAGCTCTTTATCAAAATACAGATAAAATAAAATCAGGTAAACTGATGTAACAAAGTGCCAGTATGTTTTTGTTTAATCAGTTATGACTGCAATTATGATATGCAGAATATGTTTTTTTTTAAATTGATTTCCAAGTTAAGCTCCAGATTTATTCATTAAGCAGGGCTTACGGAAGAAGAAAGGTCTACCATCTCGGCCACCTGGATCATTTTAACGGTCTAGTTGGATAAGCGCATGTAAATCAATACGTTTTTTGTCATAGCTACCTGTATTTTAATTTCCAAGGCCTTATAAGATCACAGTAAAACAATAGGCTATGTTGTCAAGATAACTGATTTTCATTTTTTTAAATAAATTCTTTCGAATACGTATATTAGCATAAAATAGGCACTAAATCGAGCATTACTCCGAAACAGGTCAACCGATTTTATCCATTATGAACAGACGTCTTCCCATGGACATTATAAATGTGTATACCAAGTTTCATAAAAATCCGGTAAAGCGTATTTGAGTTACCGCGTCTTTAAAATATACACTAAATTGGGTTCTACTCCGGTACCGGTCTACCGATTTGGTCAGTAGACGTCTTTCCACGTACATTATAAATGGGTATACAAAATTTCAGGGAAATCCAATAAAGCATATTTGAGTTATCGCGACTTCTTATATATTAACATAAAAACACTAAATTGGGCATTATTCCGGTACTGGCCAACCGATTTGGTCCAATATCAATAAACGTCTTCCCATGGACATTATAAATGCGTATACGAAGTTTCATAAATATCCGATAAAGCGTATTTGAGTTATTGCGCCTTTAAAGTAGACACTAAATTGGGTTTTACTCTGGTACCGGTCAACAGATTAGGTTCAAATTCAACAGGGCACTTCTCATTGACGTCATAAATGGGTATACCAAGTTTCATGGAAATCCGATACAGCGTATTTGAGTGATGGCGCCTTTCTATTAGAAAGGCGCCATAATCTATTAAAATAGGCACTAAATTGGGCATTACTCCGGTACCAGTGAACCGATTTGGTTCAATATCAATAGGGTTCTTCCCATGGACATTATAAATGTGTTTTCCAAGTTTCATGAAAATCCGAAAAAGCGTATTTGAGTTATGGTGCGTACAGACACACGGACAAACAGACAGACGGATAGACATTTTTTCGTCCACCACACAATCTCATAAAGTACCATACTGGCACTTAATAAATAGTATTCGAACCTGCAATAGTTGACCTTAAGATCTAGTGCCATAATGTACTAACATTTCTCCTTTTATGTTTCAACAGAGTGATGCAATAATATTGTATTCCTGAAAACAGTAAGTTAGTAATAAGATCAGGGGTTCCCAACCTTATCCTTTTACTTCCTTTTTGAGATGTGGTAAGTCACCTACAATTTTTTTTTAAATTTCTTGAAGGGGAGAATGTAAACTAAGACAACATAACAAGCACATATTTAAATAAACACACATTTTTACAAATATAATATTACATCAAGTGTAACCCATCTATATGGATTAAATTAGTCACATTATGAACCAGTTTAGTAATCAAGTAATTATTATTAGTCAGTGAGACACGTGTTATTTTCTTCTTTCTTTCTGGATTAGAGATTGTATGCTTGGTTTCAAATTTGACAATGCACAACGGAGGTCACTCGCGACTTCTCGCTGACAACGCTGTTTTGTTTTCGTTACAATCAAAGTTGAGAATCCTGGCACATAAATATGTGGCACAATAACGGTCATCATAATTCCGGCTATTTGAGGATAAAATGCAAGATTTGTCAAAAAGTCCTCCAGACCGGTAGTCAATGAGTCACCATTTTTTTTCTCTAGCATTTATACAAAACTTGTACTAATTCCAAATCGTTCTGCTACCCACTAAAATTGTTAAACGCCCCCAGGTTGGGAACCACTTTTAGATGAATAAATAAATTGGGGAAAGTCCCAAAAACCAACCCACCATGTTCATTGGTTATACAATGTATATGCATATTGTGTGTGTGGCTGTAAAATTATCACCATCCCACATGTGTGTGCGGTATATATTTTCATGTCTTTGTGTGTGATTTGCCTCTTTGGCCATTTATGACATTTTTTCATCCAATTCTCAGCTGCCAGTTCCATCTTTTCCATTGCCATGATAGTTCCCCATCTATTATGACTTGGGTCTGCTGATTGCTGCCCAGTTCCACTCCTGATTATAGCGCCAATCTTAAAACCACTTTCACGTGGCCATACCCTTTTCGCTTCTGTTCGGTCAGAAAGTGTTGCGATTATTCAATCTTGTTCGGACATTTTGGTCTGCCTCTCGGTCCAACAACGTGAGTTTATAGAAAGCTTTAGCATTAGATTTTAATAGCCTAAAATAGTTGCTAATACGTTACTTCATATTGTCCATAGTCTGTGCCAGCACCAACATCAACAGCAGTATCAGTTTTGAATATTAGTTTTCAGAAAGAAGGCTCTCCTAGGCAGAGAGATGACCAGCTAAGAAGACGTTTGACCGCCCATGCGCTCTTGTTACCGTGCAATGTAATGGTCCTTTCCACTCACTCTCCCCCTCACGTCTTCCTAGGTGTCGTTGACCCGCTCTCTAGCTAATATAGACTCTCGGATATGCACCCTTGTCTGTAGTATTTCTAAACTTTCGACAACCCACTCCGTAAAACATCAGGGGATTTCTTGACAAATGTTAAGACCAGCAAATTTAAGACTCGAGATTAATAATTGTATAGGCTAGTTGCAAGCTTGCGAGGCTTTGACCAAACTGGACACACACTCTAGAGCAACCTGATTTCGTAGACTGACAGTTTTTATAATTTAGACAAAATGGTCTTGTAAATTGAAAGTAAGGTTCGCCAACTTCAGAGGCAAACCTATTAGAGATACTTTGGCCGACTGTTTATTAAAGTCACATTATTGTCATACATTTCAAGAAGTCCGCTGATGATTGCATTGGAGCGGGTTATCGTAAGCTTCGAATACAATTGAAATGCGCGCAAGTCCGAGAATCAATAATTAATTATTTATTAGTTTCGAATAATAATGTACAGTAGAGAGTACGGAATCTTGCTGATATAAAAAGCAGTGGTTATGCTGGTAAGGGAATAAATACCAGCTTCGCCAGGCCCACTCCCACCCCTGCTCCTATTTTTTCGCGTTGGAGGATACGCAACAGAGGCTAACTCTCCGTCATATTTCCCTCCCTCCTTCGCGGCTGACGTTGAAACCTTCCTGTGTTCATAGGTTGGTGTTTGAGTGCCAGACTTTTGACATCAAACCAATACGAGTCGCATTCATTCAGGGACTGGTGTGGACATCCGTTGTGAGGCACGTCCTCCATCCCCTGAAGTGAAATGTTCCCATACCCCACCCCCGTTTCACCGGTCACCTAGGCTTGTTCGATGTTCATATGCTTGTGCGTGTGTTCGGACTTGAATTCAAACAAATTAAAGATTGACTCATCTAGGGCTGGTGTGGAACAGATGATAAGATGCGATGCCAACTTAAAATGAAGAAAGATACCAGAAGCATCGGAAAGTTTCCGGACACTAGACTGTACAGGTAGAGGGGAGGGGGGGAAGCGGACTGACTCTTTTAGCTGATTTCAGAGCCTTGTGATACGTAAATAAATGTAAGAGATGTAAAGGAAATGTTTTCACAAGCAATGCAAATTACGTGAAATTATTTCTCAATTCAAGCAATCTATCGGCTGTAGAACAAATTTCAATACATTCCCTGCTATCCTGTGAATGCAGCTAGACATGCGCAGTGGCTCATATCGGCAACTTAGATATTTTAGTCGGTCCGCTTTTTTTCCCCTACCTGTATATGTTGAGTCCTAAATCCTAGTGTACTGGATTTATAATAATTTATTTTCTGTCTAGAGACAACATAATTTTATTTGTATTTTATTTTATTTTTTAGAAATAGGCTACAAATACATATTTATACAAGTAAAGTAAAGCAGAAAAAGTACAAATTTAAAAAATAACTACAACTGCTATTTTAAAAAAATAGTTCGTTACTGTCATGAATGAATTACAGCACTGCCGTTATTAACAGTCCACGAGGTTCCATAGCACCGTTGCTTAATGAAGTTGCATTGATACCGTGTCGTCGACCTCACACAAGGTGCGATGAATAATGAACATCCCATTCTTATTCCTCTGCATCCTGTTGACTGTGGGTAGTGTTGGTGACCTAAATAGCGCAGTTGTATGCCATGTAATTACCCAGTTTGCTGGATACCAGACAAATTGATGACTCCTCCCACGTTCCCAGATCTGGGTCAATCATTTTACAAGGGCATTTTCCACAATTTAGCTTGAAATAAATTGAGGCAATGTATGTTTCAGTCTCAATGAATAACTGCATAGAATGACTTTAATAGGATATTGCACTAACCTATTATATTTCCGATAAGGCCTGACTTGACACTATATTCCAGTACAGAAAAGTAAGCTTTTTAGGTTATTGTTACGTTTACTGGACGGAATATGTTGGCAAAGGCAGAGTATGATGTAGGTGCCTAAATGGTTCGTTTTGTGTGAAGGACACACCCTCAATGTTTCAGTAAAGTTTTTTTGTACTTTCACCGTTTTTACAATCTTGACGCAAAATAAAAACTCTGCATATTCTGTGCCCTTCGCATCGTGTAACAGCATCGTGACCGAGGCTGGACTTCGAATATTTCAGCATTCAAGAGCGCGTACTTTTTTTTCTTTCTTTTTAAATCTGTACATCATTGAGATAAGTAGAGAGCAACCACTTGAGAGAATTCCTACCTCTTCAGGTTACACAGGATACAATCTTTAGTGCCTCTTTTAAATTGGATTGTGTTAGGAATTTAACTGCCAGTTGTAGGATCATTATATAGAGCGAAGTGCACTGGTTGGGTCATGATATCTTAGTTATATATACAGTATTTATTGAAAATATTTTTGTAGATACTGGCTGCCAATAAAGACAGAGAACAATGGCGCAAATATTCAAGAAGTAAACATGTACAGTGGTGATCAATTTATATTGAAATTGGCATGTAATTATTAAACATTACTGACTGTATATAGGCCTAGGTGGTAACGAAGAAGAGCGAGAAAATCACACAGAGTGGCAATGACAATATCCCTGCTTTTCTTTTTATTCAGGTTAAACCCTTTAGGTAGAGAAAAAGTTGTGCGAGATAGTACCACGTGCCCTTACTATCAGGCCGATTACTTCAATTGTTTGAAGGCTGTACTTCTGGTTGAATTATTATGAAGTATATATATATACATCGGCCGCGGTGGTCTAGAGGTAGCGTGCCCGCCTCTAGATCCGCAGGGCGCGGGATCAAACCCGGCCGCGGTCGATGGATTTTTCAGGACGTAAAAATCCTGGGCACGGAGTCCTCCGGGAGGGACTTTAAGCTGGGGGTCCCGTGTCGTAGATTTACGGCACGTAAAAGAACTCCAAGCCTAAATTAGAGCCTCTGGACAAAAATTTCTCGGCCCTTTCACGTCCAAGAAATACTTAGTTTCCAGAGGGGGGTTGCGAGGCGATGGGCTTACCACCTGTCCCTCTACCCTCTCTCGGAAAATAAGCATATCAAAATTAGTATAGGTAATGAAACCTCCACTTGGAGGCCCCTTCGCCCCACTTGGGGATCATAGGGTACCAGTCAGTCATATATATATATATACAGTCAACCCTCGATATAATACAATCATCCGTTCTCTAACATTTAGTGGCACAAAGCGAGGGTGGCGCTAAAACGAAATTTAATTTTTAAAATAAAAATTGCATAATACAGTGCTGTATTAATTTACTGTACTGTATTATGAAAGAAAAATTAAATACAGTATAAGTCAAATAGAGAACTTTAGCACAAAATAAAATACTGTACAGCTGTATGGACACTATACTAAAGACAGTGCAAGTTTGGAATGTCTCAATGTATGACGGGCTCTGTCTACCTGCTCCACCCTCGTGCAGGCTGTCTGTCCGACTTCTTAACATAGTTTCCTCATTCCACCGCACTACATTTACAGTTAGTGGCAGGAGAACACTCACTTAGTGGAAATACAATACAGTGTGCTTCTTAAATAATCTTCCTAGCATTCACGCCACTTTTAAAAGAATTCTGCAACTGAAATCAAACTACTGGAAGCTATATTTTGTAACAATCTTATCTTATATTCACTGGCACTAAATGAATTGGCACAGTAACGAGGTTTCTTATGTAATTTATGAGAGAAGGTCCGTTCACTTGCATTTATTGGTGCAGTGGCACTGTAAAGAGGGGCTTTATATTGTAACAAGGGCTCGTCGGGGTTCAAAGTCAGAACACCGAGTTTATAATTGAAGGATGGAGGTTTCTTTATTTCCTGCAACAATTGTCGATACAGCCAGAAAACTCCAGACTACTTGCCAGTTCACTGTCCTGTTCAGTGCTCACTCTCACTGTGCTCAGTCCTAATTACAGCACTGTTCCAGTCCAATCCAGATCATCCCACGTCGCGCCGGTCAACTCCACAGTCCTCGCTGCCGCTGTGCGATCCACCCGTCGCGCCGAGTTCCCCGGGACGGCACTACCTCAGCCCAGATCAGCTCACCAGCTCTTCCGTTCACCCTTCCCTCCGGTCACAAGTTCCCCGTTGACTAGCTATTCCACTCTCGGGTCCCTCCGGTCACTGGCTCCTCAGCTTCCCAAGACACACTCACTTGAGGCCGCGCTGATCAGTCCTCTCCGTCCAGCTCACCCTCTGACGCTGACGCTCGCCGCTACACACGGACTGCCTCTCTGACTGTTCCCTCGTTGACCCTCCGACTCTTCACGGACTGTCTCTCCTCTGATGTACTGACTGACTCTCCACACTGAACTGAACTGCCCGGCTCGGCTGCTCGCACTCCTTATATAGCCTTAACGAAGGTTCCAGAGTCGAGATCTGGAAAGCTCCGCCCGCGCATGGTCTAGAATGTCCGCGCGGTGCGCCGTCAAGCCCTTAGCGCGTGGCTCCACCTCTGGCCCCTCCCACGAGCGCGCGCCGTCACTCACCGCGCCGTGCCAGGGAGTAGGCCGCACCCGTCGGCGTACAGCTCCAATAGCCGTGCTGCGGTCACGCCCACTGGCGCTCGTTGCCGCCCCTCCACTAGGGGAGCGCGATCCTTCTAGACTCCGCCGCTCTAGTTCTTTCTCGCTTACTCCTCCTTCTATCAGGCTCTAGGCTTTTCTGGCTTTGTCACAATATCGAGTGTTGACTATATAATATATATGGCCTTATTTTTCCGTCCTTGGCTTCCTCAGGCTGCCCACTGTCTTTTTCAAACCTGACCGTGGGATATATATATATATATGGTATACCACTTCACTGTTAGATGGCATGGCAGTCATATTTCCTTGAGCCTCCATTCGTTGATAAACGGTGAACTACTTCAAAAACCTGGCGATTGACAGACGGAAGTTTTTCGGCGATCAAAGAGCCGATCGTGTGATGAAAGTTGCGTAGAGTTTATGCAAATGGGAGGACCTAGGATGTGTGCAAGGGTTACTTTCTCTCTATGGCATCACCGACAGAGGATGCTATCTTGAGTCCTACCTGGTAGAGATCGGACTGCCGAGACGTTAGCAGTCTTTTTACTGTAAACGTTTGACACAATTCAGTACGGTACTCTCTAATGCTAGATTTCTTGATTTAGTACATTTCTTGATTTTGGCTGATTGAGAAAGGACTTTGCAGCTGTTGATATGCTGTAGGTATGCTTCCCAACCTGCTTTGAAAGTTGCAAACCCTTTACATTTCACGTCAGAGTAAAGCATGTGGTCTGGCGTATCCGTAGGTAGTACGTTTAATTCAGAAAGATTTGGTACAGAATCATTGTCATCGGGTTTTGTAGACTGCTCGGTCGGAGATTGTTCCCTTTGCCATAAATATCCTTGGTTCATAATTCGTTATTGTCGGAATTCAGCGGGATTGGTCAAGTTCCGATTGTAGTCAAATACTTCTGTCTAAAAGTAACACTTGTTAGGAATAATTAGGAAGGTATTTCCTCAGAAAACTTTTTTAAAATAAAAGGATAAAAAATTTCTTTCATACTTATTTGATTTATAGGATAGCCTTTCTTTCGATAATCGATTAGCATACTTATCACGAATTGCAATAAAATTAAAGTTCATTCGAGAGAATTTTCAGATTTGGTATTTATTTGTTATACATATAAATTCAACTTGCGAAAGATCGTTGACATGGGAGCCCGGAACACTGTGGACTCCCTTGTGAGTTTAAAATATCGGTGACCGAACCCACAACCTTCAGGTTCCTTAAATGAGTCTCTTACCACCTCTCTATGACGAGGAGGTACCGTGTCTCTCTACAGCTTACACAGTAGAGTATGATGGAAAAGCAAGTGGAGGAACAATTATTAGGCCTATACGAAATAAGCTATTGACCTAATCACTGTGCTAACTGTTTTCTTTGCAGTCCGGTACTGTCTTACTGTGTAAGAAGTTGAATATCGTGTATTTATGGGTGAAAGGAGTTTTTAAATATATTTTCGAGCGCAAATATTCTCAGGTCTATGTATTTTTATCACCGACTGTGACTTATTCGCTTTCATGTTACACATACGTGTATAGTTAGTGTTAAATTTTCCTTCCATTTCACTTTTTTTAGTTTCCGCAGAGTGTATTTCAAGCTGGAATGAGCTCGTCTCATCTTGCATAAGTATTTCAGACAGACTTAATCTTTTGTATATCCAGTAAGAAACAAAAAGACAGAAAAAGAAAATTGTATAAATACGCTTGTCATATCCTGTTGCTTTCATGTGTATAAAAGTATCTTTATTTTATTCCTGCTTGGGAGGAATGGCCTTTTAACTGTTCCTATTTCCTTGACCCATGCCTTGGTACAGAAGTTTTTTTGTTACACATCAAAGATTGTCTCTGGTTTATATAATTTATCTTTTTATTTCTCGGACCGTAATATGTGTAGTGTTCCTTTGATTATACCCAGAACCAGATTTTTAAACCACTATTAGTGTTAGGGATCGGACGGAAAATATATCCGGTCCGAGAGGGCAAATGTTAGGTTAAGGTACTTCTCAAATAGGAATAAAATGTTGCTTTTAGGTTTGGAAGGGACTTCAGTCGGAAGTGCATAAGATAAGAAAGATTAGCCACCTCTGAATAGCTAGTGAGGACCAGATTCGAATGAATCAAAATGAGAGCAAATAGACTGTAACCTCAGGACTCTGGTATCAGGAATCCACGGACTACTTAAGGAAAACAATTGAAATATGAAATAATCACAACTTACTAGATTCACACACAATAATTATTGAAACTAATTGAAAAGAAACACTGATACATAAGATGCAAGAGTACGTATACACCACGTGTCTGCAAATATTAATTTCTTGAAAACCTTGATAAATAATAGCTTAAAATGCGTAGATTAAATTGCTCTTGAAGTTAACACTAAACTTTTGTATGTAGTTTAGTCGTAAAAGCTGATATAAGCACTGAAACATATAGCGTGGGTTGCACCACTGTTGCGAAATATCAAACTTCTGTAATTCGGAGAATTCACTCGCGAACTTTATGAATTATATGTAATTATGTATGAATAATTACTGAGAGCCACAATTGCGCACAATTGTGACTATTCGCCGCTTTCTAGAGCAAGTTTAATGGATCTTGGTAGAAAAAGCGGGAATGACTCGAGCCTACTAGATACACTGTTATCTGAGTGAGGTCTCGTACAATACTAACTGGCGTGATGCTAAGCCACCACATATAACAAAAGAAATTAGCAAGTCATGCATGATCCCACAATGCCTTGAGGCGCGAATAAAAAGACAATCAAAGCGGGACATTGCAAGCGGACAGTTTGAAACATTCTAAAGTAGAAACATGTTGCTTGCGCGAACATACCGACCCCTTTGAACTATTTAGTTCAACAAAATAGATAAAGAGCAAGCTATGAAAAATACATTCAAATGGATAAATAACATAAAGAAAAACACTTATTATATACATCACAATAACACAGTTTATCTCCGAAAAGTAAAACCTTATTGTGTAAGGAGAAAAACCAAAAAACACTTATTACAATGTAACGGTTTGTCTGCACTATAATTGCTTGTAAAACGATAAAGAGATATGAAATATTAATTGCACTGTATTACACTTATTATTGATCTGGCAATGGACATAATTTCACTACTGGGCGCTTGTATTCACCACTAGGAGTGCGAACTGTCGCCACACGAATTAGACCGTCTTCTCCATATCTGATGAAGATGATTTTGTAGACTTTGCCATTTTTCAAGACATTTCATATCGTAGAAAGGGCCTAACAGGAGTTACTCTGTAGTTAGGAAGATTGCCCATCAGCTGTTGAGCAGATTGTGCCTTTAGTTTATAGCAAGTCAGACACTTGTGTAGAACAGATTTCACCAGTCTGCGCACGCAAGGGATCCAATATGCTTGTCTTAAAGAAGCTATCATAAGCTGATGTGACGCATGTAGAAGCTTAAAATGTTCATGCTTTACAATTAGAGCAGTCAGATGGTGCTTGGTTGGCAATATGATCTGATGTTTAGCATCATATGCAAGATGAGATTTATCTATGCGACCACCAACTCGAAGAATACCATTTTCGTCCAGAAATGGTGTTAATGTATGAATAGAACTTTTAGCAGAAGTTTCTTTCATATTTTTAAGATCTGCAATTTCACTCTTAAAAGATAAATGCTGAGCACTTTTAACACAAGTTTGTAAAGCTTGTTGAAGCTCTTCAGCTGTAATAGGTCCATGAAATTTTGTTTCATGGCGACATGCAGCAATAAATCTATTCATGTAGCATGTTACTCTTTGCAGGCGTCGGAGATCTGAGAATGTTGTAAGAAAATGTTCTTTCTCCATTGTTGACACCAGACAGACATTTGTAAGTTGTTCTGATGAATCAGGAGCACTTAATTGTTGTGGTTGTTTTGGCCAGGATGTCTCTGGTGAAGATAACCAGTTAGGACCGTGCCACCACAAATCGATTTCAGATAACTGCTCACAAGAAATTCCCCTTGAGACGAGATCTGCTGGATTTTCATGTGTGGCAATGTGTCGCCATGTAGCAGTCTCCGAAAGTTCTTGTATCTGTGACACACGATTTGAAACAAAGGTTTTCCACTTTCGCGCATCAGTTTTGAGCCAAGAAAGTACCACAGTAGAATCTGACCACAAACAATTTTGTGAAGGTTGTACCACAGTATAAGTATTAATACAGTAAGGAAACTGTGTGTTAAAAGTCCTATGACAACTTGTTAGCTGGGCGACACTAGCGCTCCATGCGGCGGTTGAGTAAAACTGCATTCTCACCATACAAAATAACTTGGGAAAATGCATAAACACATAACAAAATATGTTATAATAAGAGAAAAAAATCTTCTTTCAAAACTGAATTTTAAATTTAAGAAACAATGAAGCATGTATTATATTTTAGTTAAGATCAGGCACAATTTTTAAATGCCACTTACCTGTAACTTGCACTGCAGTTCCTAGGGCTATTCTTATTACAAGTTTTAATAACTTCAAGATGATTCTTGGAAAACAAATTATAACTCATTTTTATTTTTAAAAGTAGCCTAATATTACATTAGAATAGAAATGTCATCATTTTACAAAAATAATACAATATTACATAAGATACAATACAAAATTCAAATAAAAATATAGGTTTCTATCAATATTTCTCAATTTGTAATACTCCAAAACTGCTTTTAGTATACAGTCGGTACAGCAGTTTTAATTAAAGAGTTCTTATTGGAATTCATAAACTGGCTGTTTTCGAAGTGTTCCAAACATAGGCGGCAAATTACATTTAAATATTTTACAGTTTTTGTTAGTAGGTCTTCTCGCCGACTATTGATGACCCATTTTTTACACCTGAAATCATTACAACAATTGAAGGTAGATCGAAGCCGTAAGATACAGAAACAAAATAAAATCTCAACAATGAAGTTGAGGACGAGCAGTGTGACAAACCTATATTCAAAGGTCACTCTTTAATATAATTTATAACTTAAACGTTGATTTTAATGGTGGGAAAAACCTTGGACTAGATACGCTTCTTAACAGTAGCCTATTTTAGGTAAGCCTATTGCTTGCCTAGGTTTGGATAATGATGTCATGTTAGTTTACTGTCGCAAACACCTTAATGGCACATGTATCCGAGAATTTATGATGTAAGATTATGTTTTCGTCATCTTTACGCCTACATCGTGTTCGAGAAAATAAATATCGTACCGCCTGTAAAATCGGCTATGTGCACTTTTTTACGAAATTGAGTTATGTGCACTGATATTCCTTAGCATTGATCCTTACAACCGGGCATGTGGATCTTTGATTGTCAGGTTTGTGCAAGCAAAGAAAAAAAATCGGCTACATGCTGCAAAATGACCATGTGCATTAGAGCTCACATAGCCATTCTTGACTGCCAACACGGCACACATGTTTGTATACATAACCGGCCCTGACATATACTTTACAATGCACATAGGAAATAAGCTGCACCGCAGCAAATATTGTGTTATCTTAAGCGATCACAATACGACATCCTAAATATTATCTTTAACCGTGATATAGACTGCTGACATTTTCATTTCATTAGTATCTATTGTTAGAAATTACAACATAATTAAAGATAAAAATATTACATTAAAGTAAATGTAAACATAACCACACCAGAACATGTGTCAAGAGTAAGCCAGCAGGCATACAATAAATATTACGTATTTTTCTTCTTACCTTTCTGGATCTTTTGGGAAAGTGAAGAAATGCAATTCAGGATTTCTTCCTTTATTGTTACTGCAATTTATAGCAGAACAATAACATCCTTTCCAAACACGCATTGCTATAAAAATTCAAGACTCCTATTTATTTCCATTCTTCCCGCAGTAGTGATTGTAGTATTACTCATTGGCCGGTAGGATCGCATGGAATCTGCGCGCGCATGTCCGTATGGCAGAAAAACGGACTGAGTTTCTTTACTGTATCAATACGTATACTGTGGTTGTACCTTGAGGTCACTTAGCACTTTGTTGTATAATTTAGCTAGCAGAAGTGCACCACAGAGTTCAAGGCGTGGAATGGTTTGCTTCTTTAGAGGAGAAACCTTAGATTTTGAACATAATAATTGAACAGTGGTTTCACCTTCACTATTTACAGAAAGAATATATATACAAGCTCCATACGCCTTCTCGGAGGCGTCACAGAAACCATGTAATTGAATGTCCTGCACTGTACCAGATGTAAGCACATATCTGGGAATACGCAAGGTGTGAATAGTAGCTAATGTTTCACAGATTTCCAGCCATTTCTCCACCAGATGCACAGGTACGGTTTCATCCCAGTCTAATTTCTCAATCCAGAGAGATTGCATAAAGATTTTAGCATTTATGACAATAGGACTAGCCAATCCTAGCGGATCAAAGATAGATGAAATAAGTGAAAGGATATTTCGTTTGGTTAGTTTACCTTGCACATGGGTTTGGAGTGAAGGATGTGATTGGATCTGGAATTTATCATTAACTGGATGCCAAAGTAAGCCTAGGGCATGTATGTTTTCATTGTTATCAAGTGCCAGGGGCAATTGAGTTTCTCGATGCGAAGGAGGTACTGATTCCAATAAAGCTTCATGATTGGAGCACCATTTTCGCAGAGGAAATCCACCACAATTGAGCATATCTGTAAGCTCCCTTTGCAGTTTCAGGGCTTCTTGGATGTCATTGTGGCCTGCTAAACAGTCATCAACATAAAATGATTCCCGTACTGCCTGAGCAGCAAGCGGATACTTCTCTTCTTCTTCTAGCGCAAGCTGATGTAAAGATCTTATGGCCAAAAATGATGCAGATTTGGTACCATAAGTGACAGTAGTTAGAGCGTAGTCTTGTATGGGTTCATTAGGACTTGAACGCCACACAATTCTTTGAAGATTCTGATCTTCTTTATGCATCCTTACTTGCCTGTACATTTTAGAAATGTCTGCTGAAAATGCATACTTGTAGGTGCGGAACCGAAGTACAATAGATGAAAGATCGTCTTGTATAGTTGGCCCTAGTTTCAAGATGTCGTTCAATGACTTGCCTGAATACGACTTTGCTGAGGCATCGAATACAACTCGGGTTTTCGTGCTAGTTGAACTAGGCTTTATAACAGCATGATGCGGCAAGTAGTAACATTTTTCTCCAGGCTGAGGAAGTGAAACCTTCTTCATGTGGCCTAGATTTTCATACTCTTCCAGAAATTTGGAATAGTCTTCTTTTAAGCTAGGGTTAGCTTCAAGTTTGCGTTCCAGGTGTCCTAAGCGTTTTATAGCTTGTTGCCTAGATTCGCCCAGAGAATCTACAGGTTGATTCTTGGGGAGTTGCACTACGAATGCACCATCAGTTGCACGAGTAGTGTTTTCTACGTAGTGTTCTTCACATTCACGTTCCTCTTTGGTGTGTACTGCGCTGGGGAAGTCTTCCAGCTCCCAAAATTGCCTTAGTTACCTGTCCACGTTGTCGACAGTTACAAACAAGTTATGCTGTGAGAACGTCACCTTCTTGTTTTTAATGGCAGACTTAGGAACTGTACCACTGATTATCCAACCAAGTTCGGTGTTGGTCAGAACAGGCTGATTTGGCTTAACTATTCTTTCGTTTGTGATTAATTGGAAGAATAAGTTGGCACCAATTAGCAATTGTACATCACCAGGTACATGGAATTTAGGGTCAGCTAATGGAAGTTCACTGGGAATATTGAATTTGTATGGGTCAATTTGGACAGTAGGAAGCTTATTTACAATGTGAGGTAGAACTAGGCAGTTTAGGTTAGCTTGGAAAGCGTGGATCCTGGATCTCATATTAATAGTGATGCTGTGACCACAAGCTGAGGTGCCATTGATACCTCTTATGTGAGTATCCACTGCGCTAGTTGGTAATTGTAATTTCCTTGCCAAATCTTCCGTGATGAAATTAATCTGACTACCAGAATCAAGCAAAGCTCTGCATTTTACCAGTTTTCCATTTTTGTCTTCTATTTCGACCACTGCAGTTGCAAGAAGAATTTCACATTGGCTAGCCTTTTCTTTTATAGAACAGTAACTAGCTGGAATGTTTGTTGCCGTGCTGGTTGTAGAACTTTCTGAAGAAGGACTCTGACGAGAAACCTTTTCACTTGAATGTGTGTCATTGTGTAACCATTTACTATGAAAACCTTTCCCACATTTGCAAAACGATTTTAGCTTGCACTGATCTCTTCTGTGGTTAGGAGAGAAGCAGTTAAAACACAAGCGTTTAGATTTAATGACATTCCATCGTTGTGATACACTTAGTTCTTGGAAGTTCTTGCAATTTAATAAATTATGATTATCATCGCAGCATGGGCACGTGTCTTCTTTTGTCGCAACATAAGAATGACGAGTGTGTTTCTCTGACTTCTTCTTCGTACTTTGCTCACCTTTGTGCTTAGATGGGCTGGACGTGTTGTTTACATCTGCCAATACTTCAAGGGAATTTGCCTTAGCTTCTAAAAACTTGATGAGGTCTTGAAGTGGTGTGAAGTTCTGAGAATCAATTCTTCCTTCCCATTCTTTTCGTACGCTCTCACAAAGGCTGTCCAAGATTAACTGCATAAGCATAATATCTTGTAATGGTATCTCTACATGTAAAGCTTCCACAGCATATATGTTGCTTTGGAATTTGTTAAGAATATTACGAAGATCATTCACATTTTCACTCTTCATCGTTGGTAAAGAGAGTAGATTACGTACGTGAGCTGTGGCAATAATTCTTGTATTATCGTACCTGGAACATATTAGATTCCATGCTACACTGAAATTTTCGCTAGTCACTGGTAGATTTTTTATCAGTGCGTGTGCCTGGCCCTTTAATGATGACAGAAGGTAATGCAATTTCTGTATCGGTTCTAAAGCTGCATTATTGGCTACAAGACTGCCGAACGTGTCTTGGAAATGTTTGAACGTTGTGATGTCACCAGAGAAGGTTGGAAGCTGTATAGCAGGAAGTTGTATTGGCCTATTGTTGCACTGAGAAACAGCTGACTGACAAGTATGATGTGAATTGGCACTGTTATGAGATCGCTCACTGCCTACTGGACTTATGCTACGAAGTGGCTGTTCATGCTGAACAATGAGCGCACTAAGTTTAGATTTCAACAGATCATAACTACTTCTTATCTCTTCGTCATACTGCATGTGAACTTCGATGTCTTCTTCTTCTACTATTAGCGATTCAATTTCAGCTTGTACAGTTTCATATTTATCAAAAAGATCATTGAGGCTGTCATATTTAACTTTAAGATGAAACACATCAACTTCCTCCTGGAGGCTATCGTAGAATTTCTGAATAAAGGTGATTTTTCTCTTGATGAAACCCCTTTTCTTGATCAGATCCTTGATTTGACTCTCCATGATGATATAATGATATTATTTGTAACACTTTGAGAACTTTGTAGAGTTGTCACTGCACATGTGATGTTCTGGTGTGATGATCACTGCCTTCTTGAAGTCTTTTGAGCTGTTGTGTTTTCTGTAGTACTGAAGCACTGCCGAATAGATGATACAGAGTTTATGTACTAGAAATCGTAGCTCTTGAATACGCGGATGCCGTCGCGGTTGAGTCTGCATACAATGAACGAGATCGATAAGACGAGACAAACCATATATATGTGTGTGAATAATGAAATTGTTTCTTTAGTAGTCCGGTCCGTTGAGGAACCAAATGTTAGGGATCGGACGGAAAATATATCCGGTCCGAGAGGGCAAATGTTAGGTTAAGGTACTTCTCAAATAGGAATAAAATGTTGCTTTTAGGTTTGGAAGGGACTTCAGTCGGAAGTGCATAAGATAGGAAAGATTAGCCACCTCTGAATAGCTAGTGAGGACCAGATTCGAATGAATCAAAATGAGAGCAAATAGACTGTAACCTCAGGACTCTGGTATCAGGAATCCACGGACTACTTAAGGAAAACAATTGAAATATGAAATAATCACAACTTACTAGATTCACACACAATAATTATTGAAACTAATTGAAAAGAAACACTGATACATAAGATGCAAGAGTACGTATACACCACGTGTCTGCAAATATTAATTTCTTGAAAACCTTGATAAATAATAGCTTAAAATGCGTAGATTAAATTGCTCTTGAAGTTAACACTAAACTTTTGTATGTAGTTTAGTCGTAAAAGCTGATATAAGCACTGAAACATATAGCGTGGGTTGCACCACTGTTGCGAAATATCAAACTTCTGTAATTCGGAGAATTCACTCGCGAACTTTATGAATTATATGTAATTATGTATGAATAATTACTGAGAGCCACAATTGCGCACAATTGTGACTATTCGCCGCTTTCTAGAGCAAGTTTAATGGATCTTGGTAGAAAAAGCGGGAATGACTCGAGCCTACTAGATACACTGTTATCTGAGTGAGGTCTCGTACAATACTAACTGGCGTGATGCTAAGCCACCACATATAACAAAAGAAATTAGCAAGTCATGCATGATCCCACAATGCCTTGAGGCGCGAATAAAAAGACAATCAAAGCGGGACATTGCAAGCGGACAGTTTGAAACATTCTAAAGTAGAAACATGTTGCTTGCGCGAACAATTAGCGTGAAATACATTGCCCGAGATAGTATCTGCTCTTTGGCATCAGTCTTCTCTCAAATGTCAATTTATAACCACGTATACATTGTTGACATTATTAGATCCTTGTCATTACTGTATACATATGCCTATATCTAGGTTTTATTTATTTTTTATGCGCTTATATATTGACTTCAGTAACTGGACTTCACAGCCCTTATACAAGGATCGTCCAGAAAGTGAAGAGCGACTTGTCATAACTAAGTAATAACGAAAGATATCAACACAAAACTTTATAAAAGTACAGTACCCTACTCTGTTTATCAAGGTAATCGCCATTGCTATCCAGGCATTTTTGTAATGTACCAGTTTTTGAATGCCGATGTAATAATCAACTATCGCCAAAGACCTGAGCTTTGCCGCTTTGAGGTCTTCATCTGTTGGGAAATTCTTTTTCACCCAAAAAGTCCTTTAGTTTCGGAAACAAGTGAAAATCGCGGGGTGCCAGGTCAGAGCTGTAAGGGGTATGTCAAAAAATTTTCCACTTAAAACGTTGAAGTTGTGCCTGTGTTTGATCAGCCGAATGAGGCCGAGCGTTGCCGTGAATCAAAAACATCTTTTCAGACAAATTTCCAGATATTTTGTTTTGGATAGCGCGTCGTAATAGTTGAGTTGCACAATGGATCTCTGCGATTATTCCTTGTCTTCTTGCCAGAAACTCCAGGCTCAGGTCTTTGGCGGTAGAAGAGTATATATAGCATCGGCATTGAAAAACTGGTACTACGTTACAATAAATGCCTTGATATCAATGGCGATGAAATGGAGTAAGGTACTGTGCCTTTGTAAATAAAGTTTTTTGTTGATATCTTTCATTATTATTTAGCTATGCCAAATCGTTCTTTACTTTCTGGACGACCCTCATACTACGTCCGTATGCCATTTTCTCGTATCTGGCACATTGAAATGGGACAGTTATGGCTCTCTGTGTTTCAGAGAGTATGCGTTGGTCATACTAATCTCAAGTGAATTTTACCTTCTTGACTTGTTCACTATTAATCGTGTAGGCAGATATCCGTTTAAATCAATTGTCAGTCGGCTTTGAAATCTTGCTCATTACGCCAAAAAGCTGGGGGTGGGTGCGTAGAAGTAATAAGTTAATACATTGTTCATTAACGGTATTGCTCTCATATGGTCGTGGAATGTACTGACACCTGGTTGCTCGACTTTGTTTAGGCCTATTCAAGATTGGTATAGCGTATATTTCACTCCAATACAATTTGCCTGCTTGCTCGCCTGCCTAGAACTGCAGGATCCCTGAAGACGAAAGCAGTGTGGGCTTTTAACGTAGGGAATCATCTACCTACATAAAATACTCTACCCCAGAAAAACCTTAACTCTTACGTCAAATTGGTTGTTTCTGCTGTCAAGAACAAACACAACAAACCTTCTTAGATTCATTAGGACTTAATAATTATGTTTGAAAGGTTCATAGGTGTCCCAATTCAGTAGTCATAGCTTTTGTTAAAAAGAAGTTAGTTGACAACAGCATGTGAGTGGCTTGATATCAAAGGCGGACATCTGACGAATTCATAAATTCTGAAAAATGCCAATTCCTTATATACAAGTTGTATTTGTGTATTTTTTTATGGCTTCTTTTTCATATTTCCGCTTAGAAGTCCCAAATAAACTTTGTTCTGTTTCTGATATCAATATCATGAAGAAAGTCAGTGAAAATTAGATAAAGTGTGCGAATAATACAAACATGATGGTAGGTGTCCGTTTTTGTTCCAAATGACTCGCCTAAGAAATTCCATATCAGACCAACCCTAATATTGCTAAGAAAGATAAGGAGGTGAAAACTGAAATACAGTACAAATTAAATACCAATACATTGTTAAAATTCCTTAAACAATATTTTATTTTATAAATACTGCACGATTCTCGCGATTGCACCAGCTAGCATTAACGTTAATTCATTATTACTCTATGCCCTGTTAACGAAGTTTTACCGCGTTACAATATTCGTTATGAATAATTCTAACATTTCTGACATCAAACTTTCACCACACTATAGATTATTTGGTTTGACATATCAAATTAGCATATCCAAAATGTGAAGTCATCCTTACGCTTCTCTACATTTCTTGTCCACTTTTATGAATTGCTTTTCCTTCTTCTTGTGTTCCCTTCACTAAATGAAATATTAGTCTCCATGGGAGCACCTTCCTCTTTTCAATAATACCTTAAATAATATTATTACGTCAAAATAATGTTACAAGCACGCAACATGAGCAAAACAGATTGTCACATTGGGGACAGTAGCAGCCATTGCTAAATCGGAAGTCATGTGATCAGATTCTAGCTCCCGCATTGGCTGTTTGGTAGATGTCCGATGTTGAAAACAACTTGCACAGTAGGAGTCCGAATTTGAAATGAACCTTCAACTTTGAAGCAAAAAATTACGTGCTTGCGTCCGTTTCTGACTAAAACCAATTTCACCATTGGAAAGGGGAGACAAAATCCTATAGGAACCCACTTCTAACTCAATTTCAATTTTTCCGACAGGTGTCCGTCTTTGATATTAAGCCACTCATGTAGTGTGCACAAAAGCGGGATTTCTAAAGCAAGTTTTTCGTGGTCTTGGTAGCCAATTGCAAAATCATATGCAAGGCCTTCAAATTAAAATATGCCAGTTATTAAAAAAAAAAAAAAAAACCTCATCTTCAGGTAGACCTTTGGTATCTTATGTAAGAAACATCTAGCAGAAGTTAAGTTGCGTTATACGTTTTGTAAAAATCAAACGACAGATACACAACTTGCTGAACTTATTGTCCTTAGAATTATATTTCTTTTGTATCTGTTTCGCAATTTTTCAGTCTCGCTCGGTCGCTTGCTTGTAAGACAAAATGCATCGTATATTGGTGGATGTAAAAATGATCTTTAAAAAACTTGCAATATGATCTATTTAATAGAAGTTATTTTACGTTAATCTTAAACTTTGCAGGTGATATATTTCTTGGACTGGGTAGAAATTGATTAAATATGTTGTTCCGTAGTAATCAGGTGTGCATTCAAATAGTAGCCTACCCTTATGCAATTAAATTAATCTTTGCGCTTGCATCATGATTATGTATACCAGAGTTATTAGGAATTTAGTTGTTATTATAAGTATAGTACGGTATATAGTATAGTATAAGTATAGTGTAGTCGGTGTTGACTGTAGTCAGTGCAGTTAACACTGACTCTTCCGCCATAGCACCTCAAAATACTTTTCGATGATATAACTCTACTAAACCATGAAAACAGAAGATTCTCTAGACTTGTTACAGAAGCCATAGAAATGATTAAACATCCCCATAACATAAACAGGGAAGATAGGTGCAAGATCAGTGACATCTGGCGGGAAACTATGAAAACTTTAAAGAATGCACCCACTGACATCATGGCAACTGCGACTATTGATTCTTCACAGGCACTTCTTTTGAATGTGAATCTTTCTCCGAAGGACACGACAGGATGTCCGAAACGTTAGACGCTAAAAACACGACGCGGCCCAACCCGGATAGCCAGTACAGTCAGTTGAACGAATTGTCTTCTTACTACTGAACACACAGATTTTCTATATATTTTCTACATTGCACTGCAGACATTTCAGTGGGAGAGCATGGGAGTAAGGTGGTTCTTGTAAACCGAAAAATGGCATTGTACTTCATCGGGTAGCACAAATTAAGGTTTGTGTTAGCCTGGATCCTCACTTCTCTTTTCTTTGTATATTCCTATGAATAATTCCGTCTTCATACCCCTGTCACTAGCAAGATAAATAATGGTCAATCACATAAGTTGTGGCCTCTTTATCAAGCACTTTCGTGCAGTTTTCAATTTAATCCCCACCCAAGTCTATGCCGGCATTATGTAGGTATGCGTAAAATTGTGCTAAATACCCATTCTCATCAGATTTAACCGTTGTTAAATAACCGCAAGCGACCAATATCCACTCTTTCAGATTCTTTTTATCGAACTATGTAGGACAAATTAGGACTGTCGTGATACTTATCTAACCCTAAGTAAATAAAGGCCAGGGGGAAATGGGACAGGAAGATCACAAAGCTTGTTTAATTATATAGAATTCCTACAAAGCCGATTCTGAATTATAATGAAATATAAGTATTAACTTGAAATGGAGTACAGTGCCGGGTGGCACTAAAACTTGAAAAGTAAACTTCTTATTCTTTTCCTTAGTTTTACCTCTCCCTTGTAGGGACGTTCATGCGGCCCATGATGCCTCGGTCTTACAGGGCCGCGACCCTTTGGGAGAGGGATTATCTATTGGATCACACACACACTTTTTTTGAATAGACAAAGACACGGAGCGCCTCCCCGGGTGAGTGTTCAGCCCAATGTGGAGGCCACTTGTGAGACAACACACATACACAGAACACGGCGAGCACGGGATAAAGATGATGATGACGGCCAGTTGACATCCGGAGACCACATGAGCCTCAAGTTACCCGACATTCGCCTTACAGGCGAGGAAAACCCCCACCTAGGTAACTTGTTCCGACCAGAATTAAAGTAAACTTGATCTTCATAATTCTTTGTATTTCTACGAAGTGAATTTGTAACATCACTATAGCCTCTCAGATGAATGGAACTTAAAACTTCGACAATTTCATGATAAGTAGCTGTAGCGAAATCTTCTTTAGCAAGAAAAAATAACTTTGCATTTGGAATTGCTAATTGTGCTAATTCATTCCGAACACCCGGGAAATGTGATAGGCTATATGAAGTATAAATGCGGGACTAGGAAATACTTCAGGCTTACGCTCATCCAGTCTATGTAAGGCACCGGTCGCGGTATTAGAAATTTAGTTCATATAAATATTTAATGTTTTGCGCTATTCACTATAATAACCTTCTTTGTGAAGTTCTGAATATAGTACAACCAAGAGATGTGGATCACTAAACACAAGTGTGGACACTCAGTTTTTTCTGGATAAAAACATTATTCAAGGCAGAAATGTAATATTTATATTTTAAAAAGGCGAAGACACTAAGTATAACTTTTCGTAGCACTAAAAAAATCTTATGTTTTTCACTCACATAACTTTCTGTCTTCTGTTGAGAAATACAACGTCCTAATTCACTTCCCGATTAGAATAAGAGAGTATTGCAGGAAGTGCGTATTCGATTATTTCACCCTCGTACAAAGCTACATCGTTCGCCATGCAGGAATTAAAACCCTGAGTTTGTGCTAACGATGACTGGCTTAGGCTATAACATAACTACCTTTCAGATAACTTTTGCGAAAAATATTTCAATTAAAAGTGTTAGCTCTTAGAATAAGCACATAATGCAGCCTATTAAAGAAAATCTATAGAGCCGTTCTCTAGAAAAAAAGAAATACAAAAAAATAATTAAAAAATCTTCATGTAAAGTGGTAGTAAAGGTAAGAGAAAGTCGTCTCCTTTCACATCTCCACACGATACCTAATCCAACTATAAAATTTAATTTGGATATGATTTTTTCGTTCTCTCTTCTCTCCCATTAGTAGTTTCTGGGGATCTCAGAACGTGTATTTATGCTGAAAACTCTACATCAACTTTCAGTGCTTTATCTAGTAGAAAAAGAAAAATGATCGTGACACCTCCATTCAAGACCTTGTTTATACTAGGTCTGTTCGTCTGAAGATCTAACTTGTAAGAGACCTTATGCATATCTTACAAGCAAAAGATTGTCCTCCTTTATCAACTACACCCATTTTTTTTTCCATTTTTTTTAAACTGGATACCATGTTTCTATTTTAAAAGATACAGCCTTCAAGAAAGGAACACTATGTTAAACCATTCCACCGTGACAGAAAGACGTAAATGTAAGATTTCAAGCGTAACAGTCATTTGTCCAGTCTGTGTTCTTTTATTCAGGTAGAGTGGTTTTAAGACGCCGCTATTTCTATCGTGATGCAGCCAGATCGCTCAAAAGAAGCAGAAAATGAGAGTATGCATAATGTAGTAGCTACTTCATACAAAAAATGATTGAATAGCGAAACCTTCCGGATTGACACGAAATGGAAACGTCATCATACAAAATGCTTTGAGCTTTGGTATCAGCACCAGCATTTAGCTTATTAAGGGAATAAACTAAACTAAACTCCGTGACGCTACATCCCTGGAGGGACTTGGCCTACCACCCGACCGCTGCGTCATCTCCCGTAGGCAGATGGCAGGATTGGGGGGCATGTGGTCAGCATGCCGACACCCACGGCCGTTAATGGTGGTTTTCTTGACCGGAGCCGCTACTTCTCTATCAAGTAGCTCCTCAATTTGAAACACGAGGCTGAGTGCACCCCTACCAGACCTCCCTACCTCAGAAAAATCCGAGGAGGTACCGGGAATCGAACCCGGGCCGACTAATCTGTAGTCAGCGACGCTAACCATAAGACCACGCCGGCGGACTATTAAGGGAATACACCACTAAAATACGGACAAAAGTTTAAAACCAGAGTATTTTTGGGCAATGAAGAAAATCCCTTACTCTCTTGGTCTACAATCCACTTGCGTCAGTATTTATTGATACCCTAATATTCTCAAACATCGTTTTAATAATTGTCACGAGCACTCAAAATATCACATTATTAAATTTAACTGTAGTTTTCTATCAAATATTTCTACATTTTTCGTAGCCCAAAATGTTACACGTGATGGAGTTTTTTTGTCAATTTTTTTTTTAAAGCATGAGTTTTGAACACAGGCACAGAGATATATTTATGCACTCTTCGTTGAAATATTAAAATATTTATGAAATAACAGTTTCATTTTTAAACCTCGATTTTTAATAAAAAAAATAGTTCGATATATATACAGTGAGTCCCACGCAAGAGTTGGCCAATGACGCGGGTTACTGCGTCGTGCCGGACACAGCTCCAACTCCCGAGCGATCGGGTGAAATATCTACGCAAATAAAGCCGCGATCGGTGTAATGATTCAGGTTCTCACATTTACAGTTAAAATTACATTGAAAATAGCCACTTACCTCATCACAAGAGATGTTGGAAATGTCTTGCATCCACACATCACTGGCACCTTTTTAGGAAATTTTCTTTCACCCGCATAAGTTCAGCTTCCGAGATAGAGTTCATTTCTCAGTATTGTGTGGATGCAAGAGGAGGACATTTCCAACATCTCTTATGATGAGGTAAGTGGTTATTTTCATTGTAATTTTAACTGTAAATGTGAGAACCAGAATTATTACACCGATCGCGGTTTTTTTCCGGTAAATATTTCACCCGATCGCTCGGGAGTTGGAGCTGTGCTCGCCGCGACGCAGAAACCCGCGTCATTGGCCAACTCTTGCGCGGGACTCAGTGTGTGCATATATATATATATTCAGGAAAATTCGTAAAGTACAAAGAAAATAATGAAGGGATAGTGTTTGAGAAATGACCGTCGGCATGGTCTTGTGGTTACCGTCACTAACTACAAATCCGTCGGCTCGGGTTCGATCCCCGGTACCTCCTCGGATTTTTCTGAGGTAGGGAGGTCTGGAAGGGGTGCACTCAGGCTTGTGATTCAAATTGAGGAGCTACTTGAGGGCAGTGGCGGCTTCGGTCATGAAACCCACCATTAACGACCGTGGGTGTCGGCATGCTGACCACATGCCCCCAATCCTGCCATCTGCCTGTGGTAGATGACGCAGCGGTCGTTTGGTAGGCCAAGTCCCTTCAGGGATGTAGCGCCACGGACTTTAGTTTAGAGTTTGAGAAATAAAATTGCTTTTAATATTTATGCCAGTTTAAGTTAATCATGCATGGAGAGTATTTTCACATGATTATAAATTTGAAAATTAATAACACAAATCGTCATAATATGAAACTGAGACTCTAGCGTAAAAGATAAATCTGTGACAAAATGTTTACTTAAATTTCTTAAAATCCTCTTTCTTTAGAATTTTTCGTTGTGAGGTCCCAGGATCATAGTTGAAATGCATGATAGCATGAAAAAGATGACGATACCACTTTGATCTTTAGCTTACGATAATTATCGAGCGCGATATCGGAAAAGCGAAACCGCGAGTGATATTTAATAAAGTATTCCAGAAAGTTGAGGTTGGGGTTGGGGTTGTATGGTAAGGATATTTAAATTTGTTACTATCAGGGTCATTGCACACAAAATTTAAAAGACCGTGACCTTGGGGTCTAAGGTTTTTTGCACATTCTAGTATGTGAATTTTTAAGTTGTGGAAAGTGAGATGGTCATGTATAAAAGTAATACGATTGGTGGTTTAGCTGTAGGGAGAGATGAAATGTTAGAGGCGTTCAGATGGAGGTATTCATTTAAAATACTCTGAAAAGCACATGCCTCATGGCAGTAAAATAACATCTATTTCATTATAAAAAAACAGATTTGAATGTTTTAAAACTTCATTTTTTAAGGATATTCGTCTAGAATAGGCCTAACTATGAAAACTGAAACTACTTAAATAAGTATTTATATCGGGGAAACGGGCCTTTCTTTATCCACGATACTTTGTTTACCACGAAATAAACACTGGCTTAAACTGCCATTTAAATTTCACGACGTAGTCTTGCAAAACATACTAGTAGGCCTAATTCAACTGTGAGTTTTGCACATAAGTTTCAAAATCGCCTGTTTTATTGCGTATCAGGAGTTGCGTCTCACCACCTTTTCACAGGATTGGTGTATGCCACCTGCAGCACGCCTCAGTAATTCAGTCCATGACACGAAATGTATTGCGGGCGGGAATATCTTGTTAGAGTACATTTTAATTTGTTACAAGCTCTATTTTGTAGATTCCGTTATGAAAATTTTAAAGAATGCATAATATACACTACTACTATTCCTTTACAGGTTTCAAACTAATTAAGAGGTCCGTTTTGTTATTATTTTAAATATATTTAATACATCTTCTGATTGAATGTATTTTTTTCTTGTTAATTTTGTATTGAAGAACTTAAAAATACTGTTTTTTTCTTTACATTAATATTCTCGAAAACTTCATTTGAGCTATGGTATGTCATGAAAAAATATACAAAAAGGGATTAATGCAAATAGGCAAATAAGTTACTTCGAACCCCATGTCATCAAAACTATTAGTTTTAAGGCTCTAAAACTTTGTTTGTAATACATGGACTCTATTAAAATGGGGGGGGAGGAAATTGTGAACATGGCTGTTTTTGTCCTATTGTTTTGCATGGAATGACCCACCAACTTCTGTTATGGCTTACATGATTGAATCCATTTTTGTACTTGGGTTCATAACAGTATATTGCGTTCGGTATTATATTGTTAATTACTGTACAGTAGGTAGACATAATAGGCCTATTGAACTCTCGCAGCTATGCACACGGAGTATTATGCCTCCTGGTGGAGGTTGAATTTACCCAAGACTAATTTAGTTATGCTCATTTTCATATAGGCCTAGTGGGCAGAGTGGCTGATAAGCTCTTCGCCAAAGGCCAACTGGTAGGAAACTAAGGTATTATTTGGGAAGGTATAGTCAGACTGAAAAATTCAATGCCATAGCTGGGATTTGAACCAGGGTCTTCGGCTCTCCGTGCTGCTCCTCTATCATTGAGAGATCATGGCAACATGTTGGTACAACATTGAATTCTCCAACTGACTTACATGTCCCAATATACTACCAGGCGTTCTCAATATGAGATAACCCAGTGGCGACTTAGAACCTGTAAGTGCAGTACTTTTAAGGCTCGGGCTGTCTGGGGTTCCTGTAGCAACAGTTCAGAGAGAGGGTTGAACTATCAAAAACCTTTCCAGCCTGCCTGTGCAATTGAAATTAATTATTCTCTTTTCCTGGACTGTTTGTTGTTACGCGACCCAAAGATTGGGCACCAACACTCCCATTGGCTGGCCAGTGATCTTGCATCTCATTGAGCATTCTCGCTTTTAAAATGAAAATATCACGAAAAGTAGAGTGCTATACTATTCCCTAACTTTCTGTATTTTTATACTTACCTGTGCCTTTTAATCTGCAGCATAAACTTTTTTAAATACTGCCTTGGCAAATGAGTCACGTACCATCTTCCTCTCTGCTCATGAAAACCATAATAGAAGCAGAACAAGAGTTCTAGTACTGTATCCTAAAATGGAACAACATGACAACCATGTTGCAATTTAACTTCTAATTATCTGTGTTCATTTTACTAACAACAGTTTTTCCTTCCAACTCAACTTATTAATATTTGTGCTAATTTAGATTAATGTTAATCCTTTAGCTGGTAGGTAAGTGGAGATATCACAAAGTGAGTCAGAGTTTCTTACTGAACCATTTCTGACGGGAACTTTTGCTTCCATTATTTTTATTTAGAATGGTGTACATGGAACATAATAAAGGTACATGAACTAGGAATTAACAAATTTCTGAGTAGCCTATGTTTGTGCAGTAGAACAATAATCTGCCAGAACTTCATCACTTCACAACTGGCTATGTTTCAAACTTTTAAAAATAAATTGGTATTTAATGTTTTTTTAAAATGTTGTAGAGAAATTATGTACTGGTATTCACAGTCCCATGGTGTTTTGTTGCAGACTAAACGATCCACATAATAGGCGAGAGTGGTGGTCAGGATGGCAGATACGAGTCAAGCAGAGCAGCCACCCCCGGCCGAACCACAATCAAATGGTATTGATGGAATCGATGAAGAAGATAAGAATAAACTGAGACCAGCTGATATAGATGCCGTGAGTTAATTTTTAATAATTGGCTTTCTTACTTTTGTAAGGTTATAAAATAATGAACTTCAGATCATGAATACAGTGAAAATAGGAAAATAAGTAACCTGTCTGAAAGACTACTCCTATTAGCAATGGATAATGTCAATTAACCGTTGTAAAATCCCATAAAAACAAAGTATTTTTGCCTCCTTTCAGAAACAACCCCTCTTTCTGACCATTTACCATCTATTAAACAGAAATTTTCATAATTTTACCCTTCTCTTAAGACACCAGATTTCAGAGTAATGGAATAAAATGTAACCATTTGAATGTGTTAAATAAATTCAGCAATGGAATAGTGTTCAAAGTACTATATTTTCTAATGCCAAGGTGACTTTGACAATGTTGATTAACTGTTCATGCTGAGTGGCAGATTCTTTAAACCTCTGTGGGGGGGGGAGTTCTTTTAAGGGTGATGACTGTTTCACGTGGACTCCAAACCAGGTCTGACCACAGATTATTTTCTCCCTTCTGTACAACAGTTCCATTTCTTCTGGTGTAGTGTAAAGTTGCTTAGACATGTTAAAAAGATAATTGCATTATCTTCAGAGTCCAGTTGTTAGAGTGATTCATGGTAATGGAAGTGAACCATTGAAAGAAAACTTTAAAGAAAGGTTTGATTGTACATGTCATTGCTTGAATGCTTTAAAAGGTCTCTATTAAGCAACCACCCCCTAAGAAACCCAATTTTCTTGGAACTATCAATGGTTGTTGAATAGGGATGTAGCTTGCCAAACTTCTCCGACAGATAGCGTGGGTGTACTAGCCGGTATGCGCTAGCCGTCCGTCACTTGTTTTTCAAGTTGTCGTCTGCTGGCACCATGCTTTTAAATGGCGTTCCATTTTCCCAGTTTGAAAAATATGTTCGTAATTTTATATTTTTATAGAGGCCATGAGGCTACTATAAATATTTCCTTGTCTACTGGGTCCTTCTGGAATGTTTAAGTGTCAAAAAGACGAAAGAAAAACTACAGCAGATAGGCTCTAAATAACACAAAAAAGGAAGGATTAAAACTAACAAATATTGTGAGATATTTCCGATATAGACAACACTACTTTGTACCCGACTTGCAGTAATGTTATCATTGTATAAATATTTATATGCAGTGTGGCGATTGGATATTCTTTAATATTTAAATTAATATTAAATTTGCCGTGAGCATCGAGAAGATGTTATGGGCCATTTAAAAATAGAGTAAATTACAAATACAAATAAATTAAAATTACGTAGTAACGCAATGATAATTACAGTACAATGTGTTGGTTTTATACCTTTGTTAAACTGTATCTTTATATTTAGGATTACTTCCCTGTTTAGTTTATTTAGTTATTTTAGGCTTATTTATTTTACTTTGCTGTATAAATATGTGTATATTACTGTTAGTATAGCCTTCTATTGCATATGAGGTCAAAATATCAATAGCCAAGTTAGAGTGATGGCCTCGAATAAAAATTGTGACAATATTGTTGCCTATTTAATAGGCTACATAACTTATTGTATGATAATTCTTAAATTCTGCCTTTATATTCTGCTATGTCATGCAATGAAATATTGTTAACAATATTTCATCATGTAACAATGGTCCAACATACCAATAATAAAAGGAATAAGAAATAATGAGGAATGAAAAAAAAAAAATGAAAAATAATAATAATAATAATAATAATAATAAAAAAAAAAAGTCTAATCGATTCTCAAGTTCCCTTCTTTTTTAACTATTATGGACAGGAAAAGGTAAGTTTTCATGTTGTAAATATATTTAAATATTTTGATTTTGAATATGTTTTTAATATGACGGTGTAGGCTAAATATGCATTTGATACAGAAAATAAATAATATTTAAAATGTCTGCGAATACACACCACATATATCAGTGTTTATCACGTATATCAATTAGTATTTTACTGTCTGAACCTTAGAGATATATTCTTTTAGTTACTTTGAATCATACCCATCGCCAAATTTGCAGCACTGTATAAAAATATCCATATCTTCATAACATTTTGTATGTCGGGAACATAGTAATGTAGTTAATAGCGGGCATTTCTCACAGTATTTGTCGGCTAATTCTTCCTTCTTTATGACTTATATAGCATATGTCTTCTGCAAGTTTTCTTTAAGCTTTTTCACGTAAATATATTCTGGAACTGTCCAGTATACAAAGAAATAAGCCTAGTAGCACTTTACCCGCTACAAAAATAGAAAATTTCGAACGTATTTTTCAGTTCGCTAAGATGAAACGCCATTTAAAAGCATGGTACCTGCAGAAGACAACTGGAAAAACAAGTGACGAACGGCTAGCGCATAACGGCTAGAGCAGTGGAGACATCTGTTGGTTCTAGTTCGCTACATCCCTATTTCACTAATGTTAAGAAAAGTGCTTGTTAAAACATTTGTTACAACCGTAGGGTTTTACTCTGGCTGTATGTTTCATGCAATGAATTTGGCTTTTACTGCTCTAGAAGAATAATACATTTATCAACTTTGAGCTGCAGATCTGTGATGTGTTGTTCCATGTGTGAATTTGATGTTGTAAGTATTGATTTGTTTCAGTTAGAATATAATCCTTCCTATATCATACTATGGTATTGGTGGATTTTTTTTAATGCTGTAATAGTAGTAGAATATCTCAAATAGAAAATGAGACAGATACAGTAAAATATGTGGTAGGCTGATATTTAATGGAAAACAACTTTTCCTTTAATTCCAATCTAGCAATTTCAAATTACCAAAATGAATTGTAGGTTTTGTGATTTAGAGAAGGGAACTTTTGAGAGCAATTTACATTCTTCTCTCCCAATTTGAACTTCAATTGTATAACTAAACTAAACTCCGTGGCGCTACATCCCTGAAGGGACAAGGCCTGCCACCCAACCACTGCATCACCTACCATAGACAGATGGCAGGATTGGGGGTCATGTGGTCAGCATGCCGACACCCACGGCTGTTAATGGTGGTTTCCGTGACCGGTGCTGCTACTTCTCAATCAAGTAGCTCCTCAGTTTGAATCACAAGGCTGAGTGCACCCTGTTCCAAACCTCCCTACCTCAGAAAAATCTGAGGAGGTACCCGGGATCAAATCTGGGTCTGTGAATCTGTAGCCAGTGACGCTAGCCACTGAGACCACGCAAGCGGTCAATTGTAAAATTAGCATGCAGTAAAAACCAAGCTGCTTAACATTCATTATCCATGTGTGTGAAGTATGTTCATTTCTAAATCTAGTTTTCTGATATGTACTTCAGTCTTTCAGGATATGTTACGGATTTCTAATTCTTTAAAGCATTTGAGATTCTAGATAAGTATATTATACATAACTATTTTTCTTCCAGACTACAGTACTCGTACTAGTTGTCCCATGCAAGGGTCAAGATTAATCTTATACATCTGATTTTTGCACCTTGGGCATTGTTTCACTGTCAGTTCTGAAGTCAGACTGGTTAATCAGTCTTCCATACTTGAGTGTTAGTGAATTTCTTGACATTACTGTAAATATAATTTATATTTTCCTAAGATTATTATTATTATTATTATTATTATTATTATTATTAATCATTATTATTTAAACTGTCATATTATTACTACCATTGCTAGTGTTATGAGATTGTAATTTAATTATATATTAATATATACTGTAATTACAGTATTACACTAATAGTAGAATATGCAGTATTACTTTATTGTACTTTTTTAACATACTAGGTATTGATTTACTTTTTTATTACACTCGAGAATGTTTACATCTATTGTAGGGCAAGAAATTTCAAGTCTGAAGGCAGTAGCCGAACCAAGAATTGTAGTCGCCATTACTCTTGCATTAGAGCGTTTTGGGAGTTACAAAGAACTATTTCCTCCCCTTTTGTTCTTTACATATAAAATATTACAGCATATATTCTAGTTAATATGCAAAATTAGAATAGATCAGTGACAGATCAAGGCAGTCCAGCTCCCGTGGCAAAAAGGTAATTCGCCCCCCTCCCCCCCAATTAATGACTGCAGTAAATTTTTATTTGATGCTAATCATGACTGTGTAAATCAATAATTACAAAGGTTTAATATGAAGCATAAAGCATGATATAAACAATAATTGATTGTGGTTCCATTACATTATTTTATTAATAAACAGGTAGTGTACGATTTATATTATGACAAAAGTAAATTATTTTTAAAAAACATACACGCCTAACAAAAAGAATTAACTTTAACTCAGAATGTTTTAAGTAATGCAAAAAATAAATTCTAGTTGCAAAGATATGACTAAAAATAGAACACATAGATAAAATATTTAACAGGACATAATTTTCTTTACACAAACATTTAATTTTGGTGAAAATATAATTAAGTTACTCACAACGACTGTAATTTTTATAGACTTACTCCTTTCATTGGATGCAACTGAGACAGGCATTGTTATAAAAATTTTAAGTGCCTTTGCCACATTAGGATATGCATCCTGAAGTCTACTTTAACAAATTAGGGTCAAAAGTTTTGCAGGAGTTGCTGTTTTCATTGTCTGTGTTAGGTTGAGAGCATAATATTTAAAATTGTTCACTTCTATTTTAATTTCTCCTTATCAAGGTCATTATTACAGATATCAGCTATCTGCATTGCCTGAATTTTAAGCTCATAGTCTTTTAATGCCTGAAACTCAGCCCTCCAGCACCTCCCCTTCTTCGAATCCAACTAAGAGTAGTTAGAGTGAGTCTATTTTTTTTAGTCATGTCGGTACTGGCTATCATGTTACTTGTTTAAAAAAAGGCTGCGGTATTTTTGTGTGTTTAAAAGGCTTTGAAAGGGGTGGAACTAGAAATACCAATTAAAGTACATTAATGAATTTCATTCCGATAGTGGGAATATATGAAAGAAAGTATTTCGTAAAAGGTCCGCCTCTAAACCACTATCAAAAACTAGATAAGGAAATAATTACAGAAAACGAGATATATTCGTTTGAATAGTGCAGAATATATTGTGAACCAACTTAAATTAAAATAGTGTTACAATAGAGTCCTCTAAAGTATTTATACAAAATGATTCGGGAATTTACAATATATAGTATGCGTGTCCAGTATTCTGTAAGTTAAAATATTAAAATACTAAAAATTACACAGATTTTAAAATATACATAGGTAATAATGTTGCATATCTTAGCACCAGTCAATTAGTTTAAAAAACAGTTTCTTAAGTCATTAATTATATACTCTGTATGTTAAAATCTAGAAATAATACATTCTGTTGTCGTTGAAATATTCTTTGACATAATGTTCACAGTCTATATATATATATATTTTGCTAGAAGTGCAAAATTGGATGGCTTCACTATTGCGTGGGTGTTGTGTTCTGCTATAGTCTTGTCTATAACCCTTTTTCAGCGACGATTTTCCTGTCTCAGTGCTTAGAGATGCATTATAGACTGTGAACATTATGTCAAAGAATATTTCAACGACAACAGAATGTTTTATTTCTAGATTTTAATATACAGAGTATATAATTAATGACTTAAGAAATTGTTTTTTAAACTAATTGACTGTCCTAACATATGCAACATTATTACCTATGTACGAGTATATTTTAAAATCTATGTAAATGGTATATGTGTAATTTTTAGTATTTTAATATTTTAACTTACAGAATACTGGACACGCATACTACCGGTATATATTGTAAATTCCCCAATTGTTTTGTATAAATACTTTAGGGGACACTATTTTAATTTAACTTGGTTCACAACTTATTCTGCACTATTCAAACGAATATATCTCGTTTTCAGTAATTATTTCCCTATCTAGTTCTTGATAGTGGTTTAAAGGCAGACCTTTCACAAAATACTTTCTTTCACCAATTAAAGTATTAATAATATGACAAAATTGGTTTATTTCGTTTGTTTACCTACCCAAATCCACAACAATAAAAATAATGCTTTTGGCCAATTTGTGCTCCCATGTATGTGCGCCTGGGGCAGTTAGCACCCCTGCCCCTCCCAGATCGTCACTGGAATAAATAAATAGATAATACACACTTGTAACAGGTTATTATAAAAATTTATTTTCAAAGTATTCCAACTGATTACTTACCGGCTGTAATAAACAAGAGACAGTACTTGAACTAAATGTTCTTTTTGCTACAGGAGCTAAAGAAACTATTAGTTAAATCACAGGTAACCAAAACCAATCAACACCGAGCAGGAAGTTCGAATTATTGTTAACTTCCTGATATTTCCGAATTCTTCTGAGTAAATTTGAATATTTAGTCATCTGTTCATGCCCATGACAGTGTCTACTATTAAAATTTACTTTTTATTACACAAAAGTAAATAGGACAGTGGTTTTCAAAATTAAATCTTTTCACTCACCTCAGAATAATGGCAATCTTCATATTTCATTTTGCTCCCAGTGGTGAAGCGTAGGGCCTCCGAGTGGAGGTTACTGTTACATATTTGAATTTTTTTATGCTTATTTCCTGGTAGAGGGCAGAGTGATAGGTGGTAGGCCCATTGCCTCACAACCCCCCCCCCCCAGAAACTAAGGTATTGCTTGGATGTGAGGGGCCAAGGAATTTAGAGGCTCTAATGTAGGCTTCGGAGTTCTTTTACGTGCCATAAATCTATGACATGGGCCCTCCAGCTTAAAGTCCCTCCTGGAGGACTCTGTGCCCAGGGATTTTACATTCTGAAAAATCCATCGACCGTGGCAAGGTTTGATCCTTCGACCTTCAGATCAGAGGTGGGCTCGCTACCTCTAGGCCACTGTGGCCAACAATAATGGCGATCTGGCGACCAGAAATTTTGTGCACCGGTCTATTGCACAGATTGTTGCTTGTGGATTTAGTAAAAGTTTGTAGACTGAATCTATAAAGGTTTCTCAGATATGTAATATTTGCTACTTGTTGTCATATGTGTTCATTCACTGAGAAAAGCCGAGCCTTGTTGCTGCAGCTATAATTTTCATTCTCATCTGTAGTCTTCATTTTGAAATACCATGTCTATCCTATCTGACTGACGAGGCATTTCAGATTCAAGTTCCTGGTTGCCCTCTGGTTTTTTCCCCAAGACCTTCACATTCTGTATGATGACATCCTGTCAGATATGTAAGATAATTTAAAGTAACCGTACATAAGAAAAGGAATATGATCCTCAGAAAAAGGTTATGAAATCCTTAGTGTGTTAGAACTCATTTTATTAAAATTGAACCCTTGCCTTCCTACTGGCAGAAGGGAGAATCATATAAACACTTCAATAATAATGGTGAATCATTACATGTGCAGTGAGGTCGTGCAGCCTTGCTACTCTGGATTCTGTTGACTAGCGATGCAGATTCCATTAATTTAGCCTCATTTTAGCTCTAGCTACATATAAAGCTTGAACTAGTGTGATCTGTTGTAGCCATTAATGTATAATCCTTTTTCTTTCTTTCAAAACCTATTTTAAGTACCAGCTGCATTTCCTTCTTCATGGATGGGAACATTATTGCAGTAATAAGTATGAATCTGTGGTCTGCCTGTTTTTTATGCATTTTCTTTGGGTCAGGCCTTGGAGTCAATAAAATGTTGCGGGGGGGGGGGGGGCTTGAAGTTCCAAACAGAATTAGTTTCAGTTATATAATATATTATTTTTCATTTATGTACTCTAAACTTTGTAATAACTGTTTGTGTTGGTTGCTCAGGATATGCGTGAGATGGAACGCCGGAAGCGAGTGGAGATGATCATGAATAGTAGGCTGTTCCGAGAAGAGCTGGAGCGGATAATAGAGGTGCAGATGAAGGATGGTGGTGGCCCAGCAGGGTTACTACAGCAGATCTCGGACATGATGGGTGTGCAGGGTGGTCGCCTCCACTCAGGACAGATGTTCAAAAGTTAGTTTATTTATACATAATTTAAATTATACTCAGAAGAAAGCACATGTAAACTTGACATGCTAAATAAGTATTTTGGGATATTTGGCTTAACTTTGTTATTTAATTCTAGAGCCAACTTTTTGAAGAATTCTAGAACTTGCTACTGAGATTTTTCTTATCTGAAATGAATAATATAAGGAACAAAGATAATGTAAGCTGCTACAACTTAGTTATTTGATTTGAATTCAGAACTTCAACTGATACAAAGTTTTCTGTTGTAGTTTACAGTTAGTGATGTTTTACATACAAAACTGATATTCACATGGATTTTTCTATTGGATAAAACTCTTCACATTATTGTAGGTTGGTAAATTGTTGACATTTTTGGGTTTGTCGTGTTGTGCTATAAATTGTAGTTAATTTATGTTGGTATATTACAATTTTATAGGTATGGTGAAAGTAAGTATGGTTCAATTGGACATGGGTCCCTCTCATATGAACATGGGGATGGCAACAAAATACCTAGAAATCTCTACCATAGTTCTTGCAGCGAAACATTAACATGTCTAGAAAATTTTATAGCCCATAGTGGAAGGCTATTTTGAACACCATTCTGTGCAGTCACTCTACTGATGTGCAAATGTACTTTAAATATATTTTTTGTAATAAAAATGTGTTGCTAACCTGGGACTCAGTCAGCTGATTCAAATAACCGGGTTTCTGCTGTACCGTGCATACCAGTTAATCGAAAGGCTGTGTGTAAAATATTGTAGAGTTATTTTTGGGAGCTAGGTAATCTGTTATCTGAATTACTCCCTTAGCAGAAGGCTTACTCGGACATTTCAGGGCATATTGCTAGAGTAGTTCTTAAGACCTAATTCTTTGTGACTTTAATTGTGCTGCACTTTAATAAAATAGCTAGAAGGAACATTAAGTGGCCATATATTTCACAAAGACAAAACATAAACTTCTTACTTAACTATCCACAGATATAAAAACCTCTGCTTAAATTATTCAGAGACAGTTTTATAGACCTCTTATGTATTTTCAGAAAGTTTTAGCATTTATAATATTTCTCTTTTGGACTACTTCAACACGTGCTCTTTGTTATTTTTTCTAATATAATTCATGAAAGAAAATTTGGGAAGTTTAATGATTATTTCTGTGAAGTTTGAAGATTCAACCTTACGGAATTCTATCTCTAGCATGTTTTGTTAACTAATTCCTTAGTTTTTTATTAGTCAGTGAAGAGAATGCAGAAGGGCAGCTTCACATGGTTTACATATTTTGTAGATTGCATTACCGTATTTTACGGACCATAAGACACACCTTTTTACTTTGAAAACAGAGCCTTGAAAGTTGGATGCAACTAATGGTCCAAAGTACACTAAACAAATTAAAATTATAGTAAATATTGCCCGAATATCATAGTTATAAACAAGGTGTTGTAAACGGTAAGATAGTTACAAATTTTGGCACAGTCTGTACATCACTGCACTTGTCACAATCGTAAAATGAGGGCAGCTGGAAGCCATGTATACAGTGCGAAAAGAAAGGAATGAGTTCTTTATATGAAAGGCGTTGTCTCAGCTGGGTGGTTTAAATGAAGGCAATGACCTCTAAACAGCCTTGTCCCATTACACTTACCATATGCTGAATTGAGGGTGTAAAAGTATTTTTAGTCTTTTATGAGAAATCAGTTCAGTAGTTAAAATTTACGCGAAGCCGTCTGTACAGAAGAGATTTTCGTACAATGCAGGTTTTAAGTTAGAAGTGATTTACACTGATTCCATTGTATAAGGTTATAATTTATTTATTCAATGAAGTATATTATTCCCTTTATAATTCTTTGTTTAGAATCACATTAAATTTCTTTTCCTTTAAATTTCCATCCTAAAATCAAGGTGCATCTTATGGTCCAGAGCGTTTTATAGTCCATAAAATACGGTAATTCATATGACAGATTTAAAATTATTCCAACCGATGTCGAAGCTGCAGTGGATTATTATTATAGCATCTGAGAATTGTTCTCCTTATTTGAATGATTATATGAACTCAGAAGTCCTTTTTCATTGTTTCAAAATAGTTGATCGTAAGGTAAAATTTAAATAAACACTCCTAGAAGTTCATGTATTTTGAGTGGAAGTTATGCAGCTAACAGGAGCATCATTGGGAGTCAATGGATTGAGCTAAGAATTTTAAAGCTTGATGAATTTAACAAATTAAGAATAAATGATTTGTCTCATTCTGGATAGCACATCCCAGCCACAGACCAAGAGATGTCCTTTAGTGTTGTCATTATTCTTCAGAAAAGGTACATCACCAAATCTTTCTAAAGGTTCACAGTAATCAGTGGAAGTAAGGTTGCAAAAAGTTCTCAGAAATTCAAAAGCCTGTGGACAATAGGATCATTGGAGTCCCACAGCCGAATACAGAATTCCTTCTGAATTGCTGCAGTTTCAATACTGGTTGGTCTTTAATTATCTTATTTCATAAAAAAAATGTGGAAGACCAAAAGATAATCAGTGGAGTGGGAATTCTTCAGTCGTTAGGATAAGAGAGAATAATTCTTCAGCCAGATCATTGTCCCTTGGATGAGTGCTTTGCTTGAAATGCGAGAGCATTAATCCAGATATGTACATTAAGGTTATGAAAATTCCTAAATATCTTCTGTTCGTTTTCCATTGAGGATTCCATAACTACAGATAATGATTTCACCAGTGCAACAAATAAATGCTTAATAGATGTAATAAATTTTGACATAGATGAAATAAATTTTGTCTTAATTATGGCTCAATTAGATGGTTCAGAAGTTGTCTAATATAATACAGTGTAAATGGCAGAGATCTTATCCACTTAGAACTGACTATAATTGGAACTTTATAATTAATTAGCAGCTGATAATACCATTATGGCAAAAATTGATTACCTAACATTTTCCAAACCCACAAGATGATAGGAATTTTTTATGTTTGGCTTATATTCAGCTTCATATAAATCTAGCAGAAACTTTGTTTAGTATGATACTGCAAAGCAATGAGATTGCGAGAAAATCAGCAATCTGGGTTTGATGGAGATGCATCTGGACTTTGTGGACAGAACCAAGTTAGTACACTCAGAGCATAGATCTCTTGTTTCATGCTGCAGGAATATATAGTCTTTTATATATATTCCATTACATTATCAGTAAGTTTCAACTATTTTGAATAAATGTATCTTAAGTACGAAACACTAGGTCCTTGCTTTCTGAGCAGCATTCCCAATAAATTACTGTGGCTTCTTTGTTGAACAGTAGGCTGAATGAATTTCCAGCTTTCAGGAATATTGAATTCTATAACCTAACAAATACCAGTGATTTTTAAATAGACAAGCTGTAAATAATTCAGAAGCTTTCAATCTTGTCTAGAGTACTTACTAATAAATGGTATTTTTTTTTTCAGGTTCAAACTGCGTAGTTCCCATAAATGATATTAGAGGAGTAGAAAGCATGGGCTATGCAAAGGGCGAAAAGATCTTGAGATGTAAACTGGCAGCGGTATATAGATTGATGGACCTTCATGGATGGACACAAGGCATTTACAATCAGATCTCGGTAGGTCCCCAGCTGACTATTCTCTAAATTTCTACATCAATAGAGGGAGGAAAATAAAAATAGTTGGCATGGAAACCCATAAATACATTTCTAAAATCTGATACGTGGTTTTGTAGAATTCACTGCTCTTCATTTCTTTCAAACTGATGGCTGGTGTATGAGTCAAGTGGACAGAATATTTGATCTGCGGCTGTGTGATAATTAGGGTTGGGATATAGATATTGATATTATTGCATGTCGATATTTTGTTTATGATATTTTGACATCAATATTTCAGTTCTGATAATATTGTAATATTCATATTGTTCTTCCGTATTATCGATTCTCTCAAAATTGAGGATGAGAGAGGGATCTAAACAAAAATTCATTCATTTCATTCATGGTACTTCTGCCTTACGGCAGGTCTACACTCCCATGTAAAATTCCATTTTCCAGCTCCTTCTATTTTCTGCTGCATCCTTTAACTCTCCATAATTTCTTTTCTTCTTGATGTCATCCAGTATCTCAATTCTTCTTCTTCCTAGTCTTCTCTTTCCTTCTATTTTTCCTTCTATGGCATCTAGCAAGAGTCCTCTTCTTCTCATAATGTGTCCCATCCAGTTGGCTTTTCTCACTCTCACATCTTGCAAGATGTGTCTCTTTTCTTCCACTCTTCTTAAAACTTCTTCATTTGTGATTCTATCCGTCCATCGAATCCTCTCCATCCTCCTCCAACACCACATCTCGAACATGGACAAGAACAAGAACAAGAGCAGCATTTAAGGAAAATGTAAATAAGACTTTCCCTAGGGATTTATTATTATTCTATGTAATCTTACTTTAATTTATTCTAAGTATCTTTGTTTTAAACAATGTATATATTATCATTATTCAACTTGAAATTATGGCATGTAATGCATGTAATATTACTCCGTAATGGGGCATGCTGTAATAATAAATTTAAAAAAAAAAAAAAAAAAAAAAAAAAAAAAAAACACACACACACACACACACACACACACACACATCTCGAAGCTCTCCAGATATTTCTTTTCTCTTTTCCTGAGTGTCCATGTTTCGGCTCCATACAAAGCTACACTCCAAATGTAGCATCTCATCAGTTTTTTTCTTAGCTGCAAATTTAGTTTTCCTGTGAGTAAATTTCTATTTTTGTTGAAGGCTATTTTAGCCATAGCAATCCTTTCTCTGATTTCTTTGGTGCATTGGGCATCTCTGGTGATCATGCTTCCTGAATAACAAAAATATACTATTGTAATGTGTTTATTTATAAAAATTAGCAAAATCAAACTTTTTAGGCAATATTAAATTAGAAATTAATGAAATTAAAACATAGGTATAACATTGAACTGACAGCTATCAACGTTTAATTAGCCTACACTTATTTTCAGCATTTCTGGTCGTCAATAAGAGTTTTGCTGCCCAAGGGCGCTTTAGTTACACTTGCAAGTAACAACAAGCAGTGATGCTAAACCATTCCCTAAATTGCTATAGGGTACAAATTTGCATTAAACGACAGTAGGTTTGTTCCTAGAGCATTCAGAAACCATGAACACATAGTTCACGCAAACGCATAATGCCAGTTTCCATATGTCATGCAGCAAAAGCTGTCAAATGTATGCAGGAGTGAACTGTGTGTTTCTGAGTGCTCTACGAACAAAACTGTTATTTTCGTAAAACTTTTGATATTATCGAATATCAATATTTTCTTACTGATATTATACTGTTATTGATATTGATAACCAATAATGATATGAATGTCAATATCAATATTTTGTTTCTGATATGTCATCCGTAGTGACAATGCAATGTTTCTACAGAAAAATATATTATTTTATTAGTCTTTATTTTGAAATATTTTGGAAATTAGTTTAAATTAGCATGCTCTCATAAAAAAATCAACATCCTGTACAGATATTGAGGAAACCATGGCTTGGGAGATGTATTGTTTATTTATATTTTTGAACATTAATTAAAGTAAAACCTTTATTAAAGACCACCCCTTTTTAACTGTCACCCCCTTAAAAACTAAATTTTCTAGGAACCAATGTTAAAGTACATAACTTCAAAAGCATTTGTACCTCTTTTGAAAGATTACCCCTCTCAGACCAAAGACCAGTGGGCGTTTTTGTTGCTTTCCTCTTTAGTGACCAAAAAGTAACAACACTTCCACAATAGTAAATTGAATCTATGACATGAGTTGACTTAATACATACATTGTTGCTCCCTGAAACATGTCACCAAAATACTGGTAAGTGAAGCAACAAATTGTGTATAAGTGAACTCGTTTAAAAATAAGTTTCATATTATCAACTTTCATAATATATACTTAATATCAGCAGCTGAAAAGAAATATTAATTGTATGTCAATACTGTGAGTCTTTTTTAAAATTTGTATGACTAGGAAAACCACTGACAAAGGTTCTAAATGGTTATACAATGTTTTGCACTGTTGTTTGCATTCTGAGAAATATCCTGTAATAGTGGAAATAGAAGTGAGGGGGTAAGAGAGGTACAGTGAATGCCACTTAATGTAATCGCGGATAATGTTATCACTTTTATGAAGTCCCATACGGATTAATACTCATACATTGAGAAAATGCCGTTTATTGTGACCAAAGATTTGGTTTATGTTATCACATTTTCCTTTTTACAAATTTATTTCCAAATAGGCCTACTGTATGTCATTCAAAATTTTGTTTTCAAGGATTTCATTTCTAACTCAATTGTATTGTATTGTGTTGTACTGGAGGTAGCAATTCTGTTCCCAGCTCACAGGATGACCAGTTTGAGGGGGTGGCATTATCTAACTTTCTCTTAAGAAAAAGAAGAAGAAAGAAAGAAAGAAAGAAAAAAATGTTTCACTCCACAGTTAAGCTGCAGCTTTTGATTTATGAAGATAACATGTTGACATGCAGTGATGGCTAGTGTAAAATGAAAATACTTGAACAGACAGGAGCTAAATGTTTCACTACGCGATGTACACCACAGATCAGTATATAAAAATACTCGTAACTGAGAATGAAGTGTTGGTTAATAGACTCCTAAAGGAAAGTAAAAACAATTACAAACTCTGTTGCTGGTTGAAAAAATAGTTGCTCGCAGTCTATTACTGTATGAGCCTATGAGTGGTTCAGTGATTCACAGTTACGTATTATTTTATGAATAAATTTTAATTCTGTTTTGTAGTGTATTATCTTATATATGAATAAATAACCTTCATTTAATTCCTTCGGCTACTGTTATCAGTTGGTTAGTATTATCGGTTTAGCTGCATCCTGAAGTGAGAACAATAAGCAGCATGCACTGTATTCCAAATCCCTTTCATGATCGGCTTTCTTCCTATTTTAACTGTAAATAGATAACATTTCTAGGGAACAGGAACATAATTCTGTGCTAGAAGTCAGTTTGGAAAGCCAAGTTGTAAACAAGAAATGGTTAAGCATAAATAACAAAAAATAATTATTATAATTTTCTTCACATAAAAGGATCAATAGTAATAATAAATGAAAGTGCAATATCTGTAATGTGAAATGACAAAAAATAATAGTTAATATTGTGTTACAAAATTTGTATAAATAACGGTACATAAGAATGTACTCCCCCTATTAAGAGAGCATCTCTGAAAGATTAATTTACTTTGGAACCAGCAATGATGTTTTAATGTTTTAGAAACAGCAAAACTGCCAAGTTGATGATGTAGTATTCTTTAGTATTTTGCAGAATGCATATATAGTCAGTTTGTTATTAGAAAGAATGCTAAGTATAAGAATAAGGGCAAAAATGTACCTAAAATGGCATATATTTTAAATGAGTATAGCTGCTGAGTGTAGGGAAAACTGATGCATGAATATTGAAGAGCTCACTGTACATCATTTGGTGAAAAATGAACTTCAGACTGATCCTTTTATTTTCTTGATGAGAATGTTACTGTGAAAATAATTTTAATTTCAGGCAAGGTTAAACCAAGATCAGGAACACTTCCTGGTGAACCCCTTTGGAATGCTTTATCATGAGATTACAGCATCCAGTCTCGTAAAGATTGACATGCAGGGTGCTGTAGTAGAGCAGGGAACTACAAACTTTGGTGTGAATGTTGCTGGTTTTATGCTTCACTCAGCGATACATGCAGCACGGCCAGACATCAAGTGCATCATCCATATACATACACCCTCGGTGCTTGCAGTAAGTTAAATATTGCTTCCATCAATTAGCTTGGCTAATAACTTTTAGGATGTTGCAAACAAAAGTGAGAAATTATATAAGCTTGATTTACTGTGTGTATATGTATATGAGCCACTCGGGGGAACAAAATGGTAAGTGCCAAATTTGGTGTGTTGAAAAAGAGAAGAAATAAATTTCTCATTAACCTAGAAATCTGAATAATTTTATTTTCAGCTAAATTTTGTACTCAATACATTTGAACATACAGAGATCAATACCTATCACCTACCATTCTGTTACACCAAACAAGCTGGAAAGTAAAAAATTACTTGTCTCATGGCAATGGCAGTTACCATTTTGCTCCCCTGAGCAGCTCATATATATGTGTGTGTGTGTATATATATATATATATATATATATATATATAAAAGTGCCTAGATTTTTAAAGTTACACTATACTCATGAAAAAAGAAATATACATATATACAGTGAACTCTCGATAAACCGGACTAAAGTGGGCGAGAGTCTGTCCGAGTTATGAAATGTCTGGCTTATAGAGGGGAAATGAGGAAATGGTTTTGAAGTAATGAAATCTCATGTTTAAGCTGCATTAACAAAATGTATGAGGCAGAACATAATATTAACACTTACAGTTGGAACAAAAAAAAATTACACTTCAGTACTATATTGAAATTTCTAGTCAGAGTCTGAAATACATATGTTACATTATTAGAAAAATGATGATTGATGTGGTACTGTGAGCATATTTTTCTGAGGAAATTTAGGCCGAAAGAAACTATATGTTCTTCTGTGTAGACTTTTTCTGTTGCTTTTAAATAATTACTTCTCTTGTAGTACTGAAATGGCCGTAGAATGGCTACAGATCTGGTCTGGATCACCAAGAATCTGTCTTGAGTTATCTGAGGTCCGAATTATTGAGAGTTGCTGTGTGTGTATATATATATATAATAAGAGGAAGTGTTTGTCTTTCTGTCTGTCTGTCTGTCTGTACGCGATGCCTAGCAAAATCTACTGAACGCAGAGATCTGAAATTTAATATGTAGATGGAATAAAGGGTGGCCGAATGCACCTCAAAGCCGGATTTTTAATTTTCACTTCCGTTCGCGAGTTATAAGTAATAAACTGGCAGAAAACGTGAATTTTTAGTGCTATTGAAGCATCAGTTTTCAGTATGCATTTCATTTGTCAAATCATTTGCAGGTGGCTTTGCCGTTTTTTTGTCAGAACTTTGAAATAAATGCATCGTGATTTTTTCAATATATCGCATAGAATTATAGATCGCTTTGATACTGCCGGTCTCCTTAGCCGCGGTCTCCTAAGACGTTCTACCTTAGATCCGTGGTCAAGGAGGCTGCCTCGGGCATGAGTGTTTGTGTGTAATAAGGAAAAATGGAAAACAAAACTCTAAACAAGATAAATAATTCAGGAAAATTGACCTATGGCCAGCTAAATTTTACTAGAAAAGAAATCTGTGAGCTCACCCCCTGGTCGATTTGTTTGTTTATAATTTCAAGGCATGTAGACATCTGAAATTTTCAACATAGACGGAAGAGCGATAATGAATGTAGGCCTAAATCAGCGAACATTGATCCATTTGGATGGAACTTACTAGGAAGGGATTTTCTGGGCCAGGTCGTTTTTCCCATCGAATTGTGGAATGTACTCCAAAGCTGGATTTTTAGCTGTTTCGTTATAATTATTATTCGTTTTAAATATAATGTTTTGATTATTTTGCTCTTAATTTTTTAATTAATTATCATAGGCGAAGCCGCGGACACCTGCTAGCATATATATACATTCTCTACTACTTCATGGTTGGGCCTAGAACTTTTCATGAATGAATCAAATTTTGTACTGCAAATGTTTGTTATACATAATGCTTATAGTGCTTGAAACAAGTTGTAATCAAGTAAATAAGTTACAGTAAATGGCAAAAGTTTTGTGGGAATGTGTAATGAAAAAGTCTTTCATTTGGAGCAAATGGTTCTAGATTCCACATGTTTCATGTAGTGTGTTAATTTCTTTTGAACTGTTTAAAATGTGCTTAATTTTGTTCATGAATCCCCCTTCCCCTGGCATGTTGCTGCCTTCTAACAGACCCTATATAATGTGTTAGAGTGGTCATACCTTGCTGATCACTTCATTTCTTTTCTGAGACATTGTGGTTAATTTTGCTCTCAAGTCTTCCTTCTTCCGGTAGTAATACAATAATAATACAATTATTATTATTTAATTTTATGATCATTTAGAATACACAGTTTTTCCATAGATCTTGTGAGTGGAAAGAAAGTTAAGGTGGAAAAAGAGAAAGAGAAAGAATCTCATAAAACAAGAGAAAGTGCATAGATCTTTTAAAGTTACGCTACACTCATGAAAAGCAATTTCCATTCTGATTACATACATTTCTTTGATCATGTATCCTTCTCAATGCTTTATCAAATTTAGGGAACATTTTACCCAGTCTGCTCAAAAGTACTAACAAACTATTATTGAATAAGTATAAACTCGACTACAGTATTGTTCTTCTTACATTTAATTTTTAAGGAGGAGGTGAATATTTGAGGTCATGTAGGTTTCAGGTAATTTCTAAAAAAATTCTATATTGTGTTATAAGTTAAGCTTACCCACCTTGATTGTTCTCAAACTTCTAATCCTAGACTCGTTCAGTTTTTCTAAATTCAGAGTAGCAGGGTGTTATTGTTATTCTATGCATTTTAATAAGGCTTATTGCCATTAGTAAATGTACAGTAATTACGGTAATTATTGTGCACTTATGTTTTTGGATAGTTTTAACTCAAAATTAAATTCTTATTTGCAAGTAGTTGTTATGCAGAAATTTTCTTAATGTCAACATTAATTCATAGTAATACAATATGACATACAGAAATTTTGGGGAACTGTTCTTAAACTTATCCAAAACGTCTGAAACTCTTGTAAATCCATTTTACCTTTGACTAGTTTTTAAAAGACTGGAAATCTTACAAGTAAATTTTCTTCTCTAAAAGAAAATGGATACTAAATTATTCTGTGCAATACTGAAACCTTGAAGAGTTTATAATTTAGTAAAATAGTAGAGTGGGAATAAATTCTACAGTTGATTTGAAGGAAGTAGAAGAATAAATTGTATTTGTACCTAATTTGAATCTGATTAGCCAAAAAACTAGCTTTATGGGCAGCAGTCAGTTGATATTCTATGATATTCTATACTTAAACTCATTATCAAAGTAAAGTCATACATAAAGTTGGTACTAAGAGTTTTTGAAATCAAGTTTATCAGTTATATAGTTACTATTACATTAGATGGTCATTTTGAAGACCCTGCTGTGTCTGGCAACATATTGCACAAATATATGCTAATATTTATTACAAACAGTATTAATAATGAGTTTAAAATTTTCATTTTTAGGTATCCTCACTCAAGTGTGGGTTATTGCCTCTTTGCCAAGAAGCAATTGTTATTGGAGAAGTTAGTCAGCATCCATATCTTGGAGGGTTGTTTGAACCTGAAGAACGAGAGAAGATTGCAAGGAACTTAGGGCCCATGAACAAGGCAAGTGAAGAAAATTATTTTAGTAATAAGTCTATTCATAATTTACTTCATTTACCAACATATACGAGTCACCAGAAAATAAGACTTGCCCACTAAAGCAGCTGGAAGCCCAAGAAACTGTTATTCAACACCCATTCCATTTTCTAGGTTCATTTTTAAAGGAAAAATTACACTGCATGTTATAACGAAACTTAAAAATATCTCCTTTCATACAACATTTTTTGGTAAAAATGTACACACACCACTACATAATTATTTTTCCTTGTGCATTATGAACCATGTGCAGACCCTCACATTATGGTGAAATAACATTAAATGGAAGCTGAAATTCCTGGACGATATCAACCACTGTAATGACATTAGATTACCTTATTATTTATTTCATTCTTATTACTGTGACTAATGTTTATTTCCTATCATTTTCAGGTTATGTTCCTTGCAAACCATGGTGCAGTGTGTTGTGGTGAAACTGTAGAAGAAGCATTTTTCAATGTCTACAACACTGTACTAGCCTGTGAAACTCAGGTAAGGTAAACACTAACACTCACACTGTAGATAGTGTTATAATTTTCTTGTATATTTTAATTACAATTTCTCTTAATTTTCATCATAAGAAATAAGATGCAATGCAATATTAAGTCACAATGAAATATAATAATACCTATTTTGGGCTTTAGTTTATTCAGTAGAACAGAACAGTCTTTAAGTTTCATTAGTTATTGTACAGGGTGGCGCACGAAATGTCATACAGTTTAGATTGTTTATATAATTTTTAATATACAAAATATGTCATACAATTTTATAATAAATTACTCCCCTGAATGTGCATGATTATTGAGCATGCAGGACGTGTTCAATATGTCCACCTTGTTGGCGTATCACCTCTTCTAGATGAACCTGATGCTTGTAACCACTCTACAAGTCTTCTGACGGTCCCTGAAAGAAAGTTGTGATGGCCGCTCGCAGTTGCATTAGAGTTTCAGGTTTAGCCTATTGCGATAGACTGTCTCCTTCAAGTATCCCCAGAAGAAATAGTCACAGGGATTGATATCCGGGCTGTGTGGCGGCCATATTGAACCGCCCTGAAAACGTTCTGGATATACGTTCTGGAAACGTTCTGGGACATTGCACGTGGTCCAAAATATTCATGCAGGAAATCAAGAACAATGTTTGCTGTATGAGGACGAGCTCCATCTTGCATGAACTATTGTGTCTCCATTGGTAGCCTTGTTGCAAAGAGGTGCGGAAGAAAATTATTTTGTAACATGCCCATGTAGCGCGCACTGTTAATAGTGACGTTAAAAAAGAAAGGCCCCTTGATTCCATGACTGGAAATCTCCGCGTAAAACAACACTGTCTTCACTTTCTATCCGAGCGTCAACCGGCTCTTGTCCGCCATGTTTCACAAATAATAACAATGTTAAATGTGCACAATGTGCAATGTTTCATCAATCGAATCGGGTGACCCCACGCATGCGCGGCATTGACAAGTGCTGCCTTCTAACGAACCATGCATGGACTAAGGATAATCGTTATAAAATTTGAAAGTTCTAAACCCAAAATTAAACGTTTTATTACATATTTTCAGTGTATGACATTTCATGCGCCACCCTGTAGCTTCTTGTCAATAGTTTCATTTTTTAAATGAAATAATTTAACCTTTTACTGATGTATAAATTTGTCACCACAAAAAATTCTTAAAAGCTGGATTATTAGACTAATAAAATAACGATTTATGTTAAAATGTTAGGGTTTTTCTAGGTTGTCATACATAGAAGCCAGCTGTTCCTCTGAAATTCTTTGTGTTGAATTAAAACTTACATTCCACCGATGATTTACTTGAATGCATGTATGAATATATCAGTTCAGCACTGAAAGGGTAAAACAGAAACCAAAATAAAGGCCACTCACTCTTAACATAAATGAGGAGTCACGTTAAAGAATATATCAGGAAAAGCATCAAAAAAATTGTCTGGGAACTTGATCTGCTCTGATTAGCAAGAAATCTTATGTTATACTTTCCACAGCCATGAGCGATGATATCACTGGCACCACTGCACCATAGATTAAGGGCTACAATGTAGATCTTTTTTGAAGTGTTATTAGGTGTCATCCATTTGTTACATCAAAATACACTTTAATACAATACAAGATAGATTTGCTGGAATCGGTGTTGACGGCGGGAAACAAACACTAACACAATCTCTTAGCTGCTGAACGCCCACCCCCGGGTTAGGTACCCTTTTTACCTTAAAGGTTAGTTGTCCTTAAGAAGCTCACTAAGGTCTGAAGAATCTGGATGCCTTCCTCGGACCGGAGTAGAACTGACCCAATGTGCTGAAGAGACTCCTCGGCTCAGAAGAAGCACAGGCCATCCATGGAAGATGCTAGCTACCCACCCTGGGTGATATTTAATATACAAGAGCCCACCCCAGAGGAAACAAGAAAAGGACAAAGGATGGGAGGGTCGGGCGATCAGAAGCTTGCAGATTCATAATAACATGAATCTGCAGGCTTAGTTAAAGTGAAGACAGTGGAAAGAATTTAAGAGTTATTTAATTATAAAATTAGGCCTAGAAATTTAAAGAATTAAAATTCTAAGAGATAGTTAATTTAAATATCTAACATACAATTTACACTATGTGTCTTCTATTATGTTAAAATTCATTGGCCGACAGTTTTTATTTAGAAATCATGGGACACTCAGAAATTTCATGAAATAATAAAACAATATGCAGAATGGGGATCCCCGCAATTATTTCAAATTTTAAAAATACATTCATACACAGGTGGCCGGTACCATCCTAACAAACTATCACCGGAATAAATCCTCAAAAAATTAATTTACAAATAAAAACAAATCATTTCCATTTGCCACCCCGAAATGGAAACGGATCTCGGTTCGTGAACTAAAGCATGGCAGCTGAAATTTTAGGAAAAGAAAATTAATCTTGAAGACGGCTAACTGAAGACAGAAAGCAAAAGGAATGAAAATAACTTAAAAGGGAAAGGGGGGGGGGGAGTACTACATTATATAAATATTAAATTAAAACCCAAGAAGGGATGAATTAAAACATAATCAAAATCCCAGAAAACCAACTGAAATAAAACAAAGCCCAGGGGAGAGAAGCTGGCTAGATGCCAGCAATAATTTATCACATTTTAAGCCTAGACGAATGGGACACAATAAATAAACCTTTTAAAACATCTCTGGCAAAACAAAGAACAAGGCTTACCTGCCTTCAGGCGATAAAAATCATAAATTTTGCATCAAACCTCATTCTCAGCCAAGAGCTGGTTCAAAGCGTTGCTATTTTCCATGGCCGCTGAAACCGAGATGAAGTTGCCAGTCACGCCGGAAACCAGGTACTGGCACATACCATCACATGATGTAACACAGCCAATACAGGCGCTGAATCACTCTTCATAATAACAGATGACCAATTAAACAGTTCATTACAAGACATGATATTCCCGGGCTTAGATGTACCATCGAATGAAAAATGTCTATCCATCTTGCCACGATAAAACGCATAGTCAAGCAGCTGAGACATCACCTGATCACGTAGGCCATGAGAGAGAGTAGAGGAGGCGACAGATGGTGTAGTGAATCACTCTCACTGCTGACACACGTCTTGCCACAGAGATGGCGTTTGGTGTACAAACTGCATACAGGGAGAACATAAAAACACGGTACTGTCTGTTAGTTCATAGATGTCACCGGGCAATGGTTTTGATTTTCAGAGCACAACAGCAGGTAATTCTGACACAACACATTGACCCATATTTACATTATAAATCCCTTGTGTTTTAAATATCGGCTCACTGCCTGTATCTAAGCTACTGCTTTATGTAGTCCATTGTAATGCAAATTAAATGGATACTGTGGGACATATTAACCAATATTTTTATGTTATGATGAAATGGGTTCATTAACATCAAAATTGATAATGATATATACTTTCCTCATTAATTATAACATTTTGGTAATATTTAGACCTTGCAGTAAAGAATACGAACCATTACAAATATCATCTTGTAGAGAAAGAACCACCTGATTTCACTCCTGCCACCGTGGGTGAGTTTGTAGCACGCCTGCCTCCCACCCCGAAGGTCCAGGTTCAATTCCCGGCTGGGCTGGGAATTTTTCAGTAGGGAAAATCCCTTTCCCAGATTCAAGATTGGGTGTTTATGTTGTCTTTAGGTTTAAGCTTTAGGTAGGGGACTGGCACACCCCACTTAGAATATCCCCTTAAGGGATCACCATGGGTCGCTTGCGACACAATGGAACTACTATTTAGAGAGAGAGAGCGAGAGAGAAAATGCTAGGAAATTGAACCACTGCTGGTTTAATTAAACTTGACAAATTTGGTCCTAATTTTCATTGTTCTATGTTATTTTTTTATTAAAAATAATTACTTACAATGAATGTTTTTTTAATAAAATCTAGCAAAAAACATTCACTGTAAGTAATTACTTTTTATACTGCTGGTTTGCTTCAGAAAATATAAAATACTGTTTACTGAATACCGGTATCAATCCTGAGTTTTGCATAACATATTACTACAAATATGAAAAGTGGACAAATAAAAATATTTCACATTACTCTCCCCATGAAATTGACTGATCTATTATCTTACTGTTTTTTGTTTTCAATGGCTTAACCTGAATGTTTGTTATTTCAGATAAAACTAATGCCTCTTGGTGTTGAAAACTTGGTGCTAGTGTCTGATGAGACACGCAAACAAGTGTATGAGGCAGCAAGACATCCGCCTGATTTCACTCCTAAACAACAGCAGGACACCACAGATGGTCCTGCACCGGGTGCCAAGAAGGAGAAGCCATGGCGTGTTGGTGGAGTAGAATTTGAAGCTCTCATGAGAATGCTGGACAATGCTGTAAGGTTCATTTAACTATAGCTTTTTAATTGTAGTGTTCATAAGTGCGAAGTAACTGTTTCGGTTGACTGTTATTTTCATAAAACAAGTTCTACTATAATCTTGTTTCACTATCAAATTCATAACATCTAGACCAGAAATGGTAAACTACTGCAGGTGCTAAAAATTTGATGTTTTATGATGTCCTTTGAAACTCTACTTTCCATAAAATGTAATGTATGGCAATTGGTACGTAAAGTGAGCTAAAAGTGTTTTAAACGTTCAACTAATTTTGAATAATTAGTAAAGCTTCACTGTCTAAAAAACTTCATTCTAAACTTTGTATGACAATTGATCTCCAAAGATTAGGGACTTTCCTATGCTCTAAACTTCAAATTAACAGTGTACTAGTTATGAATGAAAAACTGTCAGAAAACATTTTATTTCGCTATCCAAGCATCAGTTTTCAGTAATACATTTCATTTGTCAAATCAGTTGCAGGTGACTTTGCCGTTTTTTGTCATAATTTGGAAAGAAAAGAATCGCTTCATTTTGTAAGCCCACCCTGGAAGATTCATTTGTTTATAATGCCAAGATCCACATACCTCTGAAATTTTCAACGTAGTCAGAAGAAAGATAATGAATTTGGGCCTAAATGGACAAACATTGATTGGTTTGGACGGAACTCACTATGCAGGGATTTTCTGGGCCAAAGAACTCGAATCTGATGTCGTTTTTCCTAGATGGCGCTTTCTAATCATGAAAATCACTTCAAACCCGGATTTTTAGTTGTTTCATTAATTATAATTGTTTAGTTTAGGCCTATAATGAATATTTTGCATGTAATTGTTAATAAATATAATGTTTTAATTATTTTGCTCTTAATTTTCAATCTTCCAAGTAACCTTTGTGGGCAAAGCTGCAGGGATCTGCTAATAATAAATTACAAGCATCAATTGGTGTTTTATTAACATTGTCAGATCATGTTAACCATGTATAGTCTGTTCAGTTTTGCACCTTCTGGTTTGCTGAAACCTTGCCCTCACAATAAGTTTGCTCTGAAAAACAGATACTCAAGAATCAGAGCAACTTATTCTGTTCCGACTATCACATCACCATTTTTGGCACATGATAGTCTGAATAAAGCAATCTGCTCTGACATCTGAGAACGCGTTTTTAATGCAGACGTGTGTGAGAACAAGGTTTTACCAAACCAGATGATCTAATAATGTAACACATTGATGATATTTTAGTGATAGCTAGGAAGTATATTTCGGACACAATGTTGGAACAGTTACCACAATAGGGTGAGATTTACGATTGAAAAATCATTGAACAACAGCATTAATTTTTTGGACCTTAAGATTACCCTACATCAACATGGAGTGGGGCTGGGTGTGTATAGAAAAACGAGTAAAGGGGAAATGTATATACACAAGAGTTCAGCGCATCACCATAGAATTAAAAACAACTTATGGCCCAATTTTGCTCATAGAACCATTAGTTTATGCAACAATTACGAAGCACTAAAAAGGAAAAGAAAGAAATGTTTAGATTAGCAGGAATTAATGGGTATTATGATAGAAAGATAGACAGCATATGGAAAGTGTTAAAAAAGAAGTTATAAGTAAAGAAAACAATAACATAGGTTATATAGGGTTACCATATAACCCTCGCATTAGCGAACGTATAGGGAACGTTTTCCGGAAATATGGAATAGTACCTGCATACAAAACGGAAAAAAAAAAAAAATTGAAAAAATGTTTTCCCAGTACAAATGTTTTGGCACGAGTAATGACAAAATGAACTTTACCGGAGGGTATTCAGTAAAGTGCGGTGATCGTGAGGGAATTTATGTCGGGGAAACAGGGAGGGACTTTAAAATTAGAATCCTTGATCATGTAAGGGATGTAGGTAGTGGTAAATGTTCTACTGGACTCAGCCAACATATGATAGAAAACATAACATTGGTGATATAAATATTTTAAGAATTGAGGATGATTGCGTAAAGAGAAAAGCCTATGAGGCACGGAGTATAATCTGCACCCAGGGGGTGTGTTTGAATAGATATAATGGAGATGTAGGGGAGGAGCGGTTGGACATAATGAGAATGTATAGAGGAAGCAATATATGATATTCCAAAGGAATGGCACTGGAATGGAAGACAGATATTTTAGGAACAATGTTTTTTAATTGATGGGTGGACAAACAAGTTACCATGATGAAATTCTAATCTTCCTTATGAGCAATCCAGTGTGGTGTGTCACCTGAGGAAGAGACTATGGAAGAGTCAAAACTTTGTGTGTTTTAACCTTTATCCACTGTTTTAGAAATTATGTTTTATTTTTTTTTAAAGTATTTTAATTGTGTTTGATACAGTGGAATTCAGGAGCAATATGGATGTTTCAATGTAACACAAGATAAACTTTGCCACTTAAATTTTAATAGTACATGTTTCAAGGACAGTCTTTCCCATTCTCACCTATTTGTGTTAAGTGAAGCATAAGTATCAAAGTTCAACTCGTATTATAATTAGATTTTGACTAGTTGCCTCACTCTATAAGTTCCATCTATTTTTATTATAATCATGAAGTTATTGATATTGTAACAAGGGCTCGTCGGGGTTCAAAATCAGAACACCGAGTTTATAATTGAAGGATGGAGGTTTCTTTATTTCCAGCAACACAATGGTCAATACAGCCAGAAAACTCCAGACTATTCGCCAGTTCACTGTCCTGTTCAGTGCTCACTCTCACTGTGCTCAGTCCTAATTACAACACTGTTCCACTCGCACACACTGTGCGGACTCCCAGTCGAGATAATTCCACGTCGCGTCGGTCAACTCCACAGTCCTCGCTGCCACTGTGCGATCCACCCGAAGTGCAGAGTTTCCCGGGACGGCACTTCCTCAGCCCAGATCAGCTCACCAGCTCTTCTGTTCACTAGTTCCTCCGTTCACCCTTCTCTCCGGTCACTAGTTCCCCGTTGACTAGGTCTTCCGCTCGCGGGTCCCTCCGGCCACACTAGTCTCTACGGTCACCGGCTCTTCAGCTCCCCAAGTCACCCTCACTTGAGGCCGCGCCAATCAGTCCTCTTCGTCCAGCTCACTCTCTGACGCTGACGCTCGCCGCTACTCACGGACTGCCTCTCGCTGACTCTGACTCTTCATGGACTCTTCACTGTACTGTACTGTACTGAACTGAACTGAACTGAACTCTCTTCATTCACTGACTGACTGTCTCTGCTCGCTCGCCGCCCTATATATAGGCCCGACGAATATTCCAGAGCCGACGACTCGAAAGTTCCCCGCCCGCGCATGGTCTAGAATGTCCGTGCGGTGCGCCGTCACAGCCCTTAGCGCGTGGCTCCACCTCTGGCCCCTCCCACGAGCGTGCACCGTCACACACCGCGCCGTGCCAGGGAGTAGGCCGCACCCGTCGGCGCGCGGCTCCAATCAGCAATAAGAGGGCCGTCCCTTTCTAGATGTCTCTAAATCTAGCGCTTTCGGCCGAGTCTTTCTTTTATCAGTCTCTAGGCTTTTCTGGGCTTTGTCACATTGCCCCCTCCTTAAGGGCCTTCGTTCCGAAATGCCCCATGGTATGCCGCCAGACGGTCCAGGTGAACTACCAGCATCTTCCCTCTTGGCTGTCGTTGGATGCGGTAGACTTCTGGCCACTTGGTGAACTACTCCATGGCCAGCAACAGGTACCGATTTCCATCATCAGTAATGGAGCATGGGCCTGCCATGTTGTATTGCCTCATGGCCCCACGGTTGCGATTCCTAGGCCCTCTGCTGGCATCGCCGGTGTCGCATTGTTGACGCCACTGCATTGGTACAACCAGTAGAACCTTCTCCGCAGTTTGTCGAGGATCCGGTTCACTCCCAAGCGGTCACCTGTCGCTCCTGCGTGGACTTCCTCCAGGACCTCCTTGACTCCGGCTCTTGGAAGGACTAGGTACTCCGCAGTTGTCTTCCCATCTGTAGACTCCCAGCTTCCTTTCAGGACCCCGTCCCTGAACACTAGGGCGTCCCGCCGGGCCCCACAGCCCTCGTAGATGGCGCTGCGACTGGCTACCTCTTCCCACATCGGTCCCGTACCTGACATGACGTCAGTCGGTGTTTGTCCCACGTCCACGTCGTCCCGCGGTGTCTCTCCTACGTCCACGTCCCGCGGTCTCTGTCCCTCGTCCACGTCGTCCCGCGTTGCCCGTCCTACGTCCTCGTTGTCCCACGGTGTCTGAGTTACGTCCACGTCGTCCCACGGTGTCTCTCCTACATCCACGTCGTCCCACGGTGTCTCTCCTACATCCACGTCGTCCCGCGGTGTCTGTCCTTCTTTTTCTTCCACCCTGGCCGGTCTCTCCGGTTCACTTCTCACGGCCACCAGTCCGCTGCCCGGTTCATTCAATCTTCCCTTAGCCGGTGCCAATTCCTGCTCGGGTTCTTTCTTAGGGCCTAAGTGCAGGTTCTTCATTTCATTTATAATTCCTCTTATTTCGGTGTTCTCCCGGTCCATTTTTTCTGTCAGATCGTTCAATCGGCCATTCTGCTGATCCATTCTCTCTGTCAGTTGGTCGTTCTGCTGGTCCATTTTTTCTGTCAGTCGGTCGTTCAGGTGGTCCATTTTTTCTGAAAGTCGTTCGTTCTGCTGCCTTAACTCGTCCATGGCGTGAAGTAATGATTTGAACATGTCCTCCATTTTGCCTTCCTTCAATTATATCCCACTTCTGACACCAGTGTAACAAGGGCTCGTCGGGGTTCAAAATCAGAACACCGAGTTTATAATTGAAGGATGGAGGTTTCTTTATTTCCAGCAACACAATGGTCAATACAGCCAGAAAACTCCAGACTATTCGCCAGTTCACTGTCCTGTTCAGTGCTCACTCTCACTGTGCTCAGTCCTAATTACAGCACTGTTCCACTCGCACACACTGTGCGGACTCCCAGTCGAGATAATTCCATGTCGCGTCGGTCAACTCCACAGTCCTCGCTGCCGCTGTGCGATCCACACGTCGCGCAGAGTTCCCCGGGACGGCACTTCCTCAGCCCAGATCAGCTCACCAGCTCTTCTGTTCACTAGTTCCTCCGTTCACCCTTCTCTCCGGTCACTAGTTCCCCGTTGACTAGGTCTTCCGCTCGCGGGTCCCTCCGGCCACACTAGTCTCTACGGTCACCGGCTCTTCAGCTCCCAAAGTCACCCTCACTTGAGGCCGCGCCGATCAGTCCTCTATGTCCAGCTCACTCTCTTACGCTGACGCTCGCCGCTACTCACGGACTGCCTCTCGCTGACTCTGACTCTTCACGGACTCTTCACTGTACTGAACTGAACTGAACTCTCTTCATTCACTGACTGACTGTCTCTGCTCGCTCGCCGCCCTATATATAGGCCCGACGAATATTCCAGAGCCGACGACTCTAAAGTTCCCTGCCCGCGCATGGTCTAGAATGTCCGCGCGGTGCGCCGTCACAGCCCTTAGCACGTGGCTCCACCTCTGGGCCCTCCCACGAGCGCGCATCGTCACTCACCGTGCCGTGCCAAGGAGTTGGCCGCACCCGTCAGCGCGCGGCTCCAATCAGCAATAAGAGGGCCGTCCCTTTCTAGATGTCTCTAAATCTAGCGCTTTCAGCCTAGTCTTTCTTTTATCAGTCTCTAGGCTTTTCTGGGCTTTGTCACATTGCCCCCTCCTTAAGGGCCTTCGTCCTGAAGTGCCCCATGGTATGCCGCCAGACGGTCCAGGTGAACTTCCAGCATCTTCCCTCTTGGCTGTCGTTGGATGCGGTAGACTTCTGGCCACTTGGTGAACTACTCCATGGCCAGCAACAGGTACCGATTTCCATCATCAGTAAATGAGCATGGGCCTGCCATGCTGCATTGCCTCATGGCCCCACGGTTGCGATTCCTAGGCCCTCTGCTGGCATCGCCGGTGTCGCATTGTTGACGCCACTGCATTGGTACAACCAGTAGAACCTTCTCCGCAGTTTGTCGAGGATCCGGTTCACTCCCAAGCGGTCACCTGTCGCTCCTGCGTGGACTTCCTCCAGGACCTCCTTGACTCCTGCTCTTGGAAGGACTAGGTACTCCGCAGTTGTCTTCCCATCTGTAGACTCCCAGCTTCCTTTCAGGACCCCATCCCTGACCTCTAGGGCGTCCCGCCGGGCCCCACAGCCCTCGTAGATGGCGCTGCGACTGGCTACCTCTTCCCACATCGGTCCCGTACCTGACATGACGTCAGTCGGTGTTTGTCCCACGTCCACTTCGTCCCGCGGTGTCTCTCCTATGTCCACGTTGTCCCGCGGTCTCTGTCCCTCGTCCACGTCATTACGCGGTGTCTCTCCGGCGTCCACGTCGTCCCGCGGTGCCCGTCCTACGTCCTCGTCGTCCCACGGTGTCTGAGTTACGTCCACGTCGTCCCGCGGTGTCTCTCCTACATCCACGTTGTCCCGCGGTGTCTGTCCTTCTTTTTCTTCCACCCTGGCCGGTCTCTCCGGTTCACTTCTCACGGCCACCAGTCCGCTGCCCGGTTCATTCAATCTTCCCTTAGCCGGTGCCAATTCCTGCTCGGGTTCTTTCTTAGGGCCTAAGTGCAGGTTCTTCATTTCATTTATAATTCCTCTTATTTCGGTGTTCTGCCGGTCCATTTTTTCTGTCAGATCGTTCAATCGGCCATTCTGCTGATCTATTCTCTCTGTCAGTTGGTCGTTCAGCTGGTCCATTTTTTCTGTCAGTCGGTCATTCAGGTGGTCCATTTTTTCTGAAAGTCGGTCGTTCTGCTGCCTTAACTCGTCCATGGTGTGAAGTAATGATTTGAACATGTCCTCCATTTTGCCTTCCTTCAATTATATCCCACTTCTGATACCAGTGTAACAAGGGCTCGTCGGGGTTCAAAATCAGAACACCGAGTTTATAATTGAAGGATGGAGGTTTCTTTATTTCCAGCAACACAATGGTCAATACAGCCAGAAAACTCCAGACTATTCGCCAGTTCACTGTCCTGTTCAGTGCTCACTCTCACTGTGCTCAGTCCTAATTACAGCACTGTTCCACTCGCACACACTGTGAGGACTCCCAGTCGAGATAATTCCACGTCGAGTCGGTCAACTCCACAGTCCTCGCTGCCGCTGTGCGATCCACCCGTCGCGCAGAGTTCCCCGGGACGGCACTTCCTCAGCCCAGATCAGCTCACCAGCTCTTCCGTTCACTAGTTCCTCCGTTCACCCTTCTCTCCGGTCACTAGTTCCCCGTTGACTAGGTCTTCCGCTCGCGGGTCCCTCCGGCCACACTAGTCTCTACGGTCACCGGCTCTTCAGCTCCCCAAGTCACCCTCACTTGAGGCCACGCCGATCAGTCCTCTCCGTCCAGCTCACTCTCTGACGCTGACGCTCGCCGCTACTCACGGACTGCCTCTGTCTGACTCTGACTCTTCACGGTCTCTTCACTGTACTGACTGACTGTCTCTGCTCGCTCGCCACCCTATATATAGGCCCGACGAATATTCCAGAGCCGACAACTCGAAAGTTCCCCGCCCGCGCATGGTCTAGAATGTCCGCGCGGTGCGCCGTCACAGCCCTTAGCGCGTGGCTCCACCTCTGGCCCCTCCCACGAGCGCGCACCGTCACTCACCGTGCCGTGCCAGGGAGTAGGCCGCACCCGTCGGCGCGTGGCTCCAATCAGCAATAAGAGGGCCGTCCCTTTCTAGATGTCTCTAAATCTAGTGCTTTCGGCCGAGTCTTTCTTTTATCAGTCTCTAGGTTTTTCTGGGCTTTGTCACAATATCAATATGTGTTTTGTTATTGATAATATTGCATTATGTATGACTTGAGGCTTTCCTGGTGTTGAGAACATATTATTGTTTCTTGGGATTCCAACTGGATGAGTTGGAGGATTGGTTCCAAGCTTTTGGCAGCTATCTCCACTGCCATCTTCTGGGAGAAGAGAGCTGGATTGGGAAATATCTGTTTCTTATATAGAATAGAAAGGATATGCTAAAACAGGTGGGGGACCAGAAGGAAAATTAGAAAATGGAATAATTAAATGGGGACCTCTGATTGGAAGGAAAAATTGAATTCAATGATTTTTTTTTTTACATTTCTAAACATTTTTATTAACATTACTTAATTACATTATTAATATTATTATTATTATTATTATTATTATTACAATAATACATTTAATACAAGTAAAAACAAATAAAACCAAACATACCCCTATATTAGCAAAGCTCGTGTTTAGGGGTATAGTAGATTAATATAAATATAATTACATATCAATACACAGTATACTACAAACGAAAAATTCTAAATTTATGAGTACAATGTATATAAAAATAATTTTTCAGCATTAACCAGTGGTTTAAAATAGCATTTACAACAACAAAAAATAGAATAAATTGGATTGAAAACATTGAAAGACCAAACAAAATTAAAATTGTGCTATTACCTTATTTTACGGACCATAAGACGCTCCGGACCATAAGATGCACCTTGATATTAGGATGGAAATTTAAAGGAAAAGAAATTTAATGTGATTCTAAACAAAAAATTTTAAAGGGAATAATATAATATATAGAATTTTAGAAAGTTTATACAGGGAAGTTAATATTACGAAAAAATAATATTGAGACAGATACATACACTGCTTCCCTTATTTTAATTACTAACCTGAACCCAGGTTTCGGTGAGCCTTCCCACCATGTTCACCAGTTATACTCCATCTGACTGTTGGTCTTCATCAGCATCCTCTCGTGGGCTTTTGATGAACTTCTTGACGAGGTCATTTTCCGAGGGAATCTCGAAATTCATTAGATGGTTCTTATTTTTGTGGATGTAGATTTTCTCCCAAACCGTAAGTTGCCTGTGTCCCTGAATACATTTTTTCAATTCTGGTTCCAATCCTATTTGGTGACCAGTTTCCAAAACATGTGCTGCTACTGCCGATTTATCCCCTTGAGCATATTTAATGTGTCTAAGATGTTCCTTTGTTCTAGTTCCCAAATTTCTTTTTGTTTTGCCTATGTATTTCAAGTTGCAGTTGTTACAATTGAACTGGTAAATTCCGCATTTTTGTTCCTGTGGGATTTTGTCCAGGTGCGTGGATTGTATCAAATTCTTAATACTGAATTTATTTACTGGTGCCAAGGTGATGTTGTATTCCCCAAATATTTTCTTTAGTTTCCTGTCAGCAATTGGATGATATGTTATTTTTCTGTAGGTTAAATTTTCTTTCTCTGTTTTTAGGGTGGTTGTTTCATTGATTAATTTCTGTTTTTTACATTTTCTTACCTTCTTTATGACTAGGTTTTTGTCAAATCCATTGCTTTCAGCTATACACATTATATTCTTGTATTCTGTTTCATATTCTATTTTATTGAGTGGGATGTTAATCAGTCGGTGTATTAGACTATTTAGTATTGCTTGTTGGTGCCCAATTGGATTGAAGCTGTTTGCCTTAATATAACAATCTGAATGTGTCGGTTTCCTGTAAATGCCAAATTCTATTTTTGTGCCCATGTTTAATAATTTTAGATCCAGGAATGGTAGAAAGTTGTCCGTTTGTTCTTCTATTGTGAAGTTTATGGATTTGTCTTGAATATTTAGGAGTTTTAGCGAGTCTTGGATGTGTTTTTGGTTTACTACGGCCACTATGTCATCGACATACCTATGCCATATTTTGAACATATATGGAAAGGCAGATGTCACATGAGTTTCCAAAAAACTCATATAAAGATCAGCTAGGAATGGCGATAAGGGATTTCCCATTGCCAGACCTGAACTTTGTTGGTAATACTTTCCATTGAATATGAAGTAGGTTTGTTCTATACATAGGGCTGTTAGAGTGCAATATTCTGCTATCTTGTTGTTACAACAAGATAGCAATGGAAAGTATTACCAACAAAGTTCAGGTCTGGCAATGGGAAATCCCTTATCGCCATTCCTAGCTGATCTTTATATGAGTTTTTTGGAAACTCATGTGACATCTGCCTTTCCATATATGTTCAAAATATGGCATAGGTATGTCGATGACATAGTGGCCGTAGTAAACCAAAAACACATCCAAGACTCGCTAAAACTCCTAAATATTCAAGACAAATCCATAAACTTCACAATAGAAGAACAAACGGACAACTTTCTACCATTCCTGGATCTAAAATTATTAAACATGGGCACAAAAATAGAATTTGGCATTTACAGGAAACCGACACATTCAGATTGTTATATTAAGGCAAACAGCTTCAATCCAATTGGGCACCAACAAGCAATACTAAATAGTCTAATACACCGACTGATTAACATCCCACTCAATAAAATAGAATATGAAACAGAATACAAGAATATAATGTGTATAGCTGAAAGCAATGGATTTGACAAAAACCTAGTCATAAAGAAGGTAAGAAAATGTAAAAAACAGAAATTAATCAATGAAACAACCACCCTAAAAACAGAGAAAGAAAATTTAACCTACAGAAAAATAACATATCATCCAATTGCTGACAGGAAACTAAAGAAAATATTTGGGGAATACAACATCACCTTGGCACCAGTAAATAAATTCAGTATTAAGAATTTGATACAATCCACGCACCTGGACAAAATCCCACAGGAACAAAAATGCGGAATTTACCAGTTCAATTGTAACAACTGCAACTTGAAATACATAGGCAAAACAAAAAGAAATTTGGGAACTAGAACAAAGGAACATCTTAGACACATTAAATATGCTCAAGGGGATAAATCGGCAGTAGCAGCACATGTTTTGGAAACTGGTCACCAAATAGGATTGGAACCAGAATTGAAAAAATGTATTCAGGGACACAGGCAACTTACGGTTTGGGAGAAAATCTACATCCACAAAAATAAGAACCATCTAATGAATTTCGAGATTCCCTCGGAAAATGACCTCGTCAAGAAGTTCATCAAAAGCCCACGAGAGGATGCTGATGAAGACCAACAGTCAGATGGAGTATAACTGGTGAACATGGTGGGAAGGCTCACCGAAACCTGGGTTCAGGTTAGTAATTAAAATAAGGGAAGCAGTGTATGTATCTGTCTCAATATTATTTTTTTTGGGAATAATATACTTCATTGCATAAACAAATTATAGTCCTGTACAATGGAATCAGTGTAAATCTCTTCTAACTTAAAACCTACGTTGTACGAAAATCTCTTCTGTTCATGACACAACGCGTAAATTTTAACAACTGAACGGATTTCTTATGAAAGACTGAAAATAGTTTTACATCCTCTAACCCTCAATTCAGCATACGTACTGTAAGTGTAATGGGACAAGGCTGTTTAGAGGCCATTGCCTTTATTTAAACCACCAGGCAAAGACAAATCCTATCGTATAAAAGAAAACAACATTCCTTTCTTTTCGCATTGTATATTTGACTTCCAATTACCCTCATTTACAAGTGCACTGATGTACAGTCTGTACCAAAATTATCTTATCTCGTTTATAGCACCTTGTTTATAACTATGGTATTCGGGCATTATTTACCATAATTTTAATTTTGTATGTGCTTTGGACCATAAGACGCACCCAACTTTCAAGGCTCTGTTTTCAAGGTAAAAAAGTGCGTCTTATGGTCCGTAAAATACGGTAATATTATATAATAATTTTTTTTTATTTTCCTCTTAAAATGTTTAAGATTGTAATTTACATATTCAGGAAACTCAGCAATAAAATTGTTATACAAATTCAAACCATATGAAATGTGAAATCAGTTCTTCTCAGAAGAGTTGCCAATATTGGCTTCCAGGCCTGGCTAAGTTGTAGACTGCCATCCTTATTGAAGTCTCGGCTTTGGATCTGCAACAGTGCAGCCCCAGTAGAATCTCCGTCTCCCTAGAATTCTGATCTGGTTGAATTTAATTTTGTGGCCAGTGTCGACACAGTGCTGGGCCACTGCGGACTTGTCTGGGTAATACAACCTGATGCATCTGCGATGTTAATTGCAAATTTCCTCTATAGTGCTGCCTGTCTGTCCATTGTAAACATCTCCGCATTCGTAGGAAATTTGGTAGATGCCTGAAATGGGAAGGCCCAATGAATCCTTCATGGGGCATACCATTTGCTGTATTTTTGGAGGGGGTTGATGGATGGATATTTTATTTGAAATGGGAGGGAAGAAAGGAATGTAGGCTCGGCTGGATGTGGATTCAGTGGTTGGCTCACTTTTCCCAAAAGATGGCAGCGAAGATAGCTACCAAAAGCTTGGAACCAAACCTCCAACTTACCTGGCTGGAAGCAATAAAATATTGCATTAAACTTTTCACCTTCAAAAATTGTATGTTTGAAAGCAGAAATGTAAGATTCATAGAATGATACTGTATATGGAATGTGAGGATTTTTATTCAAATGCTATGTTTGTAATTCTGTATTCCACTGAAATTTCCCTAATTGATTTCAAACTTAAGAGCCCACTGATGTTTTCACTTAATGACTACCTTAATAACAATGTATAAATTCAACTGTGAAAGAGTTCAAGCATAGTAGATTCAGCTGGTGAAAATCTATCAAAGCTGGACTTTATTTTAGTTATTAAAAAGAAATCATGTGATTCAAAATTTGCAGTGTCGTTATTTTTTACATTGCAGGGTTTCCGCACAGGCTACATCTACAGACATCCATTAATAAAGGGTGAACCCCCACGTCCTCGAAATGATGTTGAAGTCCCTCCAGCCGTTTCCTCGCTCGGATATCTGCTGGAAGAAGAAGAGATGTATAAACATGGGTATGTATACTTTAGGTTCATATCATGCCAATGAGATATCATAGCATTGATAGCTAAAGCAAGGTCTGTACTGTAGATCAGAAACATGGCTTTGAAGCTATGGTCGAGGTTTGAATCTCTTATAAGAATTCTGTGAACAGGGGTGTATGTTACAATTTTGTAAAAATTGAGTTATTTGCTGAACAAAGGTCTATGATGCCTCTTCCATGTACCTATGGACTTAGTTTTAGCGTGCGATAAAAACTTACCTCACTATGCAGAAAATTATAAAGCGAAATGTGCTGTAAAAATCTTGCAAATAGTAGTATAATTTTTATGGAACAAAGATCTATGTTACATTATCACTAGGCATCCTGACTCAACAAGCAACAACTACTTTGTAATGCATTTTCTCAACACTTGTGAAATGTAACATAGACCCTTGTTTGCAATTAAGGTTTAAGTTAGTTATGCTTACATCCAAAATAATGATTTGAGGAAAAGTGAAAATTTCTATGTCGTAGAATTCAAATTAAAAGGAAGGTAGTTCCAGTAGAAATTGATTAGTATATTTATTACGAATAAGTATAATTATTATGTATGATACAATTGTCAGAATTATTATAATAATAATTACACAGGTCTACAAATTAAATTTTTTTGTGAGCTGTTTTACATTTGAAATGTGATGCTAAATATTTCAATACCATTGATTTCAAAAATGACCTTCGTTTTTCTCTATCACATCAGGTTCTTTGGCAAATCAAGAATGAAATATCCACATATTTTCTTTTTAAAAAATTACAAAATCATCACTTATATAAAAGTTACAAATGCATTTGTGAGTTTTTGTTGCCAAAAATTTCACATTTCCATTCAGTTTATAAACATACATCTGTAAAATCTTGTTCGTTTAGTTTCAAATGTTTGTCTCTTGGATTTTCTCTTGTGTTTTTCCGTAGATTCCCTACACAGCATCCAGCAGTAATCTGCCATCATTGAAGTATTCCATCGTCCTTGGCATCTCCTCTCCATTTCTCGAATATCCTGGTGAAATCTCTCTCCTTGTTCTTCACTTAATGCCCCCAGGTTGTCAGGAAATACATCCAAATGTGAAAACAGAAAGTGTAATTTGAGACTCATGTTGCATCCCAAAGTTCTCAACTTCCGTAGCATGTTGTTCACAATTTTGACATAATCAGGATGTTTATTATTTCCTAGAAAATTGTCCATAACTTCTTTAAATGCATTCCAAGCATTTTTCTCTTTAGAAGTCATATTAGCTTCAAATTCCCTGTCTGTAGTTAAAGCTATGATTTGAGGACCCACAAACATTCCTTCTTTAATTTTTGCTTCAGACAGAGCAGGAAATTTGTGGCTGAGATATTTAAAACAATCACAATCTTGGTCAAGAGCTTTCACAAACTGCTTCATTATACCAAGTTTTATATGAAGAGGTGGCAAAATTATTTTCTTAGGATTTACTAGGCTAACCCTTATTATGTTCGTACTTCCTGGTGTTAAACTTTCTCTTTTGGGCCATTGTTTTCGTATCCAATGTTTTTCTCTTGCCCTGCTATCCCACTCACACATATAGCATGGATATTTCGTGAATCCTTGTTGTTGCCCACTGATGCATGCTCATCATACTTAATTTTCTGCAAAACAAACTTCAAACTTTCATAACTCTCTTTCAGCCGTTCTGAGTGTGCTACTGGAACTGAAGAAAGGACATTAACACAGTGTAGCAGCACGCCTTTAAGACTTCTTTTACTCGAATCGATGAATAGCCTCCAGTCATTTGGATCATATTTAACAGAACCCAATTTGTTTATTAAGTCTGGAATGTTATTACAGTAAACTAGATTTTCTTCATCACTGAAATACTGCAAGAGATCTTTTTCTCTGTTCCTGTAGAAAGTCACTGATGTACCAGCTGCAAGCAAGTTGTTTTCCTGTAGTCTGGAACCTAACAGCTCAGCTGCATCCTTGGGAAGGTTTAAATCCCTTACTATATCATTTAGCTTGGTTTGTGATAATGGTTGTGGCGCATTTGACATTTCAGGAATGAACTCGTCGGATACAAGTGATGATGATGAATCACTATTACTTCCTGTATCTGAAATAAGTTCTATAGTGTCTGTAGGTGGCTTAGGTATCGGAATACCAGGCCCATGAGCAACTGGTCTCATAGCAGATGGCAAGTTTGGGTATATAATTCCTTTTTTGTTCTTTGCATTAAAACCCTTCACATTGCATGTACAGAAGTAACAGTGAGTGCTGTGATTCTGAGGTTCACGCCAGACCATTGGTATTCCAAAATGTAGTGATTGTTTCTTTCCCTTTATCCAATTTCATAAGTCTTCAACGCAAACACTGCACACAGTATGAGGAGCCCAAGGCCTTGACTGATCCCCTAGATGGATTCCGAAGTACGCCTTGTAAGCTTTTGTTACAAATGAGGTTATGTTTCTTCTCTGCTTTTTCACAATAAAACTACCACAAATATAGCAAAATTAATTTGGATTATTTACACAACACCTCCTTTCTATTATTCTGTACGAAATTACATATGATACAAACAAGAAAATGGTAGCACTTAAATGTTAATTTCTTGCTTTATAGAACAACTATTATGGCCTGTATAGATGAATTCACAACACAAAATGGTGGAAGCAGCTTAGGATGTGCTGCCATCTACCTCCAAAACAGTCAACTAGTTCATTTAAGTAGATTTATTCCAATAGATGTCATTGTTTTAATGGTGTAATGGGTTATGATCACAAAAAAATAGCCAAATAAATAAAAAATGAAGATTTTAATTTTGTAAGAAAACGGTATGTGATAGGACTAAATAGACGTCATTTTTGGAATCAGAACATGGAATTTACTATAAAAAGACATCAAAACCTAAAACAGCAAAATCACTGTCGACCTGTGTTATTAGAGCATGATCATGAAAGCACAAATGAGCATCATAATTACATTTTAAGGCAAATAATGCTCAAATTCACAAATATTTGTGTTTTGTTCTCAGACATTAGTCATATTGATTATATGTCTTGAATGACTTGGTAGCATGAACTCAGCCTAAATATGGTATTCAGATAATTCAGTTACAATGTATAAATTACTAATGATGGTTTCATGGGCTATAAGCCGAGTAAAAGGATATCTTGCATCCAAGCTTTCGGTCGCTGACATCTCTGCGGCCTTCCTCAGGGAAATGAGTGTAGAAAAAGGGGAAGAGAGAGCTTATATATGTTTTTGAGTGAAAAGGAAATTCTGTGAAATTCGGGCTGTTGGGCCATGATCTTGGCTTAAAACTGCCTGACTGCCTTGGATGATTACATAGCGGATGTGGAAATGGGCTCAAATAGGTTAAGGGAAAACAATGACAAAATTTGTAGTAAGATTGAGATCGGAAATATACACACTAAACTTCACTAAAAGGTATATTTACCCAGGATGATCATTTCAATGGGTCTTCCCACCATCATCAGCTGATTCCGACTGGTCCTCTAGCGGCGGGTGAATGAACTTGTCGATCAAAGTTCTTTGTATACCAACTGAAGTGTCGAAGTTTAAAGAGACTTTTTCGGTTCTTTTTAATGAATATTTTTTCCCAAACTAGCCTGTAAGTTCTATTGGTTTTTCAACTTGTTTTAGTAGTGCAATTTCATTTTTAATTTCATGGCCTACTTCCCAGAAATGCATTACCAAAGCGGATTTTTCAACTTGTTTATTCATGATGTTCCTAAAATGTTCTTTTCTCCTTGTTTCTAAATTCCTTTTTGTTTGGCCTATATAAAATTTTCCACAATCTTTGCAATTAATTTTGTAAATTCCAGCTGTGTTATCTTGAAAATAGTCTATTTCAGTGATGCTCTTCTTTCCCAGTAGCTATAGCATAAGAACAATGTCACCTGCAATTGATTTCACAATTAAAAGAAGTTAGCAAAATCTGGTGCGTTGATAGCTCTAAAAATCATGGTTGTCTGCTTTTTTTTTTCTCATAAGTTGCAAACGTAAGCTAAAATTTCACAACTAAGTAAGAAACTAATTATAATTTATATAATTTGTTACATTTATTTATGACCTAGTAGTTACTCCTATGCCTTAACATTCCTCCATTTCTTCTGCTGTATTCGTATGAAATAATCTCTCAAACATTCATACCTGATTAACATTTACAGGCAATGGAAGAAGTACATGGATGGACGCAAGACATTTGATCGTACAAGGTGGCTCAACTCTCCAAATGTCTACCAGAAGGTTGAAATTTTGGAGACAGGAACACCAGATCCCAAAAAGATCACAAAGGTAGAGATGATTACATTTGAAAATAAAACTGAAACTAAGTAGAATTCAGTGCTTGTTCAATATATTATTGTATTTACTCAAGTATGAGATTTGTAGACTTTACTTTGAGATTTACTGTTTCTGTTCACTAAACATAGCAATAGTAATTATTGAAGGATAAACAGGTCATAAGGTTGTTGGTTTTGTGCTACTGTGGCAAGCCTCCTGGAATGAAGTGTTCTCCTAGATTCAATGCTTGTCATGGTCTACACCAAAGGCAGATTTCTAAGCAAAGGCCTGACTGGTTAGACAGTTTATAACCTCTGAACTTATTCAGAAAGTTTGATTAAATCTGTTGGAAGCATTATGAAAATTTACTCACCAAAATGTTTTGAAGGCTCTCGCCTTCATCATCATCTAAGATCCACTGACAAATTGGTCTCTTACATTCTCCAGATGTCTGTAAAGGTTGTTACGTTTTTGAGATAAAGTTTTTGAGGCCCTTGACCATATGACGTCAAGATCAACTAGGTAACTTCCACAGATATCTCAAAATGAGTGCAACCTGTACAGAGACATATGATGGACATAGAGATCAATTAGTCAGAGATTCTTAACTATTCTGATGATGAGTTACAAGTGCTTTATGTTCTTTTTTAGTGAACAGCAACTTGCAATTTGGTAAAGTAGAATATTTTGAAAGTTTAAGATATGATTTGTCAGCCATGGTGGAGTTGAGGTAGCATGCCCACCTCTAGATCTGAAGGTCATGATTTCAAACCTGGGTGTAAAAATCCTGGACACATAGTCCTCCGGGAAGGACTTTAAGCTGGGGACCTTGTGCCCCAAGCGTCTGGTCCAAATTCCTCTGCCCCTTTCAACGTCCAGATAATACCTTAGTTTCCTTTTGATGGTGATGGGCTTACCACCTGTCTGTCTCAGGAAATAAGTGTAACTAAATTAGTCTTCGGTATTAAAACCTCCACTTGGAGCCCCTTTGCTTCCAGCAGAGCAACAGAATGTACATACATAAGGTATAATTTCTTCAGGTAGGTCGATTGTGATGTATTTTTGTTCTTATGAAAACAGTCTTTCAGTCCAGTAACCACCCGAAGTCCCAATAGTTGAACGCTATTTTATTTGGCATACTAGAGGCTGAGGAGTAGTGTTATGAACATTTTTCAATTGAAGCCAAGGAGGATGTCAGAGTCTTTATCTCTTTAAAGGTGTGTGTTTAACCTTATCTCTATTTCAGTTGAAATTATTTTTGTATTTAAATATTTGAACTTTTCAAACCTTAAGACTCACGGACAACAAGCTGAGCTCAAACTGTAATATATCAGAGCACTTGCTAAGTGCTAGGACAGATCACATCATCAACTACTTCTCATCCAACACTGTGTAAATATTGTTGCTACACCTACCCCCACAGGCTTTAACCTAGGAGTACACTACACTCTAAGCTTCCAGGATATTCAATGCGCAGAAGGCAAAACTTCAACTACACACATACATAAAGAGATACAGTCTTATTATGTGGTAAGGTGCCTCTATAGGACTGTGAAAGCCTATTGACACTGATCTTTTCAAGAATACCTTTTAAAATATAGCTTTTATTTGAGAACCTAAAATTCATCCATCAGTGTGATAAAGGAGTGCAATCCTCGTTAAAACACTGCCATGAATTGTATTTATACAATTTCCTGAATAGATTCATATAAGATGTCTGTTGGGTAAAAATATGCTGGGTTGTAATTTTTTCATCATGTGCTAAGAAGGGTTTTTATGTGCTGAAAGTGTTTTATCTGTTAATTCTTAAATTTGGGAGAATGCAATCGATTTTTTATGATTGTGAGAAAAACTGTTACAGCATTAACTCACTCTTAGATTGTCAATGCTCTGAAGAGAATTTATATTGTTTGTGATGACTGTTTCATATGAAAATATTGGTCGTAGCACTTTACAGTACTCTAAAAATCTTGCTGTACAATGAGAATGTTTTGTTTTCTGTAGAGCAGTCCTAAAGCAGCAATTGTAATTTGTTATAGCAATTGTAGCCAGTTATTACAGACATATTAATTGTAGCCAGTTTTTACAGACATACTGAGTGTGTAAAGATAAGTGAGAGAGCGTAGGGATCCAGTAAAAGATACTAGGCCTTGTATTACATTCCTTTATGAAAGTGTGGTTTAAGAAATGAATTTATGTTCAAGTCTTACCTAAATGTTCTGAGGCTTAGGATTTACTATAGTTCGTACCTAGAAATACTAAACATATATTTTCAACTGGATGATTTAAGTAACTTTTTGTAGCAAAACATTCAACTCAGTCAAGTTGCTGGTATATAAATAGTTAGAAAAATTAAATCTTTTAAAGAAAAATACTTCAAACTTCACTATTCACTTACTTTTAATAGCAGTAAATGATCTTTTGTTGATGTGGATAAACGCCCATGAACATGCATTGCTATTAAAGTAAGTAAATAGTGAAAGTGCTCCTATAGGATTGTGAAAGTCTATTGACACTGATCTATTCGAGAATACTACCGTATTTCACCGCATAATCGTCACATTTGTAGGCCTTTTTTCCCTGTGTGAAAACACAGTGTGACCATTTTGCAAGGAAAGGCTGGACTTGTATTGGCCTACAGTAGACATACCTTACAAATTACAATGAAAGAAAAAAGTACTATTAAACTACGAGAGTACTTTGTTACTTATGGTTGCAGAGTTATTAAACTGCATGTGCAATGAAATTATGTCACTCTTCATATCAATTTGCAGGAAGATGATCAAACTGAAAAAAGTTAGAATTACTTTGTGTTATTGTGTGTTTACCTGTAAATATAACAATTGTAAAAATTTATTGGACATTATGTCTTGTATTATACTTCCAAAACAATTTTTCTGTATTCTTCTTGGTCCAGTGATTCTCGGCTGGAGCCTGTATCGTGCGTCTTTAATGCACTCCAGTTGCATTACTATCTTGAGATCGGAACCCCACCATCCACACCTTGAGCTGTCTGTTAGAAATCCCTGTCTTCTTGAAGCTCTTTACAATGATTTTTTCATGAGAGATGTAATTCCAACTTTAAATTACACATTAATTAATGAGTCCCATTGATGTGCGCTGCTGATTGTGATTGCTATTTTATTTTGTGCCAGTCTCATACAAGTTTTTCATGTACTGAAAACTCCCTCTCCGCAGCTCTGATTTCATATGCTATTATTTGCAACTTAAAACTCGCAGTATAATTCCTATATCTTTCCATTTTCTACAGTATACAACTGAATCAAGCAACTGTAGTGTACTGAAACTGATCCGAATGGCGTTACCGAAATTCCACATGAGTTGCCACCCCTATCCCTTTCTATTGTGTCAAGATAGCGGTCAGCACATTCCTTAACCTTGAATGCATTGGGTGGAGGATAAGTGCTCTAGATTGCAGTGGCGGTGTGTCAGTTGCAAATTTCTGATTCATCATGAAAGAGAGAAATATGTCAAAATATTCCTGTGAAGATTATGTGATAAAAATTTTTATAAATCATTTTTGGACTGAAAAATCAAGGTGTGACGCTTATGCGGTGGTGACAATTATGTGATGAAATACAGTATTTAAAATATAGCTTTTATTTGAGACCCTAATAATTCATCCACTAGTAAAATAATTAGTAGAATTGTTTGGCTGCATTCAAGGTGGAATTCAGACTAAATCAGAATGTGGTTTTAAGAATGAGACTCCTGAAAAATAAGAATGCAATGATGAGAAAATAGGAGGATAAGACAAGAACACAGTTTCTTCCTTTTTCTACTTAATTGAGATCTGACAAAATAATTTGCTCTTTAATTATGAAAACATAAGTGATTTTATACACAGAACTTCTCTAAAATTATAAAAGTGACGTGGACAATTGATTTGAGAAATCCTCATCCTCAGTATACTCTCATCTACGTGCTGTGCGATCCTAGTACCTTCTTATCCAGGGACATAAGAAATTTACAATCTGGGAGATCTTTGTCCAGAAAAATGCAGTTAATCTTACGAATTTTGACATCGCCATGGAAGATGATCTAATTAAGAAGTTCTTTCGACACCCAGAAGAGGGTACTTGGATCACACAGTGGGCAGTTGAAGTATGTTAAAGATGTTTATGAGTTTCTTGAAACAATTTTCCAGGTCAGTTTTATAATTTTAGTGAAGTACTGTGTATAAAATCTCCACTCACTTATGTTTTCATAAATATGTAACAACACTGTGTAAACTTTCACATTAATCTTTGCTCTTTGATTCTCATTGATGAGTCATTAACATATTGTAGGATAGTTAATTTACAATAGAAGCAAGTATGATAGTGTGCGATTCAGGGTATTGAAGGTGAAAAATTTGTGTTTCTTTAAGTGTTTAATATAGAATAATCCCCCCCTTCTAGATACACTTTCCAATGGACTTAACTCTACCTTTGCTATAGGGAACTGAAATATGGTAGACTATTATTTTGCAAATTAATATTCTCATATTAAAAATGGTGAATTATATAGTATTACATTCCATATAGTTTCTATTACATTATTGTGATGAAAATCGTACATTAAGCTAACATTCCTGTTCTCCCTATTCAACGTAAGAATCACTTCCTAAGATAACATTATGAGGGAGATGAACTTTTTATTAATTTTATAAGGGTTACATTATAGTGAATTGCCCAAATGATCATAACCCATTCGAACACCCACCTCTAAAATTCCAGTTTCCAATTGGTACTGGTAATTTTTAATTAAAATAAAGGATTTATATTATACATGCAAATCAAATGAGTAATTATTTTAAAAAACCAATTATGCTGCAATTATTAATTAGTAATAAAGAACCAGTGGTTTGAATATATGTTTTCAAATTATAAAATATTATCCATATGTAAGTTTCATAGAATAAATAGACCAATTAATTATCAATGACGTTAGGTCTTTTATAACTATTATACACAATACTATCCATTCACTTCAGTACATCTATAATTATATTTTGGACTTCCTCCATGAAAATTGTGTGAATGAGTTAAGATCATACTCGAGTACATCCAAAAAAAGAATTGCTGCACATTTTTAATTCTTTGAGCTGTATTGTGTGTATATAAGCTTATGCATAGATGGCCAGGCTAGTTCCATCAACATAGGGAATATGCAGTTGGAACTGGTGAATAATATTCTTTATGGATTTGATAGAGGAAATGTATTACAATAATAATAATTTATCATTTTGAATAGCCACTAATTAGACTGATGATTGTAGTTTTACCTAGGAAAGTGTTTATTTTTTGCTCAAACATTTTGCTAAAAAGATAGTTCATTCTTTTATTATATGCAGAACTACTATAGTGCTTCAATGTGCAGGTGTAAAGTGAATGTCAAAATGTTTTTTGTTGGCTGTGTGTGTTATTGGCTTAGGGAAGGAACGAACATTAGAAGGTGCTGGAATTGGGAAACGAAGATTTAGTCTCATTGACTTCAGAGATTTCTATTTTACAGAGAATGTATTAGAATTGAAAATATGAACTATTTAGGATTATACGTCATTAGATTTATAAGAGAACATATATATTAAAATCAACTTCTGTTGTTAAATGTAATGGTTGTATTCTTTGATAGTCTTTAATTCCATTGCAATATTGTGCATATTTGTTAGAGCTTATACTTTTTATTTTTTTTGCAATTATTATACACGTATATATGCATTTATAAGACTGGCTGTCTGAAGTAGCTTTAATATACTTTTTTTTTAGTCTATTCCAAATAATATTTTATGTTTTGAGAATTTCTAGATGCATGAACTAGTGCAGACATATTTTGTAAAATTAAATTGTGACCAGAGTGGAACTTAATTTATTAGCAGCTAACAATTTTCTATACTAATATATTAATGTTTTAATAGTGTAAGTATTGCATTACTCCAGTTCCATGAAATTAATTCGGATATAGTAATTATAAAAGTAGTGTGCTCTTATTAACATGCTTAGGTTTTAATTTTACAGGCATTGTTTATTGTATTATGTGACTGTGTGCAACTTATATAGAGAATATGAGAGAATCAAATTCTAATGCTTTTACTGTAGTGTAAGGGGCTATAAAATAAAAAAGAAAGTATATTCTCACATTGAATTTTATTAGTGTGACTCTAGTAACTAATTCCTAGGAGTGTGTTCATACTTGTAACATGAGTTTCTGTTCTTGTAATTATTTAATTTTTATTGGTGGCACATAACGTAGTAATTTGTATTTCCTAGAGTAATTCCTTATAAATTTAGAACACTGCTAATTGTTGCTGTAAAAGTAATATATGAATTATAAGTTTAGTCTATGACCAAGAAATTATTGTTCGGTAAATGCTGAAATATGAATTAACTGAACTTGGAAGTTTTAAATTAAAATTGGTAATTAAGAGATTCAATAAAGATTTGACCATGGCTGAGTGGGTTATCTTACACTAGTCCCTCAAGAATAATTTCATTATTTTCAAGTATATATGTTAGTGTGTCATTGCGTTAGTTAATCTTACGACTTGTGGTTAGCAGTGTTCTGATTTAACTTCCCATTTGCATTTTTAGATTATGCACCTCCTAATTTTCATGTGGTTTTTTCCGTTTGATTTTTTAGTGGGTGGATGCGAATGCAGAGGAGGTAATTGGACCTTACTCGGCTGGCCAAGCCTCTTACCTACCATACATAGCCTAAGTGTCCTTTTATTTTTTTAATAGTTTTATTATGTTGCCTTTTCCAGATCTGGTGTTGGGGAATCCTTTGCATGTCTTCTGAGCATGTCCATTACATCCTATTTTCCCTGCTTCACACTGTACAGTGGTTCCCAGCTTACTTAAATTGATTCTAATCAGGTACTTGTCCATGGTGCAACTTAAATGGCTTGCAAATCGAGTTTTGCAACAAACAAAAGGACTTTTCACCGTAAACAGAATCCAGAAAATTGCATATGCAACGTGAATCTAGTGGAACTTCAGAAAGGCATCATGTATATATAGCAGAAGAGTATTGTTATGCAATCTCAAAAATGGCTTGAATGTTGTAGATAATGTTTGTGTCTGAACTTTCTCACATCATTATAGACATTGAGAGAAAATGTACGTATGCTACAGTACAAGTACAAAATCAAAATTAGTTGACAATGTTTCTATGTACTGAGAACTAAACAAAACAAAAAACACATTCTAAATTGGTTGTATTCTGTATGAGGACAGTATTTATTTAACTTAAGTTTTCTTGCCAAGCATTAATGGTTTTCTTCAGTGTTCCATCAGAATCATTTTCACTGACACTGTTCACATCTGTAAATCCATTCTCTCGCTCAACATTTCTAGTACATCTTTCTCTTCATCAAGACAAGACAGAATAGAAAAACAAAGACAATGATATGTAAGCTGTGGACAGTACTTAATTATCAGAAAACATGGACTCCAAATCACTTTTGGCAACCAGGATGAAGTTGCGCATGTGTACATTGCACTAGGTAACGTAGAAAGAAGCAACACTTCCTTGGGCTAGTTAGTTTTCAAGTTGCACAGCAAGGAAAATTGTACACTGCATGAAAATAATAAATGCAACATTTGTTGTGCATAAAAAAAAGCTTTCCATTTAAATTGCATCATCAATGAGTACCTTAAGAATTAATTTAAGGAAATGGGGTTGCACAATTAATTAATTGGGTTATAAAAATGATTTTATAGATTAAAATTTAAAATTAGAAAGGTAACACAAACAACCACTAGGATATTCAAAAAAGCATTCCTTCATATAGAGGGCTCAATTCAAAATTGAATCATGGTCCATTATAACATTAATAGAGTTACCAAAATCTTAAATAGTGCCATCTTCAGGGACACTGAGAAGTGTCACATTATTTTCAGGGACCCTGAATATGGCAACAAAGTGCATTACCAAAAGCTTGGAGAGGCATTTATTTCACCTAGGTGATTGCTAAAGAATTTATAATTAGTAATATGCACTGCAAAATTTTAAAATCACAGTATATAAAACATCTATTGTTCGACAGTGCATTACAAATCTCATTATAGCCATTCTCGTCAGTGGGCTCTTACTGTAATGGAAGTTTTGTGTGTAAATAACAAACCGATTTAAAAAATAATTGGGAATGAACTCATTATTTAAAAAATTTGAGCATGTTACATATTTAATCTAGAATATTTATTTATGTTGTACATACACATCTTATTTTTGGAGGTAGCAGTTTCTGTATACGTTCACCATTAGAGCTGTTCTATTTATCCAAAGTTTTTTCAGGTAACAAGTAATTGTCGCAGATGCACATTTCAGATACTCTAAAGTTTTAATTTTCTCTCCTACTCCTTTTAAAGGTGATATTTTTTCAGTCCTAATTGCATTGGAGATTTAAAAAAAAATACTGGAAAATGTGACAGAAATAGCTCAGCAGTTTGTATAAACATACTTAGTGTTTTTACCACCTTTTATTCATTCAATCCAAATTTTTTGATCGTATTTGTCCACTTTACTTGTACTTTTAATTTTCAATAATGTGTTGAATTTTGGGAGGAACATCTAATTCTTAAATAAGATAAATGTATTTTCCGTTTGTAAAGTCTCTATGTGCACAGTTAACATACAGGGTCTGTCCGAAAAGTAATGTCAGTGAGTCAATTAGAAGATATTTATTGATCCAATACACTAAAAGATTTCAAAATAGGCTCCTCCTGTGTCGATACATCACGTCCAGCGACATTTCCAGGTATCAAAGGCCTTTTCCAGAATGTCCTTGAGAGCCTTGGTGCAAGCCTCTTTAACTGTCAACTGTCCCGAAATGATGTCCTTTCATGGGAGTTTTCAAGCGTGGGAACAAGAAGAAGTTGGGGGAGCCACGTTAGGACTTTAGGGCGGTTGGGGAATCGTTGGCACCTTTGAATCGGCCTGGAAGCAGGTCATGAAGAAGGCGGTTTGGGCCGGTGCGTTGTCATGTTGAAGTTTCCAGTTGTCTGCAATGTCGGTCCGGATGCGTTCATTTGAGTCTCTTGAGCACTTCCATGTAGAATTTGGCGTTTACAGTTACATCATTTCGGGACAGTTGACAAAGTCAAAGAGGCTTGCACAAAGGCTCCAAAGGACATTCCGGAAAAGGCCTACCGTGATGCCTGGAAATCTTAGAAAATGTATCGACACAGGAGGAACCTATTTTGAAATTTTTTAATGTATTGCACCAATCGGATCAATAAATATCTTCTAATTGTTTCACTAACATTACTTTTCGGACAAACCCTGTAGTTCTACTGTCTACATACCATGTGTGTGCATATACAAATTTCAACTTAAAATTTCCAATTAACTTACACATATTGTTCAGTTATTTAAAAAAAATATGTGCTAGTTATAAAAGTAATTTTTTATATATCTTGGTGTCTTTATTTTAAAACACGCATAATACATAGAATCTGCCACTGTAGCAAATGGAGTCTTTATCTTTTTTATCACCCTCTTTTATACTGTTAGGATTTGTAGTCCATCACTGTAAATGCAAGTAATTTAGTGGATATGAGGTCAGCAGTCACCTAGTTCACTTTTGCCCCAGGGCTGTCAAGTCACGCTATTCAAGACAGTGTTTTAAAAAGAATACTGTGTGTTTTCAGTGCAGCAAAAATATTTATTTCTCTTTTATTTCTACCACTTTTCCTTAGTGCTTTATTTGGCATGAATTGAGAAACCTGCTTATGCTAGATTCTGTTTTCCCTGCATTTTGTATAAAGGTCTGCTTTGCAGATCTCCTTGTGTACTAAAGTGAAGCTTTTTAAAGAATCTGAAGGAAATACATCCAATTTTGGAATGTGCTTGGGAACCACAATGTACATATACTATGAAGCATGTTCTTCTGGGTTGAAGTTAACTATTCTATGCTATCTTAAATTCTGAATTTTACACGAGCCAAATTATTAGCCAAAAATATTAACAATAAATTTAAACATACAGTAGGGATTAATTTATGTTTAATTTCCAGTAAAGAGTAATAAATTTGACTTCTTTTAAAAGTTGTAACGCTTGAAAGTCTCTTAAACAGCTGAGTGCTGAAAAGGATGGGCTGACTCTTGCTCATTAGAAAGTTAAAGTTCTTTGGAGCGGTTCACAAGTGTAAACAAACTTTCAGTCATTGCTGTGTTTTGTTCATTGACAATGCCTGTACCAGAGGTTGTGGGTTCGCTTCCTGTGAATACCTTATATAGTTTGAACTTTTTGAAAAAGCTTAAATAAATACATTTTATTTTATGTTAATTAAATGAGACTTCACTTTTACTTACATTATATGGTGTTTTTAACATTTTATTTTATTTTGAACATACAAACAAACAATTATGTTATGCTCACTTATCTGTGTCTGGAACTTACAACTTTTAAGCTGCCTGTCCTTTTTGCAGCCAGCTGTACATTAACTTTGTAGGATTCAAAATTTCTGCACGAAAATCAGAAAGACTTTAAATTCATTAACTTCTAAAGATAATCCAGTCTACTTCTATCAGCTGAAAGATAGACATTCCTACTGATTATGAAGTATTGTGCCTGTTTTCTCCTATCCAAGCAGATTTGCGGTATTTGATATTGTGATTCAACATGATGGGTCTGGTTAGGTTGCCAGTGCCACGACAAAACCAGAACATGAGGGACCTAAAACAAGAGCAATTCAAATTATGAAAATTGTAAATTAAATGACCTTTAGATGAAAACAGGCACATAACTTTTTTGTCAGAGGAACTTTTGAATGGTGAAGGGCAATAAATTAATACATTGTACGGTCCCTGATGCACTGGTTTTGTCTGTGTGCAGTGGGTAGCTGATGGATCTCCAACACACAGCAGTACACCAGTCAAGATAGAGAGTGCGTTGCAGTTTGTGCCGAAGAACACAGATCCTCGAGAGTTCAAGAAGCTTCAACAGCAGGTAAGTAAATCATTTCTACATTTTTTTAAATAGTATACATAATTTGATGCTGTATTTATCCAAGTACAGTATAAGCTACTCTCAAGTTCAAGCCCAACTGCATTTTAATAACACAATGATGATGAAGATAACAACAGCAGTAATAATAATGTTTTATCTTACCTGGCAGAGTTAAGGCCTTCTGACACTCAACCAGGAGTTGAACTAAATTATTACATTGTTGAGAAATATAAACATAATAAGTTATAAATTTGGAAGATTTTTTTTCCCCCCCTAATTTTATATGCTGGTACCAGAAGAAGATAATTTGATTAGGAGGATCATAAAAAGTTGCCTTGGCCTTCCTGGGAGGGATTCAACAGTTTGACAGTGTAGTTGAGAATGAGAATGAATTTCCTCAAAACAAGTCCTTTCAAAACTGTGGTTAGTGAATCAACATAGCATGTAAAAGTCATCTCTTATAATTAATTGAAATTTAACATTTTCATTTGCTGATATCATACACACAATGCAAGTGACAATGAGTAAACAGGGGTAAACCAGGCATGGAAGAGTGGGTGTGGGTTAATGTTTATCATTTTCAATAACTTATACTTCTTGTATTTCGTCCAAACAGAAAGTATATATAAATGGGTTCCTTTTTATTTACTTAATAACTGCCATCAAAGATAGCCCAAATAACTCAGTACACCAGAAAAATTGGTCATTTTACAAAACAAGAAATGAGGTTAATTATACAGGAAAAACAATAGTCAGTAGTGACTAATATTGTTATTTATAATCTGACAAGATTTTTTAATTATTGAAACAATATCGTTACGGAAAGCTGTGGGAAGTTGGAATGTTTTTTCAGAATTTTTCAAAATGTTTAGTAATTACTCTTCTAGCTCCAACGAGAAGGCTTACATCTTGAATTTTGTTCAAGTTGTATTTGTCCATGAAGTAAGGTATTGTTGGGATATATATTCCTTTATGATTGAGCACTATCAGTCTCAAACAAACCAGTTTTTGGGTAATTAGTGTATTTACAGTAAGCTATAATGTAAGCTCGCAGAGATATCCTTCAGCTATACAGTGCACTTCTTCCTCCACAATCCAACCCGTTTCTCTTATAGCAGCAGCTATCAATGAACGTACATTATGATGAACATTTCTAGTAGAGCTCCATGATCGCATTTTCTCAAAACATGAGCAAGAGTTTCCATCTTCAAGCTGTCATGTTTGCATTGGGTACCATTTTGGGATTAACTTGAAATTGACCTAATGGCAATGACATTAGTGTTCATTTTCAATGCTATTGTCATTGGATGTTGACAACCCTCTTGCTGATTATCCATTTATTAGTGACAGGAATTTTGTTATGAAGGAAGGCAGAAGTTTCCATGCTTCAAACTCATGTTCTTTTAATTCCATCCTAAATTTCTTTACTGATCGTTTTGTTTCTTCTGAAGGAAAGAGAAGGGTAAGTCCAAGAAATTACAAGATGTTGTCAATTCTTTTCTTTGCCGTAAAATGTTTATGTGGGTGTTATCTACAGTTAGTCAAGTCACACAAGTATGACAATGTTGAAGAAGAATGGCCTCCCATGCAGCTCGGATGACATTTTAAACCTCTAATTCTTGAGCTGGATTACAGCTTACCATTCCGTACATCTGCAGATAAGAATAACATTTCCTTTATAGAACTTTATCTTATATTATCAATATTCTCCAAATACGTAGAAGGTAATTGATGTAAAGGAGCCATCAATAGTGGATAGATTTCACCAAATATTTTGGTTAACTATGGCAATTAATCATTGTATGGAAGTTTACACAGTGAAGCTATATTATAATTTAATAATATTGAGTTGGGTTTAGCACTATGCTTCACTTATTTTATAAATACCTGTACTAGTTTCGAAGACCCTCGTCATTCATAATCATCAGGTTAACACCAACTGCCGGCTGGCCGTTTTTGCTGCGCTCTAGTGGAAGTGTGTGGCATTTGGCGATGAGATCTTCGTCTGATGGGATGTCGAAGTTCATAAGGTATCCTTTATGCTTGTGGATGAATATCCTTTCCCACACTGAGAGTTCCTTGTGACCTTCGACACATTTTATCAGTTTTGGATCCCGATCGATGTCATGCCCCTCATTCCAAAAATGGGCCGCTACTGCAGATTTATCCGTATTTGCGTATTTTAAATGTCTCATGTGTTCCTTTTCCCTAATCTCCAACTTTCTCTTAGTCTTACCCACATATACTTTCTCACAGTTTGCACAATTAATTTTATATATTCCTGATTTTTGGTTCTGATGGCTATGCTCTAAATTGGTGGAATTTAGTAAGTTTTTTAGAGAAAATCTATTTACTGGGGCTGTGGTTATACCATATTTGCTGAACACTTTTTTGAATTTCCTGTCTGCAGAAGGGTGAAAAGTTATCTTTCTGAATTTCTTATTTACTTCTATTGGTTCTAGGGTGGTTATATCTGTAGTCAGCTTTTTCTTTTGGCAATTTTTTATTTTCTTGTCCACCAATTCTTTATTGAAACCATTGTTTTCGGCTGTGGATACGATGGTTTTATACTCCAGATCATACTCTGATTTGCTGAGTGAACATTCACTATCCTGTGTGCCAGTGAATTTATTACTGCATGTTTGTGTGTGAGTGGACTTATGCTGTTGGCCTTGATGTAGCAATCTGTGTGTGTGGGTTCTCTGTAAATTCCAAATTCTAATTTATTATCTTCAGGTCTAAAAACGGTAAACAATGATCTCTCTCCTCTTTTAATGTAAACTGTAGTGAACTATCTTGCAAATTTAACAGTCTCAATGCGTCTTGAACTACGGTAATTTCTTGTTGGTTATGGCGAACACATTGTCCACGTACCTGTGCCAAGTTTTGAATATTACAGGGAGGGCGGTAGTAATATGTGTTTCTAACTGACCCATGTAAAGATCACTTGGTGTCGTTTGACGTTGTCGGGCTATTCCCCAGCATCCAAAAAGACAGATTAATAGAATACCTGAGTAAGTGGTTGAAATCTAATGGGTTCAATCAGAATACAATAGAAGAATACTGCAACCTAACCTCCATATGCATAGATCAAACCTATTTTTCATTTAATGGTAAATTTCATCAACAAAGATCAGGCCTAGCCATGGGCAACCCGTTGTCTCCATTCCTAGCAGATCTTTACATGGGTCAGTTAGAGACACATATTACTACCGCCTTCCCTGTAATATTCAAAACTTGGCACAGGTACGTGGACGATGTGTTCGCCATAACCAACAAGAAATTAGTTCAAGACGCATTGAGACTGTTAAATTTGCAAGATAGTTCACTACAGTTTACATTAGAAGAGGAAAGAGATCATTGTTTACCGTTTTTAGACCTGAAGATAATAAAACAAGATAATAAATTAGAATTTGGAATTTACAGAAAACCCACACACACAGATTGCTACATCAAGGCCAACAGCATAAGTCCACTCACACACAAGCATGCAGTAATAAATTCACTAGCACACAGGATAGTGAATGTTCCACTCAGCAAATCAGAGTATGATCTGGAGTATAAAACCATCGTATCCACAGCCGAAAACAATGGTTTCAATAAAGAATTGGTGGACAAGAAAATAAAAAATTGCCAAAAGAAAAGGCTGGCTACAGATATAACCACCCTAGAACCAATAGAAGTAAATAAGAACTAATTTCTTGTTGGTCAGAACCAAAAATCAGGAATATATAAAATTAATTGTGCAAACTGTGAGAAAGTATATGTGGGTAAGACAAGAGAAAGTTGGAGATTAGGGCAAAGGAACAAATGAGACATTTAAAATACGCAAATACGGATAAATCTGCAGTAGCGGCCCATTTTTGGAATGAGGGGCATGACATCGATCGGGATCCAAAACTGATAAAATGTGTCGAAGATCACAAGGAACTCTCAGTGTGGGAAAGGATATTCATCCACAAACATAAAGGATACCTTATGAACTTCGACATCCCGTCAGACGAAGATCTCATCGCCAAATGCCACACACTTCCACCAGAGTGCAGCAAAAACGGCCAGCCGGCAGTTGGTGTTAACCTGATGATTATGAATGACGAGGGTCTTCGAAACTAGTACAGGTATTTATAAAATAAGTGAAGCATAGTGCTAAACCCAACTCAATATTATTAAATTAAAAAATAACTATGGCAAGTTTATGATCATCGAGGTAATTGGAAGTATGTACAAGATTCTGAAGACATGAGGTAAATATACAATGAGTTCCTTCACATATTGGTCTGTTTAGAAATGAACAAGCAGGTCTGTTAGCTAAACAAGGCTCCAAAGTCCAACAAAGACAGAGAAATCCATAATAGTCCTGGACCTGACTGCAGTCCTGTAGGAAAATTTAAGTAGGGAGGTGTTTTATTTTTTTATTTTTATTTATTTTATTATTATTATTATATATTATACAGGAATGTTTAGTAGGTGCCCTAGTAAGTATTTTGAGCTTGGGTGGACATCTGCCACCAGGTACATTTCCCAACTATGGCGGCCGCTCGATCACAGAACTGCCCATATCTATGTTAATACGTGATTGATTTTCATGAAAATTGAGTCAGTATGTTGTAATTACTACTTGTAAGGTAAATACCAATGTGTTTTAACTGTCACAATACATAAATAAACAACAACAACATTTAAAAAATGTGATTTTGTTAGTTTTTCCTTTAAAAATGTAATTGTGTTAATTTTTTTTATTATTTTCTTTTACTGCGTAAATACAGGTACATGAATACAAACAGTGATTATATTGAAACATGTTCAGATTATCTGAAAAGAAAGTTGAGTCTAACCCCTTACTACCACACTTAAGTAGATGCAAAAGGTTACTTCATTTTCCCTACAAATGCAAGAGGAATTGGCACATTTTAAGATAAGATAAGATAAGATTTATTGCTGTTCTGCATAATGTCAAGACATTTCAGAACATTGTCAAATTGTGTTTTTACAAACATACATATGTACTTTCAAAGCTGAAAACACAATAACAAAAGTTTAACATACCATGCAACATTCACACACTCATCCTATATACAACAAAATCTGCCATCTTCATAACGACATACATCCACTCAGCACATTTACAGACATATATGCTTAGTCTAAGTTTGGCAGTTTTATCTAGCTTAAATTGGGCATTAAGGAAAGACAGTAAAACAATGAAACACTAAGACAATTACATGCTCCGATAAACTCAATGGGAGATTTCTGTAAGTTCTTTTCTAAAATAAAATCATCTTCTATCACTGCAAAACCAAATTCACATGGATCTAAGCCAACAAGCACATCACATCAACAATACAATACAGGTATGTGTAGAAATATGACCTCAACAAATGGCCTTTAGCACTATCTTGTGAAACCAGTGCATTTGTCAGTAGATTGTGTAATGGATTAGGAAGCATATCCAATGGGTTACTTTTTGAAAAATATATTTCAAAATTGTAGTCACCTTTGCATCTAAGCTCTAGGTTTGCTTCTTAGAAAACTCATGGTGGATGTTCAATCCTTTGACAAAAGCATTGGAGTCTGTTACTTCCCAAAATAGATTTGATATCATCAGACGCTCATGATGTGTTACCTCTCATTCTGCTATTAACTGTTTTTGTTTAGTATGCTCTACGTTGCCAGATGAGCTCTTTTGTGATCTTTAATGGTTTATTCCAATGCCATATCCTCAGCAACAGCTGAAAATTTATGGTCACCCTTAACAACGTGCTTCCCCTTCATGAACATTTCATGCACCTCTGGGGCTGTCTTGGGTAGTCTTATCATGTCTTCCAGATATAAAGAAGACCATCTCTGATTGTTAATACAATCAAAGAAGGCATACTGATTGAAGTTTCTGTAATGTGTCTAGATGCAGTTTCCAGAGACCTTGTCTATCGGAACGAATCAAATTTCTAAGAAGTTGGAGCAGTTTGAGAAAATTGTCCCAGTACAAAAATTGTTCTGATATTTGCCTTCTACAACCAAAAAATTTCTCAAAGTGTGATAGGAGTTTCTCCACATTGACATCTACATCTTTATGATCTGCTTTTTTTCCCCCATGCCAAAGAAATATTCTGCTGGATGTGAAGTAACTTTTCAAACTCAGATGCATAAGACTCGATGGAATGTTCTTCCAAAAATGATTTCATCATCAACCTAAACATGGTTTCTCTCAACCTAAACTTTCCTTTTACTCCCCTCACATAGTTGTTCCCATTTAAAACCGACTCTACCACATTTACCCCAAACACTGAGCATTCAGTGAACACATTGGGTATTCCTTTCCACGAAGGTATTTACCTAAACAACCAAGCACAATTTTAGTCATATGGAATGCTCCCAACACCAGTACAATATGTAAAAACTTATCTGGATTGATTAGCTGGACTTAGCATGCAATAGCGTAAACGCCTTTGTCACAGGCTACTGGAAGGTAGTTTTGGCCCAAATGGTCGGATACTATTGAAATTCAATAAAGCTATGGGGTTTAGTTTCCCACTGTACAGGATTTCCACACGCGATGTTTGGCGTTGGTATGTGGGCTCTGGCTTGCAGACCAACACTCCCATTGGCTGCCAACCTTAACATATAGCTAAATGTGTTGATAAATTTCATGTTGTATTATCCTATGAGGGATTTGTATGTCGTGTATAAAGTGTAAATTTTAGATTTGACAAAGCTTTGAGCTGATATTTTAACCAAAACATTTTATACGAGGGAATAGGTGGAATTATTTTATACATGATATAGCTAAATAATGCATAACACTAACCACATAGTTCAGTGCACGAAGCGGAGGCGGCAGCCGTAGCGAAGCGCCCTTGTATTTTCGAATAATGTACGATACACTGTTTGTAGGTTTCGAAAATGTGGCATATTTTATCTCCCGGAGGTTTGTCAGACCCTTATCATGTTGGCAGCCCTGATTCCAGCACCACGTGACCCATCGTCTTCTTCCAAGCATGCACCTGCGCTGTCTTGAGCAGCCAATTCTGGTGTGTGACTTTCTTTCCGAGTGCCATTTTAGGTTAGTTTTCTGTGAACTTCTTACCGCTTTTACCTATATTTAAAATATTCTTAGAAACAAAATGTGCCTACATATGGATTCTAAAACTTCTGGAGAATAATATTACATGAAATTTGGCCGTTTCTCATGTGTAGAAAAAATATTAACCAATCCAGTACAGTGGGAAACTATCCCCAAGCTATGTAAACAGTCGCAGGCTGAGATACTGGGTTTGGAATCACAGGCAAAATCCAACTTGTTTCTGCTGTAGATCCTCTTTTGAACTAAGTGCATTGGAAGTACTCCACGATGGTACAAGCTGTTCAAGGCTTTCTTCTGGAGTAGGAAGCTCGTAATCTGTATCAACATCAGAACTGTGCAGAAGAGGTTGTGCAATTCTTGAAAAGTGCCATAACATATTTGAATTTTCGTATTGCTTCTTCTCAGCCTCATTCATTGTGTGATCGCTTGAGAGATTAGGATGCTTCACTGGTTTGTAATATGATTGAAACTTTTGGCATGGAAGAAGCTCTTGAATTGCTTTCAAACCTCGTGTGATACCAATCTCCGATACGCATGGTTTAACTGGTATATCTAGTGGATTGTCTTGAAAAAGTACACACACAGTGTCATGAGAAACTCCTATACCAGATAAGGTAGATTCCTCATGGACGAAGTTATCGAAGGCGCCAATCGTGTATGAATCAGTCTTAAAATGACTCAGTATCGGGACTTTGTTAGGAGACTGCTTAAAGCTTATTTTGCAAGGCTATGATGATGACTAGGGGGTGGATTTATATGACCTAAAAAAATAGGATATATGCATGCATTTATGACCTAAAAAAACATTAAAATATGACCAATAAAATTTAAAATATGACTTTACCACTTACACATTATGTAATTTTTTTTAAAGTTTCATTAAAATTCATTTTATTAAAAAATAATGTTAATTATTTAAAATATCTGTAAATTCTCAAAAGTATCAGTATAATGCAAAATTTACAAAATATGATATGAAACTTCAAAATGTATTTAATATGCACACAAATATGCCAAAAATATGACCTAAATATGCATATTCATACTAAATATGCTACAATAGTTGAAAATTTATGCAGTTATATGCACAATAAAAGCCGTTCTGTTTTCACCAGGATGCTTGGAATCGAGATTAAATTAGTCGGAAACCTGAAATAATAAAAGGGGGAAAATATGACATTTCATATAAATCCGCCCCCTAATGATGACGAATCACTTCATTTTAAAAATTTTTGTTTATTTATTTGTAGGGAGAGTTAAAACATTTTGCTGTATACCTTACAAATAGTAATTACAACATACTGACTCAATTTGCATGAAAATTGATCAAGTATTAACATAGATATGAGCAGTTTTGTGATCGAGCGGCCGCCATCTTTGATGACGTCATAGCTGGAAAATGTACCAGGTGGCGGATGTCCACCCAAGCTCAAAATACTTACTAGGACACCTACTAAACATTCCTGTAAAAAGAAATCTCCCTACTCAAATTTTCCTACAGGATTGCAGTCAAGTCCTGGACTATAACACTGCTAAGATGGCACAAGAAGTAAAGTAAGTAATATATCATAACAGGCAAGAACAAGACAAGAGAAAACTTTAAATAATAAATATGAAACTGTAGTATATATACGTTGACAGGATCAAACACCTTCCATGGAGAAGATATTTCTCTAAGCAGGGAGCAGTTGCTACACTGCAGATGACTAGACCCAGAGAAAAAAAGACTGAAAAGATCTAGTGGTACTCAACTGGGAAGCACGAGGACTGATGGTGTGAAAACAAGCTCCAGCCGTTTGAAAACAACAACAGTTTTTGAACAGATTGAAGCAGTGGGGTTACACTTTGTGTCTCAAGATCTTGTGGAAGGAAGGAAAAACTTAATGATAACCAACTTTAACCTCATAATTGAAAGTAAAAGATAAAGGTAAAGTGATCCCTATACAGGCCATGGAGACCCAGAGGGTTCCAGGCGGTTGAGGCTCCCAGATTTTGGACATTCGGCACATGAAGGTGGTAAGGTTGTCAGCCTTACGCACCGGCCGCCTTTACCTCCAGGATTGCTCCTGGTACTCATTTCTGTTAGAGGTTGAGTCGACCCCAGGGCCATAGTGACACCAGAAAGATTAGGCCAATTGAAAAATCTTAATGACCTCATCGGGAATCAAACCCGCGACCTTCCTGTTTGTAGCGCAGTGCCTCAACCACTACGCTACAGCATACCCCCATAATTGAAAGTAGTTTCCCATTATTTACTTTTATCGTCAGATCCAATGGATTTAATAATTTCTTCATTGAGTATAATTAAATCTTCCTTCAGCAACATCTTTTTGGATATTAACTTGTATTCGAAGTTAACACTGTTAAGTTATATAACTTAATAAATATATAATGAGTTGAATTTAACACTGAACTTCACTTTTGGCACACTTTATCTATACTAGTTTCGGTGTCATTGCTACCATTGTTGGCGCTATAACAGCTATACTTCAACTGCTGTGGCTCCCATGAGGCTTAATAATCTTTTCACTTAGCTCAATGATAGGATGAGAAAGGCCAGGAAACTTAACTGGGAAAACACCAGAGTAGAGTGTCACCCAAAACGAGAATAATTAGAAAATAGCCTCAATAAGGGAGGAGGAGGTAGGGAATAAGTCACAAAGCTTACCCAATCTAAGAAAAGCACTAATTCAAAACAACCATGTAAATTTAATATCCAATGTAGATTAACATTCATGTAAGAAAAAGCTTACTGATGAATGAATATAAATATATATGTTTATAAAATACTTATCACACTTATGGGTGGCAATCAGATATAATTTAGAAAATATCACAGAGTATTTTTAATTACATTAATTCATATTTGGGAATAATATTATTTATACAGTAGAAGAGAATTAGGTCAATACAAGGTAATTGTCAATGTCAAAAATGCAAAATAATGTCCACAGCAAAATATAAATCTTAAGGGCTTCAATTTAAAGCATACTGGCCTTGATTATTTACTGTATTTCAAATATCAAGGTAATAGTTTAATATTAGGGAAGTAATATAATTGAATATGACCAAACAATAGGCCAAAGGATCACAACTAGAAATAACCAAAATTCAAGAATGATATTGAGCGGCATAAAATATAATGTATATTAAGATATTTCCAATTAGCAATACTGAGTTAAGTTACTTAAATTATTTAACTATACCATATGATCAAAGAATAGGTCTGTGCAAATTCTATTTAGACCACAACTGGAAACAATCCAAAATTCAAGTATGACATTGAACGTCAGAAAATATACTGTTTATTAAGATAATTCAACTTATCAATACTGAGTCAAGTTATTCAACCAGCTTTCAAATTTCAAATTAATAATTTAATATCAGGGCTGAAATGTTATTAAAAAATGACCAAAGAATAGGCCTATGCAAATTCTATTTAGATAGCTACAGGAAATGGTGCAAATTTCAAGTATGACATTGAACGCCAGAAAATATAATGTTTATTAAGATATTTCAACTTAGCAATACTGAGTTAAGTTATTATCCCAGCTTTCATATTTCTATTTAAAGTTTAATATAGTGGAAATCATGTTATTTAAGAGAATGAAAAATGAATAACAAAGTGTAATAATTTTCTTAATGGGATATGAATAGATTACATGGTCAGCATTTCAACAAGATAACGAGTAGACCTTTGTGACCTTTGAACATTACTTTGCTGGGAGAATGAAAATACATCACTGAAATTTCCAGAATAATAAGCTATAAATATGTAACACAGAACCTAGGCTGTGACTAACGGTAGGGAATGGAAAATCTTGACCTTACAGCAATTAAGATGCAAGCAAAATTCAATTAAATCCGGAAATAGTAGAGTGAACTTGAAGTAGATAAAAATCCATTAATCCCCAAATACTATACATATCCAAAGTATTACATGTAGAAATCTAGACTTCGCAAGTGAAATTCATTTCAAGTTATCTATACTACACAGAATCTTGGCAACCCGAATTACAGGTCAAGTTATATCTGCTACAATCTCAGCATAAATCAATGCCCCAATTCAATTTAAATGCAAAAGAATACATGAAATAGGGCAGTAATGACATTAATTAATGTAGAAACCATGCTTCCAGAAGGACGAACAACCGTGCCACAGGTGGATATGACAGTGTGGACTTTCACCAAAATAGTGTTCTGCCTCATTTTCATCACAATGTTCATTCTTTTTGTAACACCAGACTGCAAAACCTGTGGCTTACTTAGGGTTGCCACCTTTGAAAGATTCCTGGGCTGGACAACTCTCACATACAAGCAACAGAAGACAATTTGAGAAAAAAAAATTATTTTTATGAGAAAATAATCATTATGCAATACAATACTGGTTCTACAATTTATAGATTTCTAATCTTTTAAATATTATAGACTAGCAGGTGTCTGCGGCTTTGCCCACAATCATTAATTGAATCACTGGATTTTTTAAATCATTGATTTAAGAACAAAATAATAACAACATATTTATTAATATTGTGACAAAGCCAGAAAAGCCTAGAAGCTGATAGAAGAAGGACTCGGGCCGAAAGAACTAGAGTTACATAAATCCAGAAAGGGACGGCCCTCTTATTGCTGATTGGAGCCGTGCGCCGACGGGTGCGGCCTACTCCCTGGCACGGCGGCGCAGTGAGTGACGGTGCGCGCCCGTGGGAAGGGCCAGAGGTGGAGCCACGCGCTAGGGCTGTGACTTCGCCCCGCGCGGACATTCCAGACAATGCGCGGGCGGAGAGCTTTCGAGAGACCGGGTCTGGAATATTCGTCGGCCCTATATATAGGGCAGCGAGCGAGCGGCAAGTCAGTCAGAGACGGCAACGAGGAGTGATGAGTCAGTCAGTCAAGGAGAGTTCAGTACAGTGAAGAGTCAGTACATCAGAGGAGAGGCAGTCCGTGAAGAGCCGGAGGGTCAACGAGGGAACAGTCAGAGAGGCAGTCCGTGAGTAGCGGCGAGCGTCAGCGTCAGAGGGTGAGCTGGACGGAGAGGACTGATCAGCGCGGCCTCAAGTGAGTGTGTCTTGGGAAGCTGAGGAGCCAGTGACCGGAGGGACCCGAGAGCGGAATAGCTAGTCAACGGGGAACTAGTGACCGGAGGGAAGGGTGAACGGAAGAGCTGGTGAGCTGATCTGGGCTGAGGTAGTGCCGTCCCGGGGAATTCGGCGCGACGGGTGGATCGCACAGCGGCAGCGAGGACTGTGGAGTTGACCGACGCGACGTGGGATGATCTGGATTGGACTGGAACAGTGCTGTAATTAGGACTGAGCACAGTGAGAGTGAGCACTGAACAGGACAGTGAACTGGCAAATAGTCTGGAGTTTTCTGGCTGTATTGGCAATTGTTGTAGGAAATAAAGAAACCTCCATCCTTCAATTATAAACTCGGTGTTCTCATTTTGAACCCCGACGAGCCCTTGTTACAATATTTACATGCAAATAATTCATAAACGAAACGATAGGCCTAAATAATTAAACAGCCAAAACTCCGGCTTTAGGGTGCATTTCACGATTAGAGATTAACCTCAGATTCAAATTCCCTGGTTCCCCATGTACTGAGTTCCATCTAAATCATTCAATATTTTCCCATTTAGGCCTATATTCAATATCCCTCTTCCGTCCACCTATGTAAAAAAATCAAATCTCTACATCTCATAACATTCTAAAGAAATGAAGTTAACAAAATGGAAGTGGTAGACTATTTGATGCTTCATCTTTAAAAAAATCAATTTCACCAATTTTCTTCTTTCATAGTTATAGCTATAGGGGCATGGGCGTAAGGTGGGGGAGGGTTCAGGGGGTTGAAACCCCTCCCGAAATATCTGCGATGTTCAATAATTTTAAAAAAACATTGGTTGGGTTATTTTATTACATTTTCTTACATAAAACAGCAATATTATGCCTGTTGCTCACGGAAAAATTGTTTCATTAAATTTATTGTACAACTAATTTAGCCAAACATGTAGTCAAATGCACCTTTGCTAACGGTCATACTAGCAAAAGATTCTCCCTCTGTGTTGTAAATTTCGCAACATCGTAGTATTACCCTGCCACCTAGTGGTAGATTCCTGTACTCTAAATATTGAGCCACTCATACTCTGCTGCTAATGGTAGTTTATTGTATCGTTTACATTAAAAGACAACAATTATCCAGATTAATTGGGATGGGACAAGATCCCATTATTAAGATAATTTACAAAACTTTTAAATAATGTATTTCAGTGTTATGATATTATTAAAGGTGACCTTTAAATCTACCAAACATTAATACTTTAGCTATTTATAATTATTATTGTAATTTTATATATTTCACATCCTGTTGTAAGATTTCCTTTGCCCTGTGTATTTGAAATAGTCATAAAAAAGAAAAGCAAACGGTGCGTGAAGCCTTGAAATATTAAAATGATACATTGTTTACGATCATTTAAAATAATTATGAAAGAAGAAAAAAAAATTATTGTACCTGGAATCAAACCCAAGACCTCAAGAACTACAGTCTAGCTTGCTACCATGAAGCTATCAAGGAAAAATGGAAGCTTCCGTGAATCGTGCATATATAAGCATGGCTCCTTTGTCTTCCCGCATCACATTTTCATTTCGTTGCTGTCTGTCAACGAGTCTTGTTCTCATAATGTTTTTTATACTAATCCGTTTGGAATAACTGTATCTACACAGGCATATGCCCATGCTATTTTGATGGAGTTGCATTGCTTAGGAAAAGAAGAATATGTGAGATAGGAAAATGGCTGCACTTGCGATCTTTTAGCTTGCAGACAAGTTCGCCGGGGGCGCGGGCAGTTAACATTCGTTGTGCTGATTGACTGGTTTGGCAAATTATTTTCTGGAATTAGAACATGTCCTATATGCCGAAACTAATAACCAAATGTTTGCCCAAAGGGGAATTTGATCATATTCATTAGCAGTATCAATTTGCTGAAAAGTGGTAGTTGTGCAATAAATTTAACGAAAAATTTGGCCGTGAGCAACAGGCATTAGGCTAAAAACACTTGTAAATTTCAATTTCTCATTAATGATTCTATGCTCTCGTAATTTATTTAATAATAATGCACATACTTAGTCTCCTTATAACGTATCTACAGCTAGACTTAAATTTCCATTATAACATAATTTTACATATTCCTTGCTTTACTTGTAACATTATTACTATTTTCTTTTATGACACTTACGCTCTCTATGAAGCCTGTGCTTTTTATGAAACCTATGCTTTTTACTTATTTAATTTATTATTATGATTAGCCTTAACCTTAGTCTTAGTATTAGTCATAAGTCTCTTATTCACTAATTTGCTTTTTATGTAAACCTACATTGTATATATTTTCTGAAACCTGGTTGAGTGGAAGAGAAGGCCTTATGGCCTTAACTCTGCCAGGCAAAATAAATCATTTACTACTACTACTACTACTACTACATACGATAATCTCAATGAGCAAATGATCTGAAATAACTTTTACTGTAAAGAAAAGCATAGTTCTTTTGTTTTAAATAATTTATTAATACTGGTGGGTTTTTAATTTTTTACTTCTTATAACAGTGACGCGTTACTGATAAAATTTCCTTTGGAATTTCTCATAAATGATTTGTTATCCTGGATATTTATGTGGTGTGATCGGTTGGATGCCAGGAGTCCAATGGATATCAGCTTTCAATACGTAAAACCAAATTTTCTGGAATGGACTTAGCTCTAGAAACTACCACGGAGTAGTTAAACAAAATTACTACATCTGCAATCAACTTGCCGATACAGAAACAAAAGAATATAGATACAATGATTCATAGTGCTCCACATACAGAAAGCATGTGGTTATAGCCCATAGTTTGTATTACATCCTACGGTGACCTACTATGATAATTTCTCAAAAGAAATGTTTTATTCATAAACTATTTAAAAAAAGAAATGGACAGATACCTACAGTTTCAAATACTGTGCTGAATAACTAACATGTTATTTATAGTGTACTAATGATCACAATACAGCGTTTACTTACTAAAAATAGTGCATTAAGTTACAATGTGTGCAAGGACATGGAACTGATACAACATTATATTCAACCCCCTCCAAACGGAATTTCATCGTACGCCCATGCTATAGAGCAAGGCCACCTGCAATTCATTATACAATTAAAATATTCTACTGAAAACTGGTGCTTTGACAGCAAAAAAATCATGTATTCTGTCATTTTTTCACTCATATCTCGCAAATGAAAGTGAAAATTTAAAATCTGACTTTCAGGTGGATTCAGACACCCTTTAGTCGACCTACTGTTGGCCTATGTTACAAATTTCAGATCTCTGTGTGCCCTAGATTTGGCTTGGCATCGCACACAAACAAACAGAGAGAGACAAAGACTTCTTCTTACTACATAGAAAAGGAAAGTTGTATTAACAACTACTTTATGGGTAACATAACAGAAAATTGACTGTTATCAAGAAAATTACATAGTCGCGTTTATTTTCCATGCATGTTTAATTTTATCTTGCTGCTTTCAGCACTCCATCGCTTTCTTCCATTTTCAGAAAATTAAAGAACTCAACACAACTTTCAGAAAAGATAACCCTAATCTGCAGTTCTCTCTTGACTAAGTCTATTGACATACTCTTTCTTTCATCTGAACACTGATTCTTCATTACACTGAAGATTCTTCAGCAAATGAGTTACTCACAGGAACTGAAAGAATGAACGATATCAACCTAAGTAATTGGGAATGAGTGACAATGAACCTGGAGAGTGGGCTTCAATCCTCAGAGCCTCCTCAGACTTCTCCGAGGAAGGGACAGCAATGAGCATGCCAGATGACATGCTATAAATTACAGCTTATTTTATAAAACAAAGATGAGTGCACTTTCTATCGTCTAATTTCCGACCATTGAATAGAAAGTGAGTGGAGTACCTATGTACGGTGTCCTGTGCTGTCCTGATCAGCATAAGCACATAATTGTGGCTAAGCATGTCATTAGCAGCTGGCATTGACTTTGTGGTTAATGTTCAAAGTGGACATAAGGCAGGACAAAAAGTTTGTCCCACTGCCCTTTACCCAGGATCCCATACACTGCATTATATTCCAGGATAATCCCGCCAAGAACTGGACAGGTGACAACCCTAGGCTTAGTCATGAGAGGAAAGATAATGATGTCATAGTATCCATTCCCTTTGACTTTGTTCTTTGTATAAGGGTAACATGAAGGATACGTATTTTATTAATAAGAGTTGATTAACACACTTGGACTTCACTTACCAATAATTTGGTAGGACGCGTTTCACAGGCCATTTGCCTGTATCTTCAACTACATGTCAACTGCGGGATCTTCGGTGTTGGAGGTTCTCCCTGTTCCCCTGGTGTCGGTTTAATGTACTTAGCTATTAGGTTGTCTTCTTTCGGAATATCAAAATTCATGAGTCTGTTTTCGAATTTTTTCATATAAATCCTTTCCCAAATCATGAATTTTGATGTTGTGGAGTCACTCATAAACCATTTTTCTGTTGGATAACTATAGGATAGTTAACACTTAACCTTGTCTCAGAAGTCCCTACAAACTTTTTACAATATCCTGAACAATACAATATGCAATAATGAACAACATAAAACCTGAAAAAATGTGCTTGGATTAAATTACTGAACATGGGATGATGACCTCAAAGCCACAGTACCATCGAAAGTTATCGAGTGCCAGAATACAATGGAAGCCAATAATCTTGGCTGTGCTGTGTGCAGGGCTCTTACAGGGAATTTGCCAACTACTGACATAGGGTATTTTTCCATTGCATGGCTGATAGGATCCTGTGACTGCCTTTACTACAGATAATTTTTTGTTCATGCTTCCGACGGGAAACTTCAGAATTAAAAATACTGATGCTTTTATCCCTGTACTTTTCCTAAGATCTGTCTCTGAATGCTCTTTTTTTTTTTTTTTTTAAATATATGAAAATTAGTTGGACCTATTAGAGATTAACCCCTTATCTTTGAAGCCCTCCAGGTAAGCATTCATTTGACAGCCATCTGACAATAAAAGATTGGGACTGACATGTCCCAAGCCTCACTTACAACTGCCATTTGTAGCAGAGCTGCTGGCCAATTGAACATGTGGTGTTACGTACGATTTTTCCAAAGGCTTTCTTAGCAGGAGCAGATTAGCAGAAGATATTCCGCATTACCATCATAACATATCACTGTTGCCAACTTCCACTTTGAAATATACAATGTTCTTATGCTTATTACTATTAAGATAGTCACTTACAGTTGTAACACTAGAAGATTTTGTTAAGTAAATGTTTAGTATTCCTCATAAATTAAAAAAAAAAATACAAGAGAAAATATATATTGACATTTTCCTATCATATTGGTCACATTGATGTAGCCAATTTAGCTTGATGTCTAGTATCTACACATTTGCCATGTAGCTGCAAAATCCAGAACCTTTGCTGGCAGGGCTTTATAGATACCATAAGCAAGCAGACTCCTAAGGGTCTGCCAGCTGGGTGAGGGTGCACTGCTATACCTGGCAGCGATTCATAGATGTGGCCATTAATTATGACCGGATATCCAAAAGTGCAACACTACAGTAGTGCTGCTTGCTAAGGTCCATCACGTTATGCATTTGGAATTGACCTAACCATATTGCACATGTCCAGACCTCTAACAAACTAAGATGCCATCTTTACCCAGAGCACGAGGGTAAGTTTTAAGTATTTCCATGTCCCATTACTTCTGTGGAATCCTTTGGAATGCAATGATCATAGTCAGCTAGGGGATGGATGTGGTGAGGGAGATTCTAACAGCAAAATAAATTGTACTGCAGAACCTCGCTTTACAGAATTATTACTGTTTTAACTCAGCTTTCAAAAGTAAAGATCATGTGTTTTGCACATAGTATTCAACAAAGCTTTTCAAATACTTTCTAAACAGTTTTTATACATTTATTAAATTCACTTGGAATGGGAAATCACAATGAAATGGAACAATATTAAAGCATATTATCTTGGGAAACACACACTACTTCATTAATATTCATTACTTACTAGTAACTGGTTTTTGATAGGACGTCAGCTACGTCCAACTGCCACACTTCTGTCTTGTACCACCTGGTGACGCTGTTGTGGTTTCAGGAGTTTCCCAATAATGCCTAACTCGTTCTCCCCTGGGATGTCAAAATTCTGGAGGTTATTTCTATGTTTCAAAATGATAGGTTGATATCTTTTGATGTAGATAAATATCACTCGATATTTTTAGAAATGCAGGTCACAACAGGTTTCTTAGTTTACAGGATGCTTCAATAAAATTTACAATTGAAATTGAGAATAGTCTACCATTCCTTGACTTAAAAATCATCAGGAACCAACAACTTCTTGAATTCGGTATCCATCGGAAAGAAACCAGTGTTGACAATTACATAAAACAAGATGGCTTCAACCCAAGAACACACAAACATGCAATATTGAACAGCTTAGCCCATAGACTGGTTCACATCCCCCTCAGTAAGATAGAATATGGAAAAGAATACCAACACATAGTAAATACGGCAGAAAAGAATGGATTCAATTAAGAGTTGTTGGACAAGAAAATAAGACAGGTTCAAGAAACAGAAAAACATTAGAGCAATCACTACACTGAACCCTATAAAAGAAAAAACTCGCTTTGAAAAGATCACCCTTGGGCAAATCATAAATTCAACAAGATCTTCAAAGAACATAACATAAAGTTGACTTCTCAAAATAAATTCAAACTCAAGACTTTACTAAGATCAGAATTAAAAGACAAAATTCCTCCAGGACAAAAATCAGGCATTTACAAAATAACGTGTAATGATTGCGACTATGTATACATCAGGGCCGTAGCAAGGTCCTTCTGCGCCCTTGGCGAGTTTGAAAAATCTGCGCCCTCCAACACTGGGGGGTCTGAACAATTTTTTTATTTTTTTTTTATTTCTGTAAAATTGTTTATTATTTTATTGCTTGATAAATTGCACCAGTCTAAAAAAGGCGGGATTTTTCATGGTTAATTTTGAGCCCTCTTAGTACTGCGCCCTTGGTGGAGGCCCATCTCGCCACCGCCTAGCTACGGCCCTGGTATACATTGATAAAACAAAAAGGAACCTCAATATGAGATGGAAAGAGCATTTCAGAAATATTAGACAAGGGGAAATTAAAAAGTCCGCAGTAGCAGCACATGTATGGAATTCTGATCACGATGTGGTAAAGGAAGCAGCTCTACATAAAAATCTGCATCATCCAATTCAGTTGACTGTATGGGAGAAGATGTACATACAGAAACATAGAAATAACCTCCAGAATTTTGACATCCCAGGAGAGAACGAGTTAGGCCACAACAGCGTCACCAGGTGGTACAAGATGGAAGTGTGGCAGTTGGACGTAGCTGACGATGATAGGGAGGTCCTTTTGAAAACCGGTTACAAGTAAGTCTATCTGTCTGTCTGGAACCCTATAGCCCCTATGTTGGGGCGAAGGGGCCTCCAAGTGGAGGTTTCTGTTACCTATGTGAATTTTGTTATGCTTATTTTCCGAGAGAGGACAGAGGGACAGGTGGTAAGTCCATCACCTCTCAACCCCTCTCAGGAAACTAAGGTATTACTAGGATGTGAAAGGGCCGAGAAATTTTGTCCGTAGGCTCTAATTTAGGCTTGAAGTTCTTTTATGTGCTGTAAATCTACAACACAGGCCCCCCAGCTTAAAGTCCCTCCCGGAGGACTCTGTGCCCAGGATTTTTACGTCCTGAAAAACCCATTGACCGCGGCCGGGTTTTATCCCGTGACCTTTGGATCTAGAAGTGGGCATGCTACCTCTAGATATTTTATATATTTGTTTGCTAGTTTGCAGGCAATTGTATGCAGGTGTGGACTAGGCTTTAGGGGTCAAAGTAAATCTTCATGTAATATGTCAATTTTCCATATTGTAACAATACCTCTCGGCACAATCATCCCGGATGTTTATCCTTGGTCATAAAATCGCATGCATCGTTTGTTCTTTGATGAAATAAAAATGGGGGAAAAAATCTTTAAACTGACTATGTGGAAGGAACAAAAATATATCTGTCACTGCATAAGGCACTGTCACAACGGCACAATGAACTACCATAACGCGTTTACTTCACATATGTTCTGGGACATACCACTTCAGTCTCTTAGTGAACTACCATTTTCTTCAACACCAGTCTACACTGACACTAACAGAGTATTTTTAACAGAACTCTACAATCCTCTGACATTTTCATGTAAATTTAGTGTAATGAAATCTGTACACACCTAGTTTATAGGCCAACATAATTTTAAATTGCAGTGAAGTAAAATTTTCTGAGATTCTGCTATATTCAGGCAATTTTAAAGAGGTTTCCTGTATTTATTTCTTATGATGTATTTACAGATAAAGGACAATAGGCGAGCAGACAAAATAACATCTGGTCCTCAATCGCACATCTTAGAAGGTGTTTCCTGGGAGGAGGCAAAGAAGCTTCAGGTATGTCATTTCATTTAATTTAGAATTCAACAGCATTGGTATGAGTTTGAGGTTTGAGAGGTAGCTCTCAGGACTGGGAAACTTTCTGTAATGTATCTGTAACACATACAAATACACAAGTATTGGTATTGATGTGCAGGATTTGTTTTTGTAATCCTGTATTTTAAAGACAGTCCTTAATCCTGCCTTTTGAATTTATTATTAAATAATGGTAGGGAAAAATCATTCATGATAAAAGAGAACTTGAAACAATATTTCTTATCAGTGGGAGCAAAATTTTCTTGTGAAGTAAAATCATAAATATCTGTATAAAAATTGAGAATACTAAAAGAAGTGTTAAAAATTACAGACATATTTTCCAAATGTTTTATTCAAGAACATATGTCCAATATTATGGGTTTCCACCTTATACCCAGAGATATATTTTTCTCTTATGTAGGCCTACTCCTACATAGCACATCTATTTTCACTACAGAGTTTTATTTTTGCAGTCATATATTTTCAGACTTCTGTAGTAGCCTTATGTTGTGAATTAATATGAACTTATTTTATATTTGCCTTTTATTAATGCAAAAATTCAATTGTTTGTTTGCTGTAATTCAACTAAATTTGTGTTTTATATAATTTTATTTTCTGTTATAGAATAATTTAATTTTTCTCTTTACAGATGCAGGTAAAGTAAAGTACGAGTAAACATGAGGAAATATTTAGTGATAAATTATAATTTAATAATAATTATTAATACAGTGGTGGAATTTAAAAACATTTTCTTGACGAGTTCTGTGTATTTAATTGGGTTTTCATAATGTATTTTTTGTATGATAAAGCCATCTGTTTTAAATATGTTTAAATATCCCTGCTTTGTATTGCGAAATAATACCAAAATTAACCATATTCTTGCATCAAAACTAAAGGTTTACTTGTCCTTAAAATAGCATCTCTATCTGTAGTTAATGTAAACAAATTCTAGCTCTAATTGCACGTATGGTTTGGCGTATTTCACAGGATGCAAACATCTCAGCTACTGGTGATCAAGTAATCTTAGTTGGTGCTGCATCCAAAGGCATTATACAGCGTGGATTCCAACATAATGCTATGGTTTATAAAACTCCTTATGCCAAAAACCCATTTGACACTATCACAGATGAAGAATTGGAGGAATATAAAAAGGTTGTGGAAAGAAAACAGAAGGGAGAATCCTGTAAGTGCATCTACTGTAAAGTAGTTTATTAATAATTAGTAATTACATTATTACATCCTGTACAGGTGTATTAACTTAGGTTATTTCATATTTGGAGTAAGGATTGTTTTTAATTATTTGATTATTTTTAGGCTGATTTAGGCTAGAGAAATAATATTACACTGGCAATTGTAAAATTATTTTGACTTCAGGAGTTGTATTACTTTCATTTATGATAAGATTTTAGTTTTGCCTCACAAATGCATTAATCCTTATGTTCATAGTTAGTTGTAAGTGATAATGATCAGTCGAAGAACTGGATGGAGACTGATTAGGACTGCTTTTGTTTGAGTAGACGTATAGCTGGATTCCTGGCCTAACTTAGTTCCAGACCACTGTCAAACTCTGCCTCCAATTCTAACCAGTAGCAGGTTTGTAGTTCACTCAACGGTTTCTTCGCACCTGATAGTCTGACATTCAGCTACATTTTGGCCAATAGCAACCCCACTTCACCCTCCAGTTTTCTTCGCTCCTGATTGGCACCCACCTAATACTACTTCTGAAAGCAAAATTGCATAGACATCCCTTCTTAATATTTGCCCGCTTCTTCCCACGAGATGGCTGTAGAGCAAGCAGCAGCCGAAAACTTGGGCATCAACTTTTTCACCTGCTGGAATCTTCAGAAACTGCGGTACCTGTTTAATTTTGGCTGTTAACATACAATATAGAGAGAAACAGTTCTAGTTGGCAGGTATTTTTTAAATATATTCCATAAAAGTTTTAACATGTATGCACAGAATGCATATCCCTATGTATAATTCAATTTTCAGTCTTGTTATTCCTCCTACCAGTAACATTTTTATTCCGCAACACAGTTTGTTTAAAAATCACTCCTCCTCTGAACGAAATACCCACAATGCAAAAAGAAAATGTAATCTATGAAGAAGGTTTGATGACCAAAATGGATCAGTTTAGGAAGTGTGTCGGCTGTATATCATAATATACCCCTTGAGTCAGTAATTTAGCTGAGAGAAAGGAAAGGAAGAAAAAGTACAGTATGTTATGGAAGTTTCAAGATGGTGGAAGATAATCATTTTCAGTTTTGGAACGTAAAACTTGAAAGAAATAAAATTGATGTGTTGTTGTACTTAACTTTTTTATTTATTTACTTTTGTCTCATTTTCTTGTTCTGTTGCGTGGCACTAATACATGACAAAATCATAAAATATCGAAAATAACACACTGTATTTTATTTGTGTAGTATTATATAAAATATAAAGTATAAACATCTCATTAATATAAACATTGAAATTTCTTTAGTTGATGATGACCTGACAGAATCAGAACCTCTGTCTTCATCACTTCAGAATAGTCGGCCAATCAACGACATTGTTGGGGCAATGAAATCTCCTCTTACATCACCTATGTCAGCAGCCAGTGAAACAGAAGAAGAGAGTAGAGATGGTAAGTTTCACAAGCTTTTTAAAGGTTATATTTCATTTTTTGTGTACTCTGTAACAACTTTATGGCCCAAATACTGCATAATTTTTATGTTTATGTGCATGCATTACTTTCATTTTTATGTACATGTAATAACCAAAGTATTGATAGCAAATTTACGTAGATCTTATGAAAAGTGAAATGTGTCATACAATTATAAACAAATATAAAATAAACAAAATCATTAATGATGTATGTATGTATGTATCTAATGCCCACAACTTGACACCAAAGTAATTTTTGCTCTTGCTTCCCAATACTTTGAAGTAATGTCTTTTTGAACTTTAAGAGCTTCACAGTTTGCCAGGTGATCCATATTCATTTCCTCTTCCTGAGAACACAACATGCAATTTGGAGACGCAAGTATGCCAATTCTGTGGAGATGCTTGCCTAAACAATCATGTCCTGTAATGAGTCTAACCATGGCAACAGTAGACTTTCGAGGCATATCTGGGACTACATTTGGGTTTTCCAATAATTTTCTCCAGTTAGAGTTTACGTTTCTCCCTTTTAATTTTGATAGGCAATTTAGATGTGTCTTCCTTTTAATAATCCGCTTTACAGATTCATATGAAAAGCTTAGGTTTGATGTTTGTTTAATTTTGGAGCCTTTCTTTGCCAACATGTCAGCCTCTTCATTCCCGAAAGTCCCGCAGTGGGCTGGGATCCATTGCAGGATTATGTTTTTCCCTAAATTATAAATTTGCTTAATCATTCTATGTATTTCTTGAATTTTTGACATCTTTGGGCAAAAGGTTGATGCTATTGCTTGAATTACAGCTCTGGAATCTGACAGTATTACAATACTCTTGCAGTTCTGTAGCCAAGTGAATATATTTTGGAGGGCTGTATAGATTGCATCTATTCGCCATCAAAATTAGTTGTACATATCCCAACCTTCTTATAGAAAGAGAAGAATTGACAAGTTCCGCCTGCTCCAGCTCCTTCTTGGGGGTCAGATAAAGACCCGTCTGTGTATATATGGGTCCAGAATTCTGCAGGATACTTTGTATGTAGGATTTCTAATGTGAGAGCCTTTGCTTGTTCTGGAGGAGTGTCTTTCTTGCTGAAGTTTTCCTTTAAGTTTAGGCTGTAATGTATTGGAAAGATACTAACTGGGTTATTAATATGTAACAGATTTTCTTTCTGCCTTGGTATTTGTAGCTCTTCTTTTAACTTTGAAACTTCTTGTACAAATCCATTTTGAGTTTTCAGGGTGTGCTGGAAATCTTTATATTTATCTAATACAACATAATTAGGGAGCCTTATTAACTTTTCATATGTTAAGAGTGCTTGTGTTTCAAGTTCTGCCATGACTGGTTTGTTAGATGTGATTACTTGAAATGCTTCGACTGGGGTAGTTTTCACTGCACCAGTTATTAATCGTAGTGCTTGATTCTGTGTGCGTTCCAGAATTTCTTTATTAGTTTTGGATGTTGTTATTAGTGCTTCACCGCAGTATTTAAGAACTGGTTTTATGTATGTATTGTAAGTAATGTTTAATGTTTTTTTGGAGCTGCCCCATTTCAAAATTTTGAATCTGCTGGTTGCTTTCTTACTTACATAGTCTATGTGTTTTCTCCAGGTTAGTTTTTTGTCAAAAATAACCCCTAGGTATGTAGCATTCTCTGTTCTTTGGAGTTTAGTATTTTCATATTTCAAATTCACTTCATCAATTTTCTTCCTCAAAGAGAATAGCTGGAAGTTGGTTTTTGCTATGTTTACCTTCATGAGATTGTTGACACACCATTTCTTTAGTTCTTCTAGAGCTTTTTGGATAGATTCCTCCAAGCTTTTTAGTTCTTTAGGTGTTTTGGAATACCACATGATCAGGTCTTTATTCCAGTTTTTCCTATCTGTTCTGGTAAGTCATTAATATATTTGTTAAACAGTGTGGTACTCAAAACAGCTCACTGTGGGAGTCGTACATGAGTCTGTTTATATTTTGAAGTTGCAGAGCCAAAACTTGTTGCACAAAATCTTTGTGTTGTAAATTCTGATATCCATCGTAGCATATTGCCTCTGATTCCGAGGTGTTGAAGTTTTTGGATCAGTTTGCATCTCCATACATTGTCGTATGTAGATTTAAAGTCTACAAAGACTGCCAGTGTATCCTTTTTATTATTGTAAGCGTGTTTTATATCCTGGCTAAGCAAAATTACCTGTTCACTGGTCGAGTGATTTCTCCTAAACCCTGCTTGAGATGGTGTCAAAAGGTTGTTTGTTTCTAGGTACCAGTTTAACCTGTTAGATATCATTCTTCCATAACTTTTGCTAAGTGACTGGTTAGTGATATGGGTCTGTAGCTATTTACGTCATCTGCAGGTTTTCCTGGTTTCAGTACTGGTATGATGATTGCTTTTTTCCAGTTTGCTGGAACTGAAGTTTTCCAGACATTATTATAAAAGATCAACAAGGCTTCTCTTGCTTTGCTACCCAACTGTTTTATGAATTCAGGGTGAATTTTATCCGGCCCCGGAGCTTTATTGTTACTGATTTTATTTATTGCCATATCCAGTTCTGATTGGGTGAAAGGTTGGTAGAATACTGAATTTATTGAGTTTTTTGTGAGTAGGGCCACTTATATCTTGCCTTTGTTTTTTTATTTCTATTTTCATATCCTTCTGTTGTTTTTTGTACTCTTTCAGTACCTGATTTGATGTATAATTGTTATTAAATATGGATGCAATTTTATCTTCATCTGTTACTTCTGTATTCCTATAGAGTATTGGTTGCTTTGGTTTGGTTTCTCTCTGGGCTGATGATATATATTTATAGACTTTATTACTAATTTTCCTATAGTCTAATGACTGACTTCAGAAACGTGATGCTAATAAGTTCCAATATTTATTTCTTAATTCTTGTCTTATAAACTGGATTTTTAATTCACGGCAAAACTTAATTTTTTTTGTACCCTTCATTTAGCATTATTGTATTAATTCCTGTTGCTTTGAGCGACTTCCTAGTAATTCCAAATATTTCCAAACATTTCTTGTACTATTACATAAAATAAATATATCTGAGTATGAATAAAATTATTTGTTTGATGATGGATCGGTAGTTTATGAGTAGATGAAAGCAATAATATCGTCACTGTTATGCCAGAACCACGACACTGTTATGCCAGAACCACGAATGTGCAAAAATTTAAAAGTCACAAATGGGTCACATTTGTTAATGTAGCATAAAAAATACAGGAGAACTTGTACTCTCAGGGAAATGGAACTAACTATTACTCACCAAGGAAAGAAAATACAAAGATAATGTAAACCAGTGGTCGCCAAACTAATGAAGCTTCTGAGCTACCGTACCATTTTAAAATCCTACTGTGAGCTACCAACCAAAAGAACTACCAACTTTTAAAAAATCTTACATTTGTTTATTGCCTAAATATGAAATAAATTTTAATTAAACTATATATAACAAAAAGAAATTGAAATGGAATTGTACATAAGAAAGAAATTGAAGTGTAGTTAGTAATAAATAACAAATGTACGGGCAGAATTTTTTTATATTCCTCAGTGGAGGAATCAAGGTTATCAGGTTAGCCAACCAAAGTGTTGACGCGATCTACTGAAAATGTCCCTGAAAGATACTAGTAGCTCGCGATCGACGGTTTGGCGATCACTGAAGTAAACAAATGCCAGCAATGCACTGAAGTCAAAATCTGAATTTTTACACATTCGTAGTTTTGGCATAATGTTAAGACTGCAGGTGGACTGAAATAATGCATTTTTGGTTTGATTGCTATAAACTGTTGCAGCTATTACCACTGTTAAGAATATTTATTTGACTTTAGATATTTAGATATTATCTTTACTGAAAATTTGATAAACCTCAAGATAGAATGAATAAAATAATTTGAACTACTTTTAGTGAGCAATCACACCGAAGTAGCATAGCATGTGAATCGCACTACCTGGATGCAGGCTGCACATTGAGTTGCATGGTTCACAGTTTTGCATTCATACCGAAGTAGCGAATGCAATCTGCAGTTTAACGTAAATTATATATTTTCACTTGAACTATTGAGAAACCCATTTAAAATAATGTAATTTACCTAAAGAGGATATAGTTTCAGCAATTTTAATCCAGGCTTTTTTCCTACTAGTTTCGATTGCCATATTGTATAGCCTATGCATGTACAAATTGTAGCTCTCTTTCCAGCAGTTTTCATGACATCTTTGCCATAATCTACCACTACACAAGCGAATATGTGTTAAATTTTCTTAAGAATTAGAAAACAGCTGAAACGGCAACTGTACGCATGCATCATCCCGAGTAGCATCGCATGAAGTAAATCCAGATCTATCTGAAGAAATGAATGCCGCACTCTGCGAGATTCATTATTGCCACGCTACTTCGGTATGAAGAATTGAACTTGTTTATTTGGGATTTAAAATGAGTAGCGCACAACCTGTATCCAACTATTGCGACTCGCTTGCTACGCTACTTTGGTGTGAATGCTCCCTTAAAGAAACTGTGAATGAAAACTTTTAATGAAAAGTAGGTTAATGATATCAAATTTTGAAAGGTAAATAAACATCACAGTTTAGTAAAGAGTGTGTTTGCATGTAAAAATTAATGCACTTTTTTGTTTATAAACATCTTAGTGTTTATATTATATTGATAAAACCTTTATTTAGTATAAAATATTTAATGTCTTTACAAAGATATTAAATGGAGGTTCAACTGTGCAATATTTAATTGACAAATAAAATAATTTTTGCAGAGCCACGTGTTTTGCGGATAGAAACCAAGCAAGTACCCCGACCAAGCCAAGCAGAGGTTGTCCTCAGTGATGGTTAGTAACTGCAAGAGCATGACTATATAGTCTTTACTAGTCATTAAGTATTTCTTGGTAAACCAGGGACTCGTTAGGTTAAACATAACTATAGCGTGCTACTTATCTTTCAGACATAGTAGGCTTTCTTGGGCTAACATACCATTGGTAAGTATTCTTCTTTATGAAGGAAGTAGCATGGATATGCAGTACAGTGACAGTACCATGATTTTAGTTCACTCTTGATATACAGCTTTTTTTTTTTACTTAGATTTTGTGCTGTTTGCATGACATAGACAAGTAAAAGAAAATATTTTTTCTTTTTTTCTTTCTTTAACTGGTTTGCCTCCCCTTTTAAGTATCTCATCCTCCAGTGCCCCTGGGGAGAGGACATATATTTAGATCACCCATATAGTCAGACAGGACAAAGAGGGACTCCCTGGTATGTGATCACCCCATTGTAGGTCCTCCTCGTAAGACAGTTGTACAGACAACAGACAGGGAACCTAAGGATTAGTTGTTAAGTCTAATCTAGCATTTGCTTTTCGAGTAAGGAATACTTGAATCTCAGATTGGTAGTCTTACAGTAAATGCCATGCACTAATCATGTACAAGATACTCATGAAAGATATGCTGCCATAGATTTGTAGTTAAAGATGCAATGTAAAATCCTGGGTTTGGATCCTGTCCTGGCTTGATTTTTCGAATTTAAATTATCATTGAAGTGTTATATTGAGTGTTTTATTTGTTACACACATGAAAAATCTTAAATAGGACCATTGTTGACTCTGAGAAACTGCTTTCTAGTGAAATTTTGTGTTTGGAATTCAATGAACTAATCAATTTCTCTAGTGCTCTTTTAGCATTAGAAATTGTGGTGTGTAAGGACTTAAACAAGATGAAAAATTAGAACAAGTAATTTATTTAAACTTATTTTGTATTTATAGTTACAATTAATTAAATTATGCTTAAAGTTTATTAGTATTTTATATTAAAGTGCCAAGCATCGGTGCCAAAAACAGATTATTTATTTAAACTGGCGAAGTTACAGCCATAAGGCATTACAATCTTTGCAAAAAAATCTAGAAATAAAATTATTTTTCATAGATCTAATGAAACTACTGTAATAGTAGAGGACTAACATCAAAAATGTTTGTGAAAGTTTAGTTTAAGAAGAAACAAATTCTTATAACAAATTAATGAAATTACAGTATTTATTTAAAAGAAAGGGAAGTAAAAAGGTTAATCAGTAATGGTACCAAAAATAGTCTAGTAATACTGGACAGAATTAAATAGGTTGGAGGAAGATAGTGCTAACACAAATCTTATTTTAGATATTAGGCTACAACATTTTTAAATGTTGATCATATCTGCAAACCTTATTTTTATCTTTTTTTTTGTGTGTACATATTATGTTACTAACAGGACTTATAGACAGAATTATTCTATGCTCAGAAACATGGAATAAATAGCGACTAAGAAAACATATAAATAACTTAGTACAAAAGTCTCAACTTTTTCAAAAAAGAGGGTTAGCACTATCTTCCCCTGACCCCTTCAATATATATACTTAGTTATATATTTCATATTTTTTATCTCATTTTTTATTTATAAGACCTTTAGGCAGTACCAAGTGCAGAAATTGTTTGCTGATGCTGAAAATACAGTTTTTTTGTACAGTTATATACAGTTGTTATAACCTCTACCCTTGAATTAGTAAATTATATTAAAAATTAATTTTAAATTGAACTATTACTTCCTACACAAATAGTATTCACTCCTGAACTTACATTTAAAGAATAATACAGACATGACCTGTGTGGGCATATAACATAATTTCTGTTCTTTGGATAGTTTTTTCATGTGTGTGCTGGAGGACCTACGCAAATGAAGGCTTCATGATTACCTGTTTAATCTGCAGTCCCATTTGAGGTTCTATATACTGTGGCGATGTATCTTCATAAGGGGATATATTTCACATGTTTTGATTTCAGTTTTAAACCATTTAAATATTTTCTTTTACTACTATTGTGATTACGTTCATTTTATGTGCATTAGGTGCTCTAGTCCATTGGTCTTAGATATAAAAATTTGATATGTTTTTATTCTTTTTTAATAATAAAAATCTCCTTATATTTAAAGTTAGGTAAATTTTTATGAAGATCTTCAAATTTGTCAGGAGAAAGTTTTGAATATTAAGTATCATGCCTACCAGAAATTCATATATATAAGCCAGTATGCGTAGTCAATCATTCTTAGTTATGCACTCGAAAGAATTCACTGTGCATGATCAGACAGGTTTAATTGCTTGTGAACCTATCTGATCATGCACCAGATTCATTAAAGAAGACTGATGGACAACTGAAGCATATAAAGCATGGCTGAATGTGTAAAGTTGATTTATTGTTCTGTTTGTTATGATTTATATTTGTTTCAAAGCTGAGTCTGACTTTCCTGACCCGAATGTGGAGCGTTCCATGTCTCTTCGGTATCCTACTAAAGGTGAGCTTATTATCATGATGTATATAAGGTTCTCAGTAGCCTCTGTGAAAGATTTAAAAGTATTAAGTTACTCCCTATCTATAAGTAATATTACTTCATTCCATGTTATGTAATAAAACTTTCATATATTTAGTTTAAAGTATTAAAACTAATGCGAAATAACCTAGCAGGGTGTTGACAAAGCAAATAAAAAGCATTCTTGATCAATGCATACACCGTGGTTGAATAGCTCAATAGTTCATACAGTTACATAGCAGAATTGGGCGAGCAAGAGGCTAAATTTACCCTAATAAATTATGTTGTAAGTGAACTTGTCTGTGTTTGGTCCTGATATCCGCCGTTTAATGTATATGCAGTCAAAGTTAAAATGAAATATGCTTATGGTGGATCACATGTTGAAAAACGTCACGACGTTTCGATCCTATCCTCCGGACTTTCCTGACAGTCACCTGAGGAAGGTCCAGATGATAGGACCGAAACGTTGTGGTGTTTTTCAACACGTGATCCACCGGAAGCATATTTCATTTTAACTTTGACTGCATATGTTGTAAGTGCTAATTTTTTATTAATGCAATAATATTAAAATTGTATACCGGTAATCAGTATGTTTTAATAAATGTACGTTTATTGCTGAACTGCTGCATTCATATGGAGATCTGTCTTTCTAATAACTGTGAAGGACGTAATGTTGCCAGGTTATGAACAACCTACATAAGATGACAGGACAATCTCCACACTTTTTTAAAAAAATCAGAAGTACCCTTGTTTGGAGTGTCTTTTTTAATTACTGACTTACTGGAAAATACCAAGAACTGAAGTGCTATTTCGAGTGTCCTTTTTAAGTAATGGCCTGCTGGATGGTTGACTATAAGTTCTAATATATGAATTTCACTATTTGACTTTTTTCATTTGATCTACTTTCCTTATTAAATTCGTAACTCACCCTATGCGACTTTTCTGTCTGGTATTTTGAAAGGAAAGATTTTTGGTTTGGTATTGTATATAATATTTTCCGATTCTCTATTCACCTATGTGCAACTTTTCTTGTGCCCTCAGAATACGTTAGAAAACTTGATTAGCAGCACATTGTTTTGTAGATATGCATTCATGAAATCCCTGAAAATTGTTTGTGTTGAACATCACAATTTTTTTCCTAAATTAATCTCATGTGAAGTCCTAGTGGCAATTGAAGCAATGGTTCCACTCCACTTGAATTCAGCACCTGAACCCAAAAATCCTTTTGTTTGTTTATGCCATACTCTCTTACTTCTGGTTCCATATTTTTTAACAGAAAATTTTCTCTTCAAGGATTAAATATTGTGGTATCTCCATGTGTTTTCATTTGTCAAATAGATGTTTTCTTTAACTTTGTGCTACAAGTTCTAAATAACTAAAATAAAGAAGTAAATAAATGCATAGATATATTGCTTCAATTAGGGCATACAGTTTTTTTCAAATAAACACAAATAAACACAATGCTTCCAGCATTAATTATGAGTATAAAATACTGAGAAACTTTCTACATTAATATTAAGGTTACTGGGAATCTTAATAAAATTAATTTAACATATTTTAGATAATTGCTTCAAGTAAAAAAATGCTATCCAGTATTTGTGCTTTAAATCAACTAACTTTTTAAAATGTAAAAATAAGTTACATATTTAAAGTAGTGCATGATGTTGTAATTAACTCTTGAAATATACAACTTTCTTAACATCGGTCTCTCTAAAACTAAGCTGTGGAAATTCTTTGGTTCAATATACTACCGTCCTTGTAACTCAGTCTAATTTTGTCTTATGCATACTTACTGAGTTAAGCATGGTAGTACCATCTCAGACAAAAATAATGATGCACTGGTATCTTCTAAGTCCTAGGAAGGAGACACTGTGTATGATCAGATAGGTTTGCATGCTTATGAACCTGTCTGATCAAGCACCCTCATTTCTACGACTTAAAAGATAAAGGTGCACAATCATGTTTGCCTAAAATGGTACATTGCTGATCTTCTCTTTTCTAATTCTCTTATTGTGGATAATGTGCTTCTTATTAAACCATTAAAATCTGATAATCAAATACTGTATGGGAACCGCAGTGGAGTAATGAAATATTAATATTAGGGTTACCATTTGATTTCACTATTATGTTTTCGCTTACACAGAACATTTTTCACATATATTCTCATCTGCATTGTCAGCTAAGGTAAACTGCCAAGTTTTTGGGAAGGACAAGGAACTCATTGTTTAATTGATACGGCCAACAGAGATACCTGTCTTCCAACAAACCCGGCAGTTGACCTCAGTGACGCAGACAAGAATGTCTATGAAACATATTCTGCATAAGTGGAAACTTAATAATAGTAAAGTTGAGTGATAATCCTATTCAGTGCTTTTTTTCTAACTAAAAAGGTGGCGGTACTCATAGAAACTTTTTAACTGAATTTCACGGGAGCTCCCACACTTCTCCCAGAAGACATTTTTCCGAGTTAATGCCCAAGAATCGGGCCTATCATGGCCAGAAATGTTTCTCCCTTGAATTACAGTAAAATTACCGGTACTTCCGACGTACTCTTCAGATTCAGTTTATTCACTGTTGGCAGGTTTATGAAATACTTCAAAAACATTGTCATGCTTTCTTTTATTACGCACCGGTACAAATTAATTAATTAATTATTTTACTCATTTCACTTCTCTACTTGTGAACCACGTGCACCCCTTGTTCTTACAACCGTACTAAACAATTATGAATTCACTTGCCTCTGCAATACAAACCAAGGGTTTTCTTTTCAAATGATAAGTAAGCAACGAATGCAGTTAAATTTAAACACGCACTAACCCCTGATTAACTACTTGTTTGTTTCTACGTTAGCATTAACTGCACTTGGTGCAATTCTTCTACCGTTAGAGTGGCCCTGACCCCACCCCCAACCCTCTTACAGTCCAGTAGCCACGGCAATTAACAGAAACTATCATGTGCTCGTATGTAGGCTATTATGTATGTAGAAATCTAACAAAACCAACAAACAAACTTGATTTTAAATAAAACATTACTTTATGGGAATTGTGATATAAATATTCTGAGTAATATCCAAATTTTATTTTTTAAAAAGGTGCCGGTACTGCGTACCGTTTCATACCGTCACAAAAAAAGCACTGATCCTATTTATTGTTAATAATAATTAAAATCTGATATGTTATATCTGCATCATAATGGTGTTCAAATCGTACCATAGTTCTTTCTAATATTCAATCATTGAATGATTTTTTGCACTTGTTATAATAATTACTTTTTTCCATTTTATTTGTAATATTTAACATTGACAATGTTGTTATTAGCATTAACTAAATTTAACAGCATGTTCTTAATAGACATAACCACTTGGAAGTATTATTAGCAGGGCTGGTGATTGTAGTACAGTTTATAATAATTTAAGTACACCTAGTGTTTAGACTTTTTCCAACAGTATGTGGAATTTTTTAGAGTAAGTGGTACTATAAATTGAATATTGGTACAGATTCCGTTTTTACGCTCAATTTCACTTACTTGGTATTTTAAGATCACCACTTTGCACATTGTTATTGGTGTAATTAAAGATTAAAAAATACAAACATAATTACCAATTGTTATTTCAAAATTGCTAACTGTATTAATAAGTGAAATTAATTAGATATGGATTTGCCTTTTTCTTACATGGCTGGCAGAAAACAACTTTTTTATGGACAGAGAAGTCCTTATTTCCAATGCACTCTCAAAGAAAGATTAATTTTGATAATTTACTCTTTGGCATTTTCAGAAAGACTTGTTCATTGCAAGAGTATATCATTCAATGGCTCGTGGCACAATAAAATAACATAGAGAATGAATAAGAATTTAAGAAATTACCATTCTGACAAAGTGACAGTACACTCGACAAATTAAGTTCTGATTTATCGAGAGGTATATAATTTCAATTATTTTCCCTATGTCTCATTTTAATTTAAATGAACTATGACAACACCAATTCAAGACAGTGACATTATTCGTGGAAAAAATTAAAATAAAACAGGACATTTGCTGAAGTATATTAAAGCAAAAATGGGAACTTCATTTTAAAAAATAATTAAATTAATACATTTTGAGCAGAAGCGGATTTTCGGGAATTATAGGCCTTTATGGTTCATTTTGCCATTTTAGGTTCTATAGGATTTCATTAACATGGGTCTTGTGTACATACCTTTCAAAGATCTCCGAATAGCAAATTTCTGGGTAGTATCTAACAAAACCAGATATGGAATTAGAAATCCTTCCCCTAGTCATGAGATACATGGGACATCATAAGAGATCTTTTCCTTGCGATGAAAAAACAAAGGACATAACCTCAAGGATTCAAGGGATTATGTACAGTATAGTAGTTGACAGATTCGCTTAAAAGCATAGTTAAATAATGAAATCAGTAATCCTGGAGGCAAGGTCTATTGACTTTCCTCAAACAAACAAAATTTTCATTTAATACCTTAATTTGTCAAATCGTTGACATCTAAAAATGTATAGTTCAAAGTGCCCCTGTTTCAATTAAATCAAGTAGACATCTTTTTTCCTGCGAATTCACTTGTGCATGTAACAGTATATACTTCCATACTCTGTACAATAGTATCATAAATTTCTTTCATTCATTTCAGTGCTCTGTAGATATCGTAACCACTAATAATACTTCTTATTACCTGTATTTTCATTCTGTTTGCATGTTTTTGTTATTAATTATGAACTGGAAAAATAATTTTTTGCATAGTTTAAGTTGTTGTGATTTAGTTTCGATATTATATCAAAGTCAATTTGTGAATCTTGTAACTGTACAGGCTTAGTAATCAGAACGAGCCTCTGAAACCAAATAATATAGCATTGTGTACTATATTAATGTGTGGTTGTCAGTTTTTACATTGATGATATTTAGTAATCATAATAGATTTTCCTCTACTTACACAAGCTAGGGAAAAAATTTAATTCAGATTTCTGTTTGGAGTAGAGCACCTGTTGTTTTGGAGGGCTGCTTGAGACAATTCAACTTCAGACATGTTTTATAGAAGGTGATTTTTTTGCAATATTTCATGTAAAAAGTCTTATCTTATTGTCATCTTTGAAACACTTTTGTGTTTCAACGATTCATGGCAAGAATGTTACTTTAAAAATTGCTCATCGGCAATTGAAAAGTAATATAGCCTATAGTTTTTATACTTTAGTATAGTAGACTATTTAAAAAAGACAAAGTTAATTTAGATTTAAATATAACATTTTGATTGATAGATACAATAAATGCAGGGGATAACTCACTCAGCTCTTTTACTGACAGTTGGGTTGGGAAATGCAGTAGTGTAACTCGGCCCAGAAATATGCTTGCCTAGTGATTACGATGAATATAGTTCTACAAATTACAAAAGAAACAGGAATTTTCACTACTTATTGACTTAATTGCAATGTGTAACGTGCACTTGTTGAGAGATGTGTCCCAAACAGCCATAAGAAATAAGTAATACCCCCCGTTACCAACATGCATTCTGCTCCAAACAGTTTTTATGCACACATTTTTTTTTTCTGGTCTATTGAACCACTGTAATGTGAGCCTTCGTTTCATTCATCTCTGTGTGCAATGTGTGACATTAGATTCTTTTAAAATTGTGGCAACTTTTCTACAGATGATACAATAGTGATAGTACAGAGCGTTTCATGTACAAGTTGGCCAATCATGCGGGTTTCTGCATCGTGGCTGCCACAGCTCTAACTCTTAAACGATTGGATGAAATATGTATGCAAGTAAAGCTGCTAACGGTGTAATGATTAAGGTTCTCACAATTAAAGTTAAAATTACAATGAAAATAACCACATAACTCATCACAAGAGATGTTGGAAATGTCCTCTTGCATCCACACAACACTGGCAAATTTAGTAAAATTTCTTTCACGGACATAAGTTCAGCTTCCGAGATAGAGTTCATTTCTCTTGTGGTGTTATCTTTAAGTTCTTCTGATGTGTGGGGAATTGACCTATACACTTTATTTTTCAAGTTCCCCCATAAATAATAGCCACATATTGTTAGAAGAACTTAAAAGACAATATCACAAAATCTGAACTTATGCGCATGAAAGAAAATTTCCTAAAATGGTGCCAGTGTTGTGTGGATGCAAGAGGAGGACATTTCTAACATCTCTCATGATGAGGTACATGGTTATTTTCATTGTAATTTTAGCTTTGAATCTGAATCATTACACTGTTAGCGACTTTATTTACATACATATTTTACCCGATTGCTCGAGAGTTAGAGCTGTGGTCACCGTGATGCAGAAACTCGCACTATTGGCCAACTCGTACATGAAACGCACTATATACTGGTTGTAATAGTTGCTTGAGCTCCACTGTGCTACAACCTCATTGCATCGTACGCTGTTAAGATATTTGTTGCTCCTTTAAAATAAGTTGCGTATTAGATTTTTTTGCCTCTCTAAATTTGTTCTTTGCCCTTACAATGCAACAGAAGTTGTTTGCTTTTATTAAAATTGTTGTTCAAGTGGTTATGTAGACATAAGATAATTGATGTTGCTTGCTGCTGTCGCATGCTTTGTGATGAATGCATGGTTATGTTGTTGCCTTGCTCTAGCTCCAGAAACTGCAGTTGATTCAGGCCTATTTAGACGCTCGTGGTCTCTGGGACGTGACAAGTCAAAACAGAAAGGTAAGAATATATTTACATATTTGTATTATTCCTCCCTCAACCCAGGCCAGGATGATGTGAATATGTGTTTTTACTGTTGTCAACTAGTTTCTTTCCAGAAGTCCAGATAAACAGATTCCAGTTGTAAAACATGTGAAAAGGCAGCCCCGCTGCTTTTAATTTTTACAAATGTTTATATTCTGACTTTATTAATATTATCTAGTAAAAGCAGTATTTAAATGTCAATAACAGCATGAACTATATAAAATATCAGGATGTCTAACATGTCATTAATATTTTAAAAAAAACTACTAATATGGATTTTTTTAATAGCTTTATTAAAAGCAAGAAAGAAAATTTACATTTTCTTCTGAAGGTCATTTCATTATTCAAAATCCAGAAGTTTGTTAGGCATCCTTTGTAGAATTTGATTTTTTACATGTATACAGTAATTATGGTGGCATTACTTAGTATTTTGATGTTTTGTGAATTTCTTTTTTATGCTACTGTTCACTTCAGTGTATCTATACTTAGGTTTGTAATCTGTCATGCTTAAATTATTCCTGGTTGTGTGTGATGAGGAAGGAAAATAGAATTTAGAAAGTCACTGGTTAACTCTCTCTTATCATCTTATCCAATCTTTAAATTTTAATATAATTTTTTAGAATTCTCTCATCAGTATTTACTTCCTCTTATGACCCTGCACCCCAAAATAATAAAACTGTAACTTACATCTTACTTAGACATAAGTAAATTGTAGTTCCTCTTCTTTTCTTCCATACTTAAATTTCTCAGCTAAAATTGTTGGGCCTCTATATGATGATTATTATCATTATAAAAATTCTTTCTTCGTGCTTGGCCTCTGAATGATTACTGTCATTTTAGAAAATTTTGCTTTGTAGTACAGTCGGTCAAATAAAAAACGTCGGGCGGTATTTGATTAAGTATCATGAACGAGAATATGCGCATGTACAGGAAGACTTAAGGTTAGGTTCACACACGCCTCTTGTCTATCCATGTATTTTCTTGATTATTTAGTCAGTTTTGTTCCAACACAAACATGTATAGAAGGCTGTGGCTATATGCCTCAAATCCGCCATATTCTTGGTTGCAAATTTTTATAATAATTAATAGATTCGCGAGGAATATGTTTATTCAAGGAGCAATTATTTTAAGATTTTATTTTATAATACTGGTACTTCTAGTGCAAAATCAATAACTTACGCTCAATTTCTGCAACCAATCTAGCATCGAAATACGCGTCCGGCCAGTTCCACGTTTGCTATGAAAACTTCCGGTCGCATTATAGTAAAGTTCCCACCTAGCTGCTCTTTCATAAATATGGAACCTTCTCGCTGCTTCAGAGGCCGAAAAATGCAGGTCAATTACAGCCCTAACTACACTTTCTCTCACGTTAGCAATTGTATGTGGCGATGACACAAAGCAAAATTAATTATGACAATACATTAAGTTGAATATCGTGTGTTGCACTTTCCGCGTTGTTCATTTTTTCCCTCCTTGTTCATATTTTCCCTCCTGTCGCATGGCCTCATATGTTCCGAAAATGACCTGTATTTTGTGTTTTTTATAGGAAACTTGTGAACTAATGCGTTAAAACTTGAATTTTAACTGCATAAGAGTCCCGACGTTTTTTATTTGACCGACTGTACATGGACCAAAGAAAGTTCATCCAGATAATATTCTGGGCAAGAACCCTATCTCCTCAACATTACAATTTTCCTTTTTTGGAAATCAACACATCATTAAATGTACTTACTTTAGTTAAAAGAATTGATTAAGAGGTGAAACTAGTTGTATTTGAAACTTTTTCATGTATTTTTACCTACTTTCAATTAACTTTTATACGCATAAAACACGCCAGCCATATTATGGTTCAGAGCAAAGCAGGATACCAACTGTCTTTCCTGCATTAAGGTAAGTAGTGGCAGGTAGATTCAATTTTAGTGACAGGTTAGGTTAGGTTAGGTTAGGTTATGTTAGGTTATGAACAGTGGTATTAATTTAGTAGGGCATACTGAATTCACGCATTTCGAAAATGTGCCATATTATATCTCCTGCGAGGTTTGTCATGTTGGTTAACCTGTTACGCAGAATTCTAAGTGAAGTCGATTACATGGCTGTCAGTTCTATCTTATTATCATGCATTACATATTTTAAGGTATGAGAATTACAGGATGTATTCTTATGTATTAACAAATTTTGCACCTAATTATAATCCTTGCACCGTGGTACACATTTTTAACGTTGTTTCATTTCGTAAAAATTAAAACTAATGTCGAGAAGATAGGGCTTGACCCATATTCTGAAACATCTTTGTAGGTTCTTTGCCTCAAACAAGTCACAATTAATAGACTGGAGCAGTGGTCTTCAACCCACAGCCCCCTGGGTTGCATGCTGCCTGTGGCTTAATTTTTGGGGGTTTGCAAACAATTGCTAATTTAAACTATAAATAATGCCAATATCAATTTTTTTCTGATGATAATTGAGAGTTAGCGGTAATGTAAATACTGTATGAGGTGGTCACTGTCATTGTATTATTGTTTTGCAGTGTGACACCATTACAGCGGTGTGTGGGAGAAAGGTACACACTTGCTGCCGCTTCTTATTGCTTTTAATTTGATCCAATAGAAATGCTCCTTTCTCTTCCAGTATCCACTTACTTTTATTTTGCATTGAACATAAGTCTGTAGAATAGTATAATAGAATAAACTATAGTCAATAAGTCATGGTTATTACAACTGTACAAAAATTATAAAAATATATGTATATATACATATATTAGATGGTCCCTGGGATATTAACACCCTGCTTCAGGCATTATATTATATGAGTAAATTCTTGTTCTATATACAGGTATGTTAGTGGTTATTTCATATCTGACTACCAGTATAACAATTAATATCATTGTGAAATCAGTTGAAAAATTAGCTGAAGCAGGGTAGATTGGTGATTTCTTCATTTATGCTCTTTTGTGTGTGTTATAGTACGTGCTTAGGTATAGGAGTTTTCATGGATATTATGTATATGCTGATGTATGTTGCTTCCATTTTGTGTCGTTTTCTAATTGCACTGTGTGTATTTAACAAGGAGTTTACTGTCTTGTGCTGTCTTATGGAATGTGTGTTTTCTTCTTCTTTCTTTTTTGTTACATTAATAGTGCAGTTCGTGTTTAAGTTCGTATAGTTTACTGTTATTCTGTGTATGATAATGGAAGTAGAAATTCCAGATCTGTGTATTGTACTAAAATACAGTAGTTCTGGGATTGTTTTGTCATGTTTTACTAATGAACTTTCCTATTTACATGTTTCTCAATCTTATTTTATTTTGATTCCAGCAGTAAAGCAGGTTGTCACACAATTTTCTGCGAAAGCTCTTGTTCCTTTGCTATACCTACTAAAAATTTCTTCTACTAAAAATTTCAAGTTTAGCTCAGTGCTTGGAACTCAGAAGTAATATCCCCTGTACATACAGTAAAACCCCCTTTTTACACTTTTCAAGGGACTGATTAAAAAAAGTGTAAATGGCAGGAAAGTGTAAATTGCAGGAAGTGTAATAGCTGTAATGTTATATATTGCAAAATTTAATACTTGAAAATAAATATAGATACCTATGTACACTTACATTATCTATACAAAATATGTTGCACATTGCAAAGAAATGCATTTTCTATTGAATAAATCTTTCCTGGGTAGACAGCCAGGTTTGAAGATCAAGTGTCTCCGACGTTTCAGAGGCCCACGCTGCCTCCATCCTCAGGGATACTGAAGTGTCGAGTCTGTCATGCCGAGGTGGTATATATACAGATCGCGAGTTGCGAGGAGTCGACCAATCAGGCGCCAGTTCATTTTTCCATCGTCTTTTTTTCGGCCAATCGGCTTCTACTGTCTTTTAGTTGTTTGAGACAGTGATTCCAGGCAGGGTTGATGCTGAGGCCTCCGTCTCTATTGAAATTGTTAGCCTCAAGCTTAATTTCGATCGCTTCCTTGATTAATCTGTCCCAGAACCTTGAAGTCTTCGCAAGGATTGTAGTGTTTGCGAAATCAATCCTGTGCCCGGATCCCAAGTTGATGGTATGTTCTGCCACCGCAGATTTATCGGGATAGAAGAGTCTGATGCAGCGGGCATGCTCAGAACAGCGCTGGTCAATAGTCCGTGAAGTCTGCCCGATGTAAGCCCTGCCGCATTCACAGGGGATGCGGCAGGGCTTACATCGGGCATACTTCACGGACTATTGACCAGCGCTGTTCTGAGCATGCCCGCTGCATCAGACTCTTCTATCCCGATAAATCTGCGGTGGCAGAACATACCATCAACTTGGGATCCGGGCACAGGATTGATTTCGCAAACACTACAATCCTTGCGAAGACTTCAAGGTTCTGGGACAGATTAATCAAGGAAGCGATCGAAATTAAGCTTGAGGCTAACAATTTCAATAGAGACGGAGGCCTCAGCATCAACCCTGCCTGGAATCACTGTCTCAAACAACTAAAAGACAGTAGAAGCCGATTGGCCGAAAAAAAGACGATGGAAAAATGAACTGGCGCCTGATTGGTCGACTCCTCGCAACTCGCGATCTGTATATATACCACCTCGGCATGACAGACTCGACACTTCAGTATCCCTGAGGATGGAGGCAGCGTGGGCCTCTGAAACGTCGGAGACACTTGATCTTCAAACCTGGCTGTCTACCCGGGAAAGATTTATTCATACTCTTCGCCAGGAAAATCTAAAATCTTACATTGCATTTTCTATTGTTTTATTTCAACTTCATAATACCACCAAAAATCATGCAGAACAAAAACACTGGCAATGATTCAAATTACGATGAATTATGCTATTTGAATAACTACAATACATTAAAAAGCAGTAAATTGCACCCGCACAGAAGAAAACCAACTTCACCTGGACTAACACAAATAAAAACTGACACTGCGTCTAAGAGAGTTGGCAACATAGCGGAAAATTTTGTTAAGGGAAAGCAGTTCTTCATTGAAAACCAATGTTGCCAATAAAGAAAATGTGTAAATGGCAGGAAATGCAACTGTTTGAAAGTTGTTAATGACAGGAACACTATGTATTATCGGAATAGGATAAAAGATGGGTCCAGCAGAAAATGATGTAAAAGGCAGGAAAATGTAAATGACAGGAATGTAAAAAGGGGGTTTTACTGTATTTCTTTTACCTTCCATCCTTTTTTCACAACTGTTAAAGATTGATAGTCCAATTTTATATTTTATATTAATAAAAATGTACTGAGGTTCATTCAAGTACAATCGATATTCCCACTTTTGATTTCCAACTGGGCATATCTGATATTGAATAATATCGTAAGCAGAACAATTTTCAGGCTTTGAAAGCCACAATTGCAATTCAGACTGCACAATTAACTACCTGTATTTAAAATAAAATAAAATATACCAAGTGAGGTGTCCGAGATGGTAATGTCTTGGGCTTGCATTTAGAAGGTAAAAAAGTAAAGTGTTCCCCATTACAAACCATGGAGGCCCAGAGGGTTCCAAGAGGTTGATGCTTCCATATTTTTAGACAATTGGAACATGAATGTGATAAGGTTGTCAGCCTTACGCACCGGCCGCCTTTGTCCCCAGGATTGCTCCTGGTACTCATTTTTGTTAGAGGCTGAGTCGACCCCAGGATCATAGTGGCACCAGAAGGATTAGGCCAATTTAAAAACTCCGACCTCATCGGAAATGGAACCTGTGTCCTTCCGGTTTGTAGCACAGTGCCTCAACCACTACGCTATGGCACACCCCCATTTTGAAGGTCTAAGATTCAAATCCTGTGGCTGGCCAATTTGACATGGGTTTTTTCATGGTTTCCCCAGTCATAAAGGCAAATGCAAATGCAAATGCCCAATTGAATATTTACTTACCATGACACTCCTCGCTATTTCGTCCTGTTTCAATAGTCATTGAAATTAATATCAGTTGAAATTTCCTGACGCATAAAAAAGTAATAATAAGTTTTAAAAAATGTGTACTTGTGTACACACTGAACCTGAACTCCTGATATAGCCTCGCTGCTCAAAGGATTTAAATAAAGCTGAACTAAAAAAAGGTTTATGGGTCAATCCATATGAAATCATCCAATGGGTGTTGCTGACATATTTTATTTTATTTTTAAGTACATATTTTCTGTTTCTATGTGTATCTGGGAGTACAAAACAACTTTTTTCACATTTTTATCACTAACGCTTTGGCAACTAGTGGCCATTTTGCTTAGAAGGATTTGGCATTTTTGGCATTTTCAAAGGTTAGCGGTAAGTTAAATAACTATTTTATTTATGAAGATATCAACTTGAAGTAAAAACCATCTTAATCTACAAGAAACATTCTACAATTCATGTTATGACCAAAAATTTGTTAGGTCTAAAGGAAATAATCTAAAACTTTATTAGAAAATGCAGTTCCGATTAGAAAAAATTAACAACTTTATAAAACTTTTTTTCATTGAAGGGATGAAAACACATGTTTCATATTTTCCCCCCACAAAGATATAGTAGATCACTAGATGCTAGTAAAATTTGAGATCATTTATGTAAATCCTTTAGGTTTTATGAGTCTTCAAATATCGAGATTTTGCAAAATTCTTGATTTTCAAATTAAAATATCTCAAATGGGACTGACCAGAAAAATCTGAAATTTTCTCATAATATTCTTCTAGTGCCTAGTAATCAACATATAAAATTTCATCACTGTGTTCTGACCAGAAGTATTTTATTTTTAATAAAGAAAATGCTAAAAAGTAACACTGTCAAATGAGCGAATAACAGTGTTAAAATACAATAAAAATTGTCAAAAATAATATAATTTGTTGTTGTTGCTAGTAAAATTAAATATGTCATAAAACTAACATATTAAAGAATTATATAGGAGAAAAATTCCTCCGGCACTGGGACTTGAACCCAGGACCTTTGGATATTCGCGCCAATGCTCTACCAACTGAGCTAAGCTGGACTGCATATGACATGACTTGTCTGTCTGTGAGGTAGACCATTAGGGCAATCAGTCATAGGAGAGAGCTCCAGCTTAGCTCAGTTGGTAGAGCATTGGCCAATCCATTGGCCAAAGGTCCTGGATTCTAGTCCCAGTGCCGGAGGAATTTTTCTCCTATAATATTCTCATGTAATGTCCAACAGAGACAATAATCTGTGGTTCATGAATGCTTATATATCTTAACATATTAAAATGTTCCATGGTAGTAGTCATAGTAATCAATACTCCAGCAGAAGGAGACCATATTGCCACATTTTCTGAGCAAGCCAGAATATGCTGACTTGAAAAAGGCAAGTCTCTAGACTCCTCTGTAGCTCCTTTGTTCAGTAATCAGTAGCTGTGCTTGACTGAAAATATCAAAAAAGATGCCCATGCACTTAAAAAAATATCAATTTCACCAAACCACCAGTTCTGATCATAATGCAGGCAACAATGTCTTTTACTTCGAAAGGTCTTATTTCAAATTGGGCAAAATGGAAATACTATGTTCACCATAAATATCACTTTTTGAGTGAATGTAACACCTTATGACGCTAGAAGTTTGTTCCACAGCTGAGCCAAAGGTTTAAAAAATGTTTATACAAGTGTATAGGAAATACCTTTAATTTCTTCAGAACAAAATTTGAACACTTCTTCTGCTGAAGGTATCTGGTCCAAATATGGTCTTTGCAAACTAGCCATCGAGACAGCCCTCTTTGTACCCCCTCCAATCCCATCGCAGGCATTCTTTCCATTAGAAGTGGCAAAAAAATGCTATTCAGCTTCAAAGTGATTGCAAATATTCAAAAAGTTCTTTTTGTTTTTGTACTGGCTACTATCTCCATCGCTAAAATAAACAATTTTTTTAACTGAAGGGGCAACTTTTTTGATATCTTCAGTCAAGCACAGCTACTAATTATTGAACAAAGGAGCTACAGAGGAATCTGTAGAGACTTGCCTTTTTCAAGTCAGCATTTTCTGGCTAGCTCAGCAAATGTGGCAATATGGTCTCCTTCTGCTGGAGTATTGATCACTATGACTACTACCATGGAACATTTAATATGTTAGTTTCATGGCATATTTAATTTTACTAGCAACAACAAATAAATATATTATTTTTGACAATTTTTATTGTATTTTAACACTGTTATTCGCTCATTTGACAGTGTTATTTTTCAGCATTTTCTTTATTAAAAATAAAATACTTCTGGTCAGAACACAGTGATGAAATTTTATACGTTGATTACTAGGCACTAGAAGAATATTTTGAGAAAATTTCAGATTTTTCTCTTTAGTCCCATTTGAGATATTTTAATTTGAAAATCAACAATTCTGTAAAATCTCGATATTTGAAGACTCATAAAACCTAAAGGATTTACATAAACGATCTCAAATTTTACTAGCATCTAGTGATCTACTATATCTTTGTGGGGGGAAAATATGAAACATGTGTTTTCATCCCTTCAATGAAAAAAAGTTTTTTAAGTTGTTAATTTTTTCTAATCGGAACTGCATTTTCTAATAAAGTTTTAGATTATTTCCTTAATACCTAACAATTTTTTGGTCATAACATGAACTGTAGACTGTTTCTTGTAGATTAAGATGGATTTTACTTCAAGTTAATATCTTCATAAATAAAATAGTTATTTAACTTACCGCTAACCTTTGAAAATGCCAAAAATGACAGATCCTTCTAAGCAAAATGGCCACTAGTTGCCGAAGCGTTAGTGATAAAAATGTGAAAAAAATTGTTTTGTACTCCCAGATACACATAGAAACAGAAAACATATACTTAAAAATAAAATAAAATAGGTCAGCAACAAATTATTCTATTATTGGATGATTTCATATGGATTGACCCTTATGTTAATTCTAATATTGTAATCACCTGAGTTCATTTTGTGTTTTTTTTATTCATTCTGGAATAAATGTATAAGGGTGTTGTTTAAACTACAATATTTTGTAAAATATGCATTATATAACACAACAGTCTACAGTCTTCTACAATAGTGTATTATGCAGTGAGCCCCTGATGGTATTTATAAAGATGAGGGTGCCAGATCCATACAACTGTTTTTGTTCTACCATAATTAAACGTCCAAGTTTTGAGTTAGAATACCTTGTAATTGATCAGACTACTCCCTCTATCTCGGTGACCATTCAGCTGTTAGTTGTTCTAGACTTTTGCGAGCCAAAGGTATGCAGGGAGCAGGGCTTCACTTGGACATTTTAACCTCAAAACAATGCACATTAAAATAAATTTCATTATCTGCTTAATGTTAATCGTCTATGTAAGTCTCAGTCTGGTATAAAAATCTGTTAAACATTGTATCATCCACAGAAAGATTCCTATATATTAGCTTAATTTTATATGCTTAGTTGTATTACTGAATGATGACGTTCGATTAGATCACATACTAGATAATAAACTTAACATAATTTTCTTAGGGCAAAAGCATGAAGATAAATCAAGAGCTTTTTAAGGGCATTTATGGCAGTCCACTTTCCATATGAGTCATTCAGACCTTGGTGGTAGTATTTTGTTATTCAGTCTTGATATTCAACTTAAACGAACTGCACTGTTAACTTTGCATGTGGTGTTTGCAACACAGTCACTTGCATGGCACTTGTATATTTCAGATGAGAACACATCTGTGTATGAATCGTCAGCTGCAAAAGAAGTGATGTTACCTCAGTTGCTTGGTAGAGGATCCTACAGAATACCCAATCCTGTACATTTCCATATTGCACACATAGATAAAACTATAAAGTGCATGAGGCCAGAATTGATTGCAAGATTGACTCCAGTCCAGATTCCACATCATAAAAACAATCCCCTAATGTGCACTTCCTATTTAACAGGGAGAGAAAAACTTTCTAATAATAATAATTTGACAGATGTTTGTACATCTACAACACTTTGTAATACTAGTATAGATGAAGTAGATCTATCAGACCATAGTGAAAGTAAAAATCATTTGCTGACCCCATCTGAACTTGACAGCATGCCATCTAAAGAAGATACTGGTAGTTCATACTTCTCTTACCAAACAGATGTTACTCAGATTACAGACTTGCATGTTTTTAATGAAGTGTTAGGTACTTCTGGTCATTCATCTGAAGAAATAAATGTAGATTTGTGTGTGCACTTGGCCTCATCTGAAATTGACATTGTGCCATCTAAAGAAGAAAATTCAGAACTCTCTTACCAAATAGATGGTACTCAAATTACAGGCTTGAATGTTTATAATGAGGTATTAGGTATTTCTGATCATTCATCTGAAGAAATAAATGTAGTTTCATGTGTGCATTTGGCCTCATCTGGAATTGATAGTGTGCCATCTAAAGAAAATTCAGACCTCTCTTACCAAACAGATGGTACTCAAATTACAAGCTCGAATGTTTTACATGAAGTATCAGGTATTTCTGATCATGCATTTGAAGAAATAAATGTAGATTCTTGTATGCACTTGGCCTCATCTGAAATTGACATTGTGCCATCTAAAGAAGAAAATTCTTACCAACTAGATGGTACTCAAATTACAGACTTGAATGTTTTTAATGAAGTATCAGGTATTTCTGATCATTCGTCTGAAGAAATTAATGTAGATTCGTGTGTGCACTTGTCCTCATCTGAAATTGACATTGTGCCATCTAAAGAAGAAAATTCAGAACTCTCTTACCAAACAGATAGTACTCAGACCACAGACTTGAATGTATTTAGTGAAGGGCCAGGTACTTCTGATCATTCACCTGAAGAAATAATCATAAATTCATGTGTGCATTTGGCCCTATCTGAAATTGACAGCATAAAATATAATTCAAACCTCTCTTACCACACAGTTGATACTCAGATCAAAAAACTGCATGTCTTCAATGAAATGTCAAGTACTTTTGCTCATTCACCTGAAGAAATAAACTTAGATTTGTGTGTGCACTTGGCCTCATCTGAAATTGACAGCATGCTTTCTAAAGAAGATAATTCAAACCTTTTTTATCAAACAGATGGTACTCAGATTACAGACTTAAATAGTATTAATGAAGTGTCAAGTACTTCTGTTCATTCACTTGAAGAAATAAATGTAAATTCATGGGCACACCTGACTCCGTCTGAAGTTGACAGCATGCTCTCTAAAGAAGATAATTCAAACCTCTCTTACCAAACAGATGATACTCAAATCACAGATTTTGTCTTAAATGAAGTGGCAAGTACCGCTGTTCGTTCTCCTGAAGAAATAAATACAGAGTCATGTGTGCACTCAGATATTGTTAATTTAAGTGGTTCTTTTGAACTAGGAACTAAATTAGTAGCTTCTATCCACCCACCTGAAAATATTTCCAGAGAAAATGAACAATTTTGCTGCAACATTGAATCAAACAACCACATACAAACACATCCCATAAAAGAAGCTCAGGGTAATACCCAAATAGGTGTAAATCGAGTATCTTCTTCCAACAATCAAGACACTGCCTTATGTGCAATTGTTCGCAGAGAGACAGAAGAAGAAACTATTACCTTAACAGGAAAAGAACAAATAGAGACTGCTATCCCTCAAGAAATTAACCTATTTGAGCAAAATGAAGAAGAGACTGTAACATACTGTAATGATGATAATGATAGATACAAATGCAGTGCTGATGTGGCTGAAGATTCTGAAAACTACACCATTAAGAGTTTTTTTATTGATACCCGGTTTGTGGCAGATGTAAGGTTTGTAAATTTCACAAACTTACATTCAGATCGTAGATCCATACTTTCTTCAAATGGCTGTATAGAAAATAACAGCCTTCAGACTTCAGTGGAAGAATCATCTGTATATCCATTTGATAACAGCAGAGATCGTGTTTTTGAAAGTGCAGAACACCAAGCAATTAAATCATTTTCTTTTATGGAAACCCTTAATCCTATGTCTGAATCAAGGATATACACCTCTTCAGATGATGTTCCAACAAAGAGTATGGAAAACCTAGCTTTTGCTGAGAACAGCTTGACGGATAGTAGTTATGAAGACAGTCTGTCTCATCAGGTAAAGCAGCAGGATGTAGCTGTTGATTTTATTACCGGTCTCGTTGATTCAGTTGTGAGAGAATTACCCATAGAAAATGATTTTGAAAGAAATGATGTTCTGAGCACGGAAAAAAATTCCTGCAGTATTGACTCTGAAAGAATATATTCAGAGTTAGAAAATGTAGCACCAGATAACACATACCTGTATGAAACAGATATGAAAGATTCTTTTGAGAATATTTTTGATGTTACTTACTGTATAAATGGCAGAAATTCACAGTTTGATACTTCTGTAGTAGACATCAGTATGCCAGTAGTTGCTGATGCTCCAAGTCCTGATGATAGTTTTAGTAGTGACGTTATAGATCCAAACTTGTGCTCTTCTCCATTCAATGAACAAACAGATAGTGTTCAGGCGACTCACAGATCTCAGGACAACTTTCCTCTCTCTTCAAAGATTGCAGTGTTACAATCGAATTCAAGTCCGAAGTATATTCCGTCACCCCTTTCATCTATACCTGAAGAAGACTCTATTATTGAATTATCCAGGGAATTTGGTGACATTTTGGATTCCATGTTTTTCTCTCCACCTTATCCTCCAGTTGTCAAAACGCCTGATAACAAAACTGCACAAGTGTAAATACTTTTTTTTATGGAACTTTGTCTTTTGTTTTGTGCATGGTTGCTTACAATATAAAGGTTGTTTTACTAGGCCCCGTGGTTTTGATAAGGTAGAGCTTGAACCCTTTGGACTGGTTAAACGTATCATTTCACCATACACATTACCAGTATATAAGTTAAGGGAGGAGGCATATATAACATTGATATGCATATTAGCTATTTTAATCCATTGATATTGTAGAATTTCTGAAATGCTGTTCTATTGCAAACATATTTTACAGTGCTAAAAGTAACACGGCTTACTGTTCAGTTTTATTGGACATACTCCTTTTAGATTTTATATCCCTTGTCTCTGAATTCAAGGTATATCTGAAGAATCCGGGTTTTTGTTCTCTGATTTGAGGAATTCATTCGTTGGTTTTTAAGAATTTACCAACAGTAGATCTTTTTAGGGTATTGGGTTTTAAGTGGTGGGAAATAAATCTGGAGTTTCATATTTGTATTAATAAATTCACTACTTTAGTAGAAAGGATGAAATAAAAATGAAAAAAATTATGTTCAAGCATCTTTGTTCGAGTTATTTCTCTCAGTTCCAATGTGGTTCAAGCAAAACTTTTTACCTTTTCTGATCCTGTTTTTGTTTGAACTAATTAATGTGTTTTTGTGGTAAATAAAATAATAGCAATGTGGCTTAGTTTTTGTAAAGCAATTAACTGAAAACTATTGCAAATGTAGCTAATTCCAATAACTGTGGTTTTGGGAACTAACTTTGCTTGCCAAGTTAGGTTTAAATACTACAATTTTTGTAATTTTCATGATTCTGACTATGCATTTGACATACTTTAAGGTATATAATATGTACACCTTGACAAAAAAATTATTGATATAAAAATGAGATTATCAGTGCATTTATATTTCTTTCGTCCAATGTATTCACTTTTGATATTCAGTTCACTCTTTTGCAATGTCACTTTTGTATCATAGTACATAATGGCTACACCCTTTCAGTCTCCAATTGTTAGTTTCTGTGCCATGTTTCTTTTTCCAGTTTTTGCTTCCTCAAAAATTTCATGAAATTCTAGGGATACAATTACATTTTTCAGTGATGGTAGCACAGTTTCGTTATGTAGAGTTATCTCTTGGCAGAAGATCTCTTTGTAAACTTCACTCTACACGTGTAAGATTTTTTTTTTCAGGATATTTGTGAATGATCAGATTTATATAATAGTATTTTATAATGTGATTTCAGTAATATTTCAATTTATCCCAAATTTTTAACATCTTTTAAAAATAACATGCATTGCTTTATATTCTGTGTGAAGTATATGGAAATGTAATTTTTTGCATGTTGTATGGTTGTGTTATAGAGGGACTAAGTTGCTGCATTATTTTATTCTGCTTCCTGGGACTTATGCCAGGTTTCTCTCTTTCTCCTCTTTATTTTTTGTAATGTGTGCATTACCTTTACACTGTTCTTCATATTCATATTATTTTTGTGTACTTAACCAGTAAACTAATTTGATAATTTATTTAAATAAATTACGTATCATTTATTATGTTTCATTTTATTTTATGGGGCACCTATATTGAATCCATATTGTTGTATTGTTTGTATTAAGCATTTCTCCTCTGCTGTAGTGAAATTACCTGACTAGCAAACCCAAGATAATCCTGATTAAAAAAAAGCATCAATTGGAAGTCTTTGTAATTTTTAGTGGGCATCATGTTGTGTTTTATTGATATAAATTATTTACTGAAATTGTTATGCCATTATTCAATAACTTTTCCTAAAAAAATCTGAGTTCACATTTATTCAATTAAAAAATCACTTCTTTCGGACCCAGTATGGAAAATTATGACAAAAACTATAGTCCTCTAGTCGTGAGTTGACTAGTTTATGTTGGATTTACAGAATTGTAAAATTTCTGCATTGTTCGTCATGATGACATAACTTACTTATTTTGAAAAGAGCTAATATTAATCATTGATATCCTATTTGTGATAATGAATTATTTTTATTATTATACTTATGAATTAAGATACGTGGTGTAGTCCAAGTTAAAAGACCTACCTCATGTTGTCTGTTCTCATACTCTTCCTTGATCTTGTTCAGTGTGATAGAATTAGGGCTTTCTGGTAAGCCGTGTAGATCCATTGAAACTGTTGGCATTTCAGTATTGTTACTGTAAACTTAATCGGATCCAACTTTTCCCTTGCTCAGTACACAATACCCAAACAGTCTAGTATGCATCAAACAGAACTGACAGGTAAACAATTTGCATGTACGTGGGAGGTGCTTGAGAGTGTAAAACAATGTATCATAAGCATTTTCATTAAGTCCGACTATTGAGAAAAGATGGAAAAAAATATGCCAGAGCATAATATACAGCAACCTTGTCACAATCACAACGCCCAGTTAATATGCCTATTCCTCTCATACGCCGCATTTTTTATATTCACCAATAAAATTTTATCAATTACTCATATATAGACCAATCACGATTGTTTATCTTATATCCTTCCTATGCAAATATATCTCATAAAACTTTGGCTCGTTACTGGATACGTAAGGCATCAACATGTGGTGATTATTACATCACATGCTGCCATTGACCAGAATGAAAACACATAACTTCTTCGGAAATTGCAGTAATATAAATGTACATTGATTAAAAACACAATTTCGATTCGATGCAAGCCAGTTTCTGTGCTTTTATTCTGTTCTGCTGTTAGCTTACGTGAATTAGGAAAACTATGTCTTATGTGCACCATTGGTAGCATTGGTCATAACATGGTAACTCAAATTGATTCATGGATGGTTGATTCATATGATCTCGCAGCTGTTTTGTTTTTATATAACAAAGCACGAAAGTAATTATTATTTGTATATTTTGTTCTATTTTTATTCATGGAATAGTCTTAATAAATCCAACTCGAGTTTACAAATTTCATCAGATAAATTTGATCCTGTTGCGCAGTCGTGAATCTTTCGATAAAGTCTTGTGGGATTACCTATGATAACACTGGGCAACAAAAAAGAAACTTTTTTTTGTCTCAGAAAGAAAAATATGTGATTCTGATAGCATTTCTTCTCCTGAATTCAAATATGACATCGGTTTTTCTCCATCACGCAAGGTTTCCGAGAGACAGGCATTTATAATTTCAAACACTTTAATATTTTCTACATTCTTAAATACACAATATCCGAACATTCAGATTCACCTAGAAAGTAAGAAATAACGATTTTCTGCTATATTTCGCCTGTGGAGTATCCCTCTTGATGGTCTAACAATAATCGGCCAGCATATTAGGATTCCATTTGCCTTGATATCTCTTTTTTCTATAGCTGAAATCTCCTGATGAAAGCGTTCCCCGTGCTCATCGCTCACTGCGCCAAGATTTTCCGGGAAGAAATCTAGGTGCGAGTGCAGGAAGTGAATTTTTAAGGACATATTATTACAGCCCAAATTTTTATAAGATGTTATAAGATCATTGACAATATCACGGTAATTTTTCGCCTTTCGATTTCCCAAAAAACTGTGAGTTACTTTTTTGAATGCTTGCCAAGCTGCTTTCTCCAGTGGATTCAATAGTTCCTCAAACTTCTCATCATGCATTAGTGATCGTATTTATGGACCCACAAATATCCCTTCTTTAATTTTTGCTTCACTAATTTTAGGAAACTTCTGTTTTAAGTACATGAAACCAGGAATATTGCCCATGGCTTTCACGAAACTCTTCATCAATCCTAGTTTGATATGTAAGGGAGGTAGATACGCATTTTTAGGATTACACAATGCGTCATGTTTCACATTTTTCTGTCCAGGAATGAATGATTCGCGTTTAGGCCATTCTTTTCTGATGTAATGGTTTTTTCTGTCCCTACTATCCCAAAGACACAAAAAGCAACAGTACTTTGTGTAACCAAGCTGCAGACCAAGAATAAGTGCAATTACCTTCAAATCACCACAAATATTCCATTCATACACTGCATATTGAAGCTTTGCCAATATAAATTGAAAGTTTTTATATGTTTCTTTCATACTAGCAGAGTGAGCCACAGGTATTGATGGGAATTTATTTCCATTATGCAGAAGCACTGCTTTTAAACTTGCTTTGGAGGAATCAATGAACAAGCGCCATTCTGTTGCGTTATGTTCAATACCAAATGTCTCCATAAGAGAAGAAATGTCATTATAAAACACTAAGCCATTTTCTTCAGAAAAATAGCCTTTAAATTGAGAATGACGACTACAATAAGTACATATCTTTGTATTCTTTTGAAGAAGATTCCAAGCATTTCAGACTGGTTTTTGGATAATTTTAAATCTCATATGAGATCGTTAAGATCTTCTTGAGTCAATAAATGAGGCTCAGATGAACAGCTTTGTTAAAAAATTGTATCACCAAAATCTGTTTCTTCTTCTTCCTTACTTCCATCGGAATCTGAGCTCTCTTCATCTAATGTCACATGTTCTGGAGGCTTTGGTATGGGCAATTCTTCGCTGTGTGGAACTGGTCTCATTGCACATTGCAAGTCAGGGTACACCACTGTATGTTTTGATTTTGACGTAATCTTTTTAATGTTTGTTAAGCAGAAATAACAGTCAGAGGAGTGATCTTTGGGTTCCCTCCAAATCATAGGGATAGCAAATGGCATGTGGCGTGAGCCATTCTCCATGCAGTGAGAAGCCTACTACACGATAAACAACAGATATGTGGGGCCCAGGTCCTTGTTTGGTCCCCCACTTTACACCCAAAATAAAGTTCATAACACTTTTTTACTAATGGAGTAAGGTTTCGCCTTTGGGACTTGAGCGTCACTTCACCACACATATAACAAAAGTTGTTAGGATGATTTAAACAAGCTCTAGGCATTTTGTAACTAACAACAAATTAAAAGAAATAAATTTGTAAATATGTAATATACAATATACAATAATCCAGACACAATGCACTCACAATTATGTGTTTACTGGTTCACTGCTCTCTCACAACTGACATCGTTGTAATGAATGCATGCATGATCATGTTTGTGCCTGTCTGTACAGTCTGCACTTGCACAACAGTTGCAACGGTACCATTTGAGTTAGCTCATTTGGTTCCATCACATTTACAATGCTCTAGGAGTTTTTATTTTACAATGGACAAATGGCAGTTTACTAAAAAAATATATTTAAATCCATTAATTGAAATTGAAATTTAAAAAAAACTGTGGGTGATGGAGAAATTCCGAATACATATTTGAAAACATGATAAAAAACTGCATTAAGTACAACTATTAATACTCATGAGACAAAAATCATGTTGACCAGTGTAATCATGTATTATTTTCATTTTCTCATTTTCTCTGTCCTAAACACAGAATCACATATATTGAGTTCAGTATTTGAACTAGATCCTTCTGGTTTGTTGTTATAAGACAGTGGAAATCAGCTTTGTAATGTGATGGCATTTGTGAAGGAAGTGCAAGGCAATGTAATGTAATATCAGGCAAGAGTGCTCTCCTTCCACATTATTAATACCCCTCTCTTCCCCCCTGTTCAATGGTACCTACATTTCACAAACTCGTCACAGAAATTTTCAGTGTGAACCAGGAGCTGAATGCACTGACGTCACAGAGCAACCATCTGTCCCCGCCTGTTATAAGAAGTTAAAACATTTTATACATTTTGTTAATGGATAGCAGCCTTTTTTATTTTTAAAATTAACTAAAACAGACACAGTGTATCGAAGTTGATTTTTATTTCTAATTAAAGTTATTAACAATTTTAATTATAAACAGTTTGGTGGTTTTGCATTCAATAATTCAGTCTAAACCAGTATTCATGGATGCTACATACAGGTTCCACAGCCGAATCCAGACCTCAGACTCAGGACTTCACAATACAAGTATTGATGCTAAACACAGATCTCAAACTTAGGATTTCACAGTAGGCCTACATGCCATGTTTTTACTTCCTCTGCCCGTACCATAGGTACTATAGGTAGAGGAAGTATTGTTTTCGACCCCAAAATTCGAAGTTGAGTTTTTAGCATATATACACGTTTCAAGGCCCCCTGAATCCAAAAATACTATTTTTGGAAACATGTCTGTGTGTCTGTGTGGAATATCTGTGAACAAGCTAGCTCCAAAACGGAAAATCGTATGAAAACAAAATTTCGTATTTGGGTCAGGTACCTTCTGAAGATGTGATTCGTAGATTGGCGACAAATTTCCCTTATTTTTAAGGGTACCTACTTTACATGAAGAAGTTTTCGTTTTTCGCGATTTTCTCGAAAACGGCTCTAACGATTTTCTTTAAATTTTGCACATGGGTTGCTTATACTAAGAGCTAAAACTTTTATTAGAAACATTTTTTCGATAAAATTCTCTGAGGGTAGTTACAAGCCACCCACTGTTCACCCACTGTTTGTAGAAAGTTTGTCTTACGTGATGAACAACTGAATTCGCGCTCTTTCACGGCCTCTTATTCTATATAAGAATGTGAAGTGAGAAAGATGTGTTGTTGGCCATGCATAGAGTAAAGATGTATCTGAGGGAAATATTCGATAAATTTCGGAAATTATATTTTACGGCAGAAAGTTCAATAAACGTCTGCAGTCATTTGTTCTTTTTTTTAAAGTTTGTTATATAGACTGCGCTTTTAGTCGCATCATTGAAAGAAGAGGTATTTATAGGATAATCAGCGTAAAATTGTGTCTTGCGATTCTGTACAAGGATATGTGAATGCTGCTAACTTTTATGTGGGCAGAGGAAGTTATGTGACTTTCACATCAGATTTTTTTCATTGGTACTAGCAACATCATCTAGCTGGACACATATTGTGAATTCAGATGACATCATGACAATTCAGAAATTCATTAGAACTGTCAGAACCTAAAAGCTGCACCATAATCATGTATGATGATGACCATTACATAGGACCAGACCAGGATCCTTACAGGATTCTTGAGTAAACCTTAACCAGTTGATTCTATGCTTTATATGCTCCTTGTTAAGCAGTTATGTGGGATGGGTACAAAACAATGCATAAATTAACCCATGGAATCCTCCCCCATGTATCAATATGAACCTCAGCATTATGTTTAAACTTCCAAAAAAATATGATGTTAATTAAATGAGATGGTTGAGATTTAATCACTTAGACTTCACTTTACTTATATTTTTGCAGAACCATGTTAATATTTATTCTTCTTTAAGAAACCATTGTATCATAATAAGGTCATTTTATTTGCTTTTATATCATACACTCCTTCAAAAAATTGTTTGGAAACAAGAAATATGGGTAGATGTCTTGTGATGGGTATATTATATTTAAAGATTTTACACACTACTTCATCATTGAATAACAAGTTTCAAAACAGTTTTAGAAAATTCTTTTAGAATCATTTTACCTTCCTGCCAGATCTGATCATCTCTTATAATAATTTGAACATAACTGTATAAATTTATGTCTAAAACATAAGAAAATACATTATTTTGACATGAAACAAAATTTTATTTTTAGTTGGTAAAACATGGAAGATTACCCTTGGGTTAACAGTTAATTTTTTTAAATCTACATACAGTATTATATGTGCTTTACACTTACAGCTTTCATATGAACTAGTCCTACCACATGCAATAATTTGATACCCTTATGATGAAAACTCGTAACGCAAGCTCCCCCCCCCCCCCCCCGATTTTCGGATTTTGATGCCATCTGCATTGGAAAATCCAATTCATCAACTATGAAAATTTCTTAGCACCAAATAAGGAGGCCCCTATAAATCTATTTATTAGCTGTATAGCTGTGCTTCTCAGGGTGATGTAGCATTTACAGAAATTTTAGTTCTAATTGAAATTTTTAAATATAAGTTAATTTTTTTTACTTGTACTTTTTTGCACTTAAGCTATACATTATTGTAATCATTCCCTTCAAAAACATATTACCGACGTTTTATTCTAGTACCTTCAGCTCAGTTGTTGCATAAAAATGTTATTCAGTTTACTTTTATTCAACTAAGTCTTTGTTCAACTTCATAGACACTAGTTGCTGTTGTTTGGTATGCAAAATTACTTTTCGAGCCCTTTCAACTGTGTTTGGCAGCCATCATCAGTAATTGACTCCCTTATTGCCAAGTTACGGCTATCAAAATGTTTTTTTATATGTTTTGGCCATACAATGTGTATGACCTGAATTGTGTTTTTGTATTTGTTCGTTTAGGAAGATAGTATTTTTGTGTCTACTGTGTCAATCTATTAGGTTGTTTGCATAGGTAGAAAGGATTTCAAACCACTTAATAGAAACAAAGATTTCAAACCATCTGATAGGCACAAGATATGCAGAAACTGGCAATACAATCACGTAAATCCTACACATTAATCCCATAAGGTTATAACCTAAACACACATGAACAATCATATGAAATGTACAAACACACCATACATGAAAACATTCAGCATCTTAAGTGAACAGACACAATTCAGATCACACAAAATAGATTATCTGATCACGCGAAAACATCTTCCTAACCACATTTTGATGACAATAAGGGAGCCAGTTGCTGATGATGGCTACCAAACGCACTTGAAAGCGCTCCTAAGGTAATTTCGGCAACCAAAAAAAGTATCAAGTGTCTGTGTAATTTAACAAATACAGTAGTTAAATAAAATTATTTATTTCATCACTACAAAATAGATTAATTTAAAGAATTTTTTAAAATATTAAAACTGAGCCAAGGGTACTTCTTCCAAAATAGTTATGTTTTAAAATCTTTTAAAAAGTGTAGTGGAGCTCACACAATAAAATATGTAACAACATGAGTTGACTGATATTGCTTAACTACTCCACAGTTTTTGGCAAAACATGTTTAATGTGCTTTTGCCTGCATAAATAACTGAAGATGTGGGCAAAAGCCCATGAAACATGTATTCTTTCACAAGTAATATTTACAGCTCAAGACGATATCATGACACTATCAGTACTCTAGGATAATGTGAATTTACTGGTCATGCATTTTAAAGCTTGCATGCTCATTACCCTTCAGAATGACTTTACCCCCTTGAATTATATCCTTGTTTTTTGTTGAAATTAAATTATGGCTAATGCTCATAAATTCAGAACAGAGTAAAGGAAACATGCTTTATGTGCTTGATGTGTATGCTTGTTTCAGCTTGTTGCTTCTGTGGAAGAAGTGGAAGCATGTCTATGAATAAATGTAATAGTAAAAAAGTGACTTACAGTGCTTGATGTTATTTGTTTTAGGAGAGAACACAGTGAATGGAGAAGATCCTGATGCTCCTCATAGCACATTCTCACAGAGCAGCAAAGAGGTATGTTATTTAAAATATATTACATCTTAAAACTCATGTCATTTTTGTGGAGTGTATTTTTTAAGTATTTTCAATGTTTTTATCCCTCGTATGTTGGTTCTTTGTATCCAGCAATAGAGCTGAGGAAAATTCAATAGCAAAACTGTTGAAATCAGTAATCAGTTATCACATGCACCCAATAAAATTTGTGCCAGTTTTGCATGCTAAGATACATACCTGAGGCCAGTGCTGTATTTGGCCCAGAACACAGGGCCCAGAACACAGTTCTGGTAGATATAATTTTAAGCTCTTGCATTCCATTAAAATACTTTAGACACGTTTTCTTAAAATACTGCTTAATGAATAATATATATGATGGTTTATATGCTTTCAACAGAGCAGACAAATTTAAGTGAGTGATTTCAACTACTCATGGAAAGTTTTTCAGGGTACAAAGATTAGGAATTAATATAAGTCAAGATTCCATGTTCTTTCCAGTATGGATAATGAACACACAAAAAATCAGAGGATGGAATTAATAGAAAGATGTAAGTGGTGTTCAGTACTGTTTTTCCTGATTCTAGCTTAGATGTCACTTGTGTTGGCAAAGTGAAAGTTTACATAAGGTGCTTTCAGGGAATTTGTTGAAAATGAACATTGAAAGTGAGGAACTGAAAAGGTTAACGATTAACAAACACATTCAAAACACAATATATTCTTTAGAATGTGAGAGATTGTTTAGTGCAATGAATGAAATTATTACCAAGAAATGGGACTGTCGTCTCATATCAAGAAGAAACAGTGTAATTTCCATCAGTTGTGTTGGCCCTCCTCTTCAGAACTTCAAGCGATCCCATATGTACAATTATTGTTAAAGTCGTGGGGGTGGGGGGGCACACTGCATAGTTTGAAACTGGTAGTAAGAAGCTGTTAGTAGAGATATTATATGAAGAGTTCTGAAAACAAAAACACAAAATCCAACTACTGCACTGTCTAAGGTATAATTGCAAAGGCTCCAAATTATAATATTCATTGAGCATTTTGGCTGAAATATAAAATTTAGAGTGAGTTTTTTAATATGTAGCACATCCAGTATTAGTTTGGCTATTAACAACAAAAGAGAAGTAAGAAAAGAGTTTCTTTTGTGCTGATTTTCAAGAATGTGGATACGTAAGAATTGTGGGCCAGTTTTTAATTTAAATCACCTTGGTATTTTAACTTCTTCAGGTGGCCTCATACATTTGCGATAAGAGACTGAAACATGTTCTATACAATTTGTTGATAGAATTTTATGCCCTAACAGCTCATTTTGTCATGAAAGAGAGATGCGGGGCTCAGAAATAATGGCCTATGTAGGGTTTTATTGTAGATTGGCTGTGCAGTAACCTGCTTTCGGTTTGTTAAAAAAAAAAAAAAAAAGTAATGAGATGAAGATAATCTGGAACTAGTTCCTGTGTTAAATTTCATGAACATTCTGGCTCACTCCAACCCATCGTACAGCTGTTGCATGATGATTGTGAGACCTGCTGTTCTGTAAAAGGAACTGATGAATGATAAAGAAAAATGTTGCCCCATCCCAGGAATGTTAGTTTCATGTTCTGAAGAATCCGTTTACTAAAGTACAAAGACTTAAGAAATTAAATTCAACATAAAATTAATTTGGAGCTGATCATTGTAATGCATGAATTGCTGTGAAGTACCTGAACTGAACCTGAAAGTTTGATGTACTAGTCACAGGGTGTAGTTTTGTTTACTTGCAGTAGAGATCAGATTGTTGTTCAAGGCTAAAACTAGTATAAAATCTTTTTATCAATTAGCAAAAGTATTTCAATTACATTTTTATCGCTATGAAAATTTGACACCAAGCTTATGATAAGGTTCTGTCCATAATCTGAAATAATTGATTTATGTAAGTATACAATACTGAAAACAATTTCTTTGATTATATTAATAAATGATGATGATATGAAGTGAACAGCCTAAAGCTGGTTGGATCTATGGGCCAAGTCCAAGAGACACTAGACAAGATGATACTGTGGCAGTGTTCTGTTACTTCTGCATAAGTAGAATAAAATCAGGTAAACTGATGTAACAAAGTGCCAGTATGTTTTTGTTTAAACAGTTATGACTGCAATTATGATATGCAGAATATGTTTTTTTTTAAATTGATTTCCAAGTTAAGCTCCAGATTTATTCATTAAGCAGGGCTTATGGAAGAACAAAGGTCTAGTTTTTTTTTAATGAGATTAAAATCTTCCAGCATCACCTGAACTGTACAGATATGTGATATCATGACAATCGCACACTCACATAAAAATGTCAAAAAAAAATTCAAATTGGCCGGTTTCGGGTTTTGAACCATGGACTCCAGAATGTGAGGCCAAAGCGTTACCATCTCGGCCACCGGGGTCATTTTAACGGTCTAGTTGGATAAGCGCTTGTAAATCGATAGTGTTTTTTGTCATAGCTACCTGTATTTTAATTTCCAAGGCCTTATAAGATAACAGTAAAACAATAGGCAGTGTTGTCAAGATAATTGATTTTCATTTTTTTTTATAAATTCTTTTGAATACGTATATTACCATAAAATAGGCACTAAATTGAGCATTACTCCGAAACAGGTCAACCGATTTTATCTATTATAAATAGACGTCTTCCCATGGACATTATAAATGCGTATACGAAGTTTCATAAATATACGATAAAGCATATTTGGGTTATTGCGCCTTTAAAGTAGACATTAAATTGGGGTTTACTCCGGTACCGGTCAACAGATTAGGTTCAAATTCAATAGGGCACTTCTCATGAACGTCATAAATGAGTATACCAAGTTTCATGGAAATCCGATACAGCGTATTTGAGTTATGGCGCTTTTCTATTAGAAAGGCGCCATAATCTATTAAAATAGGCACTAAATTGGGCATTACACCGGTACCGGTGAACCGATTTGGTTCAATATCAATAGGGTTCTTCCCATGGACATTATAAATGTGTATACCAAGTTTCATTAAAATTCGACAAAGCGTATTTGAGTTATCGCGCGTACAGACACACGGACGGACGGACAGACAGACGGACAGACATTTTTCGTCCCCACACACAATCTCATAAAGTACCATACTGGCACTTAATAAAGTCAGGGCTATAGGCTGAAATCTTGGAGCTTTCCACATCTCTGATTTCTTTGATACCCCATGAAGATGTAAATATGTCATAACTTCATATTTTTAAAATTACCCAAACAGTCATATCAATTGAAAATGTCAATCGCTCAATTCTACATTGTGATCATAAAAATAAGTATATTTGCTTTCTTATTTACACTTATGTACACTCAGTCAAGATGAAATTGGCCATTGCCTATAGCAGTGATTTCTACTAGGTTCTGTTCTGTACATAAGAGGAAACTTTCCTTAGGAACTGATTCCAATCATGCAATTATTGAATAATAGAAGATTCTTTTGTAAATAACCTTCTGTTATGTACTTCGGTGGTTAGTCTACTGGACATTGTAGTAGTATGTATTATAGTTCAGTCCCCATACTTGTTACATTTTATTAAATCTAATTTATTCTAATATTTTCTCTTAAATATAGGTTAGATGTTTATTTTTAATGTTTACAGATACCGGTAACTAAAAATTATTAATTTTTAAAATCAATTGTTCGTCTATAGAGCAGATTAAGTATGATCTTATGGAGTAAATACCTTGGAGAAATCTTTTTTACTCCAATTTCCATACACACAATATGCAGGTTACGGGAATCTCCGTAATCTGCTGTAATAGACTAGTAGATAGATTGCTGGTTTGCAGTGCAAGATTTTGTTCAGAATTTGATACCCATCTGTGATATTTTTTTAGACAACTTATTCATCAGTTTTATTCAAATTTTAATTATTATTTGATTATTTTATTAATTTGTTGTGTTTACTGATACAGTGAAAATTCCTTGTTCTAAAGCCATTTGTTCAGCCAATCCAGTAGAACAAGCATGACATTGTCTCTGCTCAAATTCAAATTAACCTAAATAAGCCAAAATGTGTATTATTCTATGTTGTTTTACTGTAAAGAACATGTTCTTGAAAGAATTCTTAAGTTCCAACAAGGTAATATCCAGATCATACTTCTAAAATTGTTCAGGATTAGGTTTCTGATTAACTTCATGCCCAAGAGACTGAGGTCCATTATAAATATGGACAGGTATTGCATTTGTGGCTTTTTATTTTTTTTTGTAAGTAGATTAATTATTATTATTTTTACTACATAAGTTAAAACCACTATTTTATGCCGTGATATAATTATTAATCATGTATTATTTACGTGTCAGCAAAATATAAACATAAGAGCCAAACAATAAAACAGAAAATTATTTCAAGGATGAAATAATACAGTAAACTTAGATTTGTTCGTTAATTGATTAAAATATATATATACAAATATAAAAATATCTTGCATATGCTCAGTGAGGTTTGAACACACTGCCTTCAGAATGTGAAGCTCTGAGGTAAGAGCACTGTAGGAGAATGTTCATTCATAACTAGATGATTATACAATTTACATGATCACCATGAATCATCAAGTGCTTTATTCTAAGCCATAATAATAACAATTATTTTTATCACGAGACATTCATGTATTCAGTTATCATTTATGAAACCCTTTTCGCATGGTTCTTACCATTGTAAACAGCAGAACCGTGAGATGTATACACATGTTGTGAACAAAGATGATTCCCGAACAATCATTGAAATACACAATTGGAACTTTTTGGAGTGGCGGTCAGTTTCATTTTGATCAAGAGTACATGATTAAATTGAGATCAGTATTTGTAGGATTTGAAAATCTTTTTGAAATTCCTTATTGTTTTTAATAGCCAGAATGTGTTCACCATGTGGATACCTGTTTTATATATGCTGCTGAAACACTGAATGGTGTTTTTATGTGTTTAATACTTATTTATCAATTTATTCATTCACTTTTGCACGCATTTGTTTCATAGGCTTCAATTTCTTCATCACTTGCAAGAAAGTTTAAAAAGGTATTTTAATTTTATTTGATCATGTAAATTATAGCGTGCTGAAATTCTTGCATGATTTAACAGTGCACAGCGTTGATCCTACCATATCCTGCTTGAAACAATGTTAAGTGGTTGTAGGGTCATGTGTGCTGACATGTATCCTGTGATTGTGTTTTTGAGTTGTGTGTTCCTCTAATCTTGGAAACCAGGTTGAGCAAGTAATTTACCTGTAGGTATTTTACATGTAAAATACACGTAAAATACATAATGTAAAAAAACTGTTTTATACGTATGATGCAATAATATAAAATTCAATTGATTTTAACAATATACTTATTACTTCATTATTTATATTGTAAATTCTGTCAAGGTGTTTATACACAAAACTTTCAGAGCAACTACAAATTCAATTCGGTCACATTATCACAACTTTTGAATTGAGTTAAAATCACAACTATTCTTTGAGCATTAGTGTACCACTTGTAAGTGTGCTGTGGTCTTACTTTTGAAATTCTTGCTTCCGTTAAATCATTGAACTGAACTCATGTAGTTCTGCTGGCTTATATTTATAATTCTCCATCACAAGAAGACATCTATGTATTTTTAATTTATTTTCACAAGCTTATAGGCTTAATTTTTATTGCTGTATTCAAGAAGGTCCAAAATAATTTATTTCTGAGGCGCACAATATGTTGTGGAAATTAGCTTTTGTTTCTGGTCCACATGATGAGGATATGGAATGAGTTTCTACATAAACAAGCTCCAATTATTAGAATTCTGCTTCAGCAGGTTACAATTTTAATTCTTGAACCGAATGTAAAGTTTATAAAATGGAACAAAGTTAAAAAGGCATAAGATTTTTTTTACATATTCTACATTAATTACGTGATTTTTACATGTATTTCACACATCATGAAGAAAACTTTTTTTTTTTTTTTACATTTGAAGTCCCAACCCTACCCAAACATAGGGAATCCTGGAATCATACCTAAAGATAAAGACTACAGTAAGCCCAAGCAGTTGACTGAAACATAGTCTTGATACCTCCACTGCTCAGTACAAATTAAATTGATATCTGATCCTTAATTGTAATTTTGAGTAGCATGTAGTTAACCAAACAATTCTTTCTGTGTTTTCTGTATTAACATTAAGTTATAACAAATGCGGTTTAGATTATAATTGAAGAGTTTATTTCCAAAGTGAATTTTCTCCACAAAACCAAAATGTTCACAAATGAGGAACATAAAAGAACTCATTGATAGAGAAACTTTTCCTCCCCCTCCCCCAAGAACAATTAGTGTGAAATTTTACAGAACATCCTCCCTGAGCTGTGTTTAGCTTTAAAGGTGCTAAAATAATACTAGAAAGGAAACTATGTCCATGAATTATTGCAAAAATTTGTTCAATTTAATGGAATGCTTAAATTACTGTGAAATTCGCTCTGTTTAGGACGGATATTGAGAAATATGTACAAAAATATGATTTAAAATTGTACTTGCTAGCGTTTGCAATTAATTTTTTTGTTCTCTGTTCTCCTTTGTTCTCCTTTTATGCTGCATCTGTGACTGCCAAGAAGTTATAGACTTATGATTGATTACAGGAATGATTAATTTATGGTATTCAACAGATGCCATATTGATGGAATGTGATAGATACTTCTGTTTGCAAATGGCTGTTATTTATTAACAAAACCTTCTCTCATTATGATATAAACAAATACAAGTTATGTTAAAATAAAAATTAAATATACTTATTTTGTAATAATCCGAAAATTAAATAATTTGTACGTAAGGCATACTGCAGTTAATAACATTTTATCTTTCAACATTGAAACTAAAATCTATTTTCGTTGCCAAAAAAAGTGTTACATTCATTTTGGTTGTATTTCTCATTGCTTTACTTTAGTAGTAATGTAAACAAAGGAGTAAACGTTTTCAGTGTCAAATGTAATAATCTATAAAATAACTTATTTTGCAAAATAATCACTGAAACAAAGGAAGTTAACACTGAAATCATTTCACCAAAAGATCAGGCTCCAGCTCATTGTAATTTTGAGGTAGAAACCTAAATTTTGGTATAGACCTATTTATCTGACCATAATTTTTAGCATTTATCATTTGTTTCGATGTTGTGAATTGCTCTTGGAATGAATTGCTTATGGGGCTTTGGATCAATGTATCGGAATGAAATATTCTATTCAACTTTAAAATATAACATTTTAATTAAATATTTTAGTCAAAATACTTATTAATTATTAAAACTCATTGGTATGGAGATTGGTTAAACCAGAGTGAAAAAAATCTTTCAATTGATATTTCACTCATATGTATTGGCCTAGTAATCCCTTTGAAAAGTTTAAAATGATTAACAGAAATAATATATTTATGTTGTATGGTGTGTAAAACAATTCCATCTATTCCCTCAATTTTTTTTTTTTTTTTTTTTTTTTTTTTTTTTTTTTTTTTAAATTTTGCTTGTTATGATATTAGCTGCCTTGCCATCTCTAAAATCTGTAGTCGTCAATATTATAAAATATTAAAATATCTTAGGTTCAATATTCTATGGGATGAACAATATATTTTGGCTTTTATTCCACCATCATCAGGACCTTTTTCTTTTTCAGATGATCTTATTTCACTTGTGGATCGACAAATGTGAAATATGATCATCTGAAAGAAGAAAAAAAACCTGAAGATGGCGGAATAAGAACCGAAATATATCACCCATCACATAGAATATTTAACTTACAATATTTTAATATTTTATAATATTGACGACCATAGATTTTAGAGATGACAAGGCTATAAAACTGATAGTATAACAAGCAATTTTATAAAACCAAATAGGTGGAATTGTTTAACACACTGTATTACACATTTATATCCCTCGTAGAAAAAATACGAAATTTATTAACCGAAATAATATAAATGATAAATCAACAGGAGCACATGTATTATCCCCTAACTGCCATCTGTTATAAGATAGCTTCCAAGATGTTACAAATTGCTCTCACTTAATGAGAAAGTTGTGCTTTGTTGTTGGTCCAGTGCAGTATCTACTTCCATTTGAGTAATAGCAAGCCGCAGTGACAATTTCAATAAATTTTGTGACTTGTTCCTCTGCTTACTTTGTAACAGTTTGATGGTAGAAAAAGCACGCTCACTCATATACGTACTGCCATTCATGATTTGTATTTTCAAAGCACACTTTCGCAAGTGATACTACTACTTGTTAACTAGTCTCCTAAATTCAATGATACAAATTTCTCATTGATACAAAAAAAGTTCACTCTTCAGGTCGTCACATAGCTCCAAAATATAGAAATTACTCATATTGCCACTGTCAATGCTATATGACAGTAAATAATATTGAAAATACAGTGCCTGTCAATTACAAATAAATGCAGAAAAGAGTTTGGGGCTGGTTTATTAATGATTGCGGGCCGCCAGTCGGACCGCACTGGTTTAAATGCTAAACCATCCAGTTTCCTAGGATTCATTGAAATCCTTCATTGGTAGCTTGAACTAAAATATTCATTAACTTACATGTTCATGGAACATATTCCTTACACATTTTTTTTTAACAAAAGTCAAAATACATAAAAATTGGAGATAATCATTTTGGGAATAAGCCTTCAGTTATTAATAGAAAGTAGAAGAAAGGTTGACATTCCCATTAAATCATAAACAGTGTAGACACAAAACTCAGTCTTCCCTCTGTGCAGAATACTTTAGAATACTCAAAGTATATTACACATATTCAAGACTAATATTGAAATTGTTTTGATTGCTGTGACAATAACTTGGCATGGAATTAATTTTTATTTATTATTTATTCCTGTGCAGTATTGTTGAACATAAATACAAGGGTCGCCCAGAAAGTAATGCACCACATTTTTTTCTTCAGCAATTATTTATTGAACACGATGAAACTTACACACAAGAAAGAATGATGTTTCTTCTACACTCCCTATTTTTCCATGTAATCTCTGTCCCGTTCTATGCCCTTCCTCCAGTGAGACACAAGGGTGTGTATGCCCTGTCGGTACCACTCCTTGTTCTGGTCATGAAGCAATTTCTGCACTGTGTGAATCACCTCATCATCATCCTCAAAAGTCTTCGCCGCGAATGGCATCATTTAATGGCCCAAACAAGTAGAATTCTGAGGGAACTAGGACAGGGCTGTAGGGTGGATGGGGTAGCACTGTCCAACCCTGTTTAGTGATGTGTTCCCAAGTCCTCAAACTTGTGTGAGGCCGAACGTTATGAAATTGAATCAAACATTCACCTGGGTTGTTATGGCACCAAAGTTGCTGGAAGCGCTTCTTGAGTTTGCTTAATGTCTTCACATTAGCTTCAGAATTAATGGCGCTGCCTCACACAAGTTTGAGGACTTCGGAACACATCACTAAACAGGGTTGGACAGTGTTACCCCATCCACCCTACAGCCCTGACCTAGCTCCCTCAGACTTCCACTTGCTGTGGGAAGGCCATAGAATAAGATGGAGATTACATGAAAAAAAAATCTGATGTGAAAGTCACATAACTTCCTCTGCCTAAATAAAAGTTAGCAGCATTCACATATCCTTTTACAGAATCGTAAGACACAATTTTACGCTAATAATCCTATAAATACCTCTTCTTTCAATGATGCGACTAAAACCGAAGGCTATATAACAAACTTTAAAAAAAAGAACAAGTGACTGCAGACGTTTATTGAACTTTCCGCCGTAAAGAATAATTTCCGAAATTTATCGAATATTTCCCTCAGATACTTCTTTACTCTATACCTGGCCAACAATACATCTTTCTCACTTCACATTCTTATATACAATAAGAGGCCGTGAAAGAGCGTGTATTCAGTTCATCACGCATGACAAAATTTCTACAAACAGTGGGTGAACAGTGGGTGGCTTGTAACTACCCTCAGAGAATTTTTTCGAAAAAAAGTTTCAAATAAAAGTTTTAGCTCTCAGTAAAAGGAACACATGTGCAAATTTTAAAGAAAATCGCGAAAAACGAAAAATTCTTCATGTAAAGTCCCCTTAAAAACAAGAGAAATTTGTCGCCAATCTTCGAATCACATCTTCAGAAGGTACCTGACCCAAATACGAAATTTTGTTTTCATACGATTCTCCGTTTTGGAGCTAGCCTGTTCACAAACTTCCACACAGACAGACAGACACACACACAGACATGTTTCCAAAAATAGTATTTTTGGATTCAGGGGGCCTTGAAACGTGTATATATGCTAAAAACTCAACTTCCTCTACCTATAGTACCTATGGTACGGGCAGAGGAAGTAATAGGGAGTGTAGAAGATCATTCTTTCTTGTGTGTAAGAACTTCGTTGTGTTCAATAAATAATTGTTTAAAAAAAAAATGTGGTGCATTACTTTCTAGGCGATCCTCATATACACAATACTATGTCTCCTTGTGACCTGTCAGTTTTACCATAGCACCCCAACTTAACAAGTACCTTACCAGTAATCTCTTAACAATTCCAAAATTTGTTGCTTGGTTGCTATGTAGCGTTTGGTATGGAAGTGAAAGTAGATATTTAATTCACTATGGTTGTAAGTGATCTTTCTCATATTAAGTGTAATATTTCTAGCATATTCCTTCTTAAATGAAGGTGTGTGTCCAACTCTCTTCCATTAAATTCTTTGAGCTGTATTAGAATCAGTCACATGATAATTTCTGCAATCTCTTAAGGCCGAATCATATTTGTGTAGTGTGGTGTGTAGCTTGCGGTGAAAAAGGGTCTCGGGTCCAGCACATGGTGCACCAGTGCTTGAGAAAAATTGTAAAGTACAATGGAATGAAAATGATTTCCTCATCTGTTGTATTTCCCTTTAAATCACTTGCATTGAAGTTATTAAGACCTCTTTTTTAAAAATCTGCACTCTTTATGCACCCCCATTTTTGGTGACCAAAATAAAGTAAAAGTTGCACAAATTACACAAGCAAAATATACAATAAAGGGAAAGTAGTAATTGTGACAAAAAACAAAATTGAGATAACAGGAAAGTACATTTCATGACGCCTAAAGCCAAAAAAAAAAAATGTTCGGAATATGTCTATGCAGGTAAACGGTGCATTGAATTTACTTCTGTTGTGTGCTATGGACTTTGGCTTGTATAACTAAAATATTAAGGCTAATTTTCATGAAAACTTTTTTTTTTTTCAAAACTCAAATGAGACACACAGACAATATTATTATAAGTGAATACTATATAATCACCTTTAATTTGAAAGAATACAAAATAAATTTTCCCCCTCCCTTTACAAATATCCCAGATATATATATTTATTTCCTCTCCATTCAAGATAATATGTAAAACAGAACAAACACTAAAAACTTACATCCCATCAGAAATTGGATATAATTTATTCTTGTACTATTATCCATTGCAGACTTATATCTTAAAAAAAGGAGTACTGTTAAGATAAAATTGATTCAGATATATTCATCAAAATTAACTGTCTTTATTTTGATAGGGATCACCAACAAAGGATGTGTCAACTGAGGACTCGCCGAAAAAGGACAAGAAAAAGAAGAAAGGTCTAAGGACGCCATCTTTCCTTAAGAAGAAAAAAGAAAAGAAGAAGATAGCAGAAGCATAGGTAGTGAAAATTTAATGTAAGTATTGTTATAGCTCACCTATTCTTGTTCCTTATTACTAGACCCCCCCCCCCCCCCAATGTTTCGCTAGTTCAAATACTCTGAATAATTCCAGGGGTTTGTAAATTCATCAGACTTATGATGATGGAATGCACTGTTACAAGGCTATGATGTCACGTTAACTGATGAATTAATAAACCATTCCTTGACCAATGATGTGTTTGTCGGGAGTACCAACATAACTACATATAAAATTGTAAAATATTAGTAATTGCATTGTTGGTAATTCAAGTCTATCCAATGACAGAATACGATCAGTTTACATTAAATACAATGGAAAGTGATTTTAATAACCATTTATTAAATCAAATAATAAAATCAGGTAAACTGATGTAACAAAGTGCCAGAATGCTTTTGTTCAATCAATTATAATTGCAATTATGATATGTGGAAAATGATATAGGTGCCGGGATTGGGCGACAAATTGATATTGGTGTTGGGTTAGGAGCTGGATTCGTTGTGGAAATGTACTTACTTCGACTCTCTGTTGGGCTCCTTCAGTTCTGCACCTATATATCTTCCACGGCTTTTGTAGCTCAGGGTATCACACGAATCATCTGAGGGATTGGTTTATAGCTAGTTATGTCTTTATAAATGATAACTGCACTATAAACGTTTTATATCGGAATTTATTCAGATTAACTGTGTTCTGCGTAGCTGTTTGTGTAGATTCACCACTTCAATTGCATTTATCAAGTACTTACGTGTATTTCTGTCTTCTTATTTCTCACAAAGTAAATCAAAACTCACACGCTAGCTTTATAATGTGTAGTCGTGTTTAATAAGTGGCTTTAGTGAGAATCGCCATTAGGCTAGGTAATATTCCCGCGACTTTCCACAAGAGCAACGTATGCAGGTCTGCTCTCCTCGGCGAATATGGTGGAAGTGAGCTCTTGACCACGCTATGTTCGCGGCTAATGGATGCTTCTCTCTCATTGGCTGTACTTTTCATTACGTAAAACATTTCTATTGGTTAAAACAATTCGCGGGCCAAAACTATGAATTTAGTACGTTGTATTTTCAAAATATACGTTTCTTTTACAGTTAAGATTTCAAATTTGGAATTAATAAATAATAATAATAATCTAAACGAGAATTTTGATACCGAAATAATAATAATAATAATTTGAATGATTTGAATAAATATGAATTAACTATTGTTTATCATAAATCAAAAGGGGTGGAATAATTACAGCTTCAAAATGCCCCTGTGTTAATTTAATTATGTCCGAAAAGGTAAATAATTAAATTAACACATCATACCCCAGAATATTTATTCTTATGAAATTTAAATTACGCTTGGATTAGTAAAAATTCAAAATTAATCATTGAAATGGTGAATAATGATAAATGTTAGTGTGACATAAGTGTATGTGTTTAACATTACAACTTTGAATTAAATGAATATCATCAAAATTATTTGGATATACATAAATCAAATCAAATCAGGTTTGTATTACCCTGACATTCCTTTTAACACAATATTTTTTTTTTTTAAAAATGACAAACATTTGAACAATAAATGAAAAATACTATCTAAATATTCTTAACTCTGAAAATCATTTCTTGAAAAACAAACATGTTTTGTATATGACGGCACTTCTTGTTAATTTATATAGAGAATTCTTAAACATTTTTGAAAATATATATATATGTCGAGAATGTCTCATCGTCCATATTTGAAAATTTATTTACATCGAGGCACTCATCGTCTGTAAAATATCACTTTCTTATTCCTTTGTACGAATTCTCTTTCTTTGAATCACTGTTATAATATGTTTGCATACAGCATACAAATACAACTCACTTTTGACAAACAAATAAATATATACAGTATCACACTATGTTGCATTACATCACAACATTACCCTCGAATAATAAACAATTTATATACAAACATAACCCTCTTAAATAATAAACATTTTATGTACATCAACATTAATGTTCAATCCATCTTATTTTTCTACTATATACAACATCTTCAACTTTTATATTTAAATCATAGGTATGTATATATGTATTTTATTTATAATATTTCTACATTCTCGGGTTCGGTGTCGGATTGCGTTCGCACAGTTTAGCAATTCATTCATCTTATTTAACTTCAGCTTATCTCTCTTTGTTTAATCAATCTTAAGTTAGAACCACATATTTAATATTAATTATTTATCAAGCAATTTTTTTTTATTTAATCACATTCTTTTGTATTCAATCTCTCAACTTATTAATCTCTTACTTTTTGACACAATAACGCTGCATAATACTTTTTTAATTATTTATTTTATTTTTGACACAACTATCTTTTACTATAGCCAAGTGATTAATTCTTCTTGGATGTTCAATGCAAAGGGTTTATGTATTTTGAGGTCGAAATTTCGATTACTCCTGAATCTAACATCTTCTGAATTGTCATATCAGCTTCCTTCTTCAATGCAATCGGAATTGGTCTACTCTTATAAGTGAATTCATCAACTGGTTCGATGTCAAATTTATACTCGTAGATGTTACAAAGTCCCACGTTTTCGGAAAATACTTCTTTATTCTTTATTAATATCGATAACAACCTATCACGTTGATCTTCATTTAAGTTGTGAGCCATATCAACTTTCTCCTTCAAAATATTCATTGTCATAGAGTTCGCGCTAGGGTCGGCTTCTTTTACATTCCTCGTATAGACATAACCTATCTCCACTTGCCCTATGTTGACATCTCCGTCAACACTATTTTCATACCTATCAGCGCAGTCATCGCAATTCAATGTCATACATCTACATACTTCTACCTCATTATTTATATCATCGCAGCAAGGGCCTACTTTATGAATCATCATATCATTTATCTGAATATTTTCTACAATAAACGTCTCATACGGGATATCGTTGTCACCTAACTCACTAGACGCATCTCTTCTACTCAGCTCATTGTCGAAGGGAATGCTCATCTTGTTTCCTTGTAAATTTAATATTAAGTTGTTATCCTCAAAACTTATGATACTGTTGTATTCTGTAAAAACATCAACTCCAATAATAATATCTGTAACTAATTTCGGGACTACTAAGAAAAATATTTCAAATTTTGAATCACCAATTTTGACATCCAACATGCATTGAAATTTTACTGACTGTTTTGCTCTTTTGATCGCTACAGTACAGGATAGTCCGCAAATAGGAATAGAAATTAACTTCACTTTGTTTTGGATAAGCTTATTATATAAGGATTCGCTTATAACACTATTTGAACAACCTGTATCTATTAATGCAGTTGTCTCATAATTTCCTATCACTACTTTTATTCTAGGGGGATCCATAATAACCTCACTTCTACTTGCATTATTCTTTTCTTCACTAGGATTATTATTTGAGAAACTTCTTTGTGTCTGAATGCTATTTATGGGTTCTATACGTTTGTCTGAATTGACTAAACTTGCGCCAACACCATCCGAACCCTCGAGATATTGGCTTGTTAGTTTAACTGTTGTACATTACCATTATCTTCCTGATCATGGATTTCTACAACGTCATCAGGTACCTCTTCACTACGTGTATTACTGTTGAATGGTCTGGCTCTAGGATTAAGCGTGTTTTGCTGAGTCTCAACACCTTTGACTCGCCATTTACCATTATTAATTACTTGTCCTGGCCTAACTTGACTATCATTACTATTGTTATTACCTCTATTATTATAAGTACGGTTCTGGTACCTCCTACGATAGCCTTGATTCCTCATCCATGGCATTTTTCGCCAAGAGTTTGGATGATTACCATTTCCAACATTTTGTCTATTGAAAGTGACATGGTTTATCTGATTTCTTCCATTATTATTTCTGTTATATGGCCTATTCTCTGATCTATTCTGGAAATACCTAGGATTATTTCTGTTTTGATTAGGCATAGGGCCTCTGTAGGTATTCCTAGCATCATAACTTTGGTCACAATTGTTTGCATTGCCTTCTGCCCCTACCCCAGAATTTGTAAACCTGTTAGTGGGAGGGTACATTCTATCATTTGAATTCATGTAGTTCTGCCTACTTCTGAAGGTATTCCTTTGCTCAAAAGCAGCTAGCAATTCTAACATATCAGAGAAGGTTCTGGGTTTTGCTACTATCAGATTTAGTCTCACATTCTCTGGGAAGTGATTTACAACAGTCTCCAGCAACTCAAACTCATTTAGTGGTGGATCTACTTGTCGTCCTAATTCGGCCATTTCTAAAAAATAGTCAATCATCGTCTGACCTGACTCTGGCTCATACACACCATTAGCTAACTGCATCCTGATATTGTTTCTCTTGGATAAACTCCAATATCTACTGATAAAATTTCTTTTGAATTCTTCAAATGTCGTAGTCTCATTTGTAGTCAAATTGAACCAATTCAAAGATCGACCTTGCAATGCCTTTCTTACTATGATCATGTACATGTTAGGCGGAATGGCTCTCAACCTAAAATAATCGTGAAGTTCAGTTAAGAAATTTTGTGGGTTAGTATTACTATTTTCATCAAACACAGGTAACTTAATTTCGTTCATTAAGTAGCTGGGAAAATTTGTGCCTAACTGACTAATTCCTGTAGACAAAGGTACATTAATATCCTGCACCTGGGAACCATTATGACTATTGACCCTTTCCTGACATCTAGGAGATCTACATGGTAACTGTGAGTAAGTTTCTTCAACAACATTCCTACTCATATTGTTTCCCAGTTGAGGTATATTCACATCATTAATTACAGGTGAAGTTACAGGAACATTTAATCTATTTTCCAATACACAAATTCTACTTGTCAGTAACTCTTCATCTTTATGAACTCTCCTACTCAACACTGTCAACTCTTCTTGTGCTTCTACAATCTGTATTTCAATGTCTTTCTGTTTGACTTTTAACAGCTGATTCTTCTTCTCTAAGTCATTTCTAGCCTCATCATTTATTTTAGCAAAACCTAACAATGTTTCATCGAAAGCATTCATCTGCATTTTCATAAGTGATACACTACTATCTAGTTCTGATACATTAGCTACAATAACTTTCATTTCTTCACTAGTATTAGAAACATCTGTTTGCATGGTTTGCAAGTTAGTGCTAACATTTGAAATAACCTCCTTGACTTCTGCTATATCATTATTGACAATAGTTTGAATATTCTCTAGAGCTACTGTGACGTCATTATTAACCTGCTCTTTGAAATCACCTAATCTTTCCTGTATCTCGTTTACAACTTCTTGTTTTAGATCATCTTTCAATTTTGTCAAGTTTTCATCCATTTGTACTAACTTCAGACTAATGTTTTCATTTTGTGAATTTACATCTGATTTTACATTGTTTACGTCAGTACTAACTCTGCTAACGTCACTTTTTACATCATTGATGTCAGTCTTAACCTCATTTTTAACATCATCAATTTTACTACTAAGCTTATTGAACATTTGTTGCATAAAACTTTTAATTGAGTTCTCTAATTGGTCATCTGAAGATTCACTGTCTTCGCGCCTAGTCACGTTTACATTTGAAACGGAAACATCTGTTTCGACCTGAACTTCCATATCAGTTTCAATCTCATCTACTAACTGTAAACTACTATCAGCACTTATGTTGTCTACAATACCCTCCATCTCGGTACTAGTTAGCAAGTCCTGTCCATTTTCTAACACATCTGAACTTTCCTTCTGTGGCGACATTATTTCGCGGCCTCTGAGTTTCATTTATAATCATAAAAATAACACCTTACTTTATTTGTAGGCTTCGCAGGCTTCACAGGCTTCTTACAATTACTTTCATTCTGGAAGCTGATTGTTGGCGGTTGATGTTGGATGGTCACAGCTGCTGCCTACTGCATGAAGTCGAACACCTGGGCTGACCTCGCGATGGCGTGGTGACAATTGTTGCGCGCGTAACCGTACCTAGCTCACGATTCTCACTTAATTCTGTGTATCACAATCTGCTTGCTAATGTCCCAATTAGAATATTTGTTCACAGAGTCTTTATACAGTTCGATTGTTCTTAAAAAGCCACACGTTGGTGCACCAAATTGATATAGGTGCCGGGATTGGGCGACAAATTGATATTGGTGTTGGGTTAGGAGCTGGATTCGTTGTGGAAATGTACTTACTTCGACTCTCTGTTGGGCTCCTTCAGTTCTGCACCTATATATCTTCCACGGCTTTTGTAGCTCAGGGTATCACACGAATCATCTGAGGGATTGGTTTATAGCTAGTTATGTCTTTATAAATGATAACTGCACTATAAACGTTTTATATCGGAATTTATTCAGATTAACTGTGTTCTGCGTAGCTGTTTGTGTAGATTCACCACTTCAATTGCATTTATCAAGTACTTACGTGTATTTCTGTCTTCTTATTTCTCACAAAGTAAATCAAAACTCACACGCTAGCTTTATAATGTGTAGTCGTGTTTAATAAGTGGCTTTAGTGAGAATCGCCATTAGGCTAGGTAATATTCCCGCGACTTTCCACAAGAGCAACGTATGCAGGTCTGCTCTCCTCGGCGAATATGGTGGAAGTGAGCTCTTGACCACGCTATGTTCGCGGCTAATGGATGCTTCTCTCTCATTGGCTGTACTTTTCATTACGTAAAACATTTCTATTGGTTAAAACAATTCGCGGGCCAAAACTATGAATTTAGTACGTTGTATTTTCAAAATATACGTTTCTTTTACAGTTAAGATTTCAAATTTGGAATTAATAAATAATAATAATAATAATCTAAACGAGAATTTTGATACCGAAATAATAATAATAATAATTTGAATGATTTGAATAAATATGAATTAACTATTGTTTATCATAAATCAAAAGGGGTGGAATAATTACAGCTTCAAAAATAATTTTCTTTAATCAGATTAAAATCGTCCAGCATCAACAGAACTACAGATTTGTGATATCTTGACAATTGTACACTCACATAAAAATAAAAATAAAAAATCCATGTAAATTGGCCTGCTCCGGGATTTCAACCAGGGACCTCCAGAATACGAGTCCAAGACATTAACATTTCAGCAATCTCGCTCAGTTTAACGGTTTAGTTTGATAACTAGGGACCGGATTTTTAGGTTTTTAAAAACAATGTTTTAGGTTTTCCATTAGGTGAAATAGTTTTTTTTAGGTTTTTTGTCCAAAATATTGTTTTCGGGTGGAATAATTGGTTTAATTAATTTGAATGTGCTACATAGGATTGAATACATAATACTTGTAAAGTTTAACTTAACAAAATTGACTTAAATTTGTGTAAACTTGCTTTAGGACAATATTATACAATTGCAACACTCAAAAGAAGCAGTGAAAATAATAAGATTGCCTCACGTTTTCTGGTTACAGTATATCACTAAATATCTTTCAAGATTCTCAACTGTGAAGTTCTTCCTGTTATCTCTTAGTTAATAGTTAATACTGTATCTAGACACTACCCTTCTCAGGATTCGAATCCGATGCTTCTAATTTAGTGAGTAAAATACTTTATTGTTGGATGTGGATAATGTAAAACTGATTATTTTCCTTTCTTCGGTTGTTACGCATGCTAACCGCACAACAGATCAACCAGGGACGAAAACTTCCCCCGTTTCTGGTAGGCTTGACAAAATATTACTTTGCCATCTGTAGTGAAATTCAGGTCGTCGCCAATCCACTGCCGTAATAAACTCGATTTTATTTGTTTCGGCATAATTAACACGTCTTCTTAAAACTCACAGTGTGACCACTCAGTATGAATAACAGGGCAGTAATAAAGGCAAAAAAGGGCTTTAAAACACAGAAATCTATAGCCTTGTTCTTACACGGCAACAATGGTTGTTCGTATTAATATTTTAAAAGGAATACGCCGGTACTCTTTTCCTCTCTTGATACTGTCCATCCTAGACGACAATGGGTTGAATGAAACGCTGGTGGTATTAATTTCTACCCGACAAAAATTATTCTCTCCTCGCAAAATATCGATTTCTCAACTGACAAACAAAAAAGACAAAAAAGGAGCCTAAATTAGATATTTTAGGTTTTATATCCTGTTTAGGTGTATTTAGGTTTTTATACCCCATTTAGGTATTTTTAGGTACCAGAGAATTAATGTGGGTGAATCCTATGGACATGATTCGAAAAAGTGTATGAGCGATTTTTGTTTTGGAAGTAAGGAAAAAAATAGGTAAAAACCTAAGAATCCGGTCCCTATTGATAACCATATGTGAAGGAATATTGTTATTTGACAAAGCTAAATGTATTGCAACTTGAAATTCTTAAAATATGTCAACATTTCACAAAATTCAGTGGCAAAGAACTCCTCTAATTATTTCACAGTAGTATAACTTCTGTGTATAACAGTATTCATGTAGTACTCAATTCCAACTTGATCAACGAAATAAACAGTCAGAGTCCTCAATGATTAGAAATGCGGCATTGTAGTGTAGACATGATTTTTTTTAAAAAAATGTGACCTTTGATTAGTTGTTACTCTAGTACCGGACAATCGATTTGTTCCAAAATGATTGGCTTCTTGCCATGGACGTTATAAATGCGTATACCAAGTTTCATGAAAATCCAATAAAGCGTATTTGAGTTATCGCGCATTTTTTTATATATTACCATACAAAGGCACTAAATTGGGCATTATTCCGGTACCGACCAATCAATTTGGTCCAGTATCAATAGACGTCTTCCCATGGACATTATAAACGCATACACCAAGTTTCATTAAAATCCGATAAAACGTATTTGAGTTATCGTGTGTAGACACATGGACGGACAGATGGACAGACGGATAGACATTTTCCCATCCCCCACACAATCTCATAATCAACAAAGTCACTAAAATGTTGTACTTGAACCTTTTCGCTCTTGACCACATCTAAAAACATAGCACGATGAAGAGTAAGTCTTTCTTCGTCAAAGTCTGACCCGTAAAACGTTACAATGTCTTTGGCGTCATCCTTTCCAAGAGCAAATGCTTCTATATTGGCAAGGTGATTAGTAGGGCAAGGCATTTAATGATGTTAAAACAGTTAAAAAATGCAAAATAAAGTATGCATTTATGACCTAAAAATAGTGAAAAAAGACACAAAATTTTAATAAAATGAGTAGGGCAAGGCATTTAATGGCCATAAAAAAGTGAAAAAATGAGAATAAAAATTGCATTTATGACCTAAAAATAGCGAAAAAATGACCCAAAAAAATAAAAAAATGACCAATAAATTTTATCATTATTAATTTTTAAGTAATGAATTGCTTTTAAGGACCAATTTAATGGATGACATTTCGTTATATATAAATTTACAATATAACACACATTTATTTTGCTGCTAAAGAAGTAAGTAAATTAATATTAGGCCTACTTGAATACCCTTCACTAAATTTTTTTTTCTGAACTGGCATGCCCATCATATCGGCGCATAAAAATGCTGTACACAGTTTCTCGCAAAACGGCGAAAATGTTGAACAACTTTCCCCCAGAAGTGTCTGTTGCAGGCCACGGTTTCTTTTCTCTTCAAGTCGCTGCAGACCACGTTTATGTTTCTCTCTTGATACATGTTATTCAACTGTAAATTTTTTTTCGGCAGAAACCCTCACATCACATAATTTGCAGAACAATATTTTTCCATCGGTGGAAAAAACATTTTCTCCGTACTCGGAAACAAATCATTTTAATTTATCAAACGTACTTTCTTTCACTTTGGGCATTTTACTGAACTCTTCTGTCAACAAACTATCTCATACAACTCTTACAGACAACTGAAAGACATAGTGAAAGTCCTCCTACCTAAAATGAATAGCAATAGGATGCTCGGATTAGTTCATGATGCACATTTCTTTAAAATAATAAAGCAGGTATAGTCGCCTCGCTTATCTCTAACGGAGCTGTGTCCCAAGTGTTGTTTCTTTAATGCAAGAAGGACACATTCGTCAAGCCGCTTGTATTTACAACGTTGTTTTCTTGGAAATGTAGACTAGTTCAAAATGCTTAAAAATAGGAGAAGTAGGTATTGCTTTTACTGTATTTTCTTGGAAATGTAACAAGAGTTCAAAATGCATATTCCTTCCAGTAACGCTGCAATCTGCTTTATTTCCTGTGGATGTTATTTGCTTTTACAGTTATAATAGACAAGCATTAAAAATAAAAAATAATCAATAAAAAAACTAAAAGTATAATGTAATGTAAGACTTCATTTAAAAAACTATAAAAATGCCGAAAAAGACCTAAAATGCCGAAAAAGTCCTAAAAATGCCGAAAAAGTCCTAAAAATGCCGAAAATGACCTAAAAATTACCAAAAAATGACCTACCTATTGAAAATTACGAAAAAATGCAAAAACAAATAGCTCTTATTTGATCAATTAATTGATGATACACATTTATATATATTCGAGCTATCTTTTAACCATCATAATTTAAAAAAGATGCAAAATCATCAAATGCCTTGCCCTAAAAATGACCAATAAATTTACCATTATTACTTATAATTAGTTTTTTTTAAGTAATGGTTTACTAAAAGCAATTTAATGGATGACAGTGTGTTGTACATGAATTTACAATATAAAACACTTATTTTTTGTTACTAAAGAAGTAAGTATATTTATACTACTTGGACACCATTAGCGGAAAAAAAAAAAAAAAAAAAAAAAAAAAAATCTTTCTGAACTGGCATGCTCATCAAATCACCCCTAGCAAATATGTGCCATTTAAAAAGAAAGAAAATAAAGCAACTGTTTTAGAGAGTGTGTACTAAAAAGAAATTGTTAGGGTCCAGCAAAATACACAACATATCTAAAGGAACCTCAAAACTACAAACTGATGATGTAGGTGATTTTGGTAGAGTTCATGTGGCTGTAATTTATTTCCCATTACAAAATAGAGTTAAAGTATGTAGCACACAAAAGCATTGGAGCTTAAGCTTTCCGATATTATTCATTAAAAAAGGAAGAACATTACATCGTCTACACAAATTCACTCCAATTGATATTTCTTGTCCACAATAACTAAGTTTTTTCCTCTTTAAAATCTAAAAACTTATTTTATATTCATAACTCGTAGAAGTAGTCTTGTCTTCTTTACTTTATCTGTCATGCTTATGTTTAATCAGCCATCATTGTAAAGCATATTAACTAGAGAAGAAATTCTTGTAATCGATCTCCAAGTTAAGCTCCAGATTGATACGTTAAGCAGGGGTTATGAAAGAACAAAGGTCTAAAGTTTGAATGAATATGTGGGTAGTATTATATTTCTCAAAGCCCAGTGTGTTGCAACTTTCAAAGCCGTATATGAACACTGTAAAACAATACTGTTGTCATGAGAACTGATTTACATTTGACTATTCCATTCATACACTGCATGTTTGATATTGGCCAATAACATTTAGCAATTCCTTGGATATAATAGACCATTCACAATTATTTATCTTATAAAATGCTTGCTGTTAATACAAGGATGTGATTTTATCTTATAAAACATCATTCTGTTACCGGAAATATACGTATCAATATGCTGTGACTAATATGTCACATACTACCAGTGAACACAAGAAAAACACATTATTTTATATAACATAACTTGTTTGGAAGTTGAAATAATGTAAATGTAGATTGACTAAAAACACAATTTCAATTTGGTGCAAGCCATTTCCTGTGCTTTTATTCTGTTCTGCTGTTAGCTTACCTGAATTAGGTTAACTAAGTCTTGTGTGCACCATTGGCAGCATTGGTTACAACATGGTAACTCGAATCGATTCATGGATTGTTGATTCATGGTATGTTATGATCTCGAAGCTGTTAGTTTTGTTTTTATATAACAAAGCAAGAAAGTATTATTATTTGTATAATCAGTCACATTATTATTCATGGAATAGTCTTAATAAATCTAACTTGAGTTTACGAGTCTTATCCAGTGGCGGCCGGCCAAGTGAAGGGAGTGAAGGGGCCCTTCACCTACAATTTACACCTAAATTTAAAAACAAACATTCTATAAATATTAACAAATCGTGTATTCTTTGTCCTCACTCTAGTTGTTCCTGTACACGGCTACAATGTCTTAACTCTCACAGTCAATTTCCGAGTGAAGGGAAACGAGAAAAAATTTAGCAAACAGCCCGGGCAAGGCCGGCAATTTCATTGTGCTCTCTCTCTTTCTCTCTGTCTGTCCCTTTCTCGCACTATACCTGGAGTCTGGATGTGAGGCGACTCTGTCCACCAAACCGGGTCCATTCACTATTAGGGGGTTGCTATGACAACATGACGTCAAATTCTTTAAGAATAGTTTTGCTCCACTACTTTTGTTTTGCGACGTTTTCAACACAGAGAAATCGCTCCCCTGCAGCGAACTTCAGAACCCGCCAGATCACTTTTAAACCAAATCCACCCCACGACCAATTTTTCTTGCACCCTCGTGACTTGTATTGTACTTGTAACAAGGCATTAGTTAGTGTTGCTAGACTCTTCTTCTAGTGCGGATGTTCGAGAGTTTTTTATCCTCATTCCTTGTGGAATGTGTTATTGTGTAATGTTACCAATATGAATCCTATTAATGATTTAGTTTGCAATTTACTTGAGACACCGTTCTCTAGGTGGAAAGACGAAGACAAAAAAGACGTTTTGACAACTGGACGACCTACCATACCATTAACTCTTAGTGTGACAAAGGAAAAAAATGGTAAAAGCTACAATATAAATTTCAAGGAATCTTGGTTTTCTGAGTTCTCATGGTTGTGCAGTAGCCCAACTCCAGGCAAATTATTTTGTTGGCCCTGCTTGCTTTTTAGCAACAATCACAATGTTGGAATAAAGAAGGATTTTCGGATTTTAAGAACATTTCGCGAGCTTTAAATAAACATAAGGATTCTGCTCAACATCTAAAATGTAAATTACAATTGAACACATTTTCCAAGAATAGAAATATAATTGTTGACGCCCTTCAAGAAAATTCGAGACTGTCTATTCTTCAATTCAATGAAAATGTTCGCTTGAACAGGTTGTTTTTAGAGCTTGTCATTGATGCTGTTTTATACCTAAGCAAACAAGAGCTTGGATTCAGGAGCCATGATGAGAGCGTCAATTCGTTAAACCGGGGTAATTTCAAGGAGTCCGATAGAAATACAAAATCACTATTCTAAAATCAACAATGTATTCAGCGGTGACTCCAAGACCATTCAAAATGAAATCATTGACTGCATATCAGATTACATTCAAGACCATGTAAAGAATGAAATTCACAACACTGATTTTTTTGCAGTGGAAGTGGATGACAGCACTGATATAACTCAGACTTCCCAGTGTTCTATTATAGTGAGGTATGTTAACTCTGAAGGAATTGTCGTTGAGCGTTTTATGGGATTTCATGATGTCAGTGTTGATAGATCTTCTGAAGCATTGTTTAATCTCCTGGATGGGATTTTATCAGAATTTAGATATGAGAAAAAGTTAATAGCTCAGTGCTATGATGGGGCAAGTGTAATGGCGGGTCACTTAAATGGTCTTCAGAAGAAACTCGAGGACAAAGCACCTCAGTCTGTTTTTGTGCATTGTTTAGCTCATCTGTTAAACTTAGTGTTGCAGCAAAGTTTAGAAAGCATATTTTTAGCAAGTGTCAGTGGGATTTCTGCATTTTTCCACCACTCTTCAAAAAGAACACATATAATAGATTCACTTTCAGCTAGACATATCCCAACTTTTGTGCAAACTAAATAGTGTTCCAATTCAAGATTACTGAACGTAATTGTAGAAGACTGGGATAACTTAAAACAAGTGTTCGAGACAATCATGAACGATAAGCTGTCTGACAAGAATTCTATTCAACTCAGTAAGGGGTTTCTGAATGAAATGAATAGCTTCGAATTTACTTTTCTAGCTGTAGTGTTCAATGACATATTTTCTTTGACTGACATTCTATTTGATGTTCTCCAGAAGAAATCATTGGATATTGCTTACAGCATGTCCAAGGTAAGAAGTACATGTGCCCTAATAAACAGTAAAAGAAGTGATGAGTATTTCTCTGAACTGTATGAGAAGGCTAAAGAAATTACTAGTATGGATCAGAGAAGAGAACACCGTACATTGACGGAGGAAGATGTTTCTCGAAATTTCAAAATTTTGTTTTTCGAAATTCTGGATTCTGTTTCAATGCAAATGAACGTCAGATTTCAAGACTGCGATAATCTGCAATTTCTTGCCCTTGTGGATACCACAAAATTTGATAAGTATGCTAAAGATTTTCCTTCTGCAGAGCTTAAAAATTTACAGCACTGTTATCCACAGATATTCAACAAATTTGACCGTTTGAAGAATGAACTCCGTCTTTTGTATGCTGATGAGATGTATAGGTCAATTTCTACAGTGGAGTGTTTAAAATTATGTCAGGAAAATATGGATGTATTTGAGTAATCGTATAAGTTATGGTGTTGACAATTCCTTCTACAAGTGCATCAGTTGAAAGAAGTTTCTCGTGCCTGAAGAGAATTAAATCTTTTGCATGGAACAAAATATCACAAGGAAGGCTCACAGCATTAGCAAATATATCCATTCAGAAAGAACTTTTGTGCGAACTCAAGAAGAAGCAACTATTTTATGATTTTATGAGGACATCATTGATAAGTTTGCAGCTCTCAAAGGCTGGAGGATTGATTTAATATACAAGAAATAGGTGAGTCTTACATGTTCAGTTATCATAGAAGTGCATGTCTAATTCTATAGTCCTGCTTTACTAAACCCATTTAGCCCTTCACCTACTTGTTCGGGCACGAGCCGCCACTGGTCTTATCAGATAAACTCATTCCTGCTGCGCAGTCGTGAATCTATCGACAAACTCATAAACTCTCGTGGGATTACCCATGATAAATTCAGTTTAATATAATGTGGAGTGTCTGTGGAAAACGATATAGCCTAAGTGCCAGAAAAATTTTTGGTTGTTTTTTCATAGAAATTGGTGTATTTGCCATTGTCAACAACCCAGTAAAGGATGTAAAAATTGTTCATTAGATGGCACCTAATCAACGCTTTTTATATTCTTTACTGGGTTGTTAACAATGGCACATACACCAATTACCACGAAAAAACAAACAATAAATTTTTTTGGCACTTATATCGTTTTCCACGGACACTCCACTATCACAAGATAGGCACTAAATTGGCATTACTCCGGTACCGATCAACCGATTTGGTCCAAAATCAACAGAGTTTGTCCCATGGACGTTATACATAATTATGTATACCAGGTTTTATGAAATTCCAATAAAGCGTACTTGAGTTATGGCGCATACAGAAATATGGATGGACGAACAGACATTTCCCATTCAACGTACAATCTTATAAATACCATACTGGCACTTAATAAAGTGTACTAACCTTTATATAATAATACTCTAGATGGAGACTTTACATACACACTTCACTAATTACAGAAAACTAACCTGAACATGTTTCGAGCCTGCTTCTAGACTCATCCTCAGCTATACTCCTGCTGAGGATAATTTTGCAAAAATTTTCAAACCTCCCCCAGAAATTTTAATGATGCATTCTGCATCTTAACCCTCTGTGGGCACCCCTGAGTTAGGGAACCTAATCAACTTCCCAAAGACAGATGATTTGAACTGGCTGAAAGTTGAATATGTCCTTCCTGAGCCCATTTCACTTCAAAGCAGTGGATCATTTACCATCTCTAATTTAAAAGCAGTGTATATGGAGTGTTGTATTGTTTCGTAATGTGTTGTAAAAGTAAAATATTGTGTAATTGGCCCAAATTAAGGATATGTGTCTATAATATGAAATACATATTTGCTTTAACAAAATGTTGTTATAGGGATATAAGACTATATTATGAAGTTTCAGATAAAAATAAAATTGGGACATGTCAGTCAGTTACCAAGGTATTGTTTGCATTATCTGGTGTGGGCAAATTAAGATTATTGAAATAGCAGCATTACTTCTTACTTAGTAAAAACTGAAGTTTTATTAAATTTAAAGCTATAGTTTCAGAGACATTTCATTAAAGGTTTGGGGACCTTCACATAGTCGTTGATCTACTGTCAGTCAGTTACCATTTGTTAGTAATCAAGTTTTCCTTTGAGCTCTGAAATGAATTTGATTATTTAATGCATGATTGTGATGCCTGAGATATGCAGAATATGCTTAGGTTATTCAAAAAGTTAAAAGTATGTTGTACTTTGACTTATAGAAATATTTTGAAAAATGCCATTTACTGTCGGCGAGTTACCTGTGGAATTGCCCATGTATAAATTAACATGTCCTGATTGATTCGACCACCTGAGTGGTCTTGGGGTTAGCATTGTTGTGATGGATCTGCATGCCTTGGTTCGATTCCCGGTACCACCACAGATTTTTCTGAGGAAGGGAGATCTGGAGCGGGATGCACTCAGCCTCATGATTCAAACTGAGCTACAGTAGAACTCCAATTATCTGTATTGATTGGGTCCAGACCCCATCCAGATAGTTGGATAAATCATGAAAAAGGTTGTATGGTACTATACTTATATACGGTGTTTGAATATATCGGTAAGAATCAGTTGTTTTGCCTGACAAACTGTCGATTTTGTCATCTACAAGTTTTGCTTTTTTGCAATAATTGCCCCTGAAAAAGTGTTTGCCAATGCTTGCTGCTGCAAAAACCACCTGATTGCAGCCTCAAAGCGATCCAGATAGTTGGAGTTTGGATAATTGTTCTACTGTACTTGATTAAGAGGTACGAGGGCTGTCCAGAAAGTAACAGGCGTTTTGGCCTGGCCCGGCATTGGGCAGGGCTAGCACTGCCATTTTAGCGATGAAGACGTGGCTCGCTACACAACTCTTTGTCACTGATGCTGAACTGCATGCCGGTGTCAACCAGTGGTTGAAATCGCAGGCGGCAGATTTTTACAGAGAGGGTATCGAAAAGCTTGTGCCATGGTATGATAAAAGCCTTAATTAGAATGGTGATTATGTAGAAAAATAGCCCAAGAGTCTACCTTCAAAATGTAATAAAAAAATTGTATCACTTTATTTTTTATTTCAAAACGTCTGTTACTTTCTGTACAGCCCTTGTAGTGACTCTGGTCAAGGAAACCATTATTAATGGCCATGGTTGTCTGCATGCTGACCACATGCCTATGGTAGATGTTGCAGCGGACAAGTAGTACGCCTAGAACCTTCAGGGATGTAGCACCATGGAGTTTAGTTTTAGACTGACTGACATTTATAACCACCAGCTGAATCTGCTAGTCAGTAGTTTTTTTAATTGTTCTAATTTTCGTACTTGAAAGAGGTTAGGTGACTGATAGGGGTAACAATGATAGCAAGGACTTGGAAATGGGCCTTTTGGGCTTGTGAAGAATGATTGTTACTGAGATTTGCTGTATTTTCCATTTTTTGAAATGTGGAATTAAAAACCCTTTGATATGGATTGCTCATAATTTGTCTGCTCTTTCTTTTTTACAGATACTGCCAGAAAATGGAAACATGAAAATGGAAAAATAAGTGACCACCTCCCAAATATTCAGAAAAAAATATACTGCCACTTGACATGTCTTAGTGTTTAGTTGGAAAAAATGAGCCGGTATGTGATGTGCCATACGCACACAACCGTTACGTCCATATCTGTACGCTGCAGTGTGGGCCCAATGAGGCAGCAAGATACCCTCAACGCTACAAGAATTGTTGCTTGCTTGCTGCTTCTCAAATTGTTTTTATTTTTAAACAGTAGATATATAATATTATAGCTTTGTACAGAAGAGGAATGAGGAGGAAACTTGTGCAAAATTAAAGAACGGAGGTGTTTGTGCAAATCTAAAGAAGTTACAACGTATTACTATTACTATTCTATGTAAATGGATTTTGAGCCTACGATGCTTTTTATTACATTTTCCGACAGCAGAAGTAGGACAGTAGCATTTCAGATGTTACCTATTGTGCTTGGGTGGTTCTACAGTATCCTGAAGTGACGGCACGCAACAGTATGCATGAAGAACAAAAAACTCTAGGTTTAATCAGTCTCTGGTGCACAAATATTGGGGTGTAACTTACTTTCTACTGTTACAACCAAAAGCTTCAAGTTGAGTAGTGTTCCTTTTTTTATTATTGTGGGCTTTCAATAATGGTGCAAAGAAAGTAAGAAAGAAAAAAGTGACTAGGGGTCCATCGGTTTACTCCATAGCTTGCAATATATAAGTTACTTGCTGCTACTGATGGTACTGAATATTATCTCGTTCGCAGCACTACAGGAACAGCCCATCCCTTTTTTGTTGCTGTGTATTGCAATCAATGTTCACAATATCTTTTATGGAGTGACAGTTTTTTAGATTGATAGTGTAAGTAGTGACTCATTAGATGTTAAACAAAATGCTTATGGAAAGTGATGCTTTCACTCTTGGGAGGAACATAATTGTAAAAACTTAACAGGTTTTGTTGACTGACTGAGAGATTGTGTGATAAAGACAATGCTGAACTTATTCAACAAGAATTTATTAACATAACAGTGGAAGAAAATTGGCATTTTTGAAAACTGATTTTGAAAACTCTTAGTTTTTAGATAGCTATATTTTTTAACTTATATGGTTATTGATTGGATTAAATTCAACCAATTTGTATAAACCTTAATGAACTGTATGTGACAACCATGTTTTAATTTTTAATATTATGTAATTTAAAAGTTGACCTATAGTTTCATAATTTTAAAACTGTTTTCATTAGGTGGTGAGAGTTTTAGATACCTGTATTATATATGTTACTCCTTTCTTTCCAATTATAAGCAAGTATGTCAAGTTTCTCTTTTTACATGATTCTAGCACTGTCAAAACAGTTCTACGTTCCAGTTCTTGCTTGCTGCTTAGATTCACTCACTTTAACTCTTAGACTTACCAACTACATCACATCAATTGAAATAATAATGCTCTGTAGAAATTTTAAAATATAAAATCACCTGTAAATTTTGTATGAATATTAATTGTATTCCACTGTTTTCATGTGTCAGGAAATGGTGGTATGACAATGTTGAAAATATTCCAAACTAATCAACCCTATCCATTCTTGTATGAAATAGGTACACAAATTGAAATGTTAAAATATGTTTGTGATTTGTAGTGTTATCAACAAGATTGACATAGGAGGGAAAATAATGTACGATGAATTTATTGAAGAAAGGCTTGTGTATATTTTTTATTTTAAACAGATGAAATGCTACATGATTAAATTAATAAATTGAAGAAATACAAGTCAAATACTTTATGAATTTTTCAAGCTACAAAATCCAGAGGTCTGTTGAAACCACCTTTCCTGTTCATGTACTGGCGGTATTTTCTCTTGAGGATCACATGTACTGTGCCAACTTCATTGCCTTTTACTTTCTTCCCTTTGGTGGTATCAAAAGCACAGAAACCCATCATTTTCATCATTTCCTGCTCTTCAGGAGACTTTCCTTCCAGATCAGCATCTGCAAAAACAAAACTGTAATTTAATTCAACAGAACATAAAGTCACAGCCCTCGAATAGCTGTTACCTGGCTATAGGATACACATTTAAAAATCTTATTTTATTTTAAAAAGTCTCGTGCTGATCACCTGAAATAAATCCTGTATCTAAGCAGTCTTGTGAATATACTCTACAGCAAACATTTTAAGGCAATTTTAATTTCTTTGATATGTATTGACAATATAAGCTACACTGAGAATAGTTGGTCCATTCTTTGTAGGTATTTCTTTTGCAAGTTCCCTTATACAGTAATGTGAGAAGGGCTATTTACCAACTTAAGGTTCACATCTTGAGGATTGGCCCACCACTTTACAGGAAAGGTGTGAAATAAATTTTCCCCAGGGACCACCATTGAGGGTATGGCAATCTTTTTGTGTGCCATAAATCTACAACATGGGATCAAGGTAATTTTTGCATTATTCTGGGATGAATACAGGTTCTTGTGATGCTTACTTCCCAGATGAAAGTGAAACTAACTCAACAGAATTGCAATATTTTTTCAGTATATCAGGCTTTTCACATTCACACAGTAGAATGGAACCACCTAATGAGATTTAGAATCAATAATAAGTAACTAATGAACAGATTATTTTCTGGAGGTGGTCATGACAAGAGCTTGTGTCAAACTTAAAGTGAACTTGATACATTTGGAATACATGTACATACATTTGCTTACATTCACAAGGTCTCCAAAGCCAAGCTGAAAGAATGGATACTCGTTGAAATGCAGCCAACTACAGAAGAAAAGCAGGGGACTTTGAGGGCAGTGATGAAGGAATGGAGACAAAATTATATTACATACAGGAGTGATATTAAGGCTTGTAATGCAACACGGTAAGATGAATATTCATAAACAGTGAAAAGAGATACAAAATATTTATTTTCTTCTGCCTGGAAGTATAGGAGACTAGAATACTGACATTAAAAAAAAAATTATATAATATGGAATTAACATTCAAAGTTTAAATTTTAAAATGTTACCTGATCACAAATGTATACCAAAAGTATAAGTGACAGTGCAAGGTTCTTAGCAAATCTTTTATGATGTCCATTAATAAATGTAGAAATTTTCAGCTGAAGCTCGAAGGAAACAGTATTTTGTACACATATGATATTAACACGCCTCTTGCATCAAACAGTAAACCATGTACATAAACAACTGATTGTACTGATTATCTGGGTTGGGTCGCGTCGTGTTTTTAGCATCTAAAGTTTCGGACATCCTATCGTGTCCTTCTTCGGAGAAAGATTCATGTATGATACCGGCCAAGGAAGTCTACGAACTAATTTAGTAAACCATGTACCTGCCAGTTCTCTTTGGTAGGCCTATGTTTACAGAGATTCCTTAGGTAAAGGATTCAGAGTTCATATATAGATTTCTTTTCTAAATCTACCTAATGTGTCCCTGGACACAGTCAACTTCATATCAGATGGTGGGTCCAATATAAGCCGAATTTTTCTGCTGATTGGCTATAATGCCAACTCATCTAACTTATTTAAAACGTATAAGCTGTGTTATAAGGGAACTTCTAGAGCAAACTTCTGTGCTGATAGCAGCAAATACATTGTACTGAATTACATTTGCAACTAATCGCTACTCCCTTAATCAAGGTAATGCTAGTCTTAACTCTACTTAGTTATTTAAATTATTTTTAGAGATTGAGATTTGCTGTAATTGCAATCTATCATAAAAAGAAGGCACATTTAACTTGTATAATACTTTGTATGTGCATAGAATGAAATCTGGAAATCCTACAAATTACTGTTCGTCAATATCCATTAAATCCAGCACACACCAGGCCGTAGGGTATGTGTGAATGACCAGCAGTCAAAATCACTAAACATTTTAAGCTAGAGCTTTCATCCAAGAAAAGCATAAAACTTAAACAGGTCTATTTGCTAATTACAATTACAAGAAAAGGTAACCAAACATTACAGCAGATTACACAATGATGTAAATAAATAAAGATTTAATGAGGAAATTAGGATTTTATAATGGGTTTACCTGTAATTGGTGGCCTCTCAGCTAGAGGAACTTTTGATTTTGACCCCCTATCTCTCCCCCTGGAGTCAGAACGAGATCTAGAACGGCTCCATGATCTTGAACGCCGATGCCTGTGATCACGATCTCCAGACCTAGAACATGAAATAACAAATTCAGTATGTATTTTTAAATATTAACAGTTTAACAGACATTGCACAATGCTATTTACCACAGCAGATATCAGCAAAGTGTGCATAAGAGTTTTCTTTTTTAAGTTCCAAGCAACAGAAAAATTCATCAGATGGTGAATAGTTATAACTAGGGGCCGGATTTTTAGGTTTTTAAAATCACTGTTTTTGGTTTCCCATTAGGCGAAATAGTTTTTTGTCCAAAATTTCGTTTTCGGGTAGAATAATTGGTTTAATGAATTTGAATGTCCTACATAGGATTCAATACATAATACTTGTAAAGTTTAACTTAGCAAAATTGACTTAAATTTGTATAAACTTGTTTTAGGACAAGATTATACAATTGAAGAAAGAAAGCATAAACAATCAAAAGAAGCAGTGAAAATAAGATTGCCTCACATTTCCTGGTTACAGTATATCACTAAGGGCCTGCATTACCACTTGCCGACAAATCCTCCAGATACGTGACTTCCAGATAGCTTAACTGGAAGATGCCGTGTAATACCACCGCTGAACTGCTACCGGCAAGAACACAGTAAAAATTTGTAAAATGGACCTTACCTCGCTGAGCAGAGAGGTGTGTTTGTTGTAGTTCGGTAGGCGTCCGCTAGGTGTGGCAGCTCGGATTTGTATTTCTACAATTGAATTACACAAGAACATATCGTTTTAAGTGCATTAATTGATTTGTGCAATTCTATTTCATTCATAAGTGAGCATAAAATGACATTTTTGTGTAAATTAAATCTTCCGGCATCAGTTCTAAAATTCAGATGGCCAAGGACGCTTCGCGGTGCTGCCATCTTGCTTCAACCAAGCTTTCCTAACTAGCAGTTGGAAATTTGTCAGCCACTCCATCCTCCTGCTAGCTTATCTGGAAGTTGTCTTGCCAGACAGATTTTGTCAGGAGATCACAATACGCAATTCTCGGCCAACTTCCAGATAGGTTTTCTATCTGGCAGATAAATATGATATCAGGTGTTCGTCGTACAAGCCCTAAATATCTTTCAAGATTCTCAACTGTGAAGTTCTTCCTGTTATCTCTTAGTTAATAGTTAATACTGTATGTAGACACTGCCCTTCTCGGGATTCGAATCAGATGCTTTTAATTTAGTGAGTAAAATACTTTATGGTTGGATGTGGTTAATGTGAAACTGATTATTTTCCTTTCTTCGGTTGTTACGCATGTTACAGATCAACTAGGGACGAAAATGTCCCCCTGTTCTAGAAAGGTAAATAATACTTACGTGTTTCTGGCAGGCTTGACAAAATATTACTTTGCCAATCTGTAGTGAAATTCAGGTCGTCGCCAATCCACTGCCGTAATAAACTTGATTTCATTTGTTTCGGCATAATTAACACGTCTTCTTAAAACTCACAGTGTGACCGCTCAGTATGAATAACAGGGCAGTAATAAAGGCAAACAAGGGCTTTAAAACACAGAAATCTATATCCTTGCTCAACAACAATGGTTGTTCGTACAAATATTTTAAAAGGAATACGCCGGTATTCTTACACTTCCTCTGTAGATACTGTCCATCCTAGACGACAATGGGTTGAACGAAACGCTGGTGGTATTAATTTCAGCCCGACAAAAATTATTGTCTCTCCGCAAAATATCGACTTCTCAACTGACAAAGAAAAAAAAGACAAAAAAAAAGTAGCCTAAATTAGATATTTTAGGTTTTACATCCCGTTTAGGTGTATTTAGGTTTTTATACCCCATTTAGGTATTTTTAGGTGCCATAGAATTAATGTGGGTGAATCCTATGGACATGATTCGCAAAAGTGTATGATTGCTTTTTGTTTTGGAAGTAAGGAAAAAAATAGGTAAAAACCTATGAATCCGGTCCCTAGTTATAACCAAGGCCCTCAAGTTAATGCTCACTAGAAGATGAAATTTGCATGCAAATATGTTCTGGAACCAATGAAGTATGCTCTATCATTTAAGTAATAATTATTACTGTACGATCTCCTGTTAGCTGTTTTACATTATAAATTACAAAAAGCACAAGTTATATAAACAAAGTCAATGCACCAGATTTTAGAAAATTAAAAACTAATTAAGTGAAACATTGCTTTAATATTATACAATCAATTCCAGAAATTTTTAGAAAGTTTATACAGGGAAGTTTTTATTATGAAACAATAATATTGAGATGAGTTATATACACTACTTCCCTTGTTTCCATTACTAACCTGAACCCAGGTTTCGATGAGCCTCCTCATCATTTTCAACAGTTTACTCCATCTGTCTGTTGATTTGCATCAACATTTTCTGGTGGACACCTAATGAACTTCATGATGTCTTCCACGGGAATATCAAAGTTCATTAGGTTCTTATTCTTGTGTAGGTAGATTTTTTCCCATACTGTAAGTTGGTTGTGTCCATGAATAAATTTTTTCAGAACTGATTTTGAATCTATTTGATGTCCTGTATTCCAAACATAGGCTGCTATTGCTGATCAGATGGATTAGTATTCATAGGACCTGACATTTTGGTGAAATAAAATGGCTGATTTCGGTGTTAACCTCCTCCTGTTTCAATTCAAGTTATGCAAAATAAGTTACTTTATAGACTACTGCATTTGACATTCCCACAGAAGACCTCATCATGAAGTTCATTAAGATGTCCACCAGAGGATGTTGATGCAAACCAACAGACAAATGGAGTAAACTGTTGTAAATGATGAGGAGGCCCATCGAAACCTGGGTTCAGGTTAGTAATGAAAATAAGGGAAGTAGTGTATATAACTCATCTCAATATTAGTGTTTCATTATACAATCAGTTCCAAAAACATTAGGCTATGTACTGTCAATAATTATTGTAGGCTACAGTCTGTTCTCAAAACGTTCACTTAACGGTAAAAAAGATTCTATTTTGTGAGTGGATATGTCAAGTCATTTTAACATATGTATCATACACTATTTTTTAATATGTTAATATTCGTGAAATAATAATTTTTAATATGTACGCCTAAGCTGCAGCCATTTTGGGAACTTTACAGCTGTTCGTGAACTCTCCTGCCACCTACTAAGCACTTGCGCATACAGAGGTTATTGATTTCCTGGCTGCCAATGTAAGAGATTGAATGGATGCTTTCCAACCAACAAGTATGACATTTTTGCAACCACCATAAGTAATTTAGCGTTTAAAAAGGTGTAATGGATTTTAACATTTTCAATTTGTATTAGACAGAGTCTATTTAATAATCATATGCAATTATTCTTAACTAAAAGAGTATTTTCCATGCGAAGCAATCAAAGTTGGTCACCCCTGGGTGTCAGTGGCATCATTTTATCTTTTTAATATCGTCTACCGTTAAAAGTGCTCATTTTAGCTTCGACTGTCTAAAAAAGTGTTTTACTCAATTAGCTTCAAGCCCCGAAGTTCTGGTCCCTGGCACAGTCACTCAGTAACAAGACACTGGTTAACCCATGCAGCTATTTTAACAGCTTATAAATTATGAACTTGTATCAGTTCAAGAAAGTTTCTTCAACTAAAAAATTTAATCTTTAAAAGCCATTCTAGTATCTTCATTTGCTATCGGGTCATTCCATATCAAATCAACCAATAAAAATATAATTTTTAACCTTGAGGTTTTCAAAATGGCTCATATTCAGTGATTGTGTTCTGTTCATCACTATGACCAAAAGTACAAAGTTTTAATTTTTTTCGACCTTTCGTTTTGGAGTTATACGTTTTTGAAAAATTACATAATGACAGTTTTTAGGAACGTTTTGATATATTAAAAAGCATGTAACTCAAAAACGGTTGGTCCTAGAAAGCTCAAATTTGTACCATTCTTTTTAGAATTACAAGGGCTTTAATTTGACATGTAACTTGACTGTATCACATCTTCCAAAAACTCAAAAACTTAAAATCGGAATTTTTAATTTTTATGAAAAAAATATATTTTATTCTAAATCTCTTTAGTAAGTTGTGTACAAATTTTCATGATGGCATTTTCCTGGTTTCATACTAAAATTAATTTTTATATGAATTGAGGCATATAGAAATTCTGGTAAATTCATTCATTGTTATTCTATTAAAAATTAATCATACTGTTGTAATTAAGCTTACTCTAATACTAATTTACTTTTTTTACATTAGGGCCTATACATTATTTGATAAAAGTTAGGTCTATATAATAGGATGATGATGGTCCATATGGTAAAATAACAACTGGAACTAACAAGAGTTACTGAATCAGTGACATGTTTCTTTCCTCCTGTTGAAACTTGCAACCCCTCAGTCAGCAGTTCTTTCTCACTGCAGTCATTGTGGCATTTTTATAAATGCCTTTTAGCCTACCGCATTTAATTATTTTATATGAAACGCTAATTATAACTGTTCAATTAAGAATAAAACTGGCAAAATAACTTTATATATGGGCCTGTAAATTTTTTTACCTAAACGTTGGTCTTGTGCAAGAATGGAATGTGAATTTGGTATTAGTAACTATATGGCAAGGAAAGCAAAAGAACTTCTTGAAGAAAAGGGGATACTATCGACTCCTGACCCAAAACCTGGAAAAACTCTACCTCCCAAAACAGCTGTTTTGGTAAAGGAATTTTATAATAATGATGAAGTGAGTAGGCAAATGTCTGGGGAAAAAAGATTATGTCTCCATGGGTAAGGACATCGAAGGAAAGCCAATCAATTTCAAAAAAGGTTGATTTTTGGAAATTTGCGTGAGATTTACAAACTTTTCAAATCAAATTTCCCTGATTTAAAAATTGGCTTTTCGAAGTTTGCAGAACTGAGGCCCAAGAACTGCATTATTGCTGGTGCCACTGGCACTCAATCTGTGTTTGTGTGTGTGTGTGCACTGCACACCAGAATATGAAGCTCATGTTTTCAGGAGGAAGATTAAATAAACTAACACTGCCTGGATCTGACAGTCCTCTAACGAGTTACAAGGAATGTATGGCTAAAGTTATGTGCAATCCACCATTACAGGCATGCTTCCTAAATGAATGTGACTATTGTCCCACAATTGAGGACTTTAAGGAAGCTTTAGCCGAGTGTTTCAAGGAGGAAATGATTGACAACATTACTTATAAACAGTGGATTACTGTAGACAGGTGTAATTTCGAAACATTTAAAAAAACCAGTTGATGAGTTCGTCCAAGAATTTTGCAGTCAATTGAGTAATCTTAAAAATCATGATTTTATTGCAAAACAACAATCATTTTTCTTCTCTGAAACAAAATCCTCATTGGAAGAAAATGAAGCTGTAGTAACTTGTGATTTTGCCGAAAATTATTCATTTGTTCTACAAGATGAGGCTCAAGGGTTTCATTGGAACAATTCTTTGGCTACTGTGCACTCTTTTGTAATATATTTCAAGGAAAGAAATCAAGAAACAGGAAAACCAGAGCTAGTTAACTGGAGCTTTGTATTTATATCAGATTGCCTAGCACACAATACTGTTCTTGTTCATGCTTTCCAGAAAAAATTAATGCTATATCTAAGAAATTATCTACCAAACTTGAAAAAGCTGTACTATTTTTCAGACGGTTCAGCTGCGCAATACAAAAATCGTAAGAATTTTCTGAACCTCTGCTATCACAAAGAGGACTTTGATGGACTTGAAGCTGAGTGGCATTTTTATGCTACATCACATGGAAAGGGAGTTTGTGATGGAGTAGGGGGTACAGTCAAAAGGCTTGCCGCCAAAGCCAGCCTCCAAAATCCATTAGAAAATCAAATTTTAACACCTTTTCAGCTTTTTCAGTGGGGTGTGCAACATTTACCAACAATCACATTTTTCTACACAACCAATGAAGAGTATTCTGATGAAGAAAAAGTTCTGAAATCAAGGGTTGAAGAAGCTGTGGCAATCACGGGGATCCAGAAATTTCATGCCTTCATTCCTCTAGACCTAAATAGGGTAAAAACCAAAGTATACTCATTTTCTGATGATTCAGATACACATAGAGTACAGATCAGCCCTGGTGATGAAGACATTCCATTTGAAGATGTTGTGGGTTTTGTTGCTTGTGCTTATGATAAAGAGTGGTGGTTGGTGCATGTTGACTCAAAAGATGATGTTGAAAAGAAAATTCATGTTTCCTTTCTTCATCCAAAAGGACCATCACCATCATTCACATATCCTAGGAGAAAAGATACCCTAGCAGTGCCAATGAACTATGTTTTGTGCAAACTAAATCCAACCACAGCAACAGGTAGAACCTACCAAGTTCCAGCGGAGGAGATGGCCAAAGTGACACAAGTTTTGGCAAAGAAGAAAAACCACCTCTACTGATTTAGAGTGTAATGAAAATTGTTCCATGATTTAAAGTAAGTTTAACTGTCTTTTAATAAAATAAATAAGATATCAATTTTCAACAGGAGGAAAGAAACATGTCACTGACAGTAAGGCCTGTTACTTCCAGTTGTTATTTTACCATATATGGACCATCATTATCCTATTATATAGCCTCTAAAGTCCTGAGATAAATTTATTAGGTAAAAAAAAATTCTTTCTTGGTTTTCTTACTTTATAACACTCAAGGATACCTAAAAAAATTAGAAATTATTTTTTATCAATTTTCTTAAGGGCGTAACAATAGGTCCACATATGTGGACCTCCGGTTACAGTCACAATAAAAGTATTACTGGACTTAGAAAATTTCCAAGTTGTACTATACCCATTACAAACATTTTAATGACACTTAACCCTATGTGACCAATTTGAATATTTTAAGGATACTTTAATTATACTGATATCTGATATTTCTTACTAACAATAAATTGAAACCATGGTATTTTTTAAAAATAAAAAAATATTTCATACTTATTTTTGTTCTGAAAAAATATATATTAGGCCTAAGTAACTTACATCAAATATAAACATTTTACATTAGGTCAAAGTTAAGTCATGTACTGTCACATACTATGACGCCTGCTCACATTGTGATTACGCTGTAAAATGACATCGTACACATACGTCATGCAGCGAAACTGACATCGTGGGCATGCATTGTAGTATGTGACTGTAGATGTAGTACAATAACACTGTTACTTGCAATGGTAATTTTCAAAACAATTGTTCTTCATAATGCACAAATACATTTCACATTTGGTACACATAACTCTTGTTTTGGAGTGGCATCCAGGATTCCTACATTTTGAGGCATTCTTAGCGTCAACGAATCTAGGAATATGGCCTACTTGGTCAAACCTGATTTCAGAAATTGGTGCCTGAATAACTTTTCTCTTCTTGTTTTCCTCTTTCCCATTAGGCTCATCTCCACTCTCTTGTTGCAAACTTGGCCGTCCACGTTTCCTGGCAGTTTCACTCGCACTTCTATAGCCAATCAATGCTTTCGCAAGATACATCTTGTAGTCCATCAAGGACATTCTGTCTTTCTTTGGTACACTGGTAGATGAACACCATCTGTGATACATTATCCAGCAGTTGACCACTACAAAATCAACAAAGTGATTAAACAATCTGACAGTCCACTTTCTTGTGCGAATGTAGCACCTGTAGTACGACATGTACCTGTCGCAAAGGTCTACACCTCCCATTTTCTCATTATATGATTTTATAACTTGTGGCTGGGGGACATCCACTTTCATTTTTTTTTCTTTGGACCATCTTTTACACTGTCCAACTGGCTCACTACCGATGCAGGAAGATAAAAGCAGGACACTTTTATTGTCCTTCCATTTTAAAAGACACACCTTCTCATCTTCTCGCACCCATTCATCCCACTCTCCTCGCTTCAGTTCATTGTCTTTTTTCAATTTATCAATCACAGGCCCAACTCTGTTTTTCATTACTGTGCCTGTAAGGAGGATACTTCTGCTTAAAAGTAAGTCCACACACTTTATGCTGGTGAAGAATCTGTCTGTGTACACACAGTGGGTTCCATCTTGTGGAATACTTTTGGTCAATGCTTTTACTACAGAAGCACCCAAACCATATTCTTTCATGTCTTCTGCAGGTACAGTACCTGCACCAACATAAAAAAGAAAATCTAAAACCAGACCATCTGGAGCAGCTAAAACAAAAGACTTAAGTCCTAATGGATTGGGCTTCGAAGGTACATATTGCCTAAAAATACATCTTCCTGAAAATGGAACCATTTGTTCATCCAGTGAAACATGTTGTGGTCTAGGAAGAGTTAGACACTGCTGTCTTATGTAATTTAAGAAAGGTTTCACTTTCCACAGCCTATCACCCTCTTCATGAACGCTTTCATTGTCACAAAAATGCAGAAAGTTTCTGAGTTCAAAGAATCTATCTCTGCTCATGCAGTTGGAAATTACTGCTACCTCCGTATCTCTCTGCCAATACATTTTACTCTGCGGATATCCTAAAACTCCCATCATAACATGTATCCCAGCTAGGTGGATAACTTCTTCCGTGCTAGTGTTTACAGATTTGTGATCACGCTGCTGGACCGAATATAAATTTGTCTGCTCTGCATGATCTTTCCAGAATTCAAGAGGGAGATATTCCAGAAAGGCCTGCAGTATACCCTTTTCATGTTCACTCTCTGGCAATAGGATTTCTTGCAAAGGTGGACCCTGGCACTGCATTCTGCAAGAGACAATTATTAATTATTAGCTTCATAATCTATTTTAGGCCTACACTGAAACTGATTTTTAAAGCAGCTATTCTCTTGCAAATTATTGACTTAAAAATAGGTGAATGAAGTATAAAGTACTTACACTTTCTTTTTCCACTTAAGGTCTCTAGTATTTGCTGGTGTAGTTTGCACAGGCTGTGGTGATTTAGAATTGTCTGTATCTTCTTGATCGCCATCAGTGTCATCACTATTTTCACTTTCTTCCAATAAAAAATCTTCACATTCATCTCCAGACTCTTCTTTATCACTTTGTTCAAGGATCTGAAGGATTTCTTCATCAGTCAGGGTCTTTCTGTAATGTTTATCTGCAATAAATTAAAACATAACCTTATTATGCACTCTGTTGGTCAAGAACTGGAGTCCACATATGAGGACCATCACATATATGCTCATATTTCATCAAGTTTTCAATTTTAGTTCCTGAAAATTATCAGTATTAAATTTAGAAGTATTGCTTTATAATATAGCATAATATATAAACATGCATTAAAAAGATTAAAGGTGTAATTAAATACTTACTTTTGTTGTCACGAAATGTGCCTGCCATGTTGTTCAGGACATATGATAAACAAAAACAGAAAGACTTTGAGAGGATGTATCTGCCATCTAGTGACGGATTCGAAAACTAGAAGATCCAAGCTTGAGAACTACATAGGTTTAATCGATAATAAGTCACCAGATTGACTGTAAAAAAATAAAGAAAGGAGGTCCACGTATGTGGACTTCTGGTGTGTAGAGGATAGACCTAACTTTTTTCAAACAAACTTTTAGGGTACAGGCCCTAATGTAAAAAAGTAAATTAGTATCAGAGTAAGTTTAATTACAACAGTATGATTAATTTTTAATAGAATAACAATGAATGAATTTACCAGAATTTCTATATGCCTCAATTCATATAAAAAATAATTTTAGTATGAAACCAGAAAAATGCCATCATGAAAATTTGTACACAACTTACTAAAGAGGTTTAGAATAAAATATATTTTTTTCATAAAAATTAAAAATTCTGATTTTAAGTTTTTGATAAAAAAAACTTTTTGAGTTTTTGGAAGAAATATACAGTGATGTGATACAGTCAAGTTACATGTCAAATTAAAGCCCTTGTAATTCTAAAAAGAATGGTACAAATTTGAGCTTTCTAGGACCAACCGTTTTTGAGTTACATGCTTTTTAATATATCAAAACGTTCCTAAAAACTGTCGTAATGTAATTTTTCAAAAATTTTTATCTCAAAAACTATAAGTCCAAAAAAGGTAAAAATCTACATTTTGTACCTACTCAGCTAATACTACCTCATATTAAAAAATCGTAACAATCTGATGACGTGATGTTTGGACCATTGGTTGATTTGGTGTGGAATGACCCTATCAACTTGTAAGAAAATTAAGATAAAATGCAAATGCTTTTAGGTAAAATCCTGTATGTACAGAATTAAGAAATGCATGAAATTCCATAGCCTACTTGGATATTTTTTTACACCCATATAATACGTTTTTTTTTACTGTACTGGTACCAGAAATTATCTACTATTTTGCTTGTATTATAATACTATAAATGACTTTACGCTGGACTTTTGTAATTAATTAGCATTGACTCAAACTGAAACAATATTGTAGTTATGACAATGAAAATGTGGTACTGGATGTCATTCTTTCCATTTAACAAATAAGTTTAACTCCGCCACGCATCACAAATTTAAATATTTTAGCAAACTCATTAGGACTATATCTAACCTCCTCCGTCGGCTTCTGTCTCCAGATCTTCGTCGTCGCCTGTCCCTGTCACGGTCTCGCTCTCTGTCTCTATCTCTATCACGCTCACGGTCCCTTTCTCTTGATTTGCTGCGCCTTCTCCGAGATGGTGAGGGAGATCTGCTGAGTGGCATCTCTCACCTGTAACAACAACAACAATAATAATAATAATAATAATAATAATAATATTGGGTTTAGCATAGCATTCTACTGTAATTTCATGTAAGGTGTTCAGATGATCTTGCATCTTATGTGGTTAGGTACCCCTGTTACTGTTTATAATAAGTACCACACTCAAAGCTCCTGGAGTGGAGATCTGCTGGAAGTTTGGAAGGGGATCCAGGGGACAGAGCCCCCAAGAAAGAAAAAGAGGAAAGAGATCCAGGGCTGATACAAAGTTACCATTCTTGAAATTCTAGTTTGTATCCGGTAGATACCTTGGCCTCGATAGCGACTGAGCCATCGAGACCAGTTTTTTATCTTTAGGTTTCCAGTACCGGTATAGGATTATCACCCACGTGACAGAATGCTCGCCAATAGAGAACATCGGCCAGCGCATGGAGATTCATGTTTTGCTGTCAAAACGCCATTTTAGGTTAATTTTGGGTTCACTTCACGATTTTATTTACATTTAGAACCTTTATACAAATATAAGGTACTTACAAATGGAATCTAAACGTTTTAAAAGATAATAGGCCTATAACATCAAATCTGGCCATTTTCCATGCTTTTAAAATCATGAACAGTAGAGTGCTATAACTCAAATACGCTTTATCGGATTTTTATGAAACTTGGTATACGCATTTATAATGTCCATGGGAAGAAGTCTATTGATATTCGACCAAATCGGTTAGCTGGTACCAGAATAATGCCCAATTTAGTGCCTTTTATGGTAATATATCAGAAAGTCGCGATAACTCAAATATGCTTTATCAGATTTTCATGAAACTTTCTATACCCATTTAAAATGTACATGGGAAGACGTCTATTGATACTGAACCAAATCAGTTGACCGGTACCAGAGTAAAACCCAATTTAGTGTCTATTTTAAAGACGCAGTAATTCAAATATGTTTTATCAGATTTTCATGAAACTTTGTAGCCTATCCACATTTATAATGTCCATGGGAAGACGTCTATTGATATTGGATAAAATCGGATGACCGGTATCAGAGTAATGTCAAATTTAGTGCCTATTTTATGGTAATATATTAAGAATTTAACAAATGCAAATGTTATCCTGACAACATATCGTTTTACACTCTTCATATACAGCTTTGGAATAGTTAGCCATGACACATCCCTTCGCATTTAAGCTGAGACGTAAGGTGATAATAACGAAGTAAATTGGAAGATTTAATTATCAAACTAGTCAGTGTTTATTTCGTTTATCAAGTTGAATACTGTTATATTATACAGAAGATATAAACTCTGAAATAATTAGGCCTACATACATTAAATGGAGTTCTTCGCCAGTGTATTTTGTGAAATGCTGACGTAATTATTTTAAGAATGTCTTATATCAGTGAATACGAGTTTGAATTAAGGTTAAGTATCAAACTTTAGACCTTTGTTCTTCCGTAAGTCCTGCTTAATGAATCGATCTGCAGCTTAACTCGGAAATCGATAACAAAAATAACTTATTCTCTGCAAATCATAATTCCAATTAACTTTTTACTGATAAAACAAAAGCATACTGGCACTTTGTTACATCAGTTTACCTGATTTTATTTATATTACATTTATTACTTTCTGTGTATACTTTTTTAAAGCTATGCAAGGAAAGGAAGGGGGAAAACATGACAGATTATACTGCAAACTCCATGAAGATTGCTTCAGTGTTGCTATACAGCAATCATAAAGTGAACCCACCAGTGGTTATACACTCACTTTAAAAACGCAAGTTACTGTATGTCGAAGATAGGCCTATGGATTTTCCCATATTTTAAAATTTAATTTACGAAGCATCTGCGAAGTTTATTTTGAGTCAAATTAATCAGTTTCACCAGACCAGATGACTTCAGAAAAACAAAAGGGTACTTGCGAGTTGCAACCACTAAACATCCAATGTTTTCTGTTATATAATCACTACTAACATATAACATATAAAGCTATAGTTCCAAGCACTAGTCTTCTATGGGTGAATTCCAAAATCCAAATTAGTTTGAGTTCTCCTGCATGGAGCGACCATGAACATCTAGTATCGACTATCGAATCATTGATACAAGAATTGCTCAAATGTGCCCAACCGTAGAAACACCGAATTCGCTACACATATTTAAAAATTCCGCTAGTATTCGCTATGGTTGACAGTGTTAAAATGATGTTTGTAGAAATCATTTGCACTGAAACTGAAATACTGTAGTATCCTACACCTAATACGGAATAAGTTAACACAAATTACCAGTAATATAATGGCTCTAACCACAATACGAAAATCTGATATTGTTATCATATTCCACACATGGCTACACTGGCCAGGCTGTCAATCCACCCATAATTCCTCGAGTTGGCGGTAAAATTAGTGTAGTTTTACCGCGAAAGTGTTGGAGGTTGCTGACGTTTTCAGTTACTCGTTTAATTTTTGTTAGAAGTTACCAAGAAAAGGAAATTTAAGTGTGAAGATGCCTAACGAAATTACTGTTGCAATGAAGGAAAATGTTTCTCAGAACTTCGAAAAGTTGAAAGTGAAGGATAAGTCACCTTCAAAAACTGTGAAAACTCTGCAAGAGAACACCTCGGGTAACATACTGAATAAAGGCAATAATTCCATTAAGAACGGTGTAAAACAGATTAATTTCAATATAGAATTGGAGCCCCTACTGAGAGAAAACCCGAGAAGGTTTGTGATGTTTCCAATTCAATATGAAGACATTTGGCACATGTACAAGAAGGCAGAAGCTTCCTTCTGGACAGCAGAAGAAGTGGACCTCTCCAAGGATCTGGCTCACTGGGCAACGCTGACGGATAATGAGAGGTATTTCATTTCCCATGTACTAGCATTCTTTGCAGCTTCAGATGGTATTGTGAATGAGAACTTAGTTGAGAGATTTAGCAAAGAAGTTCAGGTCACAGAGGCAAGATGCTTTTATGGTTTCCAGATTGCTATGGAAAATGTCCACTCAGAAATGTATAGCTTACTTATAGACACTTATATCAAGGATCCTGAGCAGAGGGAATATTTATTTAATGCAGTTGAGACAATGCCTTGTGTAAAGAAAAAGGCTGATTGGGCTCTAAAGTGGATTGCACATGAAACTGCAACATATGGTGAGAGAGTAGTAGCATTTGCTGCTGTGGAAGGAATATTCTTCTCTGGTAGTTTTGCTGCCATCTTCTGGCTGAAGAAGCGAGGGCTTATGCCAGGTCTCACCTTCAGTAATGAACTGATCTCAAGAGATGAAGGGCTTCATTGTGATTTTGCATGTCTGATGTTCAAGCATTTACTGCAGAAACCGAGTAAAGAAGAAGTCCAGGCCATCATCAAGGATGCTGTGTCAATTGAACAAGAGTTCCTGACGGAGGCACTGCCAGTAGCTATGTTAGGAATGAACTGTCGCCTCATGAAGCAATACATTGAATTTGTTGCCGATAGACTACTTCTTGAACTTGGTTGTTCAAAGATATACATGTCCGAAAATCCATTTGACTTCATGGAACATATATCTTTGGAAGGGAAGACTAACTTCTTTGAGAAGAAAGTTGGAGAATATCAGAAATGTGGAGTCATGGCAAAAAAAAATGATCATGTCTTTACTCTTGATGCTGATTTTTAATGAAGTCTCCTGTGCACAGTCTATTGGTGAGAGACCACGATTAACAACTTACTAGTTTTAATCATAAATATCAATTTGAGCTGATTTGCTACAAATTCAAAAGGAATCTCATAGATAGTTGTGATCTCAAAGTGCAGTTTCATGACTGTGCCTTTAACTTTTGACACTATATTGTTATGTATGTGCTCCTTAAGTTTGAGAATTATCCTGGTGAATTTTTTATTGACAAAGTGATTTTGAGATATGAAGTGAAAAAGAGCATTTGAAAAAAAAAAGATATATATATATATAGGCCTATATAGTAGGTTACATATGGACTAGAAGGCATGCCCGTGATGAACTTAATAGGCAGTTAACCTATCAAAGATGGAAAGAAGGTAACATTTAGTGAACTTTACTGAACGATTTACTAGACATTCAAGCATACTTTTTTAAATTTGGAAATTATTTTTGTCACTAACATCTAAGTTCAATCTAAATTTAGATGTGATTATAGGCTAACAATTGTCTAGCCACCAGTAATAATAATAATAATAATAATAATAATAATGACTACACAAGTGTTAGGGGACAGTGCAACACTGTTGAATGTGTTATTTTGGTGTTAGAAACGTGGAAAATGCAGGTGATGATTCTTGTAAACCAGCGTCTATTCCTGAATGATAAAAAAGGTTCATAGGTTACTTTACATTATAGTATTTTTTTTTTTACGAGTAAATCCTTTTTTCTTCTTTCTTACCTGCTATTCTTGCTATGGATGGATTTGATTCTGCTTGTAGCAATTCCAGGAACTCCTTTTCCCAAAAATTTAAAACCATTGGCTTGTCCCAGTATCTTACATAGGAGTTATTCCATGTCAAATCAACACAGTTGCCAAACCGACCATCTCCGATTTTAATCAAATTTGGTGTGTTCATTGCATATGAAAAGTGCCAAATTACAGAATTTTAGCACCAGTGAAACAAATGTAATGACTGCCCAAAGTTCGGAAAATGTGCTGAAAATTAATATGTGTAGGCCTAGCTATGTGGTGCAATAAAGCAATACAAGTTGTATGCAGACTACTACAAAGACTGTCATAGAATACTAAAAATTGAACACTTAAGCGTAAACCATAAAACATTTATATCATATACTGCTTTCAGGTTAAAAAATATTGATCTTTTCATTAATTTTTTCATTCTTATTTTCATTCCTTGTACTTAACATGTTAAATTTTCATTATTACAGTTTGGTAGGAGAATTATCAGTAAGAACTTGTGGCCTCCACATAGCCACATAGTCCAACTTAACAAGTGTGCGATTTTTATCTGTGGGGAACCCTAAAAACAGAGTGTATGCAAGCAATTCTCACACATTAGATGAACTGAAACAGAGCATAAGGCATGAAATAAAGTCTATCAGTGCATAAGAACTTGTGCAAGTTAATAATAGGCTAATTTGGGAAAAAAGTAATTTATGCTGTGCATGAGTCCCCCACTCCATCTCCCTAATGGGACCCGCCTGGAAAGTAGGGGTTTTGGGTGGGGAGAAACTTAAAACAGTAGAGACATCTAGTGGTGACATTTGAACTTCTAGCAGCGACGGTAGTGCCATCTAGTATGCAAATGGTGAAGCAGAAAAATTATTTATTTCTCCTTTATTATCTTCTCTTCCTTTCCTGTCTCCTTCCTCTTTTTTTCTCACCTCCTCTTCACCCTACCTACCTATCTAAGGCCTATTCCTAACCGTAAATTTTGGATCGCCCGAGATTCATACTCATGACCCCTTGCTTCATAGCTAGGAGCCTTAACCATTACGCCACGAGTTAACCCTGAGCTTTGAAGGAAGCTGAGCCAATCCATAGACAATAGACAGACAGTGACGGGTGTGAAATTTGAACAGATTTCATTACACTTATTTCTTTCTACCTCTGAACCATATTGCAGGAATGTCATCAAAGTTTCTTGTGTTAACATACCAACCCATTGGAAGTACAAAATATGATCTAATGTTTTTTTCAAGGCTGTATGCTTGAGCTGGAAAATATATTGTGCATGTGACGGGTGTGACCATAATTGGACAAAGGTTTTTTCTTATGTAGGTTTAATTTAAATTTCTGTGAAATTGATTAGCTTCACTATATTTGTTTTATTTTTTCAAGTAAGAGGACTGATAAACATACTGAAATGCATAATTAGATTTTACAAAAATATTTATAAAGTTATTGAAAATTTACTTTATCAGTGTGACGGGTGTGACATGTCGGATATGAGAACATCAGCTTATAACTGAGACTTAAACTAAACTAAACTCCGTCCCTGGAGGGACTTGGCCTACCACCTGACCGCTGCATCATCTACCGTAGGCAGATGGTAGGATTGGGGGGCATGTGGTCAGCTTGCCGACACCCACGGCTATCAAGTAGCTCCTCAATTTTAATCACGAGGCTGAATGTACCCCTACCAGACCTCCCTACCTCAGGAAAATTCGCTGAGGTACCGGGGATCGAACCCAGGCCAATGGATCTTTAATCTGCAACGCTAACCACACTTTGCACCTTCTGCCTCTGTACCATTTTGCATGTATTTCATGTGATAATATACCAATCCTGGGGAATCCCAACACATGATCTCAGCATAAAAAAAATTCCCTTGTTAGTCTTTTTTCCACTCTGTCCATATTTTTAACAGGCTTGTGTAGAATTGTGAAGTGAAATGTTCCTCCGGTACTAGTTAGGCAGTTTTTGTTGTCCTCTACTCTAAAATCCTGGATTACTTGGAAGCCTGAGCTCTTCACAAACTTTTACTGAATTGATGTGGATCTGGTTATTCTTGTCACCAGGACATTTTTGTTGTCTCTCATACAAAAATAATATTGTGTAGCTATATTTAGATTGGCTGATAGTTTTTCTATCTGTTCTTCGTTTGTTTCCATGTGGGCCTACTCATTTCATCGGCTGTTAGAGGTATTGTCTGTCTGAATTTCTTAGCAGTTCTAAGATACACAGTTACCAGTACAGAAATCAGGCACAGAATTAATTAGGCTACCACTTCTCACTTAGTTTATTGGGGTACAATGTCATGCTGCTTTTTGAGGCACTGTGCTACAAACCGGAAGGGCACAGGTTCAATTCCTGATGAGGTTTTTTGAGATTTTTCAATTGGCCTAATCCTGCTGCTGGCACTATGGCCCTGAGGTCAACTCATCCTCTAACAGAAATGGGTACCAGAAGCAATTTTGGGGTAAAGGCAGCCAGTGCATAAGACTGACAACCTTACCACCTTCATGTGCTAAAAGTCTAAAAATGTTGAAGGTTGAACGTTTGAACCCTAAAAGCCTTCATGGCCTCTATAGGGGATCACTAGATCTTTACCTCACTTCTTTACCAACATTAAAACATTTGTGACATTTCCACTGGTCACCTATGTCATCCATAGCCAAAGCTGGTAGATCGTAGTTTCTTTCTCTTGCAAAGAAGTTCTGTTCTCTACCACGGAAGTCTAAGAGCCATTTTAAAGATAGTATTAATGGAAATATGATTTATTCAACATCTGCATGAAATAATCACTATACAAAAGCTGCAAAAGGCAATTTACATAAATGTCACACCCGTCACACAACATGTGTCACACCCGTCACATCAAAATTAGGCCAAAATAGTAGGCATTTCAAAATTATATTTTAGGTGTGTCTTCTGTATTGAAATATCTTAACTTTTACCAAGTTTCCATTTTATACAATGATTACTTGGCTTTCTACCCAAACTATTACATGTTTTTAGTGACGGGTGTGACAAGGATACCTTGAAAATTGATTTGATGAATATCTTCACTTAAACTGATCTTAAAAATTTGTTTTATGATGACAAAATCTTCACTTATTTGTGCTTTTGTGGGTGAAATAAAAAATTGCAGCAAATCTACTGATTCCATGAGTATAATGCAGTACTAGCCAACATGTTAAATTATAAATTTCAGTCAACGAAAAAAATACACTTTTCAGCAGTTGTTATTATATAGATACCTTTAATTTAATAGAATTGTGAATCTATTTTCAAATTCTACAGTCTTTTCCCTTTACTTTGATATATAACATGTCTATGTCACGTAAAAAAAAGATGTAACCACCTTTGTCCACTTTCACATGGATTGGCTCAGCTCTGGTATATTTTAGTTATGATAGCTGGCATACATATGATCAGTATTAACGCAAGAGTCTCTTTTTATAATTTTTTGAGATATTTTGTTAGTTATGAAAAGAGCAGTGTTGGTGCAAGGGAAATTTTCTGCATCAGTTAAGCCATGTTTTATGTTATAATACAGCATTTTTTATAATTGATATTTTACGTATGGTGCAAGGTTGTTTGTTAATTGTGAAATATTATTTTATTACTATAATGTTGCATCGTGGGCTTAGCGATAAATAACAATGCACTGGTTGGATTAAAGTACTGTTTATTTATAGCACTTTAACAATACATTAGCAGTGTGAGAACGTTCACTACTGACTGGATGAATGGTTGGCTGACTAGCGACTACTCGAACTCGAACTGGTGATTACTAAGTAGTACAGAAATGTCTGCTTTTTAAATAATGAGAACACAAAATTTAAATTTGGTTTAAAAGTTCAGAAAAAAATCCTGGTTATTCTTCTACCCAAAGAAGAAACTTTCAGCATACAATGCATACACTTTACTCAAATTTGGGGTTACTGTCAACCAAAATTGATTTTAAGTTCCAGGAGAGTGATTTTACCATCTGATGCTATTATATCGGTGGAATCACACCTCCCCAAATTTAATTTTTCAGTATATATGGTTTCAAAACTATCTAGGACCTAGGTCAGAATGGGAGTTGAGATGTAACTCACAAAACAACATAGGCCTAGTTTTTTGAAAAAATAATTACAAATTGTCCTCACAATTTTCCAAAGTATTGATGGAATATGTTTAAAAATGTTAGGAACTGTTATACATTTATTAGGGAAAAAGAATTATTTAAGCAAAGAAGTAAAAATAAAGAAAGTGCACAAGTATCTTACAGGACTAATGTCGAATCACTCTACTGGCTACCATATCACTTTCCTGGAAAAAGTTAGCCAGGAGAGTGATTAATTTTCTTAGCCAGGAGAGTGAGGGTTTTTATTCCTTTTGCCATGTGCAGGTAGTACAGACACAGCTTGATGTTAGGCTTTTAGGGAGACTTTTTGAATCACCAAAAGCATTTAATTGCTCTATTTTCAATTTTTTTACTCTTAAATTTAAAACAATACTACAACCAGCAGAGTGATTGGCAATAAACATATTTACTTAAAAGTGAAGATGTATTTTGCTCAGTTGCACCAGGAATCACAACAAAAATGTCTTTTCTTCACTGGTCTTCTTTGTTCACTGGTCTTCTTTGTTCACTGGTCTGGAACAGCGTTGCCACATTGAGAAGCAAAAAGTTTTCTTCCCTCTTTTTTCCTCAAATTTTTCTTATAGTGCCAGGAGAGTGAGTTCAGAAGCTGGGGACTGAACTTTTGAACAGAGTACAAACTTATTCAAACTTCAAAAATTTGAAACATACATGTGAACTAGTCCCCAATACAATAAAGAACAATGTCACAAAGTGAATTAAAATAATCATGTCACACATTGTTTCTATAGTCAATAGAGTACTGTGAACCTGGAGCGGGGACAGCCCAGGAGAGTGATTTTTTACTTAAAAGGGCTGAAATTCACTATGAAAAGTTTCCATAAGTTTGACATTGATTACTTGATTTATAACAATGGGTTCCATAGTTAAACATGGATAAATAAAAATATAGAAATAACAATGTTATTTACAGAGTATTAAGAGAGGACAAAAAAAGCGTAATTCCTGTAGAATGACCCTACTGCAACTCGTAGTGACGACTGGTACTGACACACACTCTACTGGCGTTGTTGCTGGTGAGCGCGGTTTATATAGTCTCCACGCGTGATGTTCTGGAACTCGAAGTCTCGCAAAGCGAAGGCGCTGGAGTTCAGCGGGTGCTTCCAGAACTGCGAGGAATGTGCAGCTTCTAGCAAAATCTCGTTGCTCAGATCCAATACACAACATATAATTATTTTGTTTTTTATAATTGTGAAATGTTCTGTTTGCAACGTCTGGTTAATGCAGGGGTGCATGAAGGATCCATATATTGGCCAGTGCAGCACTAGGCGCTGAGGAAGAATGTCTCTGCATATATATAGGATAAGAGGCCACATTGAAGGAGTGTGTATTCAGAAGTTTCAGCCTCATGGCTTCAGAGAATTTTTAAGAAACTTTCTCAAAATAAAGTTTTAGCTCATAGCATAAGTACCAATACCTCGTGTATAAATCTTCAAAAGGATCGGAGCCATTTTCAAGAAAAAATACAATTCTTCATGTATAGTAGTGTAAAAGCAAGAGAAAATCATATTTTTCTGGTTTCCTTTGGCATATTTTCAAAAGTAAAGTGTCCCAGATTTTCACTTTTTAAATAAGTTATAGGAATCGTATTACTGTGAAATGGGGTGAGATTGATCATTCGTTGTTTTTCTGTTTGGAGATAAATTTGATGCTAACAGGAAAATTAGTTTAATGATTGTGATAGTAGCATTTTTAAGTGCTCCTTGAAGCTGGTAGCCATTTTTGATGCTTAATGCTACTTGCAGTTAAAGGGAATTTGAACTAAAAAATTCCATACATATTTTATTTACAAATGAGTAAGAGCTCTGATTGTGTATTACTATGGCATAAATAAAAACTCGATCCAACTTACCGTTTCCGAGTTGTAGCTCTCTATAGCAGCACGTTGTGATGTCACCTGGCTAGCTCGGGTCAGACAGGGAGCATTATACACGGAACAGCCCCAGCACAACATAATATTAGTTTTATTGTTGCACTCTTTATTGTTGAGTATCCATTGTTGTAATTACACATCTCTCCTGCCGTAACTCGCCGCAACTCATATTAATTTCTTTGTTTGCATTCTTCATTCACAGAGTTAATCCATTCCGAGAAAAGTATCTCTCTCTCATTTCCGCTTTTGTAGGTTTGGTTTTGTGGAGTGAACCCATATTGCATGGTATGTCATTCCAATCAGTAACATCTGGTATTACATATGGACACTTCACAGATGTGTGTTCATTAACATCTTTGACAGTTTTCTTTACAAGATTTTGCCTTTACTGAAATGTTTTCTTGTCGTACTTCCTCTTATAAACCCAATCTCCTCATGATTTAGAAAATTCCACTGAACCACCCACAATTTCTTTTTCCTTGTTGGAAGTTGTGGTCAAGAGCTGCTATCATTGACTGTAAATACATGCCTTCAAATGAAAAATGGGTTCTTTTTGGTAGGCTACATATTTAAGACGTTCGCTATGATAGGATTCAAGACTTCCTGTGTGACAAAAATGATTGAGATGCATAATATCGTTTAAAAATCTGGTATTCATAATGATGTTATATAGGTCATAGTAGTCTTTCGAATGCTTACTGAGCCATTTAGTATTTTTAATTTTATCAGCACTTAGCATGTCGTGAGCACATGAATGGTATTTCTCATTACCTTCCCAACTATGAATGTTAACAATGTGATTGAGAATTGAGGTAATTTTCTCCTTTAGCAGTATACTGTCATTCTCACATGTAGACGTTGTCCAACATAAATAATTATAAATTGATTATTTCCATTCATGAATGACGGAGGATCTCAGAAAATTGTTAAACTTTTTCATTAGAGATTTAGCAAGGTGCCAAAAAAACATTAAATTCATGGTGTTTGTGTGAAAATTTGTTTTTCATTAAAGCTCTAATGCCTGTGTGTCTGTCCGTTAGGAACAATTTAATAAGGAGTTTCTCATTCATTGTGCTTATTATTTTTTCACAAGCAGCTCTTTCAATGTCACCAGCTACAGTTCTTCTTTGTACAATTACAAAGTCTAGTATTTTATTAGTTGCTAAATTCATAATATAGTGAGTCCCACGCAAGAATTGGCCAATGACACGGTTGGCACAGCTCCAACTCCTGAGCGATCGGGTGAAATATCTACGCAAATAATGCCGTGGTCGGTGTAATGATTCAGGTTCTCACGTTTACAGTTAAAATTACAATGAAAATAACCACATACCTCATCACAAGATTTGTTGAAAATGTTCTCATCTTGCATCCACACAATACTGGCACCTTTTTAGGAAATTTTCTTTCACGCGCAGCTTCCAAGATAGAGTTAATTTATTTTGTGATATTGTCTTTAAGTTCTTCTTATGTATAGGACATTGACCTATACACTTTATTTTTCAAGTTTCCCCATAAATAATATTTATATACTATTAGAAGAACTTAAAGACAATATCACATAGGCCTATCACAAGAGAAAGTAACTCTGTCTCGGAAGCTGAACTTATGCGCGTGAAAGAAAATTTCCTAAAAAAGTGCCAGTATTGTGTGGATGCAAGAGGAGAACATTTCCAACATCTCTTGTGATGAGGTACGTGGTTATTTTCATTGTAATTTTAACTGTACATGTGAGAACCTGAATCATCATACCGACCGCGGCATTGTTTGCATAGATATTTCACCCGATCTCTCAAGAGTTAGAGCTGTGCCAGTCGCGACGCAGAAACCCGCGTCATTGGCCAACTCTTGCGTGGGACTCACTGTAGAATACGTCACATACTTGGCAGAGAAACCAGGCGAGTCATATTGTCCATCTCCACATAAACGTAAATTTAAATCACTCATAGCATCTACATAGTTAGCATCTTTTACTTTTAACCACGTTTTGTGTACGAAAGGAAATACAAATTTCTTTACAAGCCTATAGAAGTATGATTCAGAAAAAAAAAATTGCTTAATAGAATTTGAGAAAGCTGATAAATAATTAAATGTTAATCTGCATAGGTACATTCCTGAGGCTATGAGCACATTACTTTTTAAACTTCCACCTATGATTCCAGAAGACCACTTGTATGTAGGCCTATGCCCATTCACATAATGAGTTTTTATTCGTAACATTACTCCTCTCGTTTCAACTTTACGTTCATTAACTGGAGCGCCACGTGTATGGCATATACTGAACAGTGTAAGAAGGGCACTTACACAGACAAACACAAAAGAATATTTTTCCGACAAGTTTATATTTTCTATGCCATCCTCTCCTCTTCACTAGTGATTTCATCGGGGACATAATCTTCATCCTTTTCATCCGAGGTGTCATGTTCATCAATGTACAGTAGTTCATATAGACAGAATTTGCAGCTCTACAAATTTCTGTGCCCATCTCACACTGTACTTCTGCATCAGTCTTCAACTCTACATGCATACAGTCATAAACTTGTGTAGCTTCTCTTTCTTCTTTAGAGTCAGTTATTGAATTATCAATTAATTCCAACACTTCCCTCTTTTTAAAGCAATTAGACTTCCTTTTCTTGGGAGAAGGAATTTCTTTACTACCTACTAAAAACTTTGAAGGTACCTCATTGTCTTTTAGTCTAGGGCACCTGAATTTTTCATCCTTCAATATTCTGATTTTTAAAATATCCGATTCATTAAAATCAGCTTCTTTAAAATGCTTTCCACATACTCTAGAATTTTTTGTTGGAACAAATTTTTTTACGCTTCATGCAAGAAACCCATTTGTTGTAAAAAAGTCTGTTCTTGTTTTTATCAGGGAATGCATAGTAACCAACATTTCTATGGACACCAGAATTATTTGAACAACTGTAAGCACTGCACGCAGGCATCTTCACTTACACTACACAATAAACAATACTAGGGAATACAAGACCGGCACCTTTCACACAATACCGGAGCAAGCCAAACTGAAACTGTTGACGGCACGGCGCATTAGCTGTGTAACGTCACAGCCTTGCAACAGTATAATTTAAATTGTTCACAGAATGAGAATGAGCGAACGTAAAAAGAAACAGTTTTCGACTCTGCACTTAGCGAGAATCATGTTTTATTTCAAGATAAAGTAAAAGAAATTTCATTCAGTACCCCTTTAAGGTGAAATCACACACAGAAGTTTTGCTTTAATTTTTTGTGTTTTTAGCCTAATTAGGACTGAACGTACAAGTAAAATGTCATTGTATGTATTGTTATTCAAACACTGCTTTATAAATTGTTACTTTTATATTATATCAACACAATTTGCTACCAATTTTTTAATGGATTAGTTTTTTGTCAGTCACCTCAGAAGTTTGATGGTGTGAGATTAATCATGGTATTAAAAAGTAGCCTTACATAAAAATATTTAATTTCCTCATTTGCTGTCACACACACTTCACATCTTCTGATGAAATTATTATTAACTTGCACAAGTTCTTCTGCACTGATAACTTTATTTCATGCCTTATGCTCTGTTTCAGTTCATCTAATGTGTGAGAATTTCTTGCATTCACTCTGTTTTTAAGGTCCACCACAGATAAAAATCGCACACTGTTAAGTCTGGACTATGTGGCTACGTGGAGGCCACAAGTTCTTACTGATAATTCTCCTACCAAAGACGTATTATGGTACTGCAAAGAATACCGTACTCTGGGCATTACATCCACAATAATGTACAGTACACAATTAAATATCACACCGAAAAGAGTTACTGAAACACTGAAATATCACAGAGTTACGGACTGGACTTCATGGTACACAGACAAACCTTGTACTGAGAGCCTCTTAGAGTCATAGCATAACAATAACAATACACTCAGCTCTGCCAGTCGGATGAACACAGCTGAATAAATACCCTGCGTATCGTCTGGTGCAGCATCAGTTGCAGAATATGCTGACGCCCATGCCATGAGGCGCTGTGAAAGTATGTCCTGTACTTCCCTCTGGTGTAATTAAGGCCTTCTCTTCCACTAACCAGAGGATACATTCAAACATTACTAAATAATCTAATTAAGAATAAATAAGAAAAATAGATCATAATTATATAAATATAGGCTATGTTATTTTAATGAAAGCTATATTGATTAAACCTACATTTAACTGTAATAATGAACATTTAACATGTTAAGTACAAGGAATGAAAAAATTAATGAAAAGATAAGATAATTTTTAACCTGAAAGCATTATATGATATAAGAGTTTTATGGTTTGTGGTAAGTGTTGAATTAACTTATCTTGAACGTTCTGAGTGTGTGGCATCCTTTTATATCCTCAAGTAAGGAGTTCCACAGTCTAGCTGTCCTGACAGTGAAGGATGACGATTGAAATACTAGGCCTACATGGATTGGAAATGAAGAAAAAGGAATTGGGCTGAATTTGGATTACCTGACAAGTGAGAGGCATTGTTCTGAATTACAATATCAAATTACTTTTTCAAAAAGTAATCAGCAAAATTATAGTAGGCCTACAGCAGTTGACACAATCACCATAAGAATCCACACCTGTTGTTGGTTCAGTTGAATGGTGATTGTGTCGTTGACGACGGAAGAGCATCAGCGGAGGAGGAATGACGCATGCGCGGGTAGAGCGCCGAAGAAGAGAGAGTAGCAGCAGACTGGCATGCCCGAGGTTATTAGAGTATGATAATGAAAATTCCTCATCCGTTTTTGGTAGCAGAAGAGAGAGTAGCAGCAGTCCGGCATGCCCGAAGTTATTCGAGTATGATAATGAAAATTCATTGTCCATTTTTGGTCCACATTTGGTCATCGCTTTGGATGGGAGAGATTAGATCACCCGGCCTACAGCCCCGATCTTGCCCCATTGGACTTTCACTTGTTCCCTGCATTGAAAGTCACATTCTCGGGACGTCACTTCCAAAACAATGCTGAGGTGGAGGAGGCTGTGCGACAATTCCTTGCATTGCAGGGCATAGAGTTTTACCAGAGTGGTTTTTTTTCAAAATGATTGCACACTACAACAAATGTCTCGTTAGTGGCTACTATGTCGAAAAATAGTGCCAAGTGTATAGCTCATGAATGCCATGGTGTTTTTTTTTAAACAAAACTTACTTTTGGAACATCCCTTGTACTTGGGATGTTAAAAACACAAAAACACCATTTCCAGACACATTGAGTAACTTTTTGTTAATATTACCTTTAACTTGGATATTACTTGCAAAAACAGTAATGATGATGCAGGGGTGTCGCCAGGAATATTTTTAAGGGGGCAAACTCAACATGAGAATATTTGGACAACATGAACAAAATATCTACAACGATTCTTATTTATTAGACTAAAAGATGTGGCAAGCTTTCCTCTAGCTCCTCCCCTGTTCAGGGGAATGTTCCCGCTTTCTGGTCAGTCTACTTTAAATCTCGATTCTGTACAAGTGAAGTGCTGTTTGTTGCATCCTACTTACAGTGGCACTTGAGGTTTCAAAACTTAAGTGTAAAATGCTATGAGAGATTTTGTTGTTCCAGACCCTATATGTGACATGGCAGCATTTGACACTGTTGTTTTACATACAAAGCTTTAAGGAATATGTCTTGAGCAGTTTCAGATTACAGTTTAAGGTAAACCTGTGGCCTGTTTCATAAAAAATGACTGTGGTATTTGCCAGTCTATGGTCAGCAATTACCATTGTATTTTACTGGTATATGTTTTATAAAGCTACCATGGTAGTCCAAAATGTGGTAGAATATTCAAGTTAATGCTAAAACATATTTTCAAGTTCATTTAGTGATGAAAACTATCAAATGCTCCCTTTTCATACAGAAATGGAGCATATGAATGTAATGCACGATTCTGAGTAACTTTTAAAGTCCTAAAATATGCTTACTGGAAAATATTGATGAATTCTTACTTAATGTGTTATAACAAAAAAATAATTCTTTGTCACCTTTTTTTTATTCTCCCTGCAAGAACTGCTGGTTGAAAGAGGCAATAGAGTACCAAAAATGAATGAAAACATGAGACATTTCAGAATCCAGTTTTAATTGGAATGAAATAGATATAGTCTATCCATGACACATGCATAATCTTTAAACTCAAATAATGGAGATATTGGCCTACATGTTATTCCAATGGCATTTTATGAAGTTCATATAGTGAGACTCGTAAAGGAGATGTGAGATCTCTTCTGCAAGTGGGTAGAAGAAAGCAACTTTGCCAAATTCTCAATACATGTGCCCATTGCTACAATGTAACGATTATAATATTGTTTCTAAAAGTAAATTACAAGTAACAATTATATTATTCAAAAAGTAATAATTACAAGAAAATTGAATCAAAAGAGGAATTGTTACACATAATCTGATTACTTTTATTCAACTACTTACTATCACTGAAAATACTGTACTGTGAGGGGGAATAGATAGAGTAGAATTCTGATGAAATTTTGTTCCGAGGTTGTGATATCCTGATAGGTTGTGAAAATGGAAACCAAGTAAGGAGGGGTTTTTGTGTGAAGTAGTTTCTAAGTGACACCAATGATATGTAATCATATCGAGGTACATTACAGACAAAACGTGCACAAGCATTGAGAAGTTGCTGAATTCTTTGCGATAGATTTACATCTCGTTAATCAAAATGGGGCACTACAAACTGCAAATCTTCTTAGAGATTGGAGGTGCTGAGATTTTAGCTTGAGTAAGAGTAGGTCTATGTGTATATGCTTAGTGTAGAGAAAGTAATGGATTGTAACCAGTGCTTTAGTTGGAAAATATTTTATGGGGGTACTCACCTTCCATAGAACGCATAGATCTATTGCGAATTTAATAGTGTTAGTCATTATTAACAAATACACTCTCGTGAATTGGACATTTAATAAGTATTTTAGGACAATATCGTTCCTGTACTGCCAGTACGACGTACCGGAGCACATATTTTTCCCGGTATGGTAGAAGGAAAATAATTTTATACCGGTACGCAGTACCGGTGCGTACCGGCCCAACTAAAGCACTGATTGTAACATCAGATTTTAAGTTGCAAACATTTCAATTATCATGTAGTTTTTGAATATGCCGGTACAATTGTGCGGGACCTGCAAGGAGAGCGACAATCGTGTTTGTTTATTTATTTTTTTTTTTTTATTTTTTTTTTTGTTTTTTTTTTTTGTTTTTTTTTTTTTTTGTTTTACTTACTTACTTCTCAGGCCAAAACAGAATCACGCTAGAGTGTCAAGTGAAAGTGGGCGGGGAAAAGTAAGTTGATTCTGGTGTGTACTAACCAAATCCCTCCTGCGAAGTACAACCTTTATAGATTACCCTATTTTGACCAAATAAGTACAATAATAATTTAACAGTATGATAAATTATTTTATTTTCATGGAAGAATAAACTGGTTGGCTACACTGATCTGATCGTCTGTTGTTTTTGAGCAAAGTGATTGTTTCGGACACCTAGCCTGTGTACTGACACTGAGAAAGGCAAGAGACGATAGGAATAATTTTACATGCCAGTTGTTTTAAAGAAGAATAGTTCGACGAACGCTTTGTGAGGAGTTTACCGTTATCAGCGGGTTATTTCTTATTGCTTGCGCTAATTCAGCATTAAATTTTACTTAATTCTCGTAGAACTGACAGTAGATTTTGATCAGCTGACAGATTTCCTAGATCTGAAAATACCAGCAGATGTCAGTGTGTCAGTTTTAATTTACTGCAGGTTTCACATGCTTCATGTTTGGCTATACCAAGATATTAATATAAGAAACAGTGGATATTCTGGGTTAACCTTTACCAAAACTGTCATTTATCACGTTAACTGAAGTGGGTAATGAAGTGTGTGAAATGATGTATAATCCAGCTTACTTCCCACGCCAACGATGGCATTTCCCCAAAGATCAAGAAAGAAATTTTGTGGCTGCTTTCTTTCATATGGCTACAATAGCATTGACCTGTACATCTTTGGCTCAGTTAGGATGGTTTCGTTTAAGAGGTGGTCAGTGTGCACCTCACTTGGCTGTTTATCAGTTTTTTAGTTTTGGATATTTTGACACCGCCTCAAGACAAACAGATATCCAGTTTCGTGGAAGAGAAGTGGTTTCTTCACCAATTCCCATTCAGTATCATTCATCAAGTGGCAGTAAGTAATTTTTTCTTGTCTTTCTTTTTCTTTAACTGTGCATACTTGTGAAAAAAAGATGATGCTGATAATATTAACCGATGACTCGATCTGTCCAGGAAGTCTCAAGCAGGATAATCAAACCTGGCAACAAGAAACTCCTGAGTTAAACAAAAACAGTGAAAGATTGGTGAAAACGGAACATACATCTCACCTGAGTCCCCCACTCCTACTCTCAATCCCTCCCCTAGTAGCAGCATTTGAATTACTAGCAGCGACGGTAGTGCCATCTACCAATAATTTGGTGAAACTGAAATTTAATTTTTCTCCTTTATTCCCTTCTTCTCTTCCTTTCCCGTCTTCTTCCTCTCACCTCTTCACCCTACCTACTAGTATAGCGGCCAGGCGGGGAAGTGGCCAAGTGGAATGGGGACGAGAGTGAGACGTCAAGTTCCAACTTGCCAAAGATAGCTTTAGGTCATGCACCAGCAAAGCTCTGCCCACTCTCACCCACAGATTCGCTTCCGCTGGCTTCTGGGCCAATGCGCAAGCCGCTGCCTAGAAGTCATATTGTACAGCAAATAGTTTTAGACTTGAATGGTATGCCATCCACAAGATTAATTAATTAATGCAGCGAAAAAACTCTTTTCAGAGCTAACACAATATTTCACGATTGTAATAAATGATCCTTGCACCAAAACGGCTATTTCTTATGTATTAAAGCTCTCTAAACTTAAATAGATGAATTTTCTCTTCACTGCTCAGCAATCACTCGTGACTCAGTGGTTAGACTCCTAGCTATGATGCTAGTGGTCCTGCGTTCGTATTCTGGTCAATACGAAATTTACGGTTAGGAATAGGTCTCAAATAGGTAGGTAGGGCAAGGTGAAGGTGAGAGAAAGGGAGGAAGAGGGTGGAAAAGGTAGAGAATAAGGGAAAAATAAATTACTTAATTTTTTCCCAGTTTCACCTTTTGCACAATAGATGGTGTTACTAGTTAGTTAAAATAGTGAGACATTTGAAACCCTAAACCCTCCTTCCCAGGCAGGTCCCGTTAGAGAGTTGGTGGGAAGTGCCTAGTGCGCAACCTAAAATTTTTTCCCACGAAGGCGATGTTGTTAGGGCCTTTCATAATAGCTTAGTTTTTTCATAAGTAACTGATGTAGGCCTAGATGTAGATATCTCGTCCTGTAGATCCTGTGTTGAGCAGGGCTCAAGGATATAGAACACGTCAGATCGAAAAAAAATCAATGCATGTAATAACAATAATATAGGCCTACAGAAACTGCAAGCTGCCAAATTTATCCAAGCTGGAAATATTCCTCCAAATTGTAGAAGGTGTGAGTTATTAAAAATTCCTTGACAGCTGTTTTGAAAGGTTTGCTCTTTCTTTGAATACATAATAATTTAATGTTGTTTGGAAGCTTATTATATATCTGTACTGCAGAATAATAAGCACCCTTCTGGAAGAGTTTTAACGAGTTATTTGGTCTGTGTAGATCATTCATGTTTCTGGTAGTACGTCCATGTACACTAAAATTAGTTTGAAATTTATCAATATTATTCACTACATAACACATAACAGAGTATATATAGCCTACTCCCCTGTAAGAGTGAGGACTTTTAATTTTTCAAATAGCGGTTTACAAGATTCCCTTTTTTTCTTTCCACATATTATTCTTATTGCCCGCTTTTGTAATCTAAATATTTTCTCCCTATGGGAAGAGTTGCCCCAAAACATGATCCCGTACCTCATTACCGAGTGAAAATATGCAAAATATACCATAAGTAATGCATCCTGTTTTAATATATTACTCAAAATTCTTAATGATAAGATGATCTTATAAGAGAAAGGATCTTTCCAAACTCATAAAAAATATGTAAGTTAGGGTTGTGCCTATTTATAAGTAAGGCAAAATGTTTCTAGTTATAGACCAATATCACTAACACATATTTTCTCTAAAATTTTGGAATTTGTCATATATTCACAAATAAGTTTGTATCTGGGTCAATGTAGGCCTAGTATCCTTTGTAGCAAACATTTCGGTTTTAGGTTAATGCCATGGATTCTTTGGGGGTCAGTCCATGTGAAATCAACCAATGGTCTGGACCTTCATATCTCAGAATAAGATAATAAGTTATTTTGTATGTTGGTAGTCAGTGCTTTAGTTGGAAAATATTTTTTGGGGGTACTCATCTTACTTCAAAATTTTCCATATCGCCTCATACTGAATGTAATCCTTCGGTTGACATTTTCTGCATGCAGTTTCTTCTGCTGACCTATTGCCTCCTTGTAGTCATGACCTGACGTATGGAGCAGGATCAAAAACGTCTAGTGCTGGTCCCACACATTTTATGAAAACAAGGTGGCTAGCCAACATGTGATCTAAGGAGAAAGTAACTGTAGAAATGCGCACGAAAGTGAAGATTAGAACGCATATCTGTGGAGAATTTAATAGTGCTTGTCATTTTTGGTATTGAATTAGACATTTAATAAGTATTTTAGGACAATCTCGTTCCTGTACTGCCAGTACGACGTACCGGAGCACATATTTTTCCCGGTATGGTAGAAGGAAAATAATTTTATACCGGTACGCAGTACGCGTACCGGTGCGTACTGGCCCAACTAAAGCACTGTTGGTAGTACTAGTTATTAATGTTAAAAATCCAAAATTTTAGATCATTTGAACCATCTATTTTTGAATTATCAAGTTTCAAAGTTTTAAAAAAATTGTAATTTTTGCTGAGTTTTGAATTTTTAAATGACCGTATCTTCAAAACTATTTGAGCTAGAGGGCTGAAATTGTGCCATTCTCTTTAGATTTCATAAGCTTTAATGTGATGTACAACTTGCGTATACTGTATTATTATTTTTTAAATTCTTAAAAAGAAAAGTTTTTTTTTAAATATTTATAAAAGGAAATTTTTTATTTTTTTGAAAAAAATATATTGCATTCATGTACCTTTTGAGAGCATATGCACCAATTTTAAAGATGGGATTCCAGTTAGTTCACATTTAAATAAATATTTGTTTATGGCAGTGCACCTACAGTCAAGTTTGATGTTCAATGCCAAGTGTCATGTAAACATGTAACCAAAAGCACAAGACTAACAAATTTTAAGAACTTAGCCTATGTGTGATTCTAACTTACTTTCCTGTAGCCTATATAATAAAATTTAACACCTTCAGTGATAAATTGTTTCGTGTAAACTATTGATAAAGAAGTTCTTGTTTTTTTAACAGAGTCTGAGACAGCATTGTAATTACTTCTTCAGTTAGTTTGTAAGTTCTGTTAAGTAAGTAGCTGTGGTTGGATTTACTTTGCAAATTATGAAGTTCTTTGATATAACTTACTTAAAATATCTGCTCTTCTCCGATAAGTAAAGGAAGGGCATAGTCCGGAAGGATAGAGAAACGATACGTTGACTTCTTGTTCAATATCATTTCTTGAATATAGGTCTACACATGATAGCCACAATTTGTTGTCATATCTACAAGCTACTTGATCAAATGGCATATCTTCAACACCAGGTCCTACTGGAATCTTGTGCACATCATAGCTTTCACTGTTAGAAATTACTTTGGTTTTTACCTTAAATTTCGATTCTGGTATGAATGCATGGTATTTTTGCATACCAGTGACTGCAATTGCGTCATTGAATCTCTTTTCCAGGAATTTCTCGTTTTCTAAATAGTCTTGGTTTGGTACATTAAAAAATCTCATTTTTGAGAAATGTTCTTTACTCCACTCAAACAACTGAAGAGATGTTAAGATATGATTGTCCAGAGGATTTTGTAAGCTAGCTTTAGCTGCAAGCCTTTTTATTGTGCCATCAATACCGTGACACACTCCTTTACCATGCGATGTCGCATAAAAGTGCCACTCTGCTTCTACTCCGTCAAAATATTCCATGTGAAAACATAACTTAAGTTTGAAAATTTTTTACGGTTCTTGTATTGAGCAGCAGAACCATCGCTGAAATAGTACACTTTCTTCAAACTTGGAAAATTTTCATCCTTAATATATTCAATGAGCTTTCTCTGGAAAATGTTTACAAGAACTGTGTTATGCGATAATCAATCAGAAATAAACACAACACTTCTGTATACAAGGACCTCTTCTTGATCATTGCTGTCATCTTTGCTCTTAAAGTAGACTACACATGGATGTACTGTAGCCATGGAACTATTCCAGTGAAAACCTTGAGCTTCATCTTGGAGCACAAATGAATAGTTTTCAGTAAAATCACACTGAACTACAACTTCATTATCTAACAATGAAGATTTTTTCTCAGAAAAATATGAAGATTGTGGTTTGGCAACAAAATCATGCCTTTTTAGTTGCACTAATTGCTTGCAGAAATCCTCAACAAAGTCCTCTATTGGTTTAATCACTGTCTCAAAGCTACAGCGATCAACAGTGATCCATTGTTTGTATGTAATATGTTCGACCATTTCTTCCTCTTTGGCTGTTTGCAAAGATTCTTTAAAGTCATTTATGTTTGGAGAACAATCACATTCATTCATAAAGCACAATTTAGTTGGAGGGTTACACGTTATTTTAGATATACAGTCATTGTATGTCTGAAGTGGATGGTTTGTATCTGAGAGAGTGATCTTGTTTAAGCCTGCACCATCTATCATCAATTTGGTATTTTGGTGAATGGTACAAACACAAACTGAATGAGTAGGCTACCACTGGCTCCAGCAATTATGCAGTTTTTTGGTCTCAATTCAGCAAATTTAGAAAATCCAATTCTTACTTCAGGTTAAGTTGATTTGAAAAGTCTTCAGAATGAAAGTGGTTATGAAACCTAGTGTCGTTGTGTAAACTAGCTTTATGGTAAATGTTCCTTTAAATTATTTTAAATGGTAATCTACATTGTTATATCTACAATGATAACTTACCAACTGGGCCTATGTTTGTGCAATGTTTTACACTTATTTTAGATGTATTAAAAGAGTTTTATGACCAAAATTAACCAACTTCATTTTCCTTATGGAAATTTGCACAAACAAATATTTATTTTAACGTGATCCCATTGTCATCCCATCTTCAAATTTGGTACACACGCTCTCCAAAAATGTATGAATTCAATACATTATTTTCAAAAAAATTTAAAATTTCCTTTTTGATATATTAATTTTTCTTTTTTTCAATTGAAAAATATATTACAACATATTATATAATATAGTAAAGTGATCCCTATACAGGCCATGGAGGCCCAGAGGGTTCCAGGAGGTTGAGGCTCCCAGATTTTGGACATTCGGCACATGAAGGTGGTAAGGTTGTCAGCCTTACGCACCGGCCGCCTTTACCCCCAGAATTGCTCCTGGTACTCATTTCTGTTAGAGGCTGAGTCGACCCCAGGGCCATAGTGCCACCAGAAGGATTAGGCCAATTGAAGAATATCAACGACCTCATCGGGAATCGAACCCGCGACCTTCCGGTTTGTAGCGCAGCGCCTCGACCACTACGCTACGGCATACCCCCTATTATATAATATAGCCAAATTATATATCATATTAAAGCCTATGAAAATCAAAAGAGAATGACATAAGTTCCATCTCTCTAGCTCAAATAGTTTTTAAGTTAGAGCCATTTAAATTTTTTTAACATGGCAAAAATTATGCAATTTTTCATTTTTTAAAAATTAATAACTCAAAAACGGATTGCTTAAAAAATCTAAAACTTTATATTTTCTATCCTTTTAATTAGTTAAACAAATGTTGCAAAAATTAACTGAATTGGAAATATCAAGTTCCAGAATTAATTTTTTATTGGTTGATTTCACATGGAATGACCCCTGGTTAAAGAGGTATTTCGTGTTTTTTAATCCAAAGTGTTTGCTCAGGCCACATTCTGTGACTTGAGTAAAGCCTTTGATTGTGTAGATCTATACTTCCTCAAAAGCTAGTTTATTATGGTAGGCTACCATATTATTAATAATAGTTACGATATTTTAAAGTATTTTCTTGAAAATCATAAGCAGTTACCACAACATGTATTGATCAAGAGACCTCAAACTTTATGGAGATCAAAGGTGGAGTTTCAAGAATCAAGAATCAAGAATTTTTATTTGCCATTAAATAAATAGATTACAATAGGCATCGTCAAATCATAAAAATATATACATAATTAAAAAAATACACATTATAATAAAAATTAAATATAAGTTCTTATCTTACAAATTTAAACTATTACTTTCTCATCTATATTTTCATTTAGGAAATCCTCAATGGTGTAGAAGGCCTTATTCTTAAGCCATTTGGACATAGTCTTACTAAAATTGTTTGTAGGTAAGTGTTTAATTGTGTTTGGCAGTTTGTTAAAAAACAGTAGTTGTTGATATTTAAAACTTTTATAATACTTATCCAGCCTAATACTAGGTTTTACGAGGTTTGATTTTTGTCTTGTATTATAGTTGTGTTGTGTATTCTGCTCTTCGAAATCTTCTATATTTTCTTTAATAAACATTAAATTATAGTATATATAAATACCTGCCAGTGTCATTATGTTTAATCGTTGAAAGGCTGTTCTACACGAGTCTCTAGGTCCTAATCCATCTATAGTTCTAATTGCTTTTTTTTGCCATATGAAAACCTTTAATGCTGAGGGTGAGTTGCCCCAGAGACGGATCCCATAGATTAAGTGAGTGTGGAATAGTCCAAAGTAAATCATCTTTAGTATTGCTGGGCTTATACAGGTTTTTAATTTTCTTAGAAGGAAGACGACCCTAGCCAATTTTTTACACAAATTGTTTATATGCTCATCCCATGATAATTTCCTATCTAGATAAATACCCAGCAGTTTGACTGGTTTAAGAAGTTCATCATTTAATTCTAATGTTTGTTTTAAGGAAAATATGATATGTTCTGTTTTATTCTCATTTACAATTAATTTGTTTGCTGAATACCAGGCTTTTGCTTGCTCTAAAGATCTATCTAGTTCGGTTCGGACATTTAAGATGTCATTATCTGATTCTATTATAGTTGTATCATCTGCGTAAAGTACCGAAAGTGAGGAAATATTGCAACTAAAATCATTAACAAAAATAAAAAACAACAAGGGGCCCAGCACGGATCCCTGCGGAACTCCTACGTTTAAGTTTGCTATATTTGAAAAGTTATTGTTTAAACTAACCATTTGTTTTCTATTATTTAGATAACTTACAAGCAGTTTCAGTTCGTTGTTTACAACTCCATAAAATTCTAACTTCTTACTAACTATAGCATGTGATACCATGTCGAAGGCTTTACTTAAGTCTATAAGGCTCATTCCAACTATATGTATTTTCAAAGCCTTTTAGGATGTGGTCTACAATGGTTTCAACCGCCTTAATGGTGGAGTGGTTCGGTCTGAAGCCAAATTGGTAAGTATATAGCAAATTGTTGTCTACAAAATAATTGAATCAGTCATTTCGAAAAGGCCATATATCCACCAAAGTAAAATTTTCAGGAGAAAGAAAAAACTGCTTGGATTGCAAAACCGAAGCTTAAAATGTCTTCGTTCATATTTAGAATGAAATAAGACTCTTAATATCTCCCTCATTGGAGGAGTGGGGTATGGTCTTTTCACGTGAATGCACGTTTCTTCGAGTACTTCTAGATTTTGAACTAAATGTGGTGAGGATGGACATATGGCCTTTTCGAAATGACTGATTCAATTATATAACTGGTTGACTATACATGACTCAATTATTTTACTTAAGATGGGAACTATTGCGATTGGTCTATAATTGTCAGGTTTAGTTCCATCAGTGGTGCCAACTTTTCAAAAACATTGGGTGTTTCAATAACTTTCTTTTTCAATATTGGGTTTTAAGTAATTACTAAAATATAGTAAAGTGAAATAAAACCACACATGGACTCCCAATTAACAAAAATGTTTCTCCTTACTGGAGTCCTCCCAATAAATTCGTTACAAGATCATTTTCTTCTTCTTTCCTTAGACCAATAGCCTGTTCTCTCTAAACAAACTGACTTTTTCGTGGATGAACTGAGCTCCTTCTTCCCTCTGATTTATTGTCCCTTGCTGATTTAACCGATATTTCTCAATTCATTCTTTCTATATGTTCGATCCACTCTGATTTTCTTGCTTTTAATCAGTCACCAGTATCTTGTACTCCACTCTTGTATGTCTTATATCACAATTCCTTGCCTTATCTATTAAATGTCCTTCCTGTGAGTTTACTTAATCACAAGCATGAATTAAATTCTAAATGCAACTTTTCTGTTCTCTCCTTGTGTACAGTATATTTAGGACAGAAATGTGATTTAACTTCTTTGTGAATGCTTAAAAGTCTTTAAGTTAGTCTTTTCAAAGCATAAATAGATCTTTCAGCAGTGGCTGTGGAAACTGTATTGACAGAATAAGATGTAAAAATTTAACGAATTGAGGAGCAATTTCAAACATTCATGAGTGAACTAGAAGAAAAATGATCAAATTATGCTTACCGTTATCAACAATATCCTGACTTTTGCATTACATCGATTCAGCAACAAAACACGATTCTTAGTAATTACAAGAAATAATTATGATAATAGTATAATACACAGTAAATTATTGGGTGGGCATGAGCTCCACGGACCCATGTAAGTGCCCCTGCAAGGATCCGTGTTGTGGCCGCTGTTGTTTCTATTAATGGTCAATGATTTACCATCATTCTTTTAAAATACTTACACAATACTGTATGCAGACGACGCTACTTTCGTTAATTCAAGTTCTAAATTTCAAGCTCTTCAAAATGTAACAGATCACTGACCCAAGCATCAATTTGGATTCCTGCTTCATAATAGTCAGACTCAACACCTACTTTATATTAAAAAATTTACCAGTAGGGGAGGCTGGAGCACAGTGTAACAAAAAAGTAATTTTTCACATTTTTGACAAATATATTATCGAAATCAAATTTGTTCTGAGATAGAATTGTTCCTTCATTATCAGACAGTAGTTTGCATTGACCAAAACCCTGCAATTATGCAATTAATGTACTTAAATTGAACATGTTCATTATGTGTTACTTTGTTACACTGTGCCCCAGTACTGGGGCACCTTATAACAAGGTCTGGGGTAAAGTGTAACATCGGATACTGAATGAGTTTACTGTCAGGTAATCATTACAAACATAACATTTTATGGCTTCATACAGGCCTAAATAATCCCAGTGCCGGAGGAATTTTTCTCCTATAATATTCTCATGTAGTGTCCAACAGAGACAATAATCTGTGGCTCATGAATGCTTATATATCTATAATAAATGAAGAAAACTCATTTTATTAAACACTAAAGTTGCCTGAATTGCAAGATGGCTGTCATGGTTATCGAGAATCAGCGGTGAAGGATTCTCTTTAGATGACTGTGTGTGCTTCACAAAATGCTGGTTGACCTGCGGAAACAATTCACTATTCATTCATCCAGATGATGCTGCAAGTCCTAGCGTTTCTGGCAGAGCACCTTTTAGCATTTGGTCCTTGAAATGGACCTTTGGAAAAACCATTGCTGGAGGAAGGGCAATACCAGATGCACTTGTAATACCAGTCTCGTCCATAGCACATCTTAGCACACTGCAGCAAATATAGAACTAAAGCATTCTTGCTCATCTTTAAAAACTCTGCAAATGTCATACTGGGGACACATTTTTATTTCAGTGCTTCATTATTCTGTGTTCTTTTAACATATCTGAAACAATAGAAATTGTTTTTGTTATTATTTTTAAACCACATTTCCATTAAAACTTATTTAATGTCACATGTACCAATATGCCTATGCAATAACAAGGTAATATAGCACAATAGGTTACCTAGAAAACTCCATAGTTGACATTTTTTCAAAGCTGCATCCTCATATCAGTTTCACTGAATAGACCAATGACATTTTTTCTTTCCCTTTTCGGCACCATTCTTACACTCTGTAATAAAGAAAATACTATGCCTATATTTAAATAAAATTACTAATATACACGCCTAAAATATATAAATAATAATTCAACAGCTTTAACTACCCATGTAATATTTATTATAAATTATACTTCATAGTGGGGTACAATGTAACACTGTTACAATGTGCCCCATGGTACCATTTACCATTTCCGTTTATGTTACGACTTCAATTAACAGCAGAAAGTTTTGACTAAATACACTGCATTATTCATATATATGACGATTTCATCCAGAAAGAAAGTGAGAACAAATCAATTATATTTTACGAGATATTGACTATACAGAACAACCATAAAAAAAACTTTTTCCACGGCTTAACTAATTAGTGGTACTTACGAATGTTGTTGCCATGGATCGTAAGTTGACATTCCCACACGCAATCATGTTGCTATGTGCGGTAAGTGTTTCCGTGCGGTTATGAATTTACTTTTGGCACATCATAATACAAGCCTTTATGGACAAGGCCCCTTAGGACATATATTCGGTTCGCATAACAACAAACACATGCAAATCACTTTCTGAAATAAACATCTATCTTCAAGAATGTATATACATAATATTTTCAGGTAATATCACAATTAATATAATTAAATTGATATAAATAATCATCGTGCAAAAAATAGCATGCAATACTCGTGCCGTAAGCACATAACGAATCTCGGAAATTGAAAAAAAACTCTTTCCTCGATCCATATTCATCGCTTACGCCACTTGTATCGCAATATAGCCTACTATTACTTACCGCAAATCACTTTGTGTTCGACCTTGTGGATAGGACACAAGGAAATCCATCTAGCATGTGATGTTATAATAATAACAGGAAGAAGGCGCACGAATGTGCATAGCATAGCTTGGTAGTTAGCTTTTGCTGTAATCACACAGGGATTTATGATTGTTTTTACATCTTGTGATATGACCATATCACAGAATTGTCCACATAATGAGCACACACAGTTTCCATCTGAGTCGTGATACGCCATATTTTTGCATATTTTATAGTGATAGCCTACCCGTGTACTGCCAGTTTTATTATGACATGTCTTAGTTTCTGGTTTGCGTTGGCCCAACTCCTGTCCAACATGGCATCCATGCTGTAGAATTCTAAGGGGATTTCTCTCGTCTTCCTTCTTTCTTCTAGGAGCGCTTCTACGTTCCTTGTGGATGGCAGTTTTGTCCTTAATTCTTCAATGAGGAAGGTTCCCATGCTAATTCGTTTGTTAGACGGGAGCACGTGTACTCCATTATGGCTTTCAGGAATTTTGCTTTGATTCCTTCTATGGTGGTTAAGTCCTTCTTTGTTAGTTTTTCCCATATCAGGTGAATCCCATAAGTGAGTATGGGTAAGATTTTTGTTTCGAATAGTAGTAGAGCTGTTTTTACTGATAGGCACTGTAAATTACTAATATCATGTATTGCTTTCATGGCTGTCACTGCTTTGTCTTTGATGTGTAGTCTGAATGTTCCAGTAGTTTGTGAGGTAATTCCTAAGTATTTGAATGAGTTAACTCACCGTTTCTCAACCTTTTTGAACCCGAGGACCTCTAAAATGTCTAAAAAATGTTACGGACCCCTAATTTTACATCCCATTTTTAAAAGAAGGCCTATATTCTTAATATTTGGGGTATTAATTATAGGTCATAACGAAATATGTGAAACAATTTTACATCTTTACTTTCCACTTGCTTTATGATATTTTTAATTACCGTATGTCTGAGGTCCATCTGCACCACTGGTGGTCCGCGGACCATAGGTTGAGAAACGCTGAGTTAACTATATTGACTTTCTCCCCTTGTACTTTAGGTTATCATCTGCTGCTGTGCGTCCGCCTTTCCGGAAGACCATCTGTTGGGTTTTTGCCCAGTTTACTTTTAGTTTTTTTGGGGGGGGGGGGGCACTCCATCAATGCTGAGAAGGTGCACTGGAGTTCTTCTTTGCTCGGTGACCCTAGTATCATGTCGTCCACGTACATGTATACCACTGCATCCTTAGATCTTTCTCAGATTGCTGTTATCGCATCCACTGTGGCAATGTTAAATAGTATGGGGCTGAGGGGATCGCCTTGCAGCACTCCATTGGTTTGGGTGATTTCCTTTGTTTTGCAGACTGCGTCATCAATTGTGATTTTGTTGTATGCCAGGATATTTTTTACTATGGTTGTTAGGAGGCTTTGGCCAATCATGCCTTGGAGTTTCGATACTAGTTTTTGTCTGTCTATTAGATCGAAGACTTTTATATAGTCTATGAAGACTGCGTAAAATTTTCCTTTCTGGAGTCTCCGGGTTTCTTCTATGTCATTTAGGAGGTTTTGAACTGCATGCAAGGTTCCTCTTCGCCTTCTAAAACCGAATTGCTCTTCCGGGATCTTGAAGTCTACTTCCTCCATTATTCGGTTGGTTAGAATTTTTGTTAGCATCTTGAAGGTGTTGCTTTCTAGTGCAATTCCTCTGTACGAGTTGGAGTCGGTGGATTCACCTTTCCCTTTGTAGAGGGTTATGAAAACATAACCTCTGCAGACCAAAACAAGTGTAGAAACAGGTTTGCCAACATACTAATTGGCGCTAAATTCAAAATGTTACACTGAACCCCATGTTACACTGTACCCCATCCTTCCCTAGAATGCATTACAACTGGTGTTAAATTTGTAGGTATTTTTTTGTTGCTAAATTATCATGGGAACCATACATTAAGTATATTTCAACTAAACTTTCTAGGGTCATCTTCCTGTTAAGAAGTTGAAAGAATCATGTTTCAGAGAGCTATGTTTGATCAGCATACTTTGCCTTCTTCCGAAACATAATGTCCTATGGAATTTTGTTATGTGGAAACACTTGTTACATAAACAAAATCTTAATGAGCTTCAGAAAAAAGTTGTAAGGATAATCACAGATTCACTTTTTCTAGACCATTATAAACCATTAATTATAAAACTACAGTGTATGACTGCCATAATTCTTTATATTTTTAATGTGCTAAAGTATGTAAAAAAATAACATATGAAGGGTAATGGGGAAGAAGGCGGAATGTCAAGAAAAATCGAAAATTTAGTTATCAAGCCCATCTGGTAGCTGACTGAGCACTCTTTTAGTGTTTCTTATGAAACAGGTGAAAAAAGTGTACGGTAAGGAGAAAATAGCAGTTTAAATTTCACCGTACAGGGAATGAAGGTAGAATGTCCATGCGTCACAGTGAAATAAGGCAGCGATTCAGGAGACAATGGCACTCACTGTCCTCTAACGCTATCCTCGTCCGAGGTGCGGGCTTTGAAATAAGGGAAATACGAGTTTGCAAGTTTCTTAAAATGCAAGTTTGCATTAAAGTTTCTTTAATGCAAGAAGGACATAGCCTACTCGTCAATATTCGCATGCTGAGGTATATTTACAAAATGTTGCCAAACGTCAGTTGGAAACGAGAGCAAATAAACGCTGAAATTTTGTATTATATTACTATTGTTATTAGATTAATTAGGTAACAGAGTCTGCCATCTGCTTGGATTTAAAAGTGCAAACTACGATTTGCCCGCAATAAACAATAATATAATCCGACCAAATGGAAATGGAAATGCCGACAGGAAAATGACGTGACAGTTTGGCGCGTTAATTTTTAGGTGGTGTAATGTTACGTTTATCCAGATTCCATTATTAGTGAGTGTTGTCTGACAATGGTTAAAAAAAAATCTAGAATTAAACTATTTTAATGTGTTTAAAAAATTAACACAGGGTTTATAAAATCTAAAAATTGGACTCTAGTAATGATATTATAAATTAATCATTGCCTTCTATTTTATGCACCTAACAATAAGTATTTCTATTTTACTAACGACACAACCCATCTTTGTTTACATGTAGAAATATTTTTTTGGACCTTTTACTGCACAAAAAATCAGTAATTCCTAACATTTTAAGGAAAAATCTTTTCTATTCCTTTAATTTTTACAAACCTAATTATTACCTGCATTGCATTTATTTTGTTTTAGATTTTATCCCACTTTCAAAGGAGAAGTACACAGATGTAAACCATTTGGAGAAATCTTGTTCCACACTGATCAGACGTTCTATCAGTCATTTCCTCATAAGGAATAATTAATGTACGGCAATTAATGTCTCATAATGTAATTAATGTTTCATTGCAATTTTGAATAACTTAAAAGTTATGTAAAAATGTAGGCGATGACCAAGATCAGTAAAGCCTTGGGCGATGACCACATAAAACATAACTATACTTTCTCACCTACTACCTCAAAATGTTTGTGCATTTCATTGCATTTAACGATTTTTTTTACCTGTTTGAGTTAATTTCAGAACTTGATATTCACACCACATGTACAAAACACATTATTGTTACTACAGAATTAAAATGTATTCATAATTGGTTTCATACATCTGCGTTTAGAGTACTCAAACTTTAAAAATCGTATCCTGCAAAGCTTTGATTTATTGACATTCCACCTTCTTCCCCTGTACTGTTGGACATTTTATCGCATTTTACGATTTTTTTACATGATTGAGTTAATTTCAGAACGTGATATTCACACCACATGTACAAAACACATTATTCTTACTGTAGATTGAAAATGTATTCATAATTGATTTCATACGTCTGCGTTTAGAGTACTCAAACTTTCAAAATCGTTTCCTGCAAAACTTTGATTTACTGACATTCCACCTTCTTCCCTTGTACCCTTCATATCATAACTATATCTTAGACAGAGATTCACTCACAGAATACAATAAATAACAAATGATATACATAGCCTACCTTATATATATAAAAAAGTGAAGTGTTCACTATATATACAGGCCATGGAGGCCCAGAGGGTTCCAGGAGATTGAGGCTTCAAGAATTCAGACATTCGGCATGTGAAGGTGGTAGGGTTGTCAGCCTTACACACCGGCCGCCTTTACCCCCTTCATTGCTTCTGGTACTCATTTTTATTAGAGGCTGAGTCAACCCCAGGGCCATAGTGCCACCATAAGGATTAGGCCAATTGAAGAACTCCAATGACCTCATCGGGGATTGAACTTGCGACCTTCAGGTTTGTAACGCAGCGCCTCAACCACTACTCTATGGCATGCCCCGCCTTATATCAAAGATTAGGTAAATCATTAAACAGTTATGAAGTATTAGGACTAAGAATGTACCGGTACAGTCAGTTGCCATTAAAGTTAACTGTTTTACCTGCAAACATGTTTAAAAAAGAAGCTGTAATATAATCTGTTAGTTAATATTCTGTCAGTGAGTATTTTGGGCATAATTTATGATTTTTTAATTTATTTTTTATTGTAGGTCATGGTAACAAGATATGTTCTTCATTATGTTATTTTATGAGTATCTCATTTTATGTAGGATGCCTATTTTAAGTTTTGTAATACAATGTAATAAAATTATTATAGTGACAATATTCTAAGTCCGTAGTTTTAGAATTGATTTTGTCTGTTGTAAAGCTCAATGATAAGAAAATGTATTTATTAAATGCCAGAGTGGTACTTACAAGATTGTGTGGGGGACGGGAAAATGTCTGTCTGTCTGTGTGTCTGTACACACAATAACTCAAATACACATTATCGGCTTTTCATGAAACTTGGTATTAGCCTACATCCATGGAAAGAAGCCTATTGATATTGGACCAAATTGGTTGACCGGTACCAGAGTAAACCCCAATGTAGTGCCTATTTAATGGTAATATGTTAGAAAGAATTATCAAATGCAAATCAGTTCTCATTACAACATATTGTTTTAGAGTGTTCATATACAGCTTTGGAAGTTGCAATACATTTAGCTTTGACAAATAGCACTATTCCTTGTTAAACTGAGCGAGGTGGCCGAGATGGGAATGTCTTAGACTCACATTTTGGAGGTCCCTGGTTCAAATCCCGTAGCCAGCCAATTTGACATTTTTTTTTAATTTTAAAATTTTATTTTTATGTGAGTGTGCGATTGTCAAGATATCACAAATCTGTATAGCTCTCCTGATGCTGGGCTATTTTAATCTGATTTTTAAAAATACTAGATCTTTGTTCTTCCTTAAGCCCTACTTAATGAATCAATCTGGAGCTTAACTCGGAAATCGATTTTAAAAAACTTATTTTCTACATGTCATAATTGCAGTTATAACTAACTTAATTAAATAAAAGCATTATGGCACTTTGTTACATCAGTTTACCTGATTATTATTATTATTATTATTATTATTATTATTATTATTATTATTATTATTATTATTATTATTATGTCTTCTCATTTCCACATGGTATAATTCTTGAAATAATGACAATTATTATTATTATTATTATTATTATTATTATTATTATTATTACTATTACTGTGAATGATGTCATTGGCCTAACTATTGTTGAAATAGGCAGATATATTTTTATTTTTATACACTCTTTCGTCACAACACAGATTGCCTTACGGACAAAGAATACAGGAACAAAACATACACTTATACAAAAATTACATTAACTTAAAGATATCAGGAAAATTAAAACAATCAAGTAAAACAATCAAATTTAAGAAAGGAAACGTGTTTATCTTAATTTTTGTCATTGTATAGGCGATTTCTCAATATTTGGATGGATCCCTTAAGCGATAATAATGCCACTTCAATATATAAATCTTGCGTCAATGAGAAATGTTTACAAAAATTAAGAAATAAGTAGGTATAATTTAAATTTAGGTTCTTGAGTTTTGTCCATTCTGTAGCGATAATCTTAATGATTTATGTATAGCGTAGAGCTTTATCACTGGTACTCACAGGTAACAAAATACCGCAATTTAGTAGTGAGTACCAGTGATAAAGCTCTACGCTATACATAAATCATTAAATTTAGGCTAATATATGATTATAAAACACAAAATTAGAACATATATATGAGTATATCATCTTTGACTGTCAAAAGCTTTAGAGAAATACAATTTTATGCTGAATTGAAAACGCTCCAATGAGGTAGGCCTAATTAACATTGTCTAATTGTAGAAGTGTGTGTCAATCAGTAAAATTAAATAGGCCTAGTTTACCATAACTAAGTTCACAAAATTTTTAGTGCCAGTATGTAACATGCCTACATGACCCATTATAATCAAAGCTCCGAAAGAGAAACTGATATTACCTACTGAAATGGATATTAACTAGAGAGCTAGGTTTTAGTGTAATTATTGGAAATTTATTTGTTTTAATTTTTCTGTTTTCAGCTCTTCAGTGCGTAACTCCAGAAATTGCAAATTTGATGCGAGTGATCATAGTACTTTGCTTTTTGGCTATGGTATCTTCCTTGGTAGGATTCTTTTTGGATATTGTGGGTCCCACTAAGAAAATTCTAAAAATTGTTCAAAGAAATTCTCTTCCTAGTATATTTACAGGTAAGTTTAGAAGAATAATATACAGTACTAATATTAATATTACATTGTGTAGAATATTGTAGACTATTAATTTGCATTAATATTATATTATATTAATAGTAATAGCCTATATTTATGTTAATTTTCCCCTGGCTACTTGGGGTAAGTTATGTAGGTAATGATTGGTGAAACTCCGTCAAAAGTGCAAACCTGTATACAAATTATATGACAGAGATAATATAAAAAACTAATGGATGGTTTGTGAATTGCGAGGTAGAGAAACTTCATAAGCAGCATCACCACATCCGATAATGACACGCATACACAAAAATTGTTTTGTTTTGAAATGCATTCTACATAATTATAAAACACAATATTTCAAAGCATTTTTCCTTATTTTTTATTAAAAAATACCTGTCTCTTGCCTTAACACTGTAGCCCGATAGGGTTCTCTTATAGCCTTGGAAATTCGCTGCTCTCTTTAATGGTGTGCTTTAATGGTATGTTGTTACATTATACTAAAATATGAAAAAGGCATAATAAGATATTAAACTAATAAGGCATTTATTAAGCTAATTAGACAATAATTACTAACATAAATGAACAGAAAATAAAATAAAATAAATAATCCAACAAATGTCTTATTAAAAGTAGTGCAGATTTATGAAGTAAGGAAAAAGTTTGATTAATTCCTTTTCCCCAGGGGGTCAGTCTTTCAGTATGGGTACAAGTAGTCAGTTAATATACTCGTAGTTTTATCCATGAATAAAAGGTTTAAGGATTTTAACATTATTGCTGGTATTTTATGGAAAAGAGGCTTGCTAATACCTAGTACCATTCTGATAGCTTTAGCGCCTGAAGTAATTACCACTCTATTACTCGTAAAACATTCAAGATATAAAGGTGGGTCTTACTTTATAATAAAATTCAAATATTTCACTAAAATTTTTTCGCTTGAAGATTTTTGGGACACAAAAATAAAAATAAATTGTTGCACAGTCAAATTCGCTTCACCCTCTATGGATTTTGTATAATCGGTGACATTTATAAAATGAAATAAAAACATTTGTGTCTGCTTTTTTTAAGGCTCTGTTTTAACCGTCAGGAGGGCTGTTGTATGTAGATTATTTCTGCACAAATTTCACATTAATCTGACCATGGGTTAGTTAAAGGTTGCGAGTTTAATCATAAGGTGTGAGCATTTTCTAGATTGAGTAAAAGCCAGGAATAGCATGAGTTGGAAATGCGTGACGTCACGCACTCAAGTGCTGTGATTCGTCTATCCCGGAATATGCAGCCTCTGTAGTTTACTGATCTTGCCTTAAACAGACCATTGGAGCTGCATCCCAAACCACTGAATCACATCCAACCCAGACTATATTCCTTTCTTTTCTCCTGTTTCCAATAAAATATCAAAGCTCCTAGGAAAACACAACATTACAACTGTTCACCTACCCTCTCCAAAACACAACAAATGATATGACCCATGAAGGATTCATTGGGCCTATGCACAACAGACATCTACCATGTACCCTGGGAATGCAGAGATGTTTACATTGGGCTGATGGGCTGCACCATAGAGAAAGATGCAATGAACACTGCAGATGCATCAGGCTGTATTACCCAGACAAGTTTGGATTGGCCCAATACCATGTTGACATTGGCAACAGCTTCCGATTCAATCAAACCAAGATCCAGGAGAGGCAGAAATACTATTGGGGTTGTATTGTAGCAGAGGCCTTGAAAATTCAGGTCATAGTCCAAAACTTCCGGGATGGCAATCTACAGATTAGCCTGGCCTGATAGCCATTATTACCCTCTCTTACTCCCAAATAGGCATTGGCTGTGAAAAGGATTGTTTACACCTCATAACATCATTACTATTCTTTAAATTTTCCTTCGCGACCAATCAAGCTCTCCTTCTATCCGTTCTATTTCCTGCTTTCCTATTGGCCCTCAACTCCATCAAGCCTTTTCTTTGTCTTTTCTATACGATCAAACCTTTGCACAGTTCTAACTAACTCCATGGTGCTAACATCCGAGGAGGGACAAGGTCTACCACCCGACCACTGCGTCATCTACCATAGGCAGATGACAGAATTGGGGGGCATGTGGTCAGCATGCCTTCACCCACGGCCGTTAATGGTGGTTTCCATGACCAGAGCCACTACTTATCTATCAAGTAGCTCCTCAGTTTTAATCACAAGGCTGAGTGCACCCCTACCAGACCTCCCTACCTCAGAAAAATCCGAGGAGGTACCGGGGATCGAACCTGGGCCGGCGGATCTGTAGTCAGACTACAAGACTACGCTAGCGGTCGCAGAGTTAGCTCACTTCTTTCAAAAGCAAACTGCCAAAAGCTCAGAATTATTTCTCCACCCGAGAAACCATTGTCCTATAATATAGCAAACAGCTCAAAGTTTTGTACAGGAGTTGTGAAGAAATTCTGAATTGAGATCACTTTTGAAATAACTTAACATATTTTGTGATGCCTAGAACCTGGAAAACATAATTTCAGAATGATTTCTGTAGGTTTGTCTGCATATTTTATTACAAATTCTAGAGTGAGAATTTATCCTTGCACTCCCTTGAGTGGTGAAATATTAGGCATACTTTTCTTATTTTTTTATATTTTTGTCAATTTCTTGAATTAAAAAAGCAAGTAATTTTGCTCCAAAATTAAATTTCCAAACTTATCACTATGAATAAGAAAAGACCTAGGACTATACAGCAACACCTAATTCATGCATTACCTCCTTCACACAATTCAATCCCTTGTGAAACCGGGTTTTGAGGTAAGGAACTATCCTGCATACCGTCCCGTTGACTGTAGTATTTTGATTTTCTTAAAGATTCACTGAGGGCTCGGACCAAGAAGTGAAGGAAGTGGTGCATAAATGGCTTGCTGCTGAGTCAAAGACTTTTCTGTGGGCATCCAGAAGCTAGTGGAATGCTGGAACACGTTAATAGAGACCAGGGATTATGTTGAAAAATAATATAATAATTGTAAGGTGTTTGCTGCTATTTAAATAAATTATAAAAATGATGTGCCTATACAGAGAGATTATTTTTGTGATGTGACGAGAACACACGATCCGGCGGCCTGGAAGCAAGTCGTTGGCCGGTAAAGGATCTGCAGCGGTACATCACAAAAGTAATGTCTTTGTACTTATCAACTTACCTTAATATGTAAAATAAGGACTAGAATAATTTTGTGTTTCCATATAACTTAGGTGAACTCTTATATCACATTTCTCCCCGTCACCATGGGTGAGTCGGTAGTGCGCCTGCCTTCCACTCCGGCGGCCCGGGTTCGATTCCTGGCCAGGTCGGGGATTTTTCAGTAGTGAAAAATCCCTTTCCCGGGTTCAGGACTGGGTGTTTGTCAGTAGGTTAAGTCTTAGGTTAAGATAATGCACATTGTGCGCAATTCCTTAATTATTATTTCTTACAGTGCTCTGGGTTGTCGCTATCATTGGAGTTTGTTACGATATTGCAACACTTCTTGAGGATGTGATGCAAAATATGAACCCTTCATCAGATATACAAGTAACTTATGAATATGGCTGTTACACAATTACAGCTGCAGGTACGTGAAAGATAGTAATAAGTGAAAGTTTTTATTTATCTGTGCGTGATGCCCAGCGAAATCTACTGCATGCAGAGATCTGAATAAACATAGATAGATTGAAGGGTGGTCAAATGCACCTCGAAGCCACATTTTTAATTTTTGCTTTCTTTTGCGAGTTATGAGTGAAAAACATGCAGAAGATATGAATTTTTGTGTTATTGATGTATCAGTTTTCAATTGTCAAATCAGTTGCAGGTGGCTTGGCCTTTTTTTTTTGTCATAACTTAGAAATAAAAGCATTGCGGTTTTTTCGGTATATCACATGGAATTATTTATGATTTTGATTCTGTGAGCTCACTCTGGTCGATTCATTTGTTTATAATGTCAAAGCCCACTTACATATGAAATTTTCAACATAGATGGGAGAGGGATAATGAATATAGGCCTAAATGGGCAAACATTGATAGATATGGACGGAACTTATTTTGCAGTGGTTTTCTGGGCCAGAGAACTCTAATCTGAGGTTTTTTTTTCCCAGGCAGCGCTCTCTAATCATGTAATGTACTTTAAAGCTGGATTTTTAGCTGTTTTGTTATAATTAGTTTATGAATGGTTCATGTGTAGGTGTTAATAAATACACTGTGTCCATAAATTTTTGGATAATTTCATAAGGCTATATTTTCACTAATACTTAGCATAAATAAAATGCCTTATCACCATTTGAAAGAGGGAAGTTTGAAGTTTTGTAGTGAACGTCTGAATGCATTTGTCATGTAGTGGGAATGTAGTTGTTTTTTGGAGAAAATGGCTGCGTTCCATTGTCTACATGGATATGTTGGAAAATTGGTTAATGCCACAACTTGCTGATGAAGAGGAAGATTGATTCATTTTCTACAAGACTGGGCCCTTCCACAATGGCATTCGGAGGGTGAGGGTACCTACCAGATCGATGGATTGGTAGATACCTTGGCCACCCCGTTCACCGGATCTCACAGTGTGTGATTTCTTCCTGTGGGGTTACATCAAGGGCAGTGTTTACATCCCTCCTCTTCCAGTAACGTTGCTGGAACTGAGAAGGCGCATTACTGCAGCCATCACGAACGTCACACAAGACATGTTTGAGAGAGTTTGGCGTGAATGGGATCATCGCCTGGACGTGTGCC